>CANTUZ010000010.1:0-1200000 GCA_947846985.1 Fratercula arctica
ACTCGCTGTCACTAGTTACGAGGCTGCTGGTGCTTCATGGGGACGCCTGGAAAACATGCAGAAGCGAGACGCCGCTTTGTCCCAGTTCGTCCATGTCTCTTCTTTGACCTCGATCGCCTTTAGGACAGATGCCAGTATCTCAGTGAGGTTTCTCGACTCCTGCTGTAAGATATCCCAAAGACTTATTGACTGAAAAAGCATAAAGCTTTTATCGTGAACACAGAGTCTGCTTCTCCTGAATGTCTGAACTCTTATGAACAGTTTCTTCCCCCTTTTAGTACACAGGTTTTTTCACGGCATCGCTTAACAGCAAGCACACAGAAAAAGACTGTGCTTTCAGGAAGAGAAAATAAACACAGGGAAGCAAGCCTTGCATGGGCGTAACATCCTCCGGAACGGACCTTATACTCTTCCTAGTGTTTTCTTAAACTATTTCATACAAAAACCATACAAGGAGAGATGAAAAAGCCTTCACGTTAACTTCAAAGTCCACACTACAAGGACCTTCCGGTCCTTCCCGGTATCGCCAGCACTTTTATGCAGGCGAGTCGCTTCATCGCTCGTCTAAAATTATCCAAACGAAAGCTGTAGCCATGAAAGAGGAGTGACAAAGAAAAGGAGAGGTCAGGCAGCAAGAGAGCCCGGCAGGCTGCCACCTGAGGTCAACAGTGCACTCTGTTTTTGAAAGCACAGGCGCCCCCACCCCAGAAAACAAGCAGACAGACAGACAAAAACCCCAGGACCTCAAGTCTTTTCTGGCTGCCGGAGCTCATCCCTGTCTCAGTGTATCGTCTCGTCAGAGCACCAAGCGCAAGAAATAGCCCGGATCTCTAAAAGCGGTGCAATTTTTCTGGCTGAAAAATCATAACTCAATTTTAGTCACTGGCATAGTCGGGAGAAAACTAACGAATTTTTAAACGTGGCCTCACCCTGGGGACAAAAAACGTGTTAAGAGACTGAAAAAAAAATTAAGGATGATTTAGAGCTCCCACCCGTGAGGGAGCTGCGGGGATGTTAGCGAAAGGCAAGACCGACAGCAGCAACATGCAGTGAAGTTTGGCTTTCGTTCTGACCACGTACTTAAGAGATGCTCCGAGTCTACACCTCAGTCCTAGGAAGGACCAGTCCTCTTCTGGAACGACAAACTTTTTCTGCTTAAAATTCTGAGACTAAAGGCTCCACGGAACAATGTGGACTGAGCCACAGAAAAACACGCCCTCCACAGTCAAGCAATAATAATAACAACAAGAAAAGAATAAAAATCAAGTGACGCATCGGCTTCTATCACGTTTCAGTCAGTACGTTTCTACTGGCACCCAGGTGCTCAAACACAAACTACACTGACACCACAGGCTAGCCCAAATTGAGTTACGCGTAGGAAAAGAAAAGGCTATTTCCCACTTGCCCCTGGAACCGGTAGGAACACACAGAAGAGAAACGCTTGACCCTAACGAAGGTAACAGGCAGCTCTTAATTTATCCTAGCTGAAAGTTCAGGCTTTGACCCCAAAGGAAACCATGCCTAACTACCAAGGGCCCTGCTCAGGCAGGAGACATGCTCTGTTCACTGCAACTCCTCCTCAGCTTCTCTGCGCTGGCAGCAAATGTGCCTTTTCTGCAGCTTTGACGTGGAGTATCTGAACTCGCAAATGTTTCTCCCCACTCCCCCAGCCCCACGCGTGCCATTACCTGAGCAGCAAGCAGAATCAGCCGTGTAGGATTCTCTTCCCTGGACGCAGAAGGTGACCCTGGGAAAAGAGCAGGCGAGAAACGAGCCCCCTGGTTTGTCCCACACAGCCAACGGGGACGAGCCGGGGGACCCCCTCCCACACCTCTGCCCTCGGGAGTGGGGCCAGCACGGACCCTCTGCGCAGAGAGGGGGCCTGGCATGGATTTCATCTCCAGCCCTCTCCCTGAGCCCAAAGCCACACAACTCCCCCTCTTTCTGAGCCCCAAACCAGCCACGTGAGCCCGTCCGCCAGCCCCGGGAGGAGGAGACCTGGTCTCCCTGTGGGGCCCCAAACCATCCCCCGCTCTTTGCTTCCTCCCCACCTTTGCAGTCCCCCTGGGCGACGCTGAGGGAGCGCACCCGCCCCACAGAGCCCGCCACCCCCAGGACCCGCGGGCACTTTGGGGGAGGTGGAGCGCTGGGGACCTGCTGGGGGGCCGGCACCGGCACGGCCCGGGCACCGCTTTCTTACCGCCCTGCCGGGCTTTATTTCTCCAGCATCGCCGGCACCGCACTCCAAACCCCCCAGGCCGAAGGGACCCCGCGGGGAGCCGGGCCCAGTCACCCGCCTCCGACCCGACAGTGCCCCCTCCCCGTTCCCCCCCCACCCCATCACCCCTCGTAGGCGCCACGTGGCCGCCTTAGGGGCCCCTCAGCGCCCCCCGCTCACCTTCACGCGGTCCAGCTGCCTCCAGCCGCTGGGCCCCGCTGTCCGCCCGGACCACGCGACCCCGATTTCGAGACAGCTGCCATTTTCCCCCGGCCCTGTCCGCTTCCGGAGCGCACGTGCCCGGCCCGCCCACGACGCGTGCCATTGGCCGACGCCCGCCCCCCCACCTTGGGCAGCGCCGCTCCATTGGCCCGTCGCCGCCCTCAATCCCCACCGCGCCCCACCCCAGGCGAGACGATCCGACCAATGGGAGCGCGGTGCCCGCGCTCTGATTGGCCCACACCTGCAGGACCAGCCTTCAGCTGGGCGGCAGCACTCCCTTAATTATTTACACACACAGATATGTATTTAGTGAATTTATATTATCTGTTTACACTTATATAGAAAATCTGCTTAGACTTATACATTAACACTTATGATACCGAGTATCTATTTAGACTGTCTGCTTACACATCTATTTTGACACTAATATCTTTTTATAAACGCATTTTTTAAAGTATTTTTATATTCTAGGATCTTTTATATAACACAGAAGCCCAGAATCACAGAATCCTTAGAGAGGTTTTTGTTTTGAACTTATTTTACATACATCAATTAATGTTATTTCTCAATATATACATTTCCCATATATAAATGAGAGATTGTTCTCTATTTCAATGCCTCACGCCCATAGTTACAGGTTTTCACATTTTTTAATGCATCCCAAGAATTTTCAGACGTTTTGGGGCTGTGAGCCACCTCTTTTGGGAGACCCTCATGTAACCCCCCCCCCCCCACTCACCTGCTCCTCCGCTGCATCATCACTGCCCCAACGACATCGGGGTACCCCAAATGACACCATCGCCCCCCCAGATACACACAGACACCCTTCTATTCCCCCCCAAAAAAGGCCCAAAACGCCCAGACCCAGGGCTGGCCCCTTCCCCTCAGGGGGGCTCTGCCACCGGCTGCAAACCTGGGCTGGGCCATCTCTCCAGCAGCACAAGACGCCTACGACAAGGCACCTGTAAAACAAAAATCCCCAATTATAGCTCAGCATCTTAAAAAATAGCTCTGAAGGGAGTAGAGGAATTCCCTCAGACCGAGGGATGGGACGGGAGCTGAGCTGCAGGAGGATTCTGGGGAAACAGCTCAGCTCCAAATACGGCACAGCCTGCAAAAGCCAGCGCCAGCTCAACTCTTAATGTCAGGGTTAAGGCTAATTGCTACCATTTTGAACACGTTCTTAGCGTAACAGTAAACCTCCTCACTGGTGTTGGGAAATGCCTCGTCCCTTCCCTTTTGGTGAAAAGGTGTGTGTCAGGTTTACATGCACCAAATAAAAATACTTACACTATAAAAGCATTTGACTTTCCTCTGTCCCTAATTTCACTTGCACAGCTGGGAATTGACACCGTAACACTCTCTCTCCAAAATACATAGTTATAATTGGACTACGAGTTTTTTTGTGTGCTACGCAAGGAGGAGGGGCATCTGGCCAGTGGCACTGCCCAAGAGAGATTCTGCTGGGCTGCCAGGGAAACACGCCACTGAAAGCCAGACAGAAACAAAGTACTTCAGAGCACGCTGTCTACATATCAGGGGAAAATAAAACTGTTACATTCAGTTGCCTCTTTTTTAAAGCTTTAGAGCAAATACCTTCTTCCATCTCCGAAGCAGCTTGTGGCACTTCATCTCCCTTTCATCCCATCAGAGCCCCCGTCTGTCTCTGCTCCGCAGCTCCTTTATCCTCCTCTCCGCCTCCAGGGGGTCCCTGCTCGGTTCATCTCTCACTCGCTCATCTCTCCTTTGCCGAGATGCTGTCGGGCTCCGGTGCTCCTAGAGCATTTGGCAGGAGCTGGTGTCCCCTGGGAGGGGAAAGCGGGTGTAATAGGGGTCACAGTGGGATGTGGGGGGGACTGGGGGGACTCCAGGGGGTTGCAGAGGGTTCTAGGGTGTTCTGGGGGGGTCCAGGGGACTCTGGGGTATTCTGGGGGGTGTGCGAGAGGGTCCCAGTGGGAATGTGGGGGGTCCCAGAAGGCTCCAGGGAGTCCTGGGGGAACATGACAGGTCCCAGGGGGATCCTGGAGGGCCCGGGGGGGGGGTCTCAGGGGGTGGGGTCCCAGGGGGATGTGGCAGGTACTGGCAGGGGCTCCAGGGGGCGCCAGAGGGCTCTGGGGTGTCCTGGGGGGCTCCAGAGGATTCTGGAAGATCCTGGGGGTGTGTGGGAGGGTCCCAGGGCATCCTAGACGGCTCTAAGGGAGCTCTCCGGTGGTGTGGGGGCTCGCAGGGGGACGTGGGGCATACCATGGAGGAGTCCAGGGGTCCCAGTGGGGAGTGGGGGGTCCCACGAGGGTCCCAGGGAGCTCTGGGTTGTCCTGGGGGGGTGTGGATGGGTCCCAGGGTGCTCCAGGGAGTCCTGGGGATGAATGTGAGGGGTCCCAGAAGGCCCCAGAGAGTCCTGGGGGAATACGAGGGGTCCATGGGGTCCTGGAAGGCTCCGAGGGGGAGGGTGTAGAAGGGTCCCAGGAGGCTCCAGGGGATCCTGGAAGGCACCGGGGTGCTCTCAGGAGGTGTGGGGGGGTCCCAACGGGATGTGGGGGGTAGCAGAGAGCGCTCCAGGGGGTCCCAGAGGTCTCTGTGGCATCCTAGGGGGGATCTGTGGGGTGCTGGAGATGGTGTGGGAGGGTCTCAGGGGGCTACAGGGAGTCCTGGGGGAATGTGGGGGGTCCCATGAGGGTCCCAGAGAGTCCTGGGGGAAGACAAAGGGTCCCAGAGGACTCTGAGGGGCTCTCATGGGGTTGGGGGGAGGTCGCAGAAGGGTCCCAGGGGGATGTGGGGGATACCAGGGGCGGGCTCCAGTGGGTCCCAGAGGGCTCTGGGGGGCTCTAGGGGATCTTAGAGCAGGTGTCAGAGCGACCCAGAGGACTCCAGGGGATCCTGGAGGGGTCCCAGAAGTCTCCAGGGAGCCCTGGGGGAAACATGAGGGGCCCCAGGAGATCCTGGGGTGATCTCAGGGGGTGTGGGGGGTCCCACGACGGCCCCGCAGAGATGTTGGGGGTACTGGGGGGAAGTCCCAGAAGGCTCTGGTGGGTCCAGGGGGGCTCAGGGAGGTCCTGAAGAGTGTGGAGGAGGGTCCCAGGGGTCCTGGAGGCCTCTGGGGGGCTCTCAGGGGGTAAGAAGGTGGTCCCAGAGGGAGGCAGAGGGTACTGGGGAGGAGCTCCAGGGGGTCCCAGAGGGCTCTGGGGTTTTCTGGGGAGCTCCAGGGGGGATCTGTGGGGTCCTGGAGGGGATGTGGGAGGGTCCTAGAGGGGTCCTGAGGGGAATGTGGAGGGGTCCCAGAAGGATCCAGGGAGCCCTGGGGGGAACATGAGAGGTCCTAGAGGGTCCCGGATAGTCACAGAGGGGTCCTGGGAGAAGATGAAGAGTTTCAATACATCCTGCAGTATGGAGGGGGGGGGCAGGGAGCCCCAGGAGATTCTAGGGGGTCTCAGGGGGATCCTGGGGGGTTTGGGGGTTTATCAGAGGGCTCCGGGGGGTCCCAGGCTGTCTCAGAGAGCTCCGGAGGGGTCCCAGTATCCCCATACCTGTGATGTGGACGGCAACAGCACAGGGTCCCGAGGAACAACTGGTGTGGAAGAAGCAGCCTGCGCTGGGAGCGGGAAACATGGCAGTGATAGGGGACACTCCCTTGAAGCTAAAGACAATGACCTTGGAGGAGTCGCTGAGTCCCTCACAGACCCTCGGGTACAGCTCGCTGTAAGGTTCCTCATCCTGCGGGAGAGGGCACGATGGGGGGATGGTCATGGGGACCCCAAATGCCGGGGGATGCCTCGATCCTCCCCTCCCACCCCCAGCTCCCCTGCACCCCCCCATCACCCTTCAGCCCATACCCATCTCCCCTTCACAGCCCCTCTCCAACTCAGCACCCACTTCAGGCCACAGTCCCCCTCCCCAAACTAAGGGCTCATCCAGCACACACACCCCCCCACCCCCCAGCTCAGGGCTCCCCTCATGCCCCCAGCACCACCACACCACGCCCCGCCCCAGGGCTCCCTTCAGCCCCCCACGTCCCCATCCCAACCCCCTTCAGTGCCACCCCCTCAGACCCCCTCGTTTGCCCCCAACACACTCTCAGGACCCCTCTCCCTGCTGTCTGGGCCCCCTCGGCCCCCCAGATCCCCCTCAGCCCCCTCGTTCCCCCCTCAAAGTTTCCCCCCCAGAGAGTCCCTTCAGCCCCCCCGCTCATCCCTCAATCCTCCTCGGGGACCCCTCAAGACCTCCCAGCCCCTCTCAAGGCCTCCCCATTACCCTCAGGACCCCCGTCCCCCCCCTCAGCCACTCCCAAGGGATAACTTAGCGCCCCCGTTCCCCCCCAGTCCCCCCGCTCCCCCTAGCCTCCTTCAGGTCCCACCCTCAACCCCCCAGTCCCCTTCGGGATCCCCCCAGTTAATCCTCAGGACCCCCTCAAGCCCCCCGCCGCTACCCACCACCTTCCCCGCCGCCCTCCGCTCACCTTCATGCGCTCCAACTAGCCTCACGACGTGCTGGCGGAGGCCCCGCGGGCACAACCCAAGCCGACCCGACCGCACGCGCAGTAAAACTGTACGGCACCAGGGAACGCGCATGCGCAATGCAGCTGGGGAGGGTGCATGCGCAGTACGGCCGTACAGCACCATAGAGGGCACATGCGCAGTAAGACCGTACGGCACTGGGGGCGCACATGCGCAGTACACCTGTACGGCTCCGGGGGCACGCATGAGCAGTACACCCTCACGGCACTGGGGAACGCGCATGCGCACTAAAACTGTACGGCACTCGAAGGCGCACATGCGCAGTACAGTGTACGGCACGGGGGCGCGCATGCGCAGTAAAACTGTACGGCGGCGGGGGAGAGCGCATGCGCAATGCAGCTGTACGGTACTACGGGGTGCGCATGCGCAGTACAGCTGCACGGCAGTGGATGGCACGCATGCGCAGTAAAACCGTACGGCGGTAGGGGAAAGCGCATGCGCAATAAAGGTCAACGGTACTACGGAGTACGCATGCGCAGTACAGTGTACGGCAGTGGGCGGCGCTCATGCGCAGTAAAACTGTACGTCACAAAGAGATGGGCATGCGCAGTACAGCTTTACGGCACTGGGGGCGCACATGCGCACTACACTTTTACGGCAGACGGATGGCCCGCGTGCGCAGTACAGCTGTACGGCACTGGAGGCGCGCTTGCGCAGTACAGCTGTACGGCGAAGGGTGGGCCGCGCATTGCGAGTACAACCGTGCAGCACCAGGGGGCGAGCATACGTAGCACAGCTGTACAGCACTAGAAGGCGCACATGAGCAGTACAGCTGTACGGCAAAAGGGAGGGACGCGCATTCGCAGTACAGCCGTACGGCACTAGGGGGCGCGCATGCGCACTAAAACTGTACGGCCCAAGGAGATGGGCATGCGCAGTACAGCTTTACGGCACTGGGTGCGCACGTGCGCACTACACTTTTACGGCAGACGGATGGCCCGCGTGCGCAGTACAGCTGTACGGCACTGGAGGCGCGCTTGCGCCGTACAGCTCTGCGGCAAAAGGGGGGGCGCGCATTCGCAGTAGCGATATATGGCACAAATGGACACGCATGCGCGGTACAGCCGCACGGCACTAGGAGACGCGCATGCGCAGCAAAACTGTACGGCCCAAAGGTATGCGCATGCGCAGTACAACTTCACGGCAGAATGGTGGCGCGCATGCGCAATACAGCTGCCCGGCAAAAATAGTCGCACATGCGCAGTACAGCTGTGCGGCACGACGAGATGCGCACGCGTAGTACAGGTGAACGGCAGAGGAGGGCGCGCATGCGCAATACAACTGTACGGCACTAGGGGCACGCATGCGCAGCAGAGCTGTACGGCACGAGTAAATACGCATGCGCAGGAGCACTTCCGGGCTCCTGGGGGACTAAAGTGCCATAGAGATGCGCGTCGGAGGACTGAGAGGGCTCCTGGAGGACTAAAGTGCCATAGAGACGCGCGTCGGAGGACTGAGAGGGCTCCTGGAGGACTAAAGTGCCATAGAGACGCGCGTCGGAAGACTGAGGGGACGCCTGGAGGACTAAAGTGCCATAGAGACGCCCTTCGGTGGACTGAGGGGGCTCCTGGAGGACTAAAGCGCCATAGAGACGCGCGCCGGAGGACTGAGGGGGCACTTCGGGGTCCTGGAGGATAGCGTTGCCATGGAGATGGACACCCGAAAAACTGCCGGGCACTGATGGGGGTGCGGTAACGCCTAAGAGCCGATACTGGAGCGCCGACGGCCGCTCTCGGGGCCGGGCGGGCGGCACCGATCGCGGAAGTCGCCGCAGTCCCCGCGGTCTTGGTTCGCCCTCTGGCCGCCGCTCACTGGAGAGCGTCACCGGCCGGGCCTCTGCGAAGCCGCACGTGCGCACGGGCTGCAGAACCAACGCACAGCGCCGCCAGGGGCGGGGGACAAGGCGGGCCGAGGGCGTGGCCAGGAAGGGCGGGAGGCGGGGTCTCAGCGCACGCGCCGCTTCTGGGGGGAACTCCACGGAACCCCCACATCCCCCACGATCCTGCTTCTCCGCCGCATCATCGCATCCCCGCCCCGGTGACGTCGCGGTGTCCGAATGACACCATCGCCCCCCCAGACACACACACACACGCACGCACACACGTCCCCTTTTTTTATTCTCCCCCCAAAAAAAAGGAACACAACACGCAGACCCAGGGCTGGCCCCTTCCCTTCAGGGGGGCTCTGCCACCGGCTGCAAACCTGGGCTGGGGCATCTCTCCAGCAGCACAAGACGCCTACGACAAGGCACCTGTAAAACAAAAATCCCCAATTATAGCTCAGCATCTTAAAAAATAGCTCTGAAGGGAGTAGAGGAATTCCCTCAGACCGAGGGATGGGACGGGAGCTGAGCTGCAGGAGGATTCTGGGGAAACAGCTCAGCTCCAAATACGGCACAGCCTGCAAAAGCCAGCGCCAGCTCAACTCTTAATGTCAGGGTTAAGGCTAATTGCTACCATTTTGAACACGTTCTTAGCATAAGGGCGAACCCTCTGGCCGGTGCTGGGAAACACCTGGCCCCTTCCTCCCAGCGCGGCCGCAGGGAGATCCTTCACCCTGCCTGCGGGGTGGCAGGACCGGGCTGGGCCGTAACCAGAATCCACGCTGACGGACCCACCACTGCGGCTACAGCCCTCGCGCTGCTGCTGCTGCTGCCGCCGCTCATCTCGCTCGCTGGGTCGATGCAGCCGAGGGGGACGGGTCAAACCCTGAAGAGCCAAAGGAACAATAAAGAACAAAGCTCGGTCATTCGCTCTATGCTCAAAAGGGGTGCCTATGTTTACATACGCTCTTTAAAAATACTCTAAAAGTATTTGACTTTCCCATGGCACTAGTTCAACTTGCACAGCTGTGAACTGATACCATTAAACTACCCCTCTTCAAAATACACAGTTGTCATTTGACTGCAGGTTTTTTTGGGTGTTACACAAGGAGGAGGGACATCTGGCCAGCGGCACTGCTCGATGGAGATGCTACTGGGGAAACGCGCCACTGAAAGCCAGACAGAAATAAAATACCTCAGAGCACTCTGTCATAATAGCGGGGAAAACCTGGTAACATTCAGTTGCCTCTCTTTTTAAACCTTTAGAACCGACACCTAACCGCTTCGCTCCGCCTCATAAAGTGTACGCTACAGCTATTGGGCAGTTGCACTTTAACCAACGCGAGTCAGTGGGTAAATTATACAATGTTCCCTTTTTTGGTTTTTAAGTTTAATTTTGCATAGAAAAATCAGCAACATAAAACCCCCAAATGGTTATACTTTTGAGGGTCGGGGGGGAAATCAAATCCCCAGCACTGCCATCCGTCAGGCTACCAAAAAGCACCAGCAGATTGGCGAATGCTTTTGGCTGCCTGACATGCTCCGGAACAGACCTCATGTTGTTTTTAGTGTTTCCTTAAAACATTTCATACAAAAACTATAGAAGGAGAGCCGACAAAGCCTTCATGTTAACTTCAAAGTCCACGCTTAGGGAAAAAGCAGATGCACATCGCAGACGTACCTCATACTCACAGAGCACTCTGGATCCTTTCCGTCTGTCCTGCACTGTCACAGCACAACAAAAGAGCAACCGCAGGGAAACGCTGGCAGTTGACATTCTGCCAAGAGGGGGAAAAAAAAAACAAAACAAAACAAAATTTTGAGCACAAAGCTGGGTAAGAATCTAAAGCTTCCTTCTTTCGGGAAGGTTTGCAAAGACTACGGCCGAGTGGAGGAACAAGTATTTGGCACCATCTCTGGCACAGTCGTCGATACGGGTCACTAGATCTTTGCATTTTTTTTAGACAACCCCACCTTTTTCGACTCACTGGCAGATTTAGTTGCACTAGAACCCCTGTCCCAGGAACCCTGGGGCTCTTAAGTTGCTTTCCTGGCGACTTCATCCTCAAAAACACCTTATTTCACTCTCACAGGGCTGGGACAAAAACATCAAACCTCCAGCGACTGCTCCCACACCAAAGGTGCCAGGAGGCAAAGCTGTGGCTTGTCCTTACTGTCCCTTGGCAGCGCTTTCATCGCCTCAAAAAACTTTGGGGCTCCTGGGGAATTCATCCCCCTCCTCCCCCCATAAAAAACAAAACAAAACAAAAAAACACAAAATATTTTTTTTTCCTTCACAGGGAATAATTTTTCCCTTCCGTCCACTCTCAGGCAACTCCCCAGGCTGCCGGAAAACACATGCCACTGAAAGCCAGACAGAAATGCAGAACTTCAGGGGATGCAAAATATCAGAGGAAAACAGCCCATTACATTCAGTCGCCTCTCATTTTAAACAAGTACAACAAATACCTGACTGCTTCAGTACGCCATATAAAATGCACACCACAGCTATTCGGCAGCGGCAGTTTAAAGAACGCGAGTCAGTTTGTAAGTTATACAAATTCAGCTTTTTTTTTTTTTTTTTGAAAAAGTTTCACTTAGCATAGAAAAATCAGCGAGATAAGAAATCCCCCCAAAATGGTTTTACTTTTCAGGGTCGGGGGGGAAATCAAATCCCCGGTGTCGCAATCCACCAGGCTACCAAAAAGCACTGGCAGATGGGTGAATGCTTTTGGCTGTGCTGAACTCGCGGAGGAACAGGGTTTTATGAGGTCTTGACTGTAACAACCGAGAACACAAAGGCTGGCAAAGAAGTGCAAAGACAGTGCACGGTCTCAGTGCTCATGACTTCTGCTGCCCAGCGCTTCATCTCTGAGGACCCGTTCTCTGACGGGAACTTCATAGAAAGGCAACTGCTTTGAGCGAGAAACGCTTCCATTTCCGAAAAATCTCTTTCCAACCGACGCCAAAATGAAACACTGCAGGTTACAGACAAAGGACATGACAGAAGCAACAACTCACCAAAACCACATCAGGACTCGCTGTCACTAGTTACGAGGCTGCTGGTGCTTCATGGGGACGCCTGGAAAACACGCAGAAGCGATGCTGCTTTGTCCCGGTTTGTCCATGTCTCTCCTTTGACCTCAATCACCTTTAGGACAGATGCCAGTATCTCAGTGAGGTTTCTTGACTCCTGCTGTAAGATATCCCAAAGACTTATTGACTGAAAAAGCATAAGGCTTTTATCATGAACACAGAGTCTGCTTCTCCTGAATGTCTGAACTCTTACGAACAGTTTCTTCCCCCTTTTAGTACACAGGTTTTTTCACGGCATCGCTTAACAGCAAGCACACCGAAAGAGAAGACTGTGCTTTCAGGAAGAGAAAATAAACACAGGGAAGCAAGCCTTGCATGGGCGTAACATCCTCCGGAACGGACCTTATACTCTTTCTAGTGTTTTCTTAAACTATTTCAAACAAAAACCACAGAAGGAGAGACGACAAAGCCTTCACGTTAACTTCAAAGTCCACACTACAAGGACCTTCCGGTCCTTCCCGGTATCGCCAGCACTTTTATGCAGGCGAGTCGCTTCATCGCTCGTCTAAAATTATCCAAACGAAAGCTGTAGCCATGAAAGAGGAGTGACAAAGAAAAGGAGAGGTCAGGCAGCAAGAGAGCCCGGCAGGCTGCCACCTGAGGTCAACAGTGCACTCTGTTTTTGAAAGCACAGGCGCCCCCACCCCAGAAAACAAGCAGACAGACAGACAAAAACCCCAGGACCTCAAGTCTTTTCTGGCTGCCGGAGCTCATCCCTGTCTCAGTGTATCGTCTCGTCAGAGCACCAAGCGCAAGAAATAGCCCGGATCTCTAAAAGCGGTGCAATTTTTCTGGCTGAAAAATCATAACTCAATTTTAGTCACTGGCATAGTCGGGAGAAAACTAACGAATTTTTAAACGTGGCCTCACCCTGGGGACAAAAAACGTGTTAAGAGACTGAAAAAAAAATTAAGGATGATTTAGAGCTCCCACCCGTGAGGGAGCTGCGGGGACGTTAGCGAAAGGCAAGACCGACAGCAGCAACATGCAGTGAAGTTTGGCTTTCGTTCTGACCACGTACTTAAGAGATGCTCCGAGTCTACACCTCAGTCCTAGGAAGGACCAGTCCTCTTCTGGAACGACAAACTTTTTCTGCTTAAAATTCTGAGACTAAAGGCTCCACGGAACAATGTGGACTGAGCCACAGAAAAACACGCCCTCCACAGTCAAGCAATAATAATAACAACAAGAAAAGAATAAAAATCAAGTGACGCATCGGCTTCTATCACGTTTCAGTCAGTACGTTTCTACTGGCACCCAGGTGCTCAAACACAAACTACACTGACACCACAGGCTAGCCCAAATTGAGTTACGCGTAGGAAAAGAAAAGGCTATTTCCCACTTGCCCCTGGAACCGGTAGGAACACACAGAAGAGAAACGCTTGACCCTAACGAAGGTAACAGGCAGCTCTTAATTTATCCTAGCTGAAAGTTCAGGCTTTGACCCCAAAGGAAACCATGCCTAACTACCAAGGGCCCTGCTCAGGCAGGAGACATGCTCTGTTCACTGCAACTCCTCCTCAGCTTCTCTGCGCTGGCAGCAAATGTGCCTTTTCTGCAGCTTTCACGTGGAGTATCTGAACTCGCAAATGTTTCTCCCCACTCCCCCAGCCCCACGCGTGCCATTACCTGAGCAGCAAGCAGAATCAGCCGTGTAGGATTCTCTTCCCTGGACGCAGAAGGTGACCCTGGGAAAAGAGCAGGCGAGAAACGAGCCCCCTGGTTTGTCCCACACAGCCAACGGGGACGAGCCGGGGGACCCCCTCCCACACCTCTGCCCTCGGGAGTGGGGCCAGCACGGACCCTCTGTGCAGAGAGGGGGCCTGGCGTGGATTTCATCTCCAGCCCTCTCCCTGAGCCCAAAGCCACACAACTCCCCCTCTTTCTGAGCCCCAAACCAGCCACGTGAGCCCGTCCGCCAGCCCCGGGAGGAGGAGACCTGGTCTCCCTGTGGGGCTCCAAACCATCCCCCGCTCTTTGCTTCCTCCCCACCTTTGCAGTCCCCCTGGGCGATGCTGAGGGAGTGCAACCACCCCACAGCCCGGCACCCCCAGGACCCACAGGCACTTTGGGGAAGAGGGAGCACTGGGGACCTGCGGGGGGGCCAGCACCAGCACGGCCCGGGCACCGCTTTCTTACCGCCCTGCCGGGCTTTATTTCGGGCTTTATTTCTCCGGCATCGCACCCCAAACCCCCCAGGCCGAAGGGACCCTGTGGGGTCTGTGGATATCGTCTACCTAAACTTTCGAAAAGCATTTGACACTGTTCCCCATAGAATTCTCATGGAAAAACTGGCTGCTCATGGCCTGGATGAGCTTACAATCTGCTGGATCAAGTACTAGCTGGATGGGCGGTCCCAAAGAGTGGTGGTCAATGGAGTTAAATCCAGCTGGTGCCTGGTCACAAATGGTGTCCTTCAGGGCTCGGTGTTGGGACCATTTCTGTTTAACATCCTTACTGATGATCTTGTCAAGGACATAGAGTGTATCATCAGCAAGTTTGCAGATGACACCAAGTTAAGCAGAGGTGTTGATCTACACGAGGACAGGTAGACTCTACAGAGAGACTCGGATAGATTGGATCGATGGGCCAACACTAACGGGATGAGCTTCAACAAGGCCAAGTGCCAGGTCCTGCACTTGGGCCACAACAACCCCAAGCATCGCTACGGGCTTGGGGCAGTGTGGCTGGAGAGCTGCCTGGCAGAAAAGGGCCTGGGGGTTCTCATTGACAAGCGGCTGAATATGAGCCAGCAGCGTGCCCAGGTGGCCAAGAAAGCCAATGGCATCCTGGCTTGTATTAGAAATAGTGTGACCAGCAGAAGGAGGGAGGTGATTGTCCCCCTGTACCCAGCACTGGTGAGGCCACACCTTGAGTATTGTGTCCAGTTTTGGGCACCTCAATACGAGAGAGATATCGAGGTGCTGGAGCGAGGGCAGAGGAGGGCAACGAAGCTGGTGAAGGGCCTGGAGAATAAATCTGATGAGGAGCGATTGAAGGAGCTGGGACTGTTTAGTTTGAGGAAGAGGAGGCTGAGGGGAGACCTCATCACTCTCTACAACTGCTTGAAAGGACATTGTAGAGAGGTTGGTGCTGGTCTCTTCTCACAGGTAATTAGCGATAGAACAAGAGGGAATGGCTTCAAGCTGCAACAGGGGAGGTTTAGGCTGGACATGAGGAAAAAATTCTTCCCAGAAAGAGTGGTCAGACACTGGAATAGGCTGCCCAGGGAGGTGGTGGAGTCACCACCCCTGAATGTGTTTGAGACTCGTTCAGATGTGGTGTTAGGGAATACGGTGTAGGGGAGAACTCTGTAGAGTGGGGTTGATGGTTGGACTCGATGATCCCAAGGGTCTTTTCCAACCTAAATGATTCTATGATTCTATGACCCCGCGGGGAGCCGGACCCAGCCACCTCCCTCCGACCCGACAATGCCCCCTCCTCAGGCCCCCCGTTCCCCCAGCCTCGCACAGGGCCCTCCCGCTCCGTCCGTCTCCATCACCCCTCGTGGCCGCCACGGGGGCGCCTTCAGGGTCCCCCGCCGCCCCCCGCTCACCTTCACGCGGTCCAGCTGCCTCACGACGTGCTCGCGGCGGCCGTGCGGCCCGGCCCAACGGAGCGCGCGCCCGCCCGCCGGGCCCCACTTTCCGCCCGGACCACGTGGCTGCGATTTCGAGCGGGCCACCATTTCCCCCGGCCCCCTCCGCTTCTGGAGCGCCCGGGCCGGACCCGACCCGCCCACGACGCGCGCCCATTGGTCGCCGCCCCGCCGCCCGCCCTCCTCCTTGGACAGCGCCGCTCCATTGGCCCGTCACGGCCGACAATCCCCACTGCGCCCCACCCCCGGCAAGGCGATCCGACCAATGGGAACGCAGCGAGACAATCCGACCAATGGGAGCGCAGCGCCCGCGCTCTGATTGGCCTATCCTCGCGCCCATCCGCCCGGGAGCGGTTGCCATGGTGAAGACGTCCCGCCGGCGCGGAATTCGGCCAAAACCGTCTTTTTCTCCTTAAAACCTTTATAGAGTTGTGTGCGACAGCACGAAATAAACGCGTTGCGCGGCGCGGCCCCCTCCACAGCGCTCCCTGGGGTCCAGCATTTCGCGGGCGAGCTGGGCTCCCGCAGCTCGGGAGGAGGAACCGGCCGCTGCGGCTGCGTGTGGGCCAGCACCTGCGCGGCCGAGCGGGAGGCGGGGTCAAGGGGAGCGGGAGGAGGAGCTGAGGGGGACGGAAGAGGGGGGCGGAGAGGCGGGGCCGAGGGGGCAGCAGGCGTCTCTCCAGATGCAGTACCGGCTTTTGGTCGAAAAGTGGTGAGCTGGGACGACCAGTACCCCCAGTACACAGCGGTGCTGCTCTCGCTGCCGTGTCCTTGGGGCCACAATCCGGTACCGCAGGCGATGGGCCGCGCACGCGCACTTACACTACTGTATCTACACACACCCTTAGAGAATACATATTATCTATTTAGACTTCTATAGAATATCTGGTACGAGTTAGATCTATTTAGACTTCAATATTAACACTTACTATATAGAACATCTAATTAGACTAGCTATCTGTTTAAACATATATTTTGACACTTGAATAGCTCTTTATAAATAAATATTTCGAAAATCTTTTTGCATTAAACTTTATATCATATAGAATCAGAGCATCTTTAGAGAGAGAGGTTTTTATTTTGAACTCATTTTAGATACAGAAATGAATATTTTTGAGTAGCTATAAAGAGGAGGGCTCGTTCTATATTTCAGTGCCACGCACCCAGACTTACAGGTTTTAACATTTTTTAACCCCACTGCGCCCCACCCCCGGCGAGGCGATCCGACCAATGGGAACGCGGCGAGACGATCCGACCAATGGGAGCGCGGCGCCCGCGCTCTGATTGGTCCATCCTCCCGCCTATCCGCCCGGGAGCGGTTGCCATGGTGAAGACGCCCCGGCGGGGGCGGAGGGCCGTCGCCGTGGCAACGGGTCCGGGCGGCCGGGCCCGCCGGCAGGGAATTCACCCAAACACGGCTTTTTCTCCTTAAAACCTTTATAGAGTTGTGTGCGACAGCACGAAATAAACCCGTGGCGTGGCCCGGCCCCCCCGCAGCGGACCCTGGGGTCCGGTATTTCGAGGGCGGGCCGGGCCCAGCCGCCCCCCTCCGAGCCCAGCGCGGCCCGGTCTCCCCCCCCTGCCCCAACACCCCCGGTCCTGGCGGCAGCAGCCGGGGCCCTTCCCCGCCCCTGCGGGCACCGGGACACGCCCGCCGCCGCCGGAGCCCCCGGGCCGCCGCTGCCCAACCCGCGCTGGGAGCGGCAGAGGCTGCCCAGCCCCAGCAAGGAGCAGCTGAGCCGGGCGGGGCCGCCCCTGCTCCCCCCGGCCGGGCACGGGCTCGGCCCCGAAACCCCCCCAGCGACCCCGGGGCAGCGCTCGGCCTGGGGCCGCTGCCGCCCTCGCCGACCCCGGCAGGGCAGAATCCCGGACCCGCCCGCCGAGGCTCCGGCCGGGGAATCCCACAACGCGCCCCGGCGCGGCTCCCGCGACCGCAGCGGAACGAAACTCCGCCACAGGCCCCATCGCCGCTCTGCTGGACACCGCGGGCGGCCCGGCCCCGCCCCGCCCGTAATTGGCACCGCGGTGGGGGGCGGGATAGAGTGGTAAAAACCTGCTGTGCTTTGGGCTGGGCACAAAACGAACGAGAGCTGCTCTCTTTAACCTCTCTCCCCTCCCAGTAGATAAGGGATACAGAATAACAAAGACAGAGCATTGTGGGTCGAAAAGAAACTAAACTACTTTAATGAAATATTATCAGTAAAAATAAGATCATAGTAATAAGGAAAAAAAGGAAAAAATACAATATATGCAAAATCGGCATGACAGTCCTCCTCGGACACCGGCCATTGAAGGAAGAGGCTGACCTGTTGGTCCCTCAGCTTTTAAATTGAGCACGATGCCCGTGGGATGCAATACTCAGTGGTCAGCTCTGGGTCACCTCTGCCTTCGTCGGCCCCCACTGAGCACCTCCATCACCCTCCTGCTCCAGCAGCACCTCCCCACCAGCAGCTACCCCACTTGCCCCAGGCCCCTCAGATCAACCCCCACCACTCCTATATATCTCCCCTGTGCTTTACCCCCAGCCCTGCCCTACACATCCCCCTAGGCCTGCCCCATAACCCCACCTCGCAGCACCTCCCGGCCCTGCCACATACATCCCCATGGCATTTGGCCTTGCTGAACCTCACACCATTGGCCTTGTCTCATCGATCCAGCCAGTCCAGATTCCTCTATAGAGCCTTCCTACCCTCCAGCAGATCAACACTCCTGCCCAACTCGGTGTCCTCTGCAAACTGACTGAGGGTGCGCTCAATCCCCTCCTCTGGGTCATTGATAAAGACATTAAACAGAACCGGCTCCAGCACCGAGCCATGGGGAACACCACTGTGACTGGCCACCAGCTGGACTGAACTCCATTCACTACCACATACGCCCATCCAAGCCCCGGGCAGCCAGTTTCTCCAGGAGAATGCTGTGGGAAACTGTGCCAAAGGCTTTACTAAAGTCGAGGTAGACAACATCCACAGCCTTCCCCTCTTCCGAGCTCTTCAACTCAGCTGTACTTACTCTAAAAAGTAAGTATTGCATATAGTTCATATGCATATATGATAAAACAAACCAGAAACAACAAAAGCAAAGCTAAGCCAAATACAGTTAATGGTATCTACAGGGTAGGAATGGATCACTTAATCCTCACTGCTGCCCCTGAGAGACAAAACCAACAAGCAGTTTCTAAAAGAAGTTACTTTAGTCCATGCTGGAAGTCCGACTTCTGTAGAAGTTTCTTGCAATATCACTGTTTCCCTTAATTGACTCTAATGCTGTGTTATATGAGAATAAAGTATATTCAAGGGCTAGCTTGCTGCTGTTGGCACAGCATTTGGGTTTTTTCTGAGGCAACAGGCCAGGCTTTGGGGAGGGTTCTGGAGTTGGTCAAAAAGTTAGGGCAGAGTATGGAGCATTTCAGTGTTGGGTCTGGGTGGGGGATCACTGAGGGCTTTGTACAGGATTTATGGATGGCTTCAGAACTTTTAAGGGCTGTTCTGGTGGGTGGGGGAGAAGCATGCAAGGTGGAAGGAGGGGAGTTGCCTCAGGGGGTCAGGGTGAGAGAGTCCCATCCCAGAAGGTCCTACAGGTGGCTGCCTGGGCAGGGAGGGTGCCCTGGGAGACCCAGTGCTACAGGCAGCTCGTGTGGGTCATGCGGGGCTGGGGGAGGCTCACGGAGGCACCCATGGTCCCTGAGGGGTGGCGGGGAGGCCTCCAGGCACCCGGAGCTGGGTGGGGGAATCCATTTTTTCCTGGTTTCCTGCTTCCCCAGTAACAGCTCTCTGTTAGCCCTCTTAGGGTTGCGTTTATCGTGCCCAACTCAAAATATCCTTAAATCTGTTCCATCCATCTGTTTTAAACTTCCTTGTGACTTGCCAGCAGCCTCAGGTGGGCGTCACCTGGCACCACTGTCCTGCTCCAGGACCTGCCCTGCTCCCATGTCCGTCTCCTGGGGGCTGAGCACACGCACCAGTGGCTGCCGAGACGCCACCAGGGCCCTCAGGGCAGGACACGGCTTGGCAAAGCCCCCCCTTATCATGCTCCCGGCAGGGTCTGCGTTGCGGCCCCTGCTGTGCCACCTCCAGCAACCAGGAGACATCCACGGTTACTGCAGCATCTCGCTCATGTCACCAATGTCTGTGGGCCCCTAGCATCCACGGGGAGCTGAACCATGCCGCAACGGGCTCCTGAGGCACCAACAGCGTGGGAGAAGATGCTGAGGTAGTGGCTGCGAGAAGCAAGCAGAAAAGGGCACCCTCGCAGCATGGCACCACTCCAGTCCTGTCCTGGTGCCTGCAGCGCAGTGACTCACACATACGGTGCTGGAGATGACTGTACCTGCCACCGGACTGCAGGAGCAGCGAGCCACCGGCCTTGCCTGGTGGCCACTGAGGGAGAGCCATGCCCAGCATCGCGCCGCAGGGCACTGAGGGAAGTGCTTCTTCACAGCTTTGGACAGGAAAAGCCAATGTCAAAGTAGCATTGCTTTTGGAGGAGGGGTTGTGGAAGCTCAAGTTTTATATAAAACCAAAGAAAAATAAGCCTTTGGTACAAATAAGTAACAAAATTCACACAATAGTTGTGTTATTTATCTACAATAGTCAACAATACAAAGAAATTAGATATAAAAGGTTTCTTGCTCAAAAGCTTACTGTGCATCTGGAACATCTATCCCTTTATTACAAGAGTAATCAAATAGAAAGAAAGTAAGCGTAAAGCTTTCCAGCTTTCAAGAGCTGCCATGATCATGAAGAAAAACCCCCAAACTATCAAGTTTGTTCTCCAGAACAGAAATTTGAATAAAACAAAGACTTACGGGAAAAAAAAAACAACTATGCTCCAGCACCAAGCATATTTGCTATAGGGAGCATCAGGATAAAAAAAAAACGCAGCAGATATTTAAATCTTTTCTTACATTACCTGTATGTTTTGAAGAAGTTTGTTTCTGGGAAAAGTGAGGTCAGTTTGCAGATATTATCTAAGGAAACACAAAGAGGCAGGAGAAAAAAGAACTATCTCACAGATGGGATCATTTTGTATTCACTGGACTGTGCAGTGACCGAGAAAAATGTTCCTGGAGATGAAAAACAAACTCCCTCCCCACAGAGCGCCCTGAAGCCTGAACATCATCAGGAAATATTTATACCCCTGGGTTTTCCCCCTGGCTCTGATGTTCTCAGTTGGTATTTCTCTGAGGGAGAGGGAGGCTCTCATGAAGATACTTCATGCTGCCATGCTCTGAGAAGTCAGAAACAACATGATTGTCCCCCCTCAGCAACCACTTCGTAGTTAAGAGTCCTTCAATTCCCACTGGTCCACGTGCATGGATACGAGAAGTACTAATTCCCACTTCAGCACCTGCAGGAAACACACACGATAAAGGCAGTTAATCCTCAGAACATGCTCACTTCATACTATACAGTTTTACACCTTTATGTAAAAACAGCTGCCTGCCTTCCACCGACCTGTCTTTCTCTGCTCCTTGCCAAATGCCAGAAGTTACGTTTGCCTGTTCTGATTTAAAAGTTAGAGGAGCTTAACTATTACATTATAAATTGTAACATTTATACTTCTGGCTGCTACAGAGTTACTTTACAGAGAAAGATGCAAGACAGAGGTATGTCTTACAGGGATTTTAGACTTGTTTCCTATGGGTTTAATTTTTTATTAAAAAAAAAAGCGCTAAATTAGTCAAGATTGTGATCTTATGTCTTTTTTTATCATTTTGAGGAGATATTGCAAGACCTTAACTCAAGTTTTTTTAATCACATAGAACACTGAATGTTCCAGCTGACACAGTAATAACCTGTTACAGAGATTTCTGATTTTCTGCCTCAGGAAAGGATGTTTCCCTTGACTTCTGCAATTCATAGTAGGCGCACCTGGTTGTTAAAGTAACTGATACTCAGTTTGGTTCCTGCCTTTCATTCTTCAACACTGCAGGGCTGGCACACTGGACAGAGCTGTCTGCCCAGCAGGAATGAAGCATGGCATTCTTCGCAGCATCATTACAAGGATAAACGAAAGAAACACTGTTCACCTGTTTCGCACCCTGGTGTTGCATTGTTCTATCGTTTTACATGCAATGCAACATACTTTATTCTGATCGAATAGCGCTTCGAAGGATCCAAAACGTCTTTGCTCCCTATTGCTAAATTAATCTACATAGTCTGTACAGCGGTATTAGCTAGTTCTGGCAGGAAAGAATTATCAAACTATCTGCTGTTTCAAGTGGATGAAATGCCTAGGCTTCAACTCTTCCTACTGTACCTTTCCTGAAAACCTTACATTAGACAGTAAGATCAGAGACTAATCCTGTCTTCCAGGATTCAGACTGCTACACTTTTCTCACCAGTGCAAATCACATCCCTGCAGTGTTTTCTCTCTTACCAAGTCCAAATCTATAGCCATCAGAGAATCGGGTACTGGCATTCCAGAAAACACAAGCACTGTCCACATGCTGGAGGAAGAACTCTGCTGTTTTCTCTGGGAAAGAGGGAGAGAGAAAAATAAAATCCAGTACATACAGAATGATCATGCACTCCAATAAACATAACATAATGCAGTGAACAGATATAACAATACCACTTTCACACGCACCTTATCACACAGTGTTTAAACAGCCTGGGCTAAGACGTTAATTTACACCTTCTTCCCAGTATGCTTATGAAGTAGACACAGCTGCAAATGTTACAAGAAGCTTGCAAAGATAAGAAGAAAGCAAAAAGATGTCTAATTCTAAATACATCCAGTCTAGAACCTGCAAACGGGGATAGCTGTATGACTGGGGAGAAAGAACAGCTTCCCCAAATATTATTTTGCTGTCAAACTGAGAACGTTAAACTACAGAGTCAGCTCTCCATTAGTCTCAAACATGGAATTATTCTAGATAATGAAAAATCCTAAACTAAATTGCTATTGGAGCTAACATTTGGGAAATACAATGCAGAAATACCACATGGAATCAGTTTAACACCGAACATGCAAGACCTGAGCAAGCTCAAGCAGAGACATGCAAGTCTTAGTCCTCTGGAGTACCCAGTTCTCTTTAAGGCTGTGAGCCCAGGTCAGTCACCCTCAGCAACAAAATGAATATTGAACATCAGCTCTATTTCCAGTACACTCCCCAGTAAATCACTAGTGCACCAGGTCCTGTGACAGTAGGTTATGGTAGCAAATGCATGCCTTTTAGTGATGCTTATTTAAGCTCAGCAGGCAGTACAGAAACAGAGGCCTGCTCGACTCACGCTGATCAACCACAGCCAAACATGACCTCACTGCGGCTGATCCTCGGCAGTTCCAGGCTGGGTCTGAGGCCTGAGGCCTTTGGCTGGGCACAGCTCTAGCCAGGCTGTGACCCAGCAGCACTCAAACTGCGGGCAGTACAGGTGCTAGGGATGGGAGCTGCACAAAGGAGCACAAGTTCACAACAAAGAGGCAAGTAACTGTGAATTGAGATAATTTGTAGCTTTTATATAGGGATGCAGAAGTAGGAAGTAAACGACTGGGAGAGATAGGGGGAAATCATTTGTCATCCTTGTTTGCAAAATACAAAAATGACACGGGAAGACAAAGTGGATCAAGTACGATTTTCCCTACAATCCCTATTCCCTCCAATGAGGTACTATAGAAGCTCACCTCATCAGCCTTTAGAGGCCTAAGGACATCTCCAAGATGCAGGAGGTGTTCCTGCAAACCCCTCTGATGCAGTATGTCTGCACAACACAGGAACACAAAGCAATCTGCCTGGCAAGGGCACATGCATCAGCCATTGGCCAATTGCTGGAGCACATTCCTTAATGTCCTGGAATAAGGGCCACACAATACGTTTTCCCTGAGCTATACAGGACTGTAGGCACATTTAGCTCATAGGCCTCCAGTTGGCTATGTCCACTACAGACCCAAGAGAAGAATAACTACTGCAACACACTAACACCAAGAACTGTCAGTCAAACCAAACCAGTAGCTTAAGGAAGCAGATGGATCACTAACCATTCTCTGTGATGATAACATCTGTGTGAGAACTTCCGTACTTGTGGATGTGTTCAACAGCCTCTTGGACACTGTCCACCACCTCAATGCAGCACTCCAGGTCCCCATATTCTGTGCGGAGAGATTTCACCTCTGAAGGGCTGAACGTCAAGTAAGATGCAAACTTTGGGCCAGCGTGAATCTTCACCTGCAATACCAGAAACGTTTTGTGCTGCTGACCATACTAATGCCTTCCAGGTGAAAGGGAGGCTTCTTGTACTCTTTCTGGGATGGTGTTAATTTTCTTCATAGCAGTCCCTATGGTGCTATGTTTTGGACTTGTGATTCAAACAGTGTCGAAAATAACACCGATGTTTTGGCTGTTGCTGAACAGAGCTCGCACAGCATCAAGGCTTTTCTCTTTTTCTCCCACTCTGTACCCCCAGCAAGAGGGCTGGGAGTGTGCAGGAAGCTAGGAGGGGACGCAACCATGGCAGCTGACCCAAACTGATCATATAATGCCATATAATGTCACATGCAAGAACACAAATGGAGGGAAGGGGTTTTTTGAAGAAGGGAGGTGTTGCTCAGAGAGTGGCTGAGCACTGGTCTACTTGTGGCAGATAGTGAGTAATTAGCTTTGCCTCACTTGTGTGGGGTTTTGGGGATTGGTTTTTTGTTTGTTTGTGGGTTCCCCCCCCATTTTCTTTTCTCTTTTTCCCCTTTCTTCTTCCTCTTTCCTTCACTTATCAAACTATCTTTCTTTCATCCCACGAGGTTCCTTACTTTTGCTCCTCTTATTCTCGCCTCCAGTCCCACTTGGGACAGGGGAGAGTAAATGAGCTGCTGGATGGTGCTCAGCTGCTGACTGGCGTTAACCCACAACATCTGTGAATCAGATGTTCACTGCATGCAGCGTAAGAAAAACAAGCCTACACTTTGGGAAACTTAGCAGACCTGTGAACTAGCGACAAGGTACAATAGCTGACATGCTAGGCTGGCTACCTACCATGACATACTCCTAGTTCAGGACTCATTTCAAATTATTTAAAGTAACAGCATCACTTAGAGAGAAAGTCACCAGGCAGGACAGTACAACACTAGTACTGGGAAAACAGCTAAAATATTGCAGCCAGCCCTTAAGTCAAATGACCTAAGATCTTGAATGGCTTTTATTTTGCTTTTATTTTGTAAACTGACACCACCCCTCTCTGAAGCATGTTTCAGATGCAAAACTCACACAGGTATTTTTCATTTGTTATAATGATGATCTAGCAGATTATCAACCTCTGAGTTTAATCATAGCACTGGAGACACCTAAACAATGAGAGGTAATTTAGAACTGATACAGCAGAGAAATCCCCATGCAAATGAAACACAGGAATTTTTGACAAGACAAACATAAATGGGAAATAAGGCACAAGTCTGCAAAATTTGAAAGCTTTTAAGAAGGTATCTGTAAAATGGCATTTTCTTGTGCAACTGCAAATTACTGTAATTGCATAATCCTGCCAAATATTTGCATGTTTCTTGTTTTCAGGTCAGATTAGACGGAGGTAACATCCTCCCCACTGTATTAGGATCTGAGTGGGTGGTGTTGGAAATGCACTAGTCCTCACGTTCCTCCCATGCAAAAGCCAGAGATCTGCCTTTCACTCTACCCTTCGCAAGAAACAAAACAAGACATGAAAAAAATCCATTAAGTGAGGACTTGCTCCTGATTACCTATCAGCTTCTTTTACTGTGACCTTTTCAACATCAACACATGACCTCTCTTATTTTACCTGCATTAATCACTGCCTGTACCCTCTATTTGCCAAATACAAACTGCTGTGTGAAAATCCTCAGCTTATGTGCAATTCACACTACCTCATGGATATTTCTCTCCCAATGCATCTCTGCTACCTTTACTGACAAAATATTACCCATGTCAAGACAATTAATTAGTATACTCGCCTTCCGTTGTTCCTTTGACATGCTAGAAGATAAAATGGGTGGGTATAAAGGGCATGCAGGATGAAATGTTTAAAAAAATGTTGATGAAGCAGATTCAGAAAGGAGAAAAGCTGAAAGGGAATTCACTTGGGTAAGAAGCTAAATTAGTAGATTCAAGAAGAAGAGGCTTTGCATCTGGAAGGTTAATGGCAATTAAGTCAGAATCAAGAAGGGTAGAGAAAGGGTTGCATATATGCTCTTCTAAGGCAGAATATGATTTTTTTTTCCTATATAAAAGGAATATATATTCTATCCTGTATATTTATATCCCAATAATGGCATATAGCTGTCCTGAAGAAGCTGCTTTCAGATCATTTCTACAGTAAAAACTTGGGGTTATGTGGAGAAGCAAAGAAAGTTCATTTACATGTACCAGGAGACATATGGATAACTTGTGTTATGCCATCATAAAACTAAACAGGGCTACACCAGCCAGACCAAATGCTTCTAAAGTGTTAGAAAAAAAAACCAACCACAAAACAAAAGTATGAGTGACTAACCTGTTCTACTCTCAACATGTCTATGATCTGATCAAACAACGGGGTTCTCAGCAAGTCTCGATGAATTAAGAGAGTTTCCAGAGCATTACAGGCAGCAGGATATTCACACTTTGAGTCTCTGACTGAGGTTTAAGAGTAGATAATTGGTTACATAACATTTACAACAGCATATGAATTATCAATTATGATAGCCATATCACATACTCCAAATACGAAGTTCAGTTACACCCATGAGATTCAAGTCACCCTCTCCCAGCTTACTTATTCGCGTGACCTTCTCAACGCTGGCATCTGTGTCCACATATACATGACAGATCCCTTCGCTGTGTCCCATCACTGGGATTCCCTTAGCAGCTTTCTGGATATTCCTGACTAGCTGTGATGAACCACGTGGAATGATTAGATCTATCAGCTTATCCAAACGGCAGAGATCTTCTACTTCTTCTCTTGTGTTCACCTGTGATAGTTGCAATACAAACAGTCTATGGTTTGAACTCTCAAGTTCTGCCCATACTTTTTATGCATACCATAGCAAAGAATTGTTGATTTAATTCTAGGCACTTACTAGTTGCACTGCGTCTTTGACTCCGTGAAGGGAGAGTGCTTCTTGTGTCAGATGATGAAGGATTTGATTGCTATGTGCTGCCTCTTTTCCTCCTTTAAGTAGTAAGCCATTTCCACTAGCTATGGCCAAAGCAGAAACCTGTCAGAAAAGAAATTATTTAAGGAAACAAAAAAAAAAAAAAAAAAAAAGGGGGTGGTGTGGGGGGAAGAGAAAAGTAATCTGTCTTTTCTGTTGGAATGACAACCACAAAATAGATTAGGAACAGTATTTTTAAACCTGTCGATTTACTCAATGTTAATTTACAGTTATAATTTTCTGTCACCAAAAATCATTATAAGTAACAGCACATTTAACTCCAGAAATGAGATGTGTTAGTGTTTCAGGAACAAACTTGAGTTTTCAGGGTCCTAGTGCCAGGGGGAGACTGCAGTGGACACGTCAGAGGAAACCCTGGGTACAGGCTCTGCTATGAATTGTGTAGCTGTGTGGGCAATCACCCCAAGGAGAATAATTTTAAGTGCAAGAACTCTTGTCCCTAACCACTCTGGCAGAAAGTGGCTAATGAGTTCTTCCTATGAGCAGGAAGAACATTTTCATTGTGCTGCCTAGAACAGAAGTCATAATAGACAACACTCACCATAAGTGTGGGAAAAAAGCCTTCTAGACAATACACCCAACATCACCTGTATCACTTTGCTTTCACATTTATAACCAGAAGGAATGATTGACATTGTTGCCTTTCTGTTTAAGGAGCCAGATTTCACCCATTTAAGTCCAGCAACACAACATTTAAAAAAAAAAATGCTCCAAAGAAGCCACCGCTTATTGGAAGTTAGATAAAAAATTACTTCTGCTGTTGAAAACATATACCCAATTTGTTCAATCTACAGACATTCACTCGTATTGCTGTTTTCGCCACTAAACTGAAAACCTCTTTAACAGAGGCGTGGTAGGTTTTTTTTATTGTTGTTTCAGCTTTTTGTTCTTTTCTACCTAGGAGTACGTCAGACATGATAAAGCGTTCTTCCCAGACTTATTTAACTTTTGTACCCCTTTTTGTCTTCCTCACTCCAATCCCGTTCACAATGGCCTCACAATTTGTCTGCCTATTTGAAAAAAAATTGCAAACGCTCCTTTAGAAAACAAAATCACCTCCTCTCCAGAACCTTTTAGAATGCACAAGTTAAACATTTTATGTTATTTTACTGTATTACTATCTTCTGGGAAAGTTCATATGTATAATTATCATCAGTTGTACATATCATCACCAAACTGGCACTCATTAGTGTATCAATTGTATGCTCTTGAGATGCAGATGCCAGAATTAGCCAGGCTCACGCCTAACAAACAGTTAATGTAGTGGCACACTTTAGATGCTGATTCATACAGAAAAATGTTAAGCCCATCAGACACATTTCCTCAGATCACCTCCTTTCCCCTTCTAATATCAAATGGATAACAACAATCACAATATTTGATGTTGTATCTCATCCTGCTGTCAGCAATTTGAAAAGAATATTGAAATATAAGAAATACTTCGGAAAAATACCCTGAAGTATTATAGTCTAAGAAGCCTGTCTTACATAAATATTTTGTGTCTTTAACTTATAAAACTAGACACTAAAAAGCAGTCTGATTGTATTTTGAAAGTATCTTGTAAGCGTCTGCCTCTCCAGAGGTCAGTACCACACGGGAATGCTAAACAAATAAGCTTATTCAAATAAAGAATTCTACTCTGCAGGCATAAGATTGAAAGAAAGGTTATGAACTGATTTGAAAAAAATGAAAAGCAAAAAAATTATCATGAATTAAGACACAAAAATAAAAAAAAGTTGTGATTAGAAGTAGAACAGAAGATAAAGGGCTTCAAAACAGTTCAGTTCCTTCAAAGGACACGTAGAGCATGACTATACTTCAGAGCAACAATTGGATTTCATGGAATCTATAGGAATTAGCCTGTGAAGGATGCTCGCAGTTTGACCTTGTAAGTATTGGTGGCAAACATGCTATTTGTATATGCTCATTAGAAGCTTATTAAATCTTAACTGGTAATCTGCAATTGTTTCACACTTACTGCTCAAGACTGAACTCTGCATAAGCTATCTCCAGGGAGCAAATCGAGCATGCTCTCTTTCAGGACAAAGTAAAATTTCCTCTGTAATTCCTTACCCAAAAAAGCATGAGATGCAGTAGTAAACTAAGAGGAGAGAATTGCTCCCCTGCACTCAGAGACCATCCTACTATCAGCTACAGCATGGGACAGAAACCATGCAATTCAAACACAGAGGCATCAAAGATGAACCTCTGAAGCTGCATCAGAGACCTTGGATGAGAATATGAGAGCGGGAGGCTGACAGAAAGAAAAGCAACTACCAAGACAAGCTATTCCAAGTCTGTAAAATAAAGGGGGGGGGGAAAGCCAGCAAGAGGCAGTCTGGTTGTAAGTTTAAAGATAAGATAAAGGGGAGGAGAAAGAGGGAGACATGAGCTACACAAGGCAAGAGACCAGGGTTAAAGTCCAGGAAGACAGACTAGAATTCAACAAGGAAACATACTGGTTATCTATGAAGAACAGACCTAACAGCAAGGAGCTAATAATAGACAAGGGAGACTAGTGCCTTTTCGTTTCATGGGAACTTTGCCTAGAGCATACTCCCTTTCAGTATGAAATGGGGACCACTCACAAAATACGGGCATGAAGTAGCAAGCTACCCACTGTCTGAGTCTCACTTTGAAGTCTTTTAAAGTGCCTGTACCCATCACTTTTTTCCTCAAACACCTACTCATATGTTAGAGAATTCCTCAATCAATCTTCCTAAAGACCTAATGTTAATTGTGGGAAATATGTTGATAATTAAGTCTTTTTTTTGTTTTCCTTTAAAAATATACTACGGTTACTCAGTAAAGTAGTTGGGAGTTAGAAACTAAGATCAAGGTTGCCTCTGCAACATTAGTTAGCCCCCGTATTTTCATGCATTATAACAGCATTTACTCACAGCGCTACAGATGAAGGTGTTTGCCTTTAAGATGCCTGCCTTATTCCTGGCACAAGATAAATGACATTCACTTACAGTACACTATTCAAGATTTTCACTAGCCTTTCCAGCAACTTCAGTACTTCAGAACTTAGAACACCATTCTTCTTCATACCCATCTCACTACAACTGAGTAAAAGCTATCATTCTGCCCCACTGTAGACAAGTAGTATCAGTACAGGACAGACCTCTCAAAGCCTGGAATTCTATGCTTTCTGTATTCAGCCTTTTTTTTTTTTTTTTCATTTATTCCTAACAGTTACAGCTAATTACTAGCATCTGTATTAAACAGTTCCTGTTCAACCCCAGCCTGCAGTTCAGCTGTATGCAGCATGGACAGATAAAACAAGTGCTCATTGGTAGGAGCCCCCAAGCTGTGAGTTCGGCACTGAACACACATTCATAAGACACATGCAGGAACTGCACCATCTGAATGTAAGATAACTCCTTCCATATGTCAGGGTGGGTTAAAAAAAAAAAACAAACCCCAAACCAAAAAAACAAACCCCAAACAAAACAGCCCTGCATAACTCTGAACACTGCAGAAGCAAGTCCTGAGAATATCTCTGCAGGAAAAATAGGGATGCCAACAAAATCAATTTTAGAAGAATCCAAGAATCCAAGTCTTGTCCTTTAAGACAAGACTTCTTGCAGCCTCCCAGTTGCTCACCAACAGAAATACTCTTTCTTTTGTCATCAAAGAATTCCCAACAGTGTAATCTGCCCTCCTTACATACCTGTGGAAGACAGTCAGGACGGGACTCAAAGATGACGAGAAGGACGCCAATAGGCACTGTCACCTGCTCCAAATCCAGGTCTTTTGCTATTCGTGTTCGTCGAATTACACGTCCGACACTGTCGTGTGAGGATGCTGCAATCTGACGCAGACCAATAGCCAAGCTGTTCAGCTTTGATGTAGACAGACTTAGACGTTTCAACAAAGGAAGTGCCAATCTCCCTAAAAGAAAGAAAAAATTGTGCTGGAGATAGATTGGTCTGTCTAGCCTCATGCAAAAGCGACTTTAGTGGTGAACCTAAGGAAAATTCAGGTATTTCCATGCCCTAGCAAGAAACCTACCCGAGGTGAAAAATGCAAAGCATGAAGTCTGGTAGCCACAATAAAACCACTCAAATGTGGCAATGATTTTACACACCACCACATTTTCACTCAATGTGGTTTAAGTGACTTGTACATGAAATAACGTCAACATCCATTCATAAGGTTTGTCCCATTTCAGGTACTGCTATATGTCTGAATTTCTTAGACATTTCTACCCTTGCACTACTTCTAGAAGGTTCAGGCAGTAATTTCATCTTTCTATTTTACAGATAGAAATCACAAAGCACAGACAGATACATAATGTTTCTGCTTAAGAAAGACTGGGCAATAACTGCCTGAATTTTTTAGTCTGAATATGTTCAAACAGTAAGTTAACCTAGCAATGTACCTTCAAGTACTCTGGACAAGTAAAGAAAGGGTTCCCTGGCGTCTTCCACAAAGTATTACAATTCATGATGTGTTATTTTCATACATTTGCTATCCCTATACGTACACATCCCAATCTCAACTTCTCAATGAATGCATCAATCTAACATAGAAGAATGGGTTTAATCCAAGCCACCTAAAGAGAACCTTCCTCAATCAGAAGGGGACAAGGTTCTTTTCGGAGAGCACCAATTTAAGCATGGAGATGACAGACTTCCCCTCAGAAGCCAAACATTATCTTAACCAGCCCAGAAAATACTCACTTTATGCATGACAGTAACAGACATGATGTTTGTTATATTTCACTTTTAAAGTAAGCCTCCTTTGGCAAAATGGAGCACTATTTTTTTTTTTTTATAATATACTGCTTAGTGTTTTGCAAGGCCTCGGTATCTTCTCTGATGAAGGCATCTGTTTTATGTAATTAAGGAAGCTGCAGCTGTTTACACTGACAAGCTCTCAAGGTCCTGCATTCACTAATCTGTGACAGCCATACAACCCAATCCCACGTGACAGAAGATTCTAGTTCTGCTCACTTCCTTCGAAGCCCAGAGAGGTTCAAGACAACAGGATTACCATGGAAGGACTTAAAATATTACCTTTACTTTCAGCCTCTTCTAAGTCCTTTTTGTTTGCCAAGAGAATTTCTTCTCTCTGGTCAGTTAGTAAATCAGCAAGACGATAAATAATCTCTGCTCTCTGAAAGAGAAAAGTTTCTGAACTGACTTCTTGCACAAAGCCCATGCTATTCGACATCTGGTTCATTTCAGTCCACTTATGTTGACCACATTCTCTCGCTGTCTTGACCCCCCAAATATTTGGGGCCAGCTGATTTTTCCAGCCTGCATCACATTGAAAAATGAGGCTGAACACTGCTTCAATCTTTACTTTGCTTTTTATCATCTTGCTTTCCATGCCCAGTCTTCTTCATCAAACTCACGAAGTTCTTCCTTTAAGACCACCTTGTCTTCCTCACAAGAGATGCCACATTTTACCTACCCAGCTGCAGAGCAGTAATTGATTGTCTACAGCTCCTCTTTTGCATACACTACACACAGAAGTGAACGGAGCAGATTATTCCAGGCAATTCTTCAGCAGCTCTGATCACAATTCATTTCTGTGTGATATCCAACACTATTACAATTTTTATAAACCCCACATGAAAGCATGTATTACCTCATAGCCCCAAGGTACATTATCTTTCTGCTTTTCTCATCTCTTTAAGCATGCTACAATCCAAATGATGGATCTGGCATGCAAAGAATAGAGTCTTGTCCCAGGGGACCCATTTTTGCTATAAATCCATGTTGTAAAACTTGCCACACATTCACAAGATTAACAAGTCAGGCCATATTGTTCTGTCACCTGTTCAGGCTGTAGAGCCGCCAGGGCCCTGCCACCAGCTCGTGCCATTTCACCTTGCTGCTCTACTGTAGGACCTGCAAAAAAACCCAAAAATATGCCATGCAGACAAAGTAACAGCACATGTGGAAGTGAACAATAGCCCTTCCATCTTCTGGTTCTCTGCTCAAAGCAGGAAAGGAGGTACAGAGTCTTAAACAGACATATTCAAGAAATCTGTTGTATGCCAGAACAGGAAAATCTGCAGCTGACACAGAAATATTGTTATGGTCCCCAAACATAAAGAGTCATCAGAGAGAATCTGTAAGGTCACCATCTCTGAGGCAAGCGTGCACTATGTATCAAAAAGACCTGACAAAGGGCAAAAGAACACCAGGATAGCTAAGTCTCAGGGCATGGTAGCCTACCGAAAGGAAGGAGACAAACTTTGAAAAGTTAAAGTACCCATCTGAGGAAAAAAGACAGGATTATAAAATAGCATGGGAATGTACAAACAATGATGGAAGCCAAAATCCAATCTGAGTAACAGCTTGCAGAATTGCTTTCCTTCTGTCTCTCCCTGTGTGCATTTTAAAAGGGATCCTATAGAAGAAAGGTGGGATTTTTCTTCTTTTCTGTCAGGATCTCAAAGAATCTCTCTCAAACTGAAATGATATGGAACAGGTTACTTCTGTTTCTATTTCAAAACAAGTCACCAGGTTCAGGTAGCACTTCCCCAAAGAGTTCTTAAGTAGCTCATGGATAAACTAAGTCGTGATTTTTAACTCTCATGAAATTGCCTGTAAAGCAGATGACTTGAAGGCGATAAATATGACCCAACTTCCATTTAAGAAGAGTCCCATGGAAATGGCCAGAGCAGGAATTCCAATGTTATGGAAAATATCAAAAGGTATAGTGGGAAGTGTAAGAAAAGAACTTGTGGACATCTGATTAATTAGATTTATTTAAGAAATGTTAAAACAGCTTTTTAAAGCAAAGTCATACTTTACAAAGTATGGTGTATTTTGGTCTTCTTGTTAAAAGTGACATGTGTGTAAGCAAATACAGTCAGCTTTAAAAAGTTACTTGAATTTCCAAATTTTGTTCTCTGGAAGATAGAAGACAAAGAGAGGACTGGAGCAAATACTTGCCGCAATAGTGGAAGAGTGTCAGTAAAATTCCACAGGGATTTTTGCCATTTGCCATATTTGTAAGTGACTCAGAATGGGGTCACAAGATGAAAAGCTTTACTGCTGATACAAATTTATTATAGTGAGACTAACTGAAAAGTGTAACTATCGCACTTTTTCCTAGAAAGCAGCTTTCAGAGGAGGACACCAAGTTGAACACAATCCAGTGGCATGCCCTTGCTGCAAACGTGGCCAACTGTGTCCTGGGCTGCCTTGGGAGGAGTGCTGGAGCAGGTCGAGGGAGTACACCTGGAGTGCTGTGCCCAGCACTGGGCTCCCCAGTACCAGAGAGACATGGGCACTGCGGAGAGAGTCCAACAAAGAGGATGAAGGGACTGGAGCATCTCTCATATGAGGAAAGGCTGAGAGAGCTGGGACTGTTTAGCTTGGAGAAGGCAGCTCAGGGGGGATCTCATCAGTAGGTATAAATACCTGAAGGGAGGGTGTAAAGAAGATGGAGACTGGCTTTTTTCAGTGGTGCCTAGTGGCAGGAACAGAGGCAATAGACACAAACTGAAACACAGGAGGTGCCTCCCATCCGGAAGCACTTTTGCACTGTGAGGATGACCAAGCACTGGCACAGGTTGCCCAGGGAGGCTGTGGAGCCTCCATTCTTTGAGATATTTAAAAGGTGTCTGGACAGTCCTGTGCAACCTGCTTGAGCAGGGGGTAGGACCAGATGACCCTGTTGTCTGTCATACTGTCCCTTCGAACCTCAGGCATGCGGCAATTCTGCAATTTCCTCTGCAAACAAGTCACTAAGCCACGAAACAGCAAGCGAAATTCAAACCAGATAATCATGAAGCAATGTAGAGGGGAAAAGGAAAAATCAGACCTCAGTACTGTAACAAATAATACTACAAAAACATCGTCTCAGTGAACATCAACATCAAAAAGCAAATTACATGTTTGGAACTATTAGAAAAGGCCTAGAGAACAGAAAACACCATCAATCTTATAAAAATTCCGTTAGTCCTGCCATCATAAATTAAAGCTTCATTTACACATTGAACACTATGTGAAATTTTGGGTTTTGCCCATCTCAAAAGGGCCACAATACAATGAAAACAGTTTCAAACACGAGAAACGGGGATTACCAGGTTTTTGGAACAGCTTCAGTACATGATGCCTAAGACCAAACCTCTTTCACATGGAAAAGAGATGGTGAGAGGAAAGATGATGTCTCACATCTTCAAAGTTGAACAGGGGTTGATTGCCCATACAGGTAGTAGGGGCATCAAATGAAGCTATCAGGAAGAAAATTCAAAACCTCCACCAACCCCAAATTAAAGCAAGCGGTTCTTCACTTAATTTTAGCTCCAGAGTTTACACAGTATCCAGTTAAGGCTTTTGACTATCATGACATAAAGCCCTGTGGATGCTAAGTTTTTACACGGGTTCAAAGAATGATTTGACAAATTCATACAAGAAATTCATTGAAGAATATTATATGCAAAGTATCACTCCATATTTGTCCTATTCTGCTACGGTTACAGATCTTTGGTCTGACTTTCTCCAGCGATTGTTACACTGTCCCAGCAATGCAGTGGCAGGAAAACATTCTTACCTACAATACTAGAAGACTGAGTTGTAAAAGGAATTTATGATAAGAAATAAAACTATTTTTGCTAAGATAGTGTTTACTATCTTAGTTCAGCAGCACATTCTATGTCCACATTTTCACACTGAAATTGTCCATCCCAGATGATAACCCCTAAGACTAAAAATGGTAAAAATTCTACTCATTGCATTCTTCAGATGCAAGTCTGATACTGCATTTTATCAGCTGGAGGGAACCAGAGCAGAGGATTCAACATTTTCTACTCCTACTTTAGAAAATACCTTTCAAAATCCGTTCTTCAAGCAGGGTATGGTTTCCCAGTTATTGTACAGGTCTAGCCAAATTTTAATTCTAACCTTTCAGGAAACGTCTACAACTCTCAACGTACACATTACTTCTGTACTCACCTGCAGGTTTTACCTCTGAAAAAAAAGTTCCAACTTTTTTCCCTTCCACAATATCTGTGATGACATGACCCGAGATCTTTGGGTGGGTTCCATTTGCAATCACTACAGAGGTGCCTCCTTGGAGGGCCCACAGAGCTGCTTTCACCTACAGCAAAGGATAGAGGCAGTTGCAGGAAACTCACTTGTTATTTGAATTACCACTCTCAACCAGACTTCCTGCTCCACTTTGATCTCCAGATTGACCGCTTATGCTTTCAAAGAGCATTCAACACACCTCTGGAACTTCCATAATGTATCACTGAATGAGATCACTTATTTTCACTTTACCTCCCCTTCCTTAACTAGCTGCCACTTTATAAGCGTACTCCAAGTTTTCCTAAAAGCCTGTTTTTTTCAAAACTTCAGTAAGGGCACTTTGGTCCTATGTTCTTTTTCACCATTACCTTATGTTGCAAGTTCTTCTTAATGTTTGAAGAAATCCAATTTTCATTTTTGAAAAGATTCTGTTGCCATTTTCCCTGACATTGATTAGCCATCAATAACTAACCCACTTTAAGTGACCACTTGATATTACTTGTACTGCTGAGCACTGTTCTTGCTCAGGTCCTAGCCATTACAATATAACATTAAAATATTGGTCAATACCTTTAAGCTGTCTGAATTGCTCCCTTAAAGTTTGATCAGCCAAAGCACTCCTCATGGGTCTGCTTAAGATGCAGAGGTATTCTCATTGTTTCTAACCCCTTGGTGAAGCTATGAAGTTTGCTGAAGAGCTACTCAGGTTTCCACACATTTTTACCTACTTTGCTCACATTTCCTGGTCATGTTCTCATCGGATTTTTTATTTATTTGCTCCTACTTTTTCCTTGGGAATACACCTATTGTCTTAATAGTTGTTTCTTTCAGTAGGCTCCATTTGAAGACTTTGCACTTCTTCAGTTTTGAATTATATGCTATTTATTTGGTATTCTTCCCCCTTTTTGTAGTTATTTTGGAGGAGGATTCTGTAAGTATAGCATTTAGGAGTCATCTTCAAAGGTCAGGACCACAGCGTACTAAGCAATGTATGGAAGCAACACACATTAAGATCTAAGGCAAGAAGCAAGTCTGAAACAAGAACAATCTGATGTCCACAGACTGGGAACTGAAATCAGTGATACTATCAGATCACCTGTGTGCCAAAGGCTGACATGGAGGGTGGGTGGGTAGGCAGGCACCATAATCAACAAGAGCTCTATGAAATTCAGGGGCTGTATCTCTGTAGGCATTGCCCTAATATGAAGGGCAACACGAGTTCCCTTTCTAACTTCAGTGTTGGCACAGTGAAGCTTCCTTAGTCCTTCTACAGAATGTTAAGTTTACAGCAGGGTCAGCTTATTAGTAAAGGTCCTTTGAAATCTCCATGTAGTCCTAAGATTAACCTAGGCGATTCTATGATTCTTTCCACACACTTGAGCCATTGTTTAAGGCATCACAACATGATTTCTCTAAAATTTCCCCTCCTTCAACATTTCACTGGTTCATGTCAAAACACAAAAATACAAAACCAAATTCCAGATGTTACCTGCTGAAAGGTATTGCCTGCAGTCTCCTTGGTTTCTTTTCCCAATCAAGGTATGGGCAGCATTATTCCACCACTATATTTAACTACGTGTCATTTATTTTACTGCAAAAGCTTCTCTGCTTCCTCAATTAGGTATTACAGTCCATATTCACTGGGAGACAACACCTGTCAGATATGCCTATCACATCAAACTCTTGACTACCACAAGACCATCAACTGCTCCATTTTTGGTCAAGTTTCATGCTGATAATAAAGGTTTGTACTTTGAGCTACCATCTGTTTATTCCATTATCGATGTTACAGTTTTCCAAAAATATTGCCCAATTCTCAACTGTAACAAATTTTTGTTACAACAGCAGCATTGATATTTGCCTCTATGTGACAGAATTAAAGATACCAAATATCTCTAACAGATTATTATTTTTACAAGTACTCTCTGACCTTGGCAGCTTTCCACTCAATACCTGGAATCATTTAAACTATTCCAGAAGCCAGATGAAGGGAAAGTTGTTTCTAAATAAGCTCTGTACATCCCATAGTTACAAAATCATTACACTCAAATTCTTCCTCCTTTTGCCACCTTCCAGTCCATGCTCTGATACTGAAGTATGCCTTACTTGATTCTTCAGAAAAGGGAATAAAACAAGATAACTGGTGAAGAATTTCACTTTGGTCTTTCCCTGCTTAGTCAAAATCTACTTCAGTTTTTACAGACAACCTTCCAAAAGGGTCCTTAGGAAACCCACACCAATTAGTACTATCATAGTGCATATTCCAGCACCATGAGAGACGTATGCTGAAGTCTCACACCACATCCATGTTTATGCACTCAGCAATGAATACTGAGGATGTCCGACTGTACACAGCACTGAAAACCATCGTCCCTCCTACTCATCTTGGATTCAAGAACTATAGTACCTTGGTCACCATCAATACATCCTTCAGAAGCAAACAGCACATGTACAAGCTCAGAAAGGAGACAGAGGTATCAAATCAGATTCAAGTGACAGGGATTCCCAAAGTCTCTGGATTATCACGTAAGAAAGAAGCGAGGACTGACTCTTATTTGAATTTAAAACATCAACTTAATACAGTTCCAAATTTCATATTTTTCAAACTACTGGAATGTAATTCATTAGTTGCTCTTTTCAATCCACATGGACCTAAGAGAGAAACTAAAGGAATCCATACACCATTCCAGGGTACTCACAGAATAGCTGAGGCTGGAAAGGATCTCTGGAGATCATATAGACCAACCACCTGCTCAAAGGTGGGTCAGCTAGAGCAAGTTACTCAAGACACCACCCAGTCAGGTTTTGAACATCTCCAAATGTGGAGATTCCACAAGCTCTCTCAGCAACCTGCTCCAGCAACCTCACTGTAAAATTCTTACACTTCAATTTAATTTCTTGTATTTCAGCCTGTGCCCAGTGCCTGGATACCACTCAGAAGAGTCTGTCTCTGTCTTCCCTACACCCTCCATTCAAGTATTTATACACAAATATTCTCTTCTCCGGTGTAGACAGTCCTAGCTCTCGGCCTCTCCTAGTGCGACAGATGCTCCAATTCTTTAATCATATTCATGGCTCTCTGTTGGATCCACTGTAGTACACCGTGTCCTTCTTGTACCACGGTGCCCAGGACCAGACACAACTCTATGGATATGGTCTCATTAATGCTGAGTAGAGGGAAATAATTGTTTCCCTCAACCTGCTGGCCATGTTCTTTCTAATGCAACCCAGAATGTTGTTGGCCTACTTTGCCCAAAGTGCATATTCATAGAATCATAGAATGGTTTGGGTTGGAAGGGACCTTAAAGATCATTTCGTTCCACCTCCCTGCCCAGGGCAGGGACACCTCCCACTACACCAGGTTGCTCAAAGCTCCATCCAACCTGGTCCTGAATACCTCCAGGGATGGGGCAGCCACAGCTTCTCTGGGCAACCTGGGCTGGTGTCTCACCACCCTCACAGGAAATAATTTCTTCCTAATATCTAATCTAAATCTCCCCTCTTTCAGTTTAAGACCATTACCCCTTGTCCTATCACTACAGCCCCTAATAGAGTCCCTCCCCATTTCTCCTGTAGGCCCCCTTCAGGTACTGGAAGGCTGCTATACGGTTTCCCCAGAGCCTTCTTTTCTCCAGGCTGAACAACCCCAACTCTCTCAGACTGTCTTCATAGCAGAGGTGCTCCAGCCCTCTGATCATCTTCATGGCCTCCTCTGGCCCTGCTCAAACAGGTCTATATCCTTCCTGTGCTCAGGACTCCAGAGTTGGACACAATACTCCAGGTGGGGTCTCACAAGAGAGAGATTCTACCCCTCTACCCTCTAGAGGGGTAGACTCACCTACATATTGCTGGCTCACATTCCACTTCATGTCTACCAGGACCCCTATGTCGTTTTTTCAGTGAACCTGCATTCCAGCCAGTCAACTCACCAGCCCACATCGGTGAATGGAGTTGTTCCTCCCTAGGGGAAGGACCCAGCATTTCCCATCATTGAGCTCCATAAAGTTCCTGTCTGCATATTTCTGCAACCTGTCAAGATCCATCTGAACAGTAGCACAATCATCTCGTCTGTCTCCCTTTCCCACATCTCCTTTTCCTTCCCAATAACAAAGCAAATGTTCCATATTTCTACCTTAGCTTCCATGCCTCCCATTCCCACCCGGGACTTGGTTCCAAATGTTACAGACTGCTGGTCTCCTGGGTAGAATATGTCAATGAGCTTTGCATCATCAGATCCCGGAGGGCTGTCAAAGAGTCCTGAAATAAAAAATAAAAATCTTTTAGCTATACACCCTCCTCTCCAAAGCTCATCCATGAAAAAAGACCAAAAAAAACCCAACAAAACCCATGAGGCTGAAAAGCCATATTGCACTTTACAGGATTGAAAACTTTCAGTGAACCCTGCTTTTTGTGGGACTGAAAGCATGAAACAACAGGCAGACTCGAGAAGTACAGCTTTACTGAAATGAATAACACACCGAAACCCCACATGCTAAATATCAGCATGCAAGCTGGGAGGTAGTGACATTTGATTGAGGTTAGGGAGACAATTTACAGCTTTTATACGTTCAAAATCAAGGCTCACATATACAAGCCCACAACTGAACAGGCAAAGGATAGTCCCCCTCACCAAAATCTCAGATGATATTCTTCAATGCTGGGTTGTACAGTGAAAAATTGGGCAATTCAGAAATATGTAAAAAGGGTAATTATCAAATTCCACTACGAAGGAACACAACACTACAGAGATGTACTCTTATTAATTTTTTTTTTTTAAATCTGGTAATTTTACGTAACTATGTTTGCAGTTGAATAACACTTCAGTTTAACCAACATGTTAAACCTAAACTCTACCGCCACACTTCCCAGATATTCTATGTGAACAAATACTGGCGTTACAATCTAGAGAGCACAAATGCAGACTATCTGTGTCCTTCCTTGATAGCTTGGGAAGGAGAGGACACACACCGTTCCATAAACAAGATGTCACATTGAATGAATAAGTTTGGAGGATGGGGGAGTTGGGTGTTAATTTTTCTTTTACAAGTTGTTTTGACTATTGCTTTTATGAGTTGTTCTCAGACAGACGTTTCAACTAGAATCAACCATGAAACCCAGCTGAATCTGCTAAAATAAACTGTGTTTATGTAAAGGCACCTCCTTCCTCCTCAGGGCCTACAATGTCTGCCAAAGTCCAGGATTCACTGAAAGAAACCCATCTGGAGAAGTTGAAAAGATTATGTGACTTGGGTGATGCGGACTGCACTCATCTGGAACTCCACCCACTACCCTCCTCTCTCTAGAAAAGGAATTTCAACATCCATAGGTGACAGCAACACAGCTCAAGACTAAAGCATTGTAAGCCAAATGTCTGGGAGACAGAAAAAGCTAGCAAATTCCAGGTATCTGGAAGGCAATGACCACGACTTGTAATGCACCTGTAATTCACTGAAAGACAGAACCCGCTGCCAGAAGAAACAAACTATTGAACAACAGTATTTGGCTTGCACTCCTGATTCAAAACACGTAGCCTTTATCCTGCATATTACTCATGACTGTATCATACAATTCTGAGAAGCTAGCAGAAGTACCACAGTATGTATCATAGAATCATAAAATGGTTTAGGTTGGAAGGGACCTTAAAGACCATCTAGTTCCAAATGCCCTGGTCGGGGCAGGGACACCTCCCACTAGATCAGGTTGCTCAGAGCCCTGTCCAACCTGGTCCTGAATACCTCCAGGGATGGGGCAGCCACAGCTTCTCTGGGCAACCTGGGCCAGGGGCTCACTGCCTTTCGAATAAAGAACTTCTTCCTAATATCTAATCTAAATCTCCCCTCTTTCAGTTTAAAACCGTTACCCCTTGTCCTATCAGTACACTCCCTGATCCGGTATTCTGGGCTCTGGCACAAGTCTCAAGCTCACACACATTCTCACCCACCCAGATTCAACAGTGTGGCAGACAGTCTTTGGCTTATACATCATCATCACTGGATATACGCCTTAAGGAGTTATGTGGTACGTTGTAATTGTTCCTGTAAAATACATGAACTAAAGAGATCAGTAAAACCCAAATACAGCAAAACCTGGTTGGTTTGACTATCTGATGTACTTCAATAAAACAAGAAAGTAAAGAAATGACTCACAAACCTTCTACATCTGAGAGAACGATCAGGAGATCAGTTTTCATTTCCACAGCCAGCCGTGCTGCCAGACTGTCATTATCCTTCACACTAATCACCTGCAATGCACATACATATCAGCAGCACTGAATAGCGGGAGGAACTAGGAAATACTTCACTGCAACATACAAAAGCAAGTTACCTCAGCACTACCAAATCCTTCTGAGCTACTTTGTTCACACCCACTGGAAACTTAGGTGATGTTTGTGTGAAAAGACACACACTTTTGGAATGCAGTAAAGCAGTATCAAAATGACAAGCAGTGCAATCAGTACCTGTGTCCTCCACCTTGCTGCCCGGTGACAGGACAAGAGGTACTGACCCTGCTTTAAGCGGGGGTGCTGCACCAGACACCTGCAGAAGTCCCTTCCAACTTCAACTATTCAGTGAAAACCAAATTGCACATGCTTGCTTTTGGCAGAGCAGACATCACCTGCCCTGCTTCCACCCCACAGTACTGTATCATGTCAGAAACAGACAGGTCAGCATAGCCTTCCAGTACCCTCTGTCCACATTACCAGTTTTGTATGCCTGTTTCCCTGCTTCAGGCTTCAGAGGTCCCCAATTATTAGTGAAGTACACATTAGTGCTGTACCCAAGCAGGACCCACCCCCTTGCAATACTTTACCCACATTTACCCCCTGCAGATCACTGTTTGGCTCTGGAGGTGGAACAACAGCGTCATTAGTGTTAATTATAGGGACAATATTCATTCTTAAAAGCTCGTGCAACGTTCCATTTAAGTTCCGACGCTTCTGTTCATCATGGAAATCTAGGTTGGTGACTAAAATCTAAAAGGAGGAAAAAAATAAATATACTTAGCCTATCACTTTTCACAAGAACATCGTAAACGTGTGTATTAATGTATCGTAACAGATCAGTCATGCCCTTTGGGTCACTAAAGAAACATAAGTCACATTTAAAAGATACAGAATACAAGTAAGAAAGATTACTGAAGACACTACCTTTCCTGTTTTCCCTCCCACTGTACAGTTTCTGCTGTCGCAAGCAGAAGGGATGCTTTCTCTCAAGACTTCTCTTCAACTCTAGAACCCACTTGCTTTTCTGAAAGAACCTTGATCTTAAAGCTCCCTGTATGCAAACACCACCCCTTTGTTTTGGTATTTTAAGACAAAAAAACCTCAATGTCTGCTCTGAAGAGAAAATTTTTTCATTCTTCCTCTGCCATTGGATATTTGAGAACTAAGCAAACAACTCCACACACAAATGTTACAATAGCACTTGCAATCAATGTGTACACTGACGTTTTTGGCATGGGCAGTTAATTCTTTTAAATCAAAGGAATGATAGTTGTCTGCAGACTTGAACAAGATTATAATCCAGAACAATTTATAGTGATTACTCGCTATACTGTAAACATTTTAGTGATATCAGCTATACTATATTACAGGAAGAAGTTTCTCCAAGCGAGACTTCATATTAGGCTCCTAAATTCATTACAAGTATCTAAACAAATAAGGCCTTACAGTTGATGCAATACTGTATTCTCAGAGTATTTAAGATAAGTAAAGTGTGTTTAAGTTCAATTAACACAGTTGCAGCATTCAGTATAGGTAGAAGACCCAAGCTAGGGATACCATCACGCAGAAGTTAGAAAGGTTCGAGGAGAAGATGGACAGCAAGTTCTGAAGTTTGGACATACACTTATGTCAGCTTTACAGAACGTGTGGCAGCTCAGCCACTTGTGATTTTTAAACCCTCACTTTGGATCACCAACTTTAGCTTTTGTGAAGAGCTCAAACCAGAGCTTGACCAGACCTCACCCTGTACATAAGAGCAGGACACAAATGAACTCCAAAAAGAAAAAGCATATTTCCTTCACCTTGACGACAGATAACTCCATTTCAGAAATACTTAGAAAGGCACTCCTGTGTAAGCTACCATTCGTGCTGCAATAAGCCCCAAAAGTAGGATGGCCATGGAAGTGCAAGGCTATAGTAAAGATAGCAGCATATGAAACATGGAAAAATTCAAAGAACAATTCCATCACTGACTGAAGTAGTCAGTCTAGGAAAGAAAGAATCCCTTACTTGAGCTGCACAGATGCTGTACTGTGTAAACATGGCCTCATATAGAGCCATTAGTCCACTCTGGCCAGCTGCTGCACAGGCTCGGGCCTCCAAGACTGGAATAGCCTACAGAGATAAACAGCTGTCAGGCAGTGACTTGAGCAGGTAATACACAACATTCAAGGAAAAGCAGGAGTGCTGCCAGACACTCACCATGTCTTTCAGCTGATTCTGGCCTGAATGAAGCGCTTGCCTCACGCTCTGAGAAAGCAAGATCTCATGACGCAACCGCTGCTTTCCAAAAGCTACAGCACCACTGGTGACAATCATCATTTCTCGGCCCTGATTTTGCAGCATTGACACCTGTTAAGTACAGAACATAAGAAACAGGGCCTGGAGTATGATCACTGCTAGAATGACAGACAGTTCTGGCTATTATAGACAACCTTATGCTCACCAGTTCTTGCTGACGCAAGTGTTTCACTTTGTCTGTAAATGCACAAAGCAAGGCAACCACTCTCTATGATGCTCCTGTGCACCTTCCTGGCCACTTCAGAGCTACGCAAAGGACTGCATGCAATCTATAGCTTCTACTAAACTTTCTTTTCACAATACCAGTTTTTATGAGAGTCATGCTTGAATTTTCACAATACATATTACTTGGTAACACTTCTATACCCCTTGCCCCTTCACCTCCATTGCTACAGATAAGGAAAGATAAGAAAAAGCTGTGAAGTAGCAGCTGTTCCTTCCACCAACCTTCTTATTCACCAGCCATTCCCAAAGCTGCCATCATACAGCAACTTTGTATTCTAGAAGTGAAGAAGCTAACTCTGATAGTACAGCTTTTAATTGCCTCTTCCTTACACATATCTGGCCAGATGCCTTTCAAAGCTCTAAACCTAGATGTCTTACATTAATTTAATTTATTATGTTAACTTTACTTCCCAGAGAAGACATGTCCAATCGCCCCCAAAGTCATAATTTCATTTTGGGAAGCCAATCCATGGGCTGATCCCATCAGTTTTTCCCACAAGTAATAAGGTTTCAAGCTTTCTCCTGGAGGAAATCTGCAAAAGCTCAGGTAATCAAGAAGGGTCTACTCACAAGGGACTTCACAAACTTCAGTGTCACCTTCTCATGAGATCCAACTAATGCCCCAGTCATGTCTTACCTACTGCATAAAAATCTGTGTGCAAATCTCTCCCTCTATACTGCGTCTGACCAAGATGAAGTTAACTTTCTTCACAGGGGCCCATATGGTGCTGTGTTTTGGATTTCAGGACTAAAACAGTGTTGATAATGTTCCGATGTTTTGCCTATTGCTAAATAGTGCCTGCATAGCATCAAAGCCTTCTCTTTTTCCCATTATGTCCCATCACAGCAGGTAGACTAGGGACTGGGCAAGAAGTTCGTAGAGGACACATTTGGGACAGCTGACGTGAACTGGCCAAAGGGACATTCCATGCCATAAAAACATCATGCTCAGTCATAAAACTGGGGTAGCAGAATACGAAAGGGCAGGGAGTTATCTTCCAAGGTGGCCATCACTTAGGGACTAGCTGGGCATTGGTCTGCTCGTGCAAGGTAGGGAGTGATTGCCTTAGCATCACTTGTTTCTCTTCCCCTTTCCTTCACTTATTAAACTGTCTTTATTTCCATCCATGAGTTTTCTTACTTTTTGCTCTTCCTATTTTTTTTTCCCAATCTGACTGGTGGTGGGGCAGAGGTGTGGGGAGTGAACAAGCAATTGTGTGGGTGCTTAGCTGCTGGTTGAGGTCAACCCACCACACCTTCAAACATCAATTTACTGAGTTACCTGGTTTATGCTACCACAGCACAGGGGGATGAAAAACGGAAAGGGCAAGACATTGCTTTACAGGGCCATCACTGTTTTATGAGTTTTTCCTACAATCTTCTGTGCCATACAACAGTCACCAAGTACCTGAAGTTAAAACAAATATTGCACTTCAGTCACAGAATTACCTGCTCTACAATAGATGCCAGCCTCCCAAGGGCCAAGCCACACTCATCCCCTCGAGTCACAACAGCACTACCTAGCTTCACTACAATCCGCTTGGCATGCTTCAGCTCACTGCGGTGCGCAAACGATTTCCCATGTGCACGGCTGAGCGGCATGGTGATAAATGGGATGTTGCTCCAACAACGGATGGATTCATTCCTTAGTCTTTGGTTATGGCGAGGGAGATCTGTGGTTAAAGAAAGAAAACAAGAAAGAAAAACGCAGTTTTAACTGTCTCATTCAAACTTTAAGCCTTTAAAGTCATGTAACACTTCTCCCTTTCCAAGGTTAAAGCTCACAATACACACTTCTCCATGACTGGGAATGAGAAGCTAGCTTTCAAGTCACCAAAATAAAGTGAGACCTGATAATACCTGAGCAGCACTAACCAACCCTAAGGTATATAAGGCAGCATCTCATGCGTCACAGAGCTCTGACTCTGGGAATCTAGAAGACCAAACTGAAAGACATTGTAAAGGAGCTCACATCAGAAGTAAAAGTACTAGTTTTAAAAACAATCTCCTTTGCCTCGCCTCACTAAATACAGCTAGAGAGTTTTCCTGCCTGTAGTAGTGCAGAAAGCTTGACGGTTAGGAAAGAAAAGGAACACAGCTTTCACAAACTCTCTAAGTCAGGTATTTTTGTGTGTTGCTCAACTTGGGGCAGCAGAAGGGGAATGACGGACGTATGAACTGGAAGTCACCTTCCTACAGGATAAATAGATGTTGGAGGGAGAAGCGATAATCACAGTACTACTCAGGTAAGACACAAGACACATAAGGCTGGCACTTCGCCCAAGTCAATGAGCTATGGAACGTTTCACAGCAAAATCTTCGTTTTCAAAATGCCTGCAAAGGACATTAAGATCACTATCAGCACAGCAGGTTAAAGAGAATAATGACTATTAAGGTACAAATAAAAGGAACAGTCTGGATCCTTTCTAATTGACAAAGAGGTGGACCCAAACACATAAAATCCGAAAATTAAGCTGAAGGAATGAAGGCAGATGGAAACCACTTCCAACATACTTCACATGAAGTTTTGCAGAGCCACAGAGAATTGTGTCTGAAGGAGGAGTCTTGCAGATAAGAAGTCCAAGTGTGTTAACTGGATAATTGATATAATACGGATAAGACATATTAATTGAAAAGAACTGGAAACCGTATTTCCTTGTCCTCCATCTAGTTCTTCTTGTATTACTATTCAGAAACTGCAGCAAACCAGGTCAACTTAGACAGTCTCAAAAATACCAGTATAGCAAAAAAGAGCGAGACTACGTCTGTTGTAATTACAGAAGAAATGGCTACTGACATTACACTCTGAGACCAAAAGTGCAACTTAGTCAAAAGATGGCACACATTCATGGAAAAATTATGGAGATCTTACTGGATGCTATTGAAAGGCATTTAAAGAACAATGCAATAATCAAGCACAGTCATTATGGGTTCACAAAGGGAAAGTCCTGTTTAACTAATTTGATATCCTTCTACGATAAGGTTCCCTGACTCGTGGATGAAAGGAAGGTGGTGGATGTAGTTCTTCTGGATTTTAGTGAGGCTTTTGGTACTGTTCCTCACAGCATCCTTCTGGAGAAATCGTCCAACTGTAAGACAGGCAGGTTCATGGTGTGCTGGGTGAAGAACTGACTGGACAGCAGGGCTCAAAGAGCTGTAGTGAATGAGGCTACATCTGGCTGGCGACCAGTCACCAGCAGTGTTCCTCAGGGTTCAATCCTAGGGCCAGTTCTGTTCAATGTATTTATCAATGACCTGGATGCAGGAGTTGACAGCACCGTTAGCAAGTTTGGCTAAAGCTTCAGGATTTGATAAAGCAATCAGATTTTGTTTTCTAGGAAAGCACAAGGTTGAAATAAAAAACTTTTACAATAGCAGTACTTTCACAACTGATCCAGGTTCCAAGAAGACAGCTGTTGAGGGATAACCACTTATTTTTTCAGAAAAACAAGGTAAAAGACAATGGTTCTAGAACAGAGAATTTAATTCATGTCCACTAAAGTCTTAATTGCTAACCTAACAGGGAACAACTATTTACAGGGCAGCCATGTACTTACACTCCGGTTTCCTGCAAGCATCTTTCCACTTTTATCTAATCTGAATAAATTTGAGCTTCATGCCTTGTTTTACTCAAGATATCTGTGGGCTGAAAATGCAGATAGGGAGCAGGCATAATCAGATTTTGTTTTCTAGGAAAGCACAAGGTTGAAATAAAAAACTTTTACAATAGCAGTACTTTCACAACTGATTTTTTTGCTTGAAATGCACGTCAGAACAAAAAATACACTCTCTCACACATCCATCTGAATATTATTGAGTTAAGGGAGAAAGTAACACTAAGAAAGTAGAGCTTCAACTGCAGCTCACTCTAGAGGTTATAACTTTTGAATGATGTTAATGAGGTGATTTTCCTTTCAACACAGGAAAGAGCATAGGCATGCCCAGAAACATACTGGCCAACATTATTAGAAACGTGTGCTTTCTCTCATACATACATAAACGGGAAATGGCTGTGATGGCATGTGGCGACAACACAAAGCACCGTCCAGGGGAATGGACAAGAGGGCTCAGAGCAGCTCGACACAACATTTTGAGATGTCTTCTGCAAATCAAGGATATCTGTAAGTTAAAAGGAAAGGAAGGAGGAAAATTGGTTAAATATCAGTGAATTTCCACCTATATTTTACTCCTTGCCCACGGCTCCCCCTCAACTCCTCTTTGTCCTGTACAGTCTTGAGGCAGTTTACTTGTGCAAGAGACAGACAGCCCACTCCCTCTGTTTTGCAGAATTCTCAAGCTGTGACTTAGAAGAACTGAAGGCCCCTTCTCCCTTCCTGCTGGTAGAAGATAATTAGTAAAGATCTAGTACAAAACATGGTTCCTCAAGAAGGGAAAAGACTAGTAGTGAGTGTAACCAATAATGGAGAAAAGTCCTAACTTTGTCCACAGATAAGCCTGGAAGACAAAAAAAAAGGTAGAGAGGTTGTATCATCCAGACTTCTCCGTAGAAACCCCACAACAGAGCACCTACTATACTTCTCATGAATCTCAGCCCTATTCAATACAGAAGATATGCTGATTCACTTTTCCCTGAGCACTACACCAAAGGACAAGATGTTAACCATGATTACAATTAAGGACATGAATTTCCAACGTATTTGGCATTAGTTTCCCTTAACTGAACTTGTAAACACCCAGGATTCTTGTAACTCAAAATCCACCACCGCAAGTACCCAGCAAACAAGGGATACACAATTAGCGATTTCCTATGACAGGTCTAGTTGAAGTAATGCATCTAGCATCATAAAGGAAACAAAGGAGATTAACAAAAATCCAGTTTTCCCAGACAGTGCTTAAGCCATGAAACCTCTCCTTCCCCTTTTACAGAACTTTGTTTCCTTTACTTGCTTCCAATCCACCCCTCTGCACCACTGGAATAGAGCAAACAACACTGAACGGGCTGTGGTAGGGAGAAGGTACTGAAGAGAGGACAAGGAGAGCTCATAGTAACTACACTGGAAAACTGCTATTACAAATATAATGACAATTATAGCACCTGGCAGTTATGGTATACAGGTACATGAACACTTGAAGCTGCTTCATTACCCTGCATCAGTGTATTGTTGTTATACTTCATTATAACCCTTACTTCTACATATACACCTCTACATAAGACAAGGCAGCCACAAGCACATAACGGTTCTCCTGTTTTGTCTAGTAAAGATTACGCAGCATGGCATCTTAACAATATTAATTTGGAATACCGCTCCAGTTCTGTATTTAATCTGAAATGGCAGTCTTGACCACTGCCAGGATAAGGCAGACAAAGGACTCGGAGTAGATGTTACAACTGAGCAAGTAGTCCAAGTCTTCTCCTCATAACAGGGCAAGCTTAAAGGAGCTGGTGAACAGTACCAACTAGACATTCTCTCTTTGAACCCTTACCAGGCACCTCATGGACCTGCCTCTGGGGGCCACAATAATTCCCGCTGTTCATGTGTCTATTTGACCCCTCCACCTTGAAGTTCACCCTGGCATCTACTGCCAGCCATCATCTTCCCAGTAAGACCTTAATTGTGTCTCAGAGGGATGCTCAAAGCCCAGCAGCTCCTGACAACCTGGACTGGCAAACAGCAGGTCCTTTAACCAGAACCCCTTCCACCACAATTTTCCTGAGTGGGACTGCCTGCTCCTCTTCAGCACCCTTACAGACTGTCTCCCTTAGGGAACAGAACCAGGCACTCTACCTGAAGTTACACCCCCAGACACTTCCTGTTACAACCTCTCCTGTCAGGCCTTTGACTCCCACTACAGTAATACTCTTCACCTGGTGTTGCACTGTCACTGGAACACAGACCCATGCTAGCTAGATCAAGCTGTGCTGTCTCCTTGGTTGCTCCTACTGATCTGCTAGAGAACCACCACACATTCTCACCACAGGGCTGCTTGCAACTAAAAGCAACCTTGTCCTTCTGGAAGACTGGCTCCTGTTTCCCTTTGCCAGAGACAGCTTTGCCAAGAGCGAGCAGACTGCGAGAAGTGATAAGTGGCAGACAGTATAGGTTTTTTGAAAGAAAGAGATTAGAAAGAAATACCACGTTTTTGAAACTAGCTTTTGAGAAAAGGCAAGGAGACTGAGTTAACAAGAAGATAGAAATGGAAATTTTAAAGCAGCAGCAGACATCAAGAAAAGAAAAAGAGAGATGTGAAATCAGAATGATGCTGCCAGAAAGCACAGACAGAGAACAGGACACACTGTACATTACAAGCTTTCTTTCAGGCTAGTGCAAGGCTGCAGAACAACTACTTTCTCTCCTCTCACTCAATCAAGGACTTAAAGTTAATTTCAATCCTCATTTTCCATTCCACTCCCATTTCCATACCTGGAATGGTTCTGGCCTTCAGTAACAATCCAAAAACAGGTACATAATTTAAAATTATGTACCAAAAAAAAAACCAAAAAAAAAAATTAAGAACTTCTGCCTTACTTGGAGGGGAGGGAGCCATAAAAAGAAACGCAAAATGCATTATTCAGGTATTTCTCCAAGACTCTAGCATCAGCTTAAAAATTTATTTTTTTTCATTACCAGGAAAACCTATTCCTTTCAAACTAGTCTCCAAACCTGACTTTTAAAAACATAATTCTCCTATCATCTCTTTAATTAATAAAAGTTATCCTTATATTATCACTCATAGAAAGCAATACTATTGGCTAGTTTGCATGAATTTATTATCTTCGTAACAGCTGTTAAGTAGCGCAGTACATTTAGATTCTGTTCCAGATCAGTGTAAAGAGACTTACACTGAGACCAAGCAATCAGAGGTCTCAAATCCTAAAACTAGTGCCTTTAAACAACAACAATCTATAACACTGATTTTTCAGACTGTTGTCTGCAGGTCCACGGGATGTCCACAATTATTCGCAATGAGTTGATAAAATAAAACTAAATAATTTTTTTTCAGTTTTATATATAAAGGTCAGTATTTCAACCAAGTGTTAGGACATTCCACAAGTGAAAAAAACCTGGAAACCAAACTGCTGTAGAAAGAGCTATACTGTACTACACTTAAGCAACTACACAGAGATAAATCAAGTTCCAAGGAAAGGCACACAATTTTAATGAAATAAGTCTTTACCATAACACAAATAAGTCCCCTGTACCATTCAGCGGGGATAGTTATTTAAACAGCTTTGTTACCTTACCAACTAAAATTTTTTTAAGAGGAAAAAAAAAGTCTACAATTCTTAGTGCAAGCTCAAAACCAATAAACCCTCCCAGAGGGAAACCAGTTCAGAGGAACTGACTCAAAGAAAGAAAAGCTTCAAATAAGTTGCCTTTAGCGCAGTCGGCGAGCAGCTCTTGCCCAGCTCCTGCAGGGGCTGCACAGCAGCGCGGCCGGTTCGGAGCCGCCCGCCCCAGCCCCGAGCCGCCCCAGGCTCACGGCAGCGACGGCAGCACGGCCCCCACGGCGGGGGGGAACGGCTGCCACCGGCCTGCCCGAACCGCCCGAAGGACCTCAGGGACAGCATAGGGTCAGGTCTGGGCTGTCCCGTTTGTCGCACCCTGCCTAGAGCGCTACGCGGCGGCACCAGCGCCGGGCCAGGCCCGGCCGTGGAGCAGTAGAGCCCACGCGAGCGCGGCGGGGAAGCCGAGCTCAGCACGACACGGCGGCGGACAGATTACTTGTTGCGGGCGCCGCTCCTTCCCCAGCACCCGGGCTCAGCCGCCGCTCCGCTCCCCGCCGCTCCGCCAAGCGCTGAGGCGATGCTGGCCGGGGCGGGGCGGGCGCACTCCCGCCGCCGCGGGCCAGCTGACCCGCCGCAGCCAATCCCGGCCGCCCGTCGCGCGGCCGCCTCAGCGCCGCCATGGCGGCTCGGCTGGCGGACCCGTCCCGCTGCCGCCCCAGCGGATGATGTAACTCTGCTCCACGTTGCAGCACAAAATCCAGGTCCCGACAGGTTACGGCACTAACAGCTGTTTTCTGTCTGGTTCCAGACTAGTCCAGACAGCCCTACCCACAGCCGGCCTCCCTCGGCCTCTCTGCCCCGTCTGATGCGGGCAGCGGATGACAGGGATCTGCAGCCAAACCTCTGAGAGCTGCTTCGCCTCCTTCAGCCCTTCACCTCCTCCGTTTTCTCCACTGTAGCCCAAACCCCTCCACAAGCGCAAGATTCCTGGCTTTGCTCTTCATTTACCTCCAATATCCCATTTGTGTTCATTTCTAAATTAAGAGAATCTTAGAATCATTCAGGTCAGAAAAGACCTTTACAACCATTGAGTCCAACCATAAGCCTAACGCCGCCAAGCCCTCCACTAAACTATGTCCCCAAGTGCCACATCTACACTTTTAAATCCCTCCAGGGATGGTGACTCCACCACTGCCCTGGGCAGCCTCTTCCAATGCTTGACAAGCCTTTCCGTGAGGAAATTTTTCCCAATATCCATCCTAAACCTCCCCTGGCACAACTTGAGGCCGTTTCCTCTTGTCCCATGGCCTGTTCCTTCGGAGAAGAGCCCGACCCCCCCTGGCTGCCCCCTCCTTTCAGGGAGCTGTAGGGAGCGAGAAGGTCTCCCCTCGGCCTCCTTCTCTCCAGGCTGAACACCCCCAGCTCCCTCAGCCGCTCCTCACCAGGCTTGTGCTCCAGACCCCTCACCAGCTCCATTGCCCTTCTCTGGACATGCTCCAGCCCCTTGGTGTCTGTCTTGTGGTGAGGGGCCCAAAACTGGACACAGCCCTCGAGGTGGGGCTTCACCAGTGCCCAGTACAGGGGGTCGGTCACTGCCCCAGCCCTGCTGGCCACACTGTTCCTGACACAGGCCAGAATGCTGTTGGCACCTTGGCCACCTGGGCACACTGCTGGCTCATATGCAGCCAACACCCCCAGGTCCTTTTCTGTGGGGCAGCTCTCCAGCCACTCTGCCCCCAGCCTGGAGCGTCCATGGGGTTGGTGTGACCCAAGGGCAGGACCCAGCACTTGGTCTTGTTGAATCTCACACCATCGGCCTTGGCCCATCCATCCAGCCTGTCCAGATGCCTCTACAGAGCCTTCCTACCCTTCAGCAGATCAACACTCCCAGCCCAACTTGGCGTCCCTCTGCAAGCGCTCTTATCACTGCAAGAAGTAGCAACCATAAATCTACAGTTTCTCATCCTCAAAGACACTAAAAATTCATAGTAGTTCTTCAGTTCAACTCAGATACTAGTTATATTGTCTTCTGTTTGTATCTATTCTACCACTGTTATATTCCTATTTTCCTATTAGAATTCAAACAAATCCCAACAGCACTCTCATGTTGTTACAAGACAGTATTTCGGTTTTTGTTTGATTTGTGGGATATTTTTGTTTGTTTGGGGGTTGTTTATTTTGTGGGGTTTTTTTGTTGTTTTGTTTTTTAAATCTTTAACGCATCACTTTCTGGGACCAGGAAACAATCTTCTCTGAAGAGAAAGCCAAAACCATGACAGAAAGTCTCATGACTGTGGAGAAAACCTCATGAAGAATGAACAATATTGAAGTGGTAGGGTCAGGGTTCAAGACACTTGCAAAAACCACAATGTCTCAAGAATTAGTAGAAGACCCAACTCACAATTATCTGACATTAAGATTTCACTATCTCCAAAAGAGGGAAAACAAAGCAACCCCAAAACCTCCCCCAAAATACCCTTATGGTCATCACTTTGTAGAAGACTATCTGGAGATCTCCACTTCACCAGAAGTGGAATTTGTTTTAATCATCATAGCACACATAAGTCCTGCTCTCCCCTCCTCCCCGTTCCCAATTATTAGCAAAGATAATCCTGATGCGTATAACTGCAGAATAAAGACAATGCGAAGACCAGAATGTTGGCCACTCACAAAAAAGACAGGACAGTGATTAAAGATACATCACAGCAGATGAGTTTTTTATGTTAAGCCAAACCTTCATTTTTAAACACCTAACAAGAAACAAGAATGTCCTCATTTTAGGCTCACCTGGCCAATTTTTAGCACGTGCAACTTCTTTGAACTGTGCTTCCAAATAAAATGCAACAGGTTCCCCTCAACACCTGCAGATACTGAGGAGCTGCTTTTCTTTTTCAGACACTGAAATAGAGGAAGAATTGGTAAAAGAAAATGAACAGAAACTAAATCGGTATTTTCATTTGCCACTTGAAACCAGTAGTTTTTATGGAAGGATGCTTGTTAATGGCAAGGAATCCTAGATTGCCTACCTGGAAGGCAGTAATTTACCTCGGCATACAGCAAGCATAGTAGGAAGCGGGCAATGGAGAACTATGGTTTCGGTGAACATCCTGAGTAATCTTAAAGAGAGTTCCATCTTCAAGAAAAAGCATGGAACCATCCTGAAGGTATTAACAATCTGTGCGGGCAGACATGCTACAGTCCACCTACAGTCCTAGACACAATTGCAACAAACACAGGGGCATCTCTGTGCGAAGACTTTTTTCTACCCACCTAATGAAAAATAATCACACAGAGTAGCTGCTTTAACCAAGATTACTAAGTGAGGAACATAAGGACACAGATTAATTTAATCAAGTGCTAGTCCTCACTAAGAAACCTCACCATAGGGTTAGTTGGCATCTTTCAAACATTTCCTTCCTCCTAACATGATCTATTCTTGCCTGCATCAAATATGGCTACTTTTCTTCTACCACCAGTACTCAGCACTGAGCAGCAAAACATCAGGTTCCACCAGCTGTTAAGGATAAAGATGACGGAACAGGCATCCCAGTTCTGTTCCAGTTTCCCTACAGACATCAAACGAAGGTTACACAAATGCCAAAGATCATTCAGGAAAAACAGTGGAGACTGAATAAAAATTTTGTAATAACTATGGTTAGTAGAGTGACAATAGTGCCACTAAGTGACAAGATGCACATCAAGAACCTGGGAACATGTTCATATCCAGGAGAAACTGTAGCTAGAAAAATGCAAGGATAGAATGAAAAGAAGTTTGAAAAATGTAGGCTGAAGTCAGCACTCGTTTAATATTTCAGGAGAAAGACTGACTTTTACATTCAGTACCCTGGGTGTCAGCCTCTCTTCCAGTACCAATTACAGAAACGTTAGTTGCACTTTTTCGCCCTATTAATTTTTTTTTTATTCTTACCCTCCATACCCAAAGCCCCATTGTGGTACCTCTTCAACAACTGCCTTCTGCCAACAGTTAAGCCAGCCAGCAACAACTTCCTAAGAAAAACTAGGGAATATTCACCAACTGTAGGATTTATTTCTAGGCCCCTGTCCTATCATTTCTCCAAGAAGAGCACTGATCAAAACAACATTCATCAGCACCTCAGTCTCAGGGAACTGTGCATGCTCAGCTCAGCGCCGCCTCTTCTGTATTTTTAAGCCATTTGCCCTTACCTACCTTTCCTTTTCTATTCTCTGCCCTCACAATGTGTTTCCCTGTTCTTTTGGGGTTGGGGAGAAAAACGACAGCATTCAGTTTCTATAAAGGATAAGCTGACACCCAAGTCCTAATCAGGAAAATAAGAAATAAAATAAAACACATCAGTAGAACAGCAGCCTGTCAGATCTCCAGATAAAGTACATGGTCAGGACAAGAAAACAATTAAAACTACCTGAACTACTCTCCTGGTCTTCAGCTTTGTGTGGCTCTGGGGCTGTTCACCTTCTCCACACGACTCATGACTCCACAGACTTGCAGAGCACCCACCCTCATTCCTCCCTCTGCTGCGATGCTCAAGTTGTCGCTACACAATTCTAGCACCAGAAGTGCACCAGTTTTGCCACCCCTCCTGCTCAAAGCTGCACTTCCCACCCCCCTCCGAAAAACAGCTTGATCATGGTGATATCCCGGTCAGAGACCAACTGACCCACCTGTCTGTACCATCATCTGAGTACTACCGAGGGAAGCACAGCAACCCCTTAGAGGACACTGCCACAAATGCATCAGTCTAGGATGCTCTTGCTCTCCTTACATCAAGGCTGTTCCATATACACAATCATTTCCATTGCTTTTCCTCCACCTCGCCGATTATCCTAAAAAGAGTACAGTGTATTGCCCAAGGAAGAGTCCAGAACTGCACAGAGTACTCAAGTTTGGACAAAGCAAGGATTTATATAAAGGCATGATAGGGTCTTTTATTCTGTACTTCACTCCTTACCTGATAATTTCTACCATTCTATTTTCGCGACACCTTGAAGTGACTTTTCAGAGTATCACCCACGGTGACTCTCAGATGTTTTCTTCCCTGGATGCTGCAGAAAAACATAAAAATACCATTGCTTTCATATTCCTACTAACACAACATGGAACAAGAGCAGCTGAAAAATGACTGGAGCTAAGCCTGAAAGATGCTCACTCTGCTATTGAGTACGCTTCTTACAACAACCCTGGCAAAGAGTAGCTTAGAAGACAGTACAGCAACAAACAAATCAATCAGTAAAGCAGTTAATAAAAATTATTCACTGACACAAAACCAGAAAAGGTAACTTACTTTCTAAAGTGACTAAATATAAATATTTTACTATAGAACAGGGAAGAAGAAAGCTTTATTTTTTATGTTTTAAACTGCTTCTCAGTGTCATCAAGAGAAAATCTGATACGAAGGTAAACACTTCCAAGAATTCATAATTTTTTAGGGTAAAGAGTCAGCACAGGTGTAAGCATTTATGGAACCACGTTAGTTATTTTTCATTTAAGAAAATACAACCATTCTTGACTTCATAGTACAGAGACGCTTGCCAAAGGCTCTTGGAAAACCACGTAAGCTTTGCTCATTAAGCCTCCTTTATCTACAGTTTTATTACTTCTTTCAGAGAACTATCGGGTTTCTTAAAAAAAACCTCTAATCTGATCCTGCAATATCTCCTGTGAAGAAACACTAAGCGAACACCACGGACTTATCACCAAGAGCTGGGTCAAAACCCAGGAAATAACTTTTACGTGTCACAAAAGTGTCAGGAGGGGTTAAGTATCTTCTTTGGGCATGGAGAAGTCTTGTCAGCAGACACAAGAGAAGAGCAAGGTACGTGGGATCTCCGGAGGAAGCAGCTGTGCGCCCACCGCGCCAGCCCCGGAGGACGAGGCCAGCGCAGCTCGTGCCGAGCAGCCCCCGCTGGCGGGGCCCAGACCGCAGCCCCGTTCCGCCGCGACTCAGGCCGGGGCGGCGGGCGCGCCCCAACGCGGCAGCACCGTGGCGGGTTCAGGGCTTCGCTCGCTCCGGCTCCTCCCCACGGAGCCCCCATTCCTCGCAGCGGCCGCTCCCGCTCCTCCAGCCGCGGGAGGCGAATAGTCAGCGGCCGCTCTCACGTTCGGCACAGCGCCGCCGACCACCCCCGCACGCACTCACCCTGCCGACTTCCCCCCGTTCCTTCCGGCCGGGTCCCGCCTCGCCCCGCTCCGGAAGCGCGGCACACGCGGGCCCCGCCCGAGCTCTGTCGGGCGGTGTGGCGGCGGGGGTCTGCTGGGACCTCTCCTGCCGGCACCCCTCCTGCCGGTGGCAGGTGGGCCGGGCCCGCAGGGAGGCGGCAGAAGGCGCGTTCCGGTACAACCGGGCGCGATGGCGGGACGCCAGCTCCGGCCGCGGCGGGTCCTGTCGAGCTGCGGCGCCGGTCGGCGGCCTGTTGTAACGAGCTGCGGCTGCGGGCCCGGGCGGGACGCGGCCGGGGGGAGTGTGTCGTGTCCGTGCCGTCCCCCTACCCCCGGCGGGTCCTCGGCAGGGCGCCCCTGAAGCGACGCGCCGGGGATCCCGGTGCCGGGGTCCTGTGAGGGGCTGTGGGCGTGTAGCAGGATGGGGTTTATGTGTTCTTAAAAGAACTGTTTCTTAAGGTACATGGGCACACAGCGGCCCCCGGAAAAGCTGAGCCAGGCGAAGGCAGCAAGTGTGTAAGGCACCTCACCTTTCGCTACAAACCCCAGTTGTAAACACTGGCTAAACTTGGCAAGTTTAACAGCGGTTCACGTACTTTGTGCTGAAGGAAATGGAAGCACACTAAGGAGCTCATGGGAATTTTTAAGATTTCTTCTTAATTTTTTTCTTTACATTTTACAGACATTCTTACATTATACAAGGGGGGGGTATGATTTCAGAATATTTCATTTCAGAAATTTACATGTTATTTCTGTTTGCCGGGTGGAGGGAGGAATCAATGATGAAAGCAAGAAGCGGCACCCCGAAGCAGAGCTTCTCGGACAGCAGGAATGGAAACACTCGCTGCTGTTTGCTTCCAGCACAACAACCTGATGACCCCCCAGAGAGATCTTAAGTAAGAGCTGGGTGGGCAGGCTAATTCACATTGCTACTAACAGTGCACTTCATCAAGTTTTTGTAACTCTGCTCCTACCTTGTAACCCAAAATTGCATCTTTCACTTGGACAGTATAAAAATAGACTTACTGCCTCAAAACAGGACATATTGGAAGGACAGTTCCAGGTGGAATGCTGGCAGCAGAGAAATGACGGCATTTGGAGATGGAGTGTAAATACACCATTCTGCACATCTGACACGTAAGGCTGCCATGTGTGTGACAATGGCATACTGTTGCCTGGTATTCAGTTGCAACAGACGCCATTTAAGTTCAGACAGTAGGGAAAAACATGACATGACAAAGTAGACACTGAAATAAACTGTCGTAGGAAGCCACAGACTCTAACCCCCATCTGTGTGGTACAGCACAGCTGGAACTGAGCATGCTTCAGACCAGGTTATGGATGAGGCTCCCCCCAGCTCCATTTCCTGCAATAAGGAAAAAATGTGTGCTAGAAAATACAGCATGATGGAGGGTAGGGATATGACAGAGAATTGTAATAGTAAGGTGATGCATTCTTACAGCATTTCCATGTATTTACCGCTCATAGAATGAAAAGAATCTCTGTAGTCACCTAATTGAATTATCTCAATAATGCGGAAAACAGAGATGCCAGATCCTTTTCATTCAAGCCATATCCTGACACACTTGGCATCGTGACATCTGGCAAGTTTCTCCAACTAACCGTTTGTTCAGTTCAGTTACTGTCACCTCTAAATTAATTTCCTGGATTCCACAAATTAGGAGCATAAGAGAACACGTGACACATGCTACAAAAGTGTTTTGCTAAAAGCTTTGCAAAGATACCACAGGCACAGTTGAGAAGCCACATGTATCTAAACCCAAAGCTTGTCGCTGTACTGGCACCTCCAGCCATAGGTAACACTAGAATGCCTGCGTGTGCAGACAGGCTTCCATGGGCTTTCAATGGAAGCAGCAGGTACTTGCACGGAATTCTTTCCAAGCCAATAAACCATGCAAACAATCAGAAAGTTAAATGTGTGAAGTTACTCCGTAATCTGCATGTTTTAGATGGGTCATGGTTTTGTTTTATTCAGGTCATCTCCTTTGATATCCTGACTAATTACAAGATTTTCAGTTTATTTTTGCACTCCCCTGTTACGTTTGTAATGAGGGAGAGCAATAAAGTTGCCATACATAATATACATAAAAAAGCACCAAATACATTTTGTTAAAGGTAGGCCAGATTTCTCTGGTTTTCTTGCCTAGTATTGATTCCATCTGAAGAATTTCAGATAAATAATACATCCTTTGCTAAAAAAATACACCACAGTCCAATGACTTAATGATTGAGCAGATTTCCTTAGCCTGTGTGATGCACTGGGGCAGACTAGATAATCAGACGGTCACCTACAACTTCAAGCACAACAAATTTACATTCTGGTCCCAGAGGCTGAGCCAGAGGTAAGGTAGTGCAATAAGCTTCTGTCTTATAATACATCTACAAATGATTGAATTTTTTTTTCTTTAGGACTGTTCACAACTCACTCTCATGTGCTGCCTAGAATTTCAGCGGTGATCATTATCAGTCCTGTTCCTATCTGGAGCCACAAGAGAATGTTTCTTTTCTAGAAAAAACCATATTTGGGCCTGTTCCTTCAAGGAAAAAAAAAAATCAGGAAGATCTTGACAAACAATTAAAATTCAATTCTATTTCAGAGGATGGGACATTTACAATTACTTTGCTTTGTGTAACACTATTGCTAATGTAAACAGCTATTAAAACAAAAATTTCAATTGAGTATCTGTATTTGAAAAGACATAGAAAAATAAGACTCAAAAACTGTCACAGAGGCATGGCTGTCATGTATCAAGGATGCGTTAAAGGTGACTGGCAGACATGTCTACTCATAAAATCATCATTCAGGTCATCTGGGAGGGCTCCTGTATTTTAAATGTTCATTTAGTTCCACGTAGAAAAATCAGGTGCTTCTCCAACAGGAAGATGACTGAACGCAGCTCCAAAATGCTTGGATTGAACTTTGCTCCTCTCTCCATACTCGTGGTTTAGAAAGCACTCGTGGTTTCCGGGAACATGGAATGTTCATTTTAACATCCTCCTTCTTGTTCCTCGTTAATGCAACGTCTCTTTATCCCTCCATCTCTCATGTGTTTCACTGCAGCGAGATTCACAGATGGGGCATATGAAGAATAGGGGCATCAGAGGACACAGGGCAGAAGCTATGTCACGTGGCTTAATTCACGACCAAAAGGCACGTAGATATCACAGGCACAGTACGGGAACCTGAGGAGAAAAGTCTATGATCTGGATCATATTCTGAATGTATCAATTCACCTACTGAACTTTCAGTACAGGCCTCATCTACATGACTTTTCAGAAGCAGAGAATACTAGTGATTATTAGAATCAACAAGAAACAGACAGCCAGATAATCTCTATAACTTCTTTCCCAATTCAGTGTCACCTTGAATGGGAAAAAAATGTCAAATGGGAGTTTCCAATGCATTTGGGGCTGGCCTCGTGGAAGTTCTGGCCATTCCGTCATGTCAGTGAAGGTAACGACAGTTGTCAGAGGTACCGTGCTTCTGCTTGGGAACTGTAGCAAGAAGGAAAGCACAGAGAGTTTAGCAAGCCTAGTACAAAAGATAGATCTCTCCTTCATTTGCTAATGTAGACCCACTGTAGATGACTGGCAAGCAAGATGTCTTTAGCATGGCAGAAGTTTTAAGTGTTCCAGATACATTTTTTAGTGGAGTAATTCTTCTTTCCCAAAATTGATACCTAGCAGGTAAATCAAGGGCACAGGTCTCAGGAAAGATCAGCAGCTACTGTGCGTTGTATGTTACAGACCTCTAGAATGGAAGCAGTGACTCGTGCTCTGCTAGAGAAAGCTGCCTATTCAGAGGAGAGACATATCAGCTAGTTGGTAATAGAAACAGAAGCAAAGATAGCTTTACTTTTTTATAAAATTATATATTTTATGTAAGATAAGATTACCTGGCCCCTTGAACAGGTGACTGCTGCCAGAAACAGACAGCACTGCTAGAAGATTTGATCCTTTCAGTGAAATATCAACAAAATAAAGCAGGGACCCGGTACAACAATGAATTTATTCACTCATGGTTTAGGATATTGTTTCAGAAAAGAGACAGATTGGGAGGTAAAGATGGAACAGGGGACTGAACTTCAAAGGCCTCAGTTCCTTTCTGTTTCAACAGAATGCTGTAAGACAACTAATACTTCTCGAGCTATGTGGAGTTTCATGGCCAGCTTGGGCTGATTTAAGACCATGCTTCTGCCAGAAGAGCAACCTCGCTCCCTTCCCTGGCTCTGCACGCTAACCTCAAGAGGGGATCTACTGCCAGCATAACCTTCTGCACGTGTATATGTGAAATCACCACCTCATTCACTTCCCTGGAAACAATCTGGAAGGTTGCCTTTAGAGCAGAGTTGTGCAGGAAGCATTCAAAAAGCTCCAAGACAGAATTCATGACTCTTAAGAGAAAAATACTGAGACTCCTGTTGGGGAATTTTCGTGGTACCTCTCAAGGCAAATTTAAAATACTTTTGTGCTTAAATATGAAAGAAAAATGTAATGAGCAATGCATTGGGCAAAGTCCTACCACCATACATGGTTCTACATGGAGTTTGCAAAGATGCATCATGAGCAGATGCCTTATATACACCTGCACCAGCACCAATCCCAAGAGGGTCAGCATGGGGCACCTCAGCCCGGCTGTAGGTCCATCCCCCAGCCTGGCTCTGCTGCCCAAAGGCGGCCCCTGAGCTCCAGGATGGCTACAAGACAAGGCTGAGGCTGTTTCTTATCTCATCACTTCACTCCCTTGCAAGGAGTCTGTCCCTGGCATTCCAGCTTCCAGCTAGTTAACCCCTTCCTGCAGTCGGGCCCTCTCGCTCTCTGTGCCACAAGGTACCACTGCTGAGCAGTTACAAGTAGAATTTCCCCTTCACTCCTGATGGATGTAAGTTCTGCTATCAATGAGTAAATACACAGTAGGACAATCGCCTTAGTCAACAAGAAGCCTCAAAATGATTGTGGCTGTGTGTCTGGACCTTCAAAATCTGCCTTAAAATCAGAGAGATTAGTGGGGGAAAAAAACCACATACACAACAGCTGGGTGAAGGCAGCCACAAGCACCCCCCAGCATGCTCCTGTACAGCTCTACATCATTTAAGACTGTTTTGTCTTTGCAGGAAGTCCAAATACAACTGTGACCAGATATTGTGGAGGGGCGTAGAAAATGGTATGTCTTTCCTGGGTTCTGTGTTTTCTGGTCCATCACTAAGGCAACTCTGCAGTGACACTGCGTGGTCTAAAGGAAAAAGGTTTTCTCTAAAGAATGGATAGTTCTCAGATAGAGGATCTGTAGGCTAAAACTGGGAAGTGACATAATTTAACAGTAAAGTAACATACAGCAAGCATTGGCAATCTCACTGGTATGCTTACAAACAGCTACAATTCTTAGCTGCTGGGTACAGTACCAACTGGTACCTTTGCCAAAATGTCTTTACTAACAGCCCTAATTTGTGGATTGCCACTGATGAAGTCAGTACTATTTTAATGGTGTGTTTTTTCTTGCTGCCAGAAACTTGCTTTCTTATCATTTGCTTTGCAATATACCTTACAGCTCTAAAGTAATCGGCATCAGTTGCTCAAGCAGATGATATCTGAATCCCATAGCTCCTCCTTGGCTCATCCTTACGGAGGGACATGCACCCTGTACTTTTTCTAGGAATGCAAGTCTCCCTCCTCAGGCAGAAGTTTTGTTAATGGAGCCCCATAACAGCTCAGATACAGAAAATATCTTCGTGGGGTGGGGGTGTCCATTTGCCTCAGGGAAACGTGTTTTACAAGGTGAACATTTTCCTATCATGTTCTTTTCATGTATGTTGCAACAAGGGAGGACGAAGAGGTACCATGAGACACATCCAAACAAGTGATGTAAAATCTCATTTAGACTGAGTCTGAAGTTCAAAGAGGAACAACAGATCAGACAGACATTCGCCATGTCATTCTCACTGCCATGAGAACACCATGGGCAGGTTTCAGCTGCTCCCTCTAAAGCCCTTGCAGAGCAGTATAAGCCTTGAAATGTATGTGCCGCCCAAAAGCCTTTTTGAGGTCAGGAATCCAGCCTTGCACCAAAATGGGATCCACTGACACATGCTTTACAAAGACTGTTCTCCTTTTCGGACCTGTTAGCCCTGCCTTCCTGCTGACATCATAGAACAATTTGAGGTGGAAGGGACCTTTAAAAGCCATCTAGTCCAAGCCCCCTGCAATGGGCAGGGACATCTTCAACTAGATCAGGTTGCTCAGAGCCCCGTCCAACCTGACCTGGAATGTTTCCATCACGTAATCTTCTCTTAGAAACCTGCTTTCTGGCTTTGAACCTTTCCCCCCTAATTCTTCACATCTGCTGCCATCAGCATTAGCCTCTTCCTCAGCTACTTGTTGGTAATTTCAGAACCCCTACAGGAACAGAAATACCTTCTTGCACAGATTATCAGCATGCTGTGGAGTCTATGCAGTATAAATGAACTCAAATTCCATATCAAGGCTTTAAGAGACAACTAGATAAACATGTAGTTATTGAATGTTTGTAATGACAACTTTATACTGAGCATAATAAAAAGTTTAAATTTTGAGTCCATAAGTGGCAGAACGTAGTTTGGGGTTGGAAAGATGGTACCTTTTCCAGGTACCTGTTCTCAACTGATTGACGACAGTACTGATAAGACCATAAACCCATCTCCCTCTGTGGAGCTGTTAAATAGAACTCTTGCCATTGCAGCCAGAGCACTGCTAAAGTTCAGTAAATCTCAGCTCAGTAATATTAAGGCCATATGATTCCTTGGTTCTTAAATAACCCGTGAATCCCACTTAATTACCTCTGTATGTGAGGGAGGGATTTTAAATTCCATACCTTCAGGGGGCGACACTGGTAAAAAAACCGTGCACCCAGGATTTGAGCTTGTGGGTTGGACAGGAGGCCCACCTTTGTCCACAATATCTGTATCTCCAGGGTCATGGGAACCAAGCAACAGGAAGTGCAATTCACAGCCTGAAAACAAAGTATACACCAAACATCTTAATATAGTATTTTAAAGGTGAAAAAGGACCATTGTGGTCAAAGTCTAGTATTTTGGATAGCGTAGGTCACAGAACCTGAATCAGTCACTTCAGCACTAACCCCATAACTTCTGGTCAGGTCAACCACCCATTTTAGAGCTATATCCATCTCGTCATCTCCTTTCCAAACAGAATTTCTCAGCTCTACAACTTGGATTTTGTATTCTATTAGGCCATCTCCTGACAGATTAATAATTATTAAAATAGAATTTCCCTCCTCCATAACTGCTTGGATCACAAAGTTTTACCCTTTTTAGGTAATATATAAATACCCCTAGAAAATCAGAAAGGATTATAATAATAAAAGCATCAAATTAATAGGAAGTAACCAGGTAGTATTAGTTCCAGAAGGCTGTCTGAACCCTAGGTAATACAATGCTGGATTCAGTATTAAACTCTTTTTGCCATTTACATAGCAGGAACAGGATTCAAGAGATATTAAATCTCTCAGGTTTTGTTTGATTTTTTTTAAGTAAGTATCCTAACAATATGAATGACCGTTTATAGGCATTAAGACTCCTGAAAGTCAGTGGATTATCACACAAAGAAAGTAAGTTCAGATGAGCAAGCTGGTTCTTTTTTCCCATGCCCACGCTTCCCCAAGGCAACTCAAACACACGAAAGGAAGTATTTTTGCATTCATATTACCTGCACACTGCAGTTCTGAATCAGAATGGCCGTCCACTCTTCTGCCTGGGATGAATGAGCACTGCCAGTCATAGCAAGGTCCTCTGCTCTGTTCATCCCCTGAAGAGCCTTGTATAACTTCTGCTGGATGTAACTACAGTTACTTTCTTCCAGTATTGGGGACAGGCTGGAAATGAGAAAATAACAGCTTTGACAAAGTGATTTCAAGGACAGGAAAAAACTGCCATCAACATCCTTCCTTTGTAATAAGTATTTCTTCCACTCTTGTAATGAGTTAACAGAATCACTATGGATGTACTGGTATTAAATAGGTGCAGTTTCAATCCTCTCCGCAATGAGAAGGGAGAATAACAACACCGCAGAGTAATGCACAATAAGGAAAACTGACAGCTATTTAGCCACTTTTCACATCAATGGTCATATGCCTGCCCTGTCAGCAACAAAATGACCCAAATCATCAAAACAATCACTTTTTAAGGTTCCAATACACTCCTCAAACACAAACTACTCTTGCCCAAGATGCGTAGCTAGATTACAGCCTCAAAACATCCCAGATGATCTTCACAATGTGCAGTTTTTTATAAAGGTCCACCATCTCTGATACTAAGTCTTCTTAGGAGTATATGAAAGTATACGAAATACACGAGTATGTGTAAGATCTGCAGAGATTCATTGGTGACCTCCGGGAAGGACCTGGCTCCACAGCAGTGCATGGGAGACTTTGGAAAAATGTGATGAGTGAGTCCACACCTTCCAAACGTGTCAGGAAGGGTGACTGCAGTGTGTAGTTACCTGAGCTTGCAGCCTGTCCTCATATTTCTTCCAAACTGTACTGTATGTCTGAGGAACTGTGAGCAACTTCCATCACCTTTGCTCCGTAAAATGCTCATCTGACAGACTGCGTGTCAAGAAGCCAAACAAAAGTATGAACAGACAATACAGGACACCCAACTTGCATTTAACAATCCTCTCACCCCACATTCCTCCTTATCCTTACCACAGGACTACAATTCAGTTGTGACCAAAAGGCCTGCTGATGGCTGCAGAGCACCAGAAGTCAATAAACCCAGTGATGAATAAGACCTGATAGCAGAAAAAGGATACATGCTGCATGGCACCACTGTTTGCAATCAACAGTGGTGCTCCAGTGATATAGCCAGGGTTTCCACTTCTAGGCAACGTATGAGAAAGAGTCCTGGTCTACAAAGAGACAAAGGGAAGACAGAAGGGAAAACATTAGCACCGATAAGATCCATTCATCTCAGAAGATCAAATTCACATTCTCAAAAATGTAAACGTAACCCATTTTTTGAATGACTGAATATTATGCACTACTAAAATCTCCATTATTTGTTTCCAAATTCTCTTTCTTACCTAGCAAGTTCTTCTGCAGGACAGGAGGTAAAAAATTAAATGACAGCACCCTGAAATGTAGATACTACCAGAACGGTTCTTGAGACAACACATTCCTGTTGCTCAGCATTTGTCTCTAAGGAAGTGAACATATCAGTCTGGGCAATTCTACAGATGATCTGCAGAACAAACCCTGCCTTGACCCTGATTCCGAGTAGCAGATTCCGCTTCTAAATTGTTTTATGGGGAGAGCCTCTGGGGATAACTTCAGCAAGGCTGCACTGCACACTTACCAACCTCTGAGGTCATCACTTATCCCATTTTACATTGCCTCTATGGGACAAGGTTTTATGAACTGCAACACACGTTAGTACTTCCCAGATTTCCACCCCCTCCATAGTAACTCTTTTTCCTGCTGCACAGGCAAAGTTAAATAAGTACCTGAAATAAATTTAGCAACTTTGTTCACAAACACTGAACACCTCAGATACAGCACCAGCTCCAACCCTCCCTTCCCAAAACCTTCCTGGTGAACCTGATCTCATCCTCTCTCCTCCCCCCACCAAAAAAAAACCCCAAACCAAATCAAAACAACAGCAAAAAATAGTCAGATAAAACCAATAAACCCCTTCAAACGTGTGCAGTGCAAGACTACGTGCTTGCACTGAGCCTCATTTTTTCTAACATGACATACTTGAGCCCAGAGCAGTGTCCACTGCTTCCTTTGACGATCATCTGTGTCCCAGGGTTCTGGCACTACCATACCACAGTGACACTGCTCTAATCTTTTCACATCTCATCTGTACCAAACTGGTCACAAACGACAGACTACAAACTCAGCAAGAGCCCAGGGATGATGGGGGCACTGACCCAGAAGTGCAAAGTGAAGTGCTGCTGCAGAGAGGATCCTGAGTTCCCAGAGATGTTGCTCACTTTGAACCGGACAGAAACACTCTGAATCCCATGTGTGCCATCGAATTCTACCTCATATATCACCTGAAAGTCCAATTCAGAGAAGAATCAGAGGCAGAGTAAGGTAACAGGGCAATGACTTTAAGTTGGTGCTGAGCTGACCAAAGGAAAGAAGACTCAGGTACCTCGGAAACAACGTTGATACACATGTTGTCTTTCATGTGGGGAGCTCCAGGTGGTGCGGTTGCGCTGACCTTTACCTGGAGACAGTAAGCATATTAACAATTAGCAACTCTTTAAAAGGAGTCTGCCTTTCTTACTCTTTTCCAGTCAAGTCAGATTTACCTTCCTGCTGTAGCAGTCATCTGTGAACACATCACCCTGCTCCAGATGCCCAATTTGTTCTACGAAAACAAGCTACCTCTCTGACTCCAGCCCTGTCTATGCCCATTCATTTAAAAGTACATCTTTCCTTAAATGACTATTTTTTTCCTATAATGTCACACTTTTGTCAAAAAAAGTCTTGTTTCAGACACAGAACATTCCCATTCCCCCAAGTTCCCAACCCACAGGTATTTCTATGAATGTCTACGATTCCAGATATTTCAGATGCTATTTTTAGTGACAAGCGAGACTGACCTTCATGGACTGCACAATGGTGTCATTGACTGGGACCTGGGGAAAACAAACAAACCAACATACAACACCAAAAAACCAACGAATTTTCTGGGTTTGCAAGTGCCTAAAGTCATGAAACCATCACTAAATAGAGCCTACATATTATATTGACAAAAATTACTTTGTTTATTCCAGATGTGTAAAACTTGTCATCAATTTGTGATCTAGAAATCACAGATATAATCCACAGAAAGCATTTTTAGAACATCAGAAGATAAATTTTATTCTTGGCTCTGCTAATGACCTGCAGGATGCGGATACTTTAAAATATCAGCATCTTTGATCCATTCCTGGAGCTTCCCCTTCTGGAATCGAATAATTACTTCAGCTTCCATTTAAGGAAAAATTAAATTTTGGCCACAGTGACAAAGAAAGCTCTGAAAACATGAGTTAAATTTGATCAATAGAAGATTCTCTACTATGCTTATGTAGCTTTAGATTTCCAATAGAAGGGTAAACTGACTCATTAGCCTTAATAAGGTGTTAACATTTACACTGCCATTTTATCTTGGAACGCCAGAGAAACTCTAGAAGGCAAGAGGAGATATTTTCATGTTAACATTCAGCAAGAGCAGCATGATGAACCCAGAACAATAACTCGGTTGTTTTGAAATTATTGTCAGGATAAATAATGGAGAAATTGATATAGAATTCAATCTATGCATGTAAATAAAGCTAATATCAATAATTGGCCTTCAGTATGATTTTAGAGATAACACATTGTATAAAACAAATCCTCATTCTTTACTAAGAACGTGCATTGCTTGGTTGATCAAGTTGATGAAAGAGACACAAATACTTTGATAAACAGACTGTTTAAAATGTAAGAGACTTCTAGTTAAACCATTAGAACTACGAAATATCAATAAAGTACCTGTTAAATGCATTAAGAATTTGCTAGTAACTGAAATTTATTGGAAAGTAGTTTCAATTGAGATATTATGACGAACCATGACATTTTTAACAGGATTTCCAGCAAGAAAGCCTTAACAACTGGGAGATCAGGGATGACATACCAGATGACCTTTAGTTTTCCAGTTAGCTGAAGTTGCAATGGAAAGTTAAGCAAATAAGATGTTGAGCAAAAGGAAGAAATATGACATGCACCTTTAGCACAGTGAAGTCACGATAGTAGGAGGCAGCATCTAGGGCAGGGTCAGCAACGCAGTTCTTGCTCAAGTTGGCAAAAATCCGGGTACAGCTTGTGCTTTTACTGTCCAGGAAGCCTGAGTTAGGACAGGACAACAGATAAAACAGAAGCAAACCCCCTAAGAAATTCTTCCCCCTTTACTAACCAGCAGGATTTCCATCAACGCAAAGTCCACTGGCTCCCATTTTTACTGGCTGTCTAAGTGTGCTCAGTACAGATGAAGAATCAAAGTAGATGAGGATTGGATCTCCAGCCTGAAAAGACAATTTGGACAAATCACAGACAAAATGACTGTGGAATACTAAGGCCAAGAGCAAGGTGATGACATCAACCGGGTACAGAGGTAAACTTATACTTCTTCTTAGTCTACACCCAGTTTTGTCTAAAGGGTTGTCCAAACTTTTAAATACAAGAAAACTACAGAAACTTTTTACACAATTAGGAATGAAAAGAACTGAGAGATAATATCGGCTATAGGTAGAAAAAGAAGAAACTTTCAATCTGTTCTCATTCGATCTCATTACAGCCAGCTTTAGTAAAAATGTATCTGCAAACTATTGCTATTTTCTTTCAACTCACCCGGTAAAAGGCAGAGAATGATGGCTGGACTTGTGATGGTGCTAAGAAAGACTGCCTGCCATATTTCTCTAAGAACTTCAAAAAATCAGATTCTTTGATATCCTGTGGCTGTTGGAAATAGTTCAGCTGTGCTAAAGGTTGAAAAGAGAAAAAAAAATACACCAATAACAAGTTACTAGAAAACACAGATCGAGTAAATATTGTGACAATATTTTTGAAAGGAACAACTTCAGTAATTATAAGCTAGGTAGCGCCTTATATGAATTAATCCATAGTAACACTGCTAACAGGCTAATATGAGCTATGAACAGGACGATATCATGAGTAGTTTGTACTGTTTCATGGGAAAGAAGTGTTAATACACAAATGCAACTGTCCAAAAAGCATGAAAACCGCCGAAGATAATGATCTTAATATGTGCTCTAATTTCTGTGAGATGCCCAAATTAGACACACGTGACATTTTAATGACAAAACACTACCAATATGTGAGTTTACTAAAAGCAACATGAAATGGATTCAAAATAATTAAGGTTGGTAAAAATTAAAGTAAGTATGAACAGGGAATAGGCATCCCAAAAACCCCAGACCTTCTACTGGTATCCCACGGTGATGCCCCCCTGACCCAGTGGTGTTCAGTATGGTTACAATGTTATAATGTATTAAATTATTGCTGCTAAAACACTAAGTCATAAAATGGCAAATTATTAAGGACATACTATGTAAACTCATCCTAATGGACTTGTTTAAACAATAAATTTTTAAATACATCCAAATAAAATGTCTTACAAGGTTGCAGGACTACAGATCATACTGACAATAGCAGTGAGTGGAGTATCCTTGATTACAGCGGTACCAAAAAGAATTTAGGTAGTCTAGTAGGTTGAGGGGGGAAGGAAAAAAAAGAACTTAAGCTCTCAATGTAATTCTGCTGTTCAAGGGCAGAACAGATGCTCAATGTACACAGCAGCAGACAGAAATAAAAGCTGTTTTACATCCAAATACAGCATCAGTCAAGCAGTCAACTAAATATTTTAAGATGATGAAGGCCAAAGGAGTATTAAGCTGCTGCAAGGTTCACAAAAATAGGTGCACAGAGCAGCTTTCTTATTATTCACTCGAGGGTATAATCTTTAGACTGAAAAAGAAAACATTGGTAGCTGTGCTACTCACAACCATTTATTTTCTTTGGAATGCAGTTCTTTATGTGCTCTTCTATTATCAAAGCTGAATACTTGCTAATGCAGATTAACAACATTACATGATGCAAAATATACTTGAAAACTGGAAGGCCTTCTGCAGCAAAACTTAAGATATTCAACCTGCTTAAGTTTTCAGAGAAAAGACATATATAACTTGTTCATAGTGTAGTTTTCTCAAGAAAGCATGCTAGCTACTAAAGGCCATTTAACCTTGTAGAAAAAGGCAAAACAGAATTTCAGACAATTTAATTTGTCTGAAACCGGACAAACTTCAAAAAAAACCATCCAAACCAGAAGTCAGGCTTGTGGATAATGATTCTTGTAACTTGAAAACACACTCATATTAGTTCTTCCACTGATTTCTAAGTGGAAATACCAGCAATACCCTGCAAAGACTAAAGACAAAATTGTTATCTTGAGGAGCTAGTATGTAAAACAGTAATGCTTTTAAAAGTACTTTAAGTATTTTTAAAATATCCAGTATTTCCAGTTGTCCCTGAAAACTGTTCTCTTCTTAATTAATTAATTGTCAGTTGGATCAGCAAGACTGCCTGACTCAGCCAGCTACATGATCATTAGACAGATGGACCTGTTAGGGATGTGGTGAGCAGTCACACTGCTCCACTTAGTATCAATACAGTCTAAAATCAGTTAAAGAAATATATGAAACTCCACACTTAGCACAAGACAGTGAAAAGGCACTAGGAAAAACTGCAAAAGGAAGAAAGGGCCACAGAGGGCACAAAAGAAAGAGAAGACTGGGTGTGATGAGCTATCAAGGTTAGAGGAACGCCACAGTTGTAACAGCTGTCAGATGGAGAACAATGGTATGAAACAGTAGAAAAATAAAGCAATCGAAGGATGGCAATAGTCAGAAAAACAGACAAGATGACTGGGTGAAGCAGAGGCTGTTTTACACTTCAGAAAAAACAGCTGAAATAGAGTACTGCAGTCACGAAAGAACAAGGACAGTCATGGAAAGAGCCATTAGTGACAAGCAGAGGAAGAAAAAACCGGCATCAAACTCGATAAAACTCGAACACTGCTCTGGTATCTGCTAGCAATGATTTCAATGAGGTGAAGTCCACTTGTGAATCACAATCTCTTTGCTACTGGCCATGATAATTCATTAGGTTCAGAGCCTGTTCCCACTTGGCTTCTCCAGGAGGCCCTCTGGAACCGGCTTGACTGTATTTCTGGCAGTGGTAGCTCATGTCACTATCCATCCTGGAAAGCCTTCTTCCACAATCGGTTGATGAGAACATATGTGTTTCTGTATTTCCTTGGGGAAGGCCAACAGGGAGAAGGCTGTTTCTACCAGAAAACTTTATCATCCTTCAGGTGAGCCCAAATAAAGTCTTTCCCAGATGTTCTTACAACAACAAGTACAGAAAAGGCCATGTAAGCAGCAAATTCTATTGTTCCCAGGTGTGCTACACCTAACGCACATGTGCAATCAAATGTTTAGGGCTTCTTCAGTGGGCTTAATCATGTGATAGATATGGAGCCCAAATATTAACTGGCCAGAAAAATATGGTGCCATCAATCTGGACACAGATGGTTCTTCCTTTGGATGAGATTACAAATTCTGAAACCTTCTAATCCTATTTTTATGATGCTATGGGTGGTGTGGGAAAAGGATAAAATTTATCTACTTCCAAGTTACACACTGGAATACCCAGGAGCCTGAGGGCACTTTCAGATGTGGTTAAACCCTCATTGAAATTCATCTTTACTCTGAGACCTACTGAAAATTGGAATGGGTGAAGTTCTAGCACTACTACTTATCACACTACAAACTATGAGGCTCTCACTGTTTCTTTGCTCTACCCTGTATGCAAAAACGTTCAGGCAACATCTCTGAAGAGCTGAAAGCAGGACTAGATAATAGGAAGCTAACCCTGTTTTGACTAGTTGTTGGACCAGTTAACCTTCGGAATCCCTCCCAACCTAAAATGTTCTATGATTCAGGTCCAAAGTAGATGGGACTGTAGGTCAAAACTCCCAGGCAAAAGACTCAAAAGAGAAAATGGTAAGCGTTCAAATATGAGACCCTAGTGAATTGCAATGAAGGCCAAAGCTGGACATCAAATCAGTCAAATGAAGTACAATGTGGAAAGCAGAAAGAGAAAAAAGTGTTAATGGCACGAGGCTATATGATTACTAGAGAAAAATCACCACCAGCAGCAAGAAAGTATGAAGATAAGCATATGAAATAATAAGAAATAATCCAAGATATGATAAGAAATCACTTTCTGAAAAGGATAATAGTGGTATATTTCAAATACCAACCCTTATTTGCCGCTCTAAGCATAAGGAATCTCAGATACAGAAGCAATTAACAAAGGCTGATTTGTGTTTAGCCAGACCCAACCCTTAAACTGAGTGCAATGACCTTTTTTTTGTTTGTCTTTGGTGATGGGAGCCTGATTCACCATGGTCTCTCTGGAACTATATCAGCCCAAACAATTAGAATCATAGAATCTCCATGGTTGGAAGGGACCTTTGAGATCATCAAGTGCAACCATACACACACAAACCCCCCACCCCTACAATCTCTGTCACTAGAGTATGCCCTGAAGTGCCAAATCTACACGTTTCTTAAATACCTCTAGGGATGGTAACTCAACAACTGTAACATTCAGGTTTAAAAAAAGATTCGCTGAGCAGAGGCAATCTATGAATTAAACGTGTGGAAAGAAAGGTTACTTACAGTCATCCAGCTGCACACAGAACAGATCGTGCCCACCAGGGACAGCAACGGTGTCGGTGGGGTACGGGGTGTTACTCCTGAACACCAGTGACTTTTCCACACACACTCGACTCACAGACCTTCAAAGACAAGCCCCATCCCCCCAGTAAAATGTTAAAGAGACTATTCTTGCAAAATTTCATATTTTACGTTACTAAATGCCAGCAACACAACACAGTATTACTTTTCATCAGCTTACATGAGTTATTGTACAATTTGCATTGATAATCAATTAGAGAAAGCCTCTCTTGTCATCGCAGTAACTCTGTGGATACTCTCTGTATTTAGAAATCACTCTGAAATTCCCTGGAACAAGAAGTGCTAAAGAAACTCAGCGTTTGTGTATTGCAGCTCCTCTCGGTTCTCCTCACAACTGCGACCTGCAGACAGACTTCACCCGCAGATTTTACTCTACACACAGCTGAAACCTCCGTCCCCACCGACAGCACCCCGCAGCGCGTGACCGCTTTACTGTCCCCCATTGTATATTAAAGTCCTTTCTCCCGAGACAGGACTCCCGGGCTCCCGCCGCCAACAACCCCCCACAGCCCCACTCTGCCCGGGCCACCACAGCGCCGGCCCGGCCCCGGCCCACCTGCTGCCGCCGGGGGTGCCGGGCGGGGTACCGGGGGTGCCCGGAGAACCGGGCGGGGTGCCAGGCGGGGTGCCGGGGATATCAGGCGGGGTGCCAGGGATACCGGGGGTGCCAGGCAGGGTAGCGGGCGGGGTGCCGGGGGTGCCAGGCGGGGTGCCAGGGATACCGGGGGCATCGGGAGGGGTGCTGGGCGGGGTGCCGGGGGTGCCAGGCAGGGTAGCGGCGGTAGCGGGCGGGGTGCTGGGGGTGCCGGGCGGGGTGCTGGGGGTGCCGGCGGCCAGCCACGCCAACAGCAGGGCCAGCAGGAGCTCCCCGGCCGCCGCCATAGGCGTCCCGGCCGCGCTGAAGGACGCGATCCGCCGAGCCACCGGGGGCGCGGCGCATGCGCGGGGCTGTGGCGGGGGCCGGGCCCGGCCGGCCGCGCTCGGCGGCTGCCGGCGGAAAGGCTTGAGGCGCTGGGCAGGCGGTGGGGCGGTTTGTGTTGTGGGGATTCGCGGGGGGAATGGGAGCGGCGGTGTTCCCGCTGGGCAGGTGACTGCCGCTCCCGGAGCTGGGCGGACGCTCTCCAGGAAAAACTGCTCCTTCTCCTCCTCATGGGGACGCCCCGGAGAATCAGTTTCTGTGTCTCCAGGACACCCTCTCACCGCCAGATCGCACCGGCCAGCGTTAGCGCTGTCGCCGGTTCCGCGGGGCCCAGGGTTTGCCCGGCAGATCCCGCGGTTCGTCCCGGGTGCTCAGGGCCTGAAGGACCCGCTTGCCCGCTGCAGGCCCGGGGGGCGCGGGGCGGTTTGCCCGGGGCCGCAGTGCCTCCCGGGGCAGGCCAACCCTGGCTCCGGGCCCCCGGCACAGCGGGCGAGGGGCTGCGGCGGGGGCTGAGCGGCCTTGCGGAGGCTGCGGGCGGGGGGTGAGGGGTTGAGGTGAGGTGTGAGGGCGGTGTGAGGGACTGGGCGGTCCCGCACCGCCTTGCAGGGCCCACCACGGACACGTCCTCCAAAGTTAAACGGCAGGTTTACTGCATACTTCACGTTTTAAAGTTGCAAATCTTGGTATGCTATTTCTCCGGTAGAATTAAATCTTCTGCTATGGTTATATGGTGCTTAATTTGTTGGGTTTTGCTTTTCTAAAGTAGTATGTTTAAAAGAGTTAATTTCAGGTAACTATCATAGAATCGGAATGTGTTGGGTTGGAGGGGACCTTGAAAGGTTATCTAGTCCAACCCCCCTGCAGTAATCAGGGACATCGTTAACTAGATCAGAAGCTTTAGATACTACAGATACAGTATATCAGATATAGATACTACATGTTAACTAGAATTTATCAAATGTTAATTTATTCATATGGTGGCATAATGATTGCCTTAGAGCAGTTGTGTGTAATGTTCAACATGAGATATCCTATTCTGCTATCATTTACATGATAATTTAAGTCACTAAGTAATCTCTTTTTGCGGTGCATCATTTGGTCAGCAGAGCTGCCTAGAGAGAAACACGGTATTTCAGTAATTCTAGACTTTTCATTACAAGCATTTCTGCATGGTGGTTCTCATGAGATAAGGATTCTTAATTTCAACATCATGAAACTTCTTCTCAAACAAATGCCAGAGCTTAGTTAAAACCACACAGAACTAATTCCTGGCAGACTTTGGCTTGGAAAGTTAAATTTTTAAAATTTAAAATGTTTTTGGAGGTACTTTTTGTGAGGTTCTTTTTCATGCAATATTTAGTTAAAGACTGAATCTCACTGGCATAATATAATATAGATAAAAGTCTGCATGTGTTTGAAGAGTGAAATAAGGCGAATTCATGACAGAAAGCATGTCAAAGGTTGGTGGTCATGAGCTGTTGGAAGCTTAGGGCATTCCTTTCTGAGGAAATACCGCAATACCCTGTTCTAAACTCTTACTTAGCTTGCTGCTGTTCATCTCTGTCGAAGGAGCCCTAACTGCCCAGAGCTCTGATCTGATCTAGTTATGTTCTTATGCTGCTCATTAGAAGCAGAGATGGAGAAGAGAGGAGTTAAGCCATTATTTTTTTGGCAATAAGTAGTGACAGCACAACTAACAGATGCATTGTGTCATTGGATATTTCTTTATCACCTGCTGTCCTCTGGTCTCTCTAAAATACTTCACTCCTCAGTAGATTTACTGCTCCAGTTATGAGCACTTTCTAGGAACATATGATACAAATTTAAATCCAAATAGATTGTTTTAAGCTCTTATTCAGAGAATTAAGAATGGAAATAATTTAATAGGAGTTACTGGTTCGTGATCAATTTCTAAACAAAAAGAATAAGATGCGTAGTGTCTATAGATAATAATACTTCCAGTTTGTCTAAATCTCTTTGCTGCCTAGAAATTTTGTTTCTCCCCATGGTTTCTCTTCTTATGTGTGTTCATGGCTTTATGTTACCATGCAGCATGGGGTTAAACAGGACGTGTATGTCTAGCCTCCAGCCGCCTCAGAGCCATACATGAATTCCGGGTGCGACAGGGCGGCATCCGCAGCACAGGGAAGGTGCTTGGCCTGAGGCTCCCGAGGTACTGGGTGCAGAGCAGGAGGAAAGGCGAGAAAATGTTACAGGAAACCATTTTTGTTCTCTCTTACATGTTAAAAAAACGCACCACAGAAGAGCCCTCTGAGAAGGATAAACTTGTAGTTCGTGAAATGAGGTGTTTGACTCTGCACACCAGAGCACGAAAGAGACAGCAAGCGATTACAATAGAACAGTTCGTGCATATGGAGCAAACCCGTGGTTGGTTTGAGGCCTGTGCTGTTTCTCGTTCTGGCTGGACTCGGGCCGCCATCCCGTACCAGGGCGGGGCCGTTGGTCCCTCCGCCGGGGGCGGGGTGGGGGGGGGGGACACGGGGCTGTTGTGGGAGCGTTGCCGGGATACGCGCGCGGTGGTAACGGCAGCCGGGCAGCGGCGAAGGAGGGCTGGGGCGGAGAAGGGGGCCGGGACACCCCCCGCAGCCCGCCTCCCGTCCGCGGGGGGAGGTCTCGGGAGGCCGCGTCGGAAAAGGCCCCCGCAGTCCCCGCGGCTGCCGCGGTGCGGGCGGCGGGATGGATCCGTCCGTGAGGGAGCGGCTGCGGGCCGCGCAGAGCCGCCGCGGTAAGGGCGGGCCGGGCCGCGGAGTGCCGTCTCTCTCTAAAATAAGTACAATAAAGATCGCACTTTGAATGCGAAAACGACTTGATCTTAACTTGTTTTGTTTCTGAATCTATAGAAAACCTATTCTGTCTCTGAATGCTTTAAATGTGCTTCTTAGCTGTGAAAAGAAGTAACTGCTGTAGTGGTCTTAATTTAATCTAGTTTTCTTCCAGTCAGGTTTACTTCATACAAAAGCTTTGAGGATCGAATCTCTGTCAGCAGAGTGCTGTTGAGTTCAGGGAATTGCGAATCAGGCCTTTTAAGTAGTTCACTTTCTTGTGTGCTAACGTTAGTGATTTTAAATCCCCAGAGAGTTGTATATTCTTCATCTTACAACTGTGGCTGGCTTTGAACAACATTTGTTTGACATAATTTTCCTTAATTTATTTCTGTAAAGGCTAAACAGGGTGCCATACAGTTGATTTGCAGTAACGCAGCCATGTCTGTCAGTCCACCTTGAAGCATAAATTATCTGTTACGAGCTTTATTCCTTTTTTATTTCAGATGTTCAGGCTTTGAAGAATGCTTATGAGTTGATCAAATCAGCCAGTCAGGGAAAATCTGCACTTGACTCATCAGATAACTTCAGCACCGACTTATATGTTTTATGTGCTGAACAGGCATTTCAGGTTTGTAATTCAGGCAGTTTATCTGTAGTGAATAAAAACATTTGTGTGACACATTGTATTTACAGTTGTTAAAGTTATTACTTAAAAATACTCCTAGAAGTACCTGTGAAAAATATTTCACTCTTCTGTTTTTGGAGAGCAATTGCTTAAGCATGCATTTTCAGTTAAAACTCTGCCTCTAAATTATCACTTCTTTATAATCAGTCAGCAAACTGGTTTGTGAAGTTTGTAATTAGACCAAAATGTGCAAGGTATACCGTAGTAGTATAAAATAGTTGACGTGCCTGTTTTTTCTTGTTATGGAAAACTTAATGTTAGCAACTTGGTTATGACTGAAGAAAATGTGGTTTTGAACAGTCCCTACTGGGCAAAAGAAGAAAAGGCAGCATACTGAATTATGAAAGATTGTTGCTAATTGAGCTGACTTCTATAAAACGTGGTAGAGGTTCTTAATTTTGAAGTATTTTTTCATTTTCAATCCATCAACACAAATGATTGGATTTCAATCAGCCAGAGTTTGTAATAAAACAAGTTTTTGTTTCCAGGCTGCAAGCCACTCAAATTCTATCTGTTGTCTGAAAATTGAGGTGCAGCACTGGCATCCGTACAAAATCCTGCAGGCTAATATCTGTCCTTTTAAAAAGACTTTCTACTAAGAATTTTGCTTTTATGTTAACAACGGCTATTAAAAAAGGAAACTTTTTTTTGTATACTGTAAGGGGTTCTATGACTGGCTGACTCAGGAGCTTTGTTAAATAAAGGAGCTGTTTTTCTATACATTTGGAATGACAAAAGTCTAGCTTTAAATTTTAGGAAATCGTACCAGATCTGATATGCGGCTTTATGGAATATTGTTTGCATTCTGGTGTACAGTTGGATGTTACACTTTGAGTAGGCATGCATTTTTAAAAACAAACAATTCTTAATTAAGTATTTGTTGCATTTTTTAAATATCAAAATGCTCTTTTTGGTCTTAGCTGGGATATCTGGAAATGAGCAGTGACTGTCTACAGATGTATTTTAACGGAAGATTTCCTGTGAATCAGTTTCTTGGCAGAGCATATTTGTGCCAAGGCCAGTTGCACACTCCACTCTCCACAGATAATTTGGTGAGAAATTATGAAGGTTGCATTATATTAAGCCAGTTTTTAAGAGTATTTCTTCCTAGGTTTTTATGTATCGCTTTCAGTCATTTAAAATACAGGAGAGTAATCAGGACTGTGGGAAAAATCAAGGGAAAATATATTGGGAGTAAAGAAAATTTAACAACTGAATTAGAGTAATATTGCAATATTTTGAGGAGGAAAAAAGAATGCTTGCAAAATTTTTCAGGCGGTTGATTGTTTTAAAGTAAGCCTTTTCACTTTTTACATCAATATGATACTTTCATATCAAATGTAAAACTGGTAAAACAATTACCAGTTTTGTTCAGGATCACAGTAAGCATTTTGCAGAATCATGGGAAATGGAGGACTAAAGGCGCCCTCAGAGAGGCTGTACAGTTTGTTTCTCTTGTGTGGCAGTGTGCTTCCACCACAGGAACCTTTGCATGTACTACATTGGATGCAGCTTTTTGAAATGAGAGGTGAAGCTTTCTGGTAGCCACTCAGCAGGATGCTTCTGCTTGTAAAACCTTCTGTGTGTTAACATTTGGTGACAACCGTGTTCGTACATGATGAGCAGTTTTTATCTCCTGCTGAATTGAAAATGGAGTGGGATCTGTTTTCTATCTTCAGTATTTCACTTGTCCTCATACTGTGGTCAGTCAGCTTTGACAACTTGTCAGTGATATCTGAGCCCCTAAAATGGCCTTAATGTTTGTGTTCACAAGTTTTCCTGGCAGATATTGCTGTAGTTTCTTTGAGTAATGTGTTTGAATTAACTTTCAAGCTAGAATCCTTTCCCTACGATGTTATCTGTACTTCCTCTGCTTTCTCTTAGTGCATGTGCAGAACAACTGGTCAGTGGTCCCTTTAGAACTTTGTACACATTTGAAAAATATTTTCTAATGTCCAGTTAGCCTTTTATATTTCTAAATTAAACAGACTATTCGTTGATGTTTTCTAAATCTCAGCCAAATTTTGCTCTTTTTTCCTTGACTTTTTTTTGCTCTTTTTTCCTTGACTTTTTCTTTTCCTTGACTTGCTCTTTTTCCTCTTGACTCTTGCTAACTTCGTAGAAGTTAAGAACCATCCCAGTATGCACAATCCAGACTTGGTTCCCCTGTGCCATGTGTTGTAATGTGCTTTTAAGATACACTTTGTATCAGTTGTAAAGTTTTTTCTACTGCTGTGTTCATTTATGGACATGGGAATGGCACATCATCTCATGCTGTATGACTAGTAATCATCATTCATGTAGAAAACATAAATTTGTCCTTATTTTGGTTTCCATCCCAAGGAATCCTTGTTGGCTGATTAAGATGCTTACGGGCCAAGTGCAACTTTTCTGCTTTAGTATCCAATACATCTGAGACACTGAATTCTAGATTTCTCTTTATCCAGGCAGTTCCCGCTCATTGCTCAGTAGCCTTCTTATGCCAGTCCCAGAGTCCAGTAAATCAGTCTCAGCTCCCTTGGAGTTTTCAGTTACTCTGTTCTGTCTCATTATAGAGAGACCTCTGGTGTCATCCCCTTCCTGCCCATCCAGTCCCACCTTTGCTTTGCCATTTCCACTGCATCTTTCTCTTAGGCTTTCAAAAATCCCTTTTTATGACCCATCCATCTTCTTTACACCCTCCCTTCAGGGAGGGTGTACCTACTTTGTACCTACTGATGAGATCCCCCCTGAGCCACCTTCTCCAAGCTGAACAGTCCCAGCTCTCTCAGCCTTTCCTCATATGAGAGATGCTCCATTCCCTTCATCCTCTTTGTTGGACTCTCTCCGCAGTGCCCATGTCTCTCTGGTACTGGGGAGCCCAGTGCTGGGCACAGCACTCCAGGTGTACTCCCTCGACCTGCTCCAGCACTCCTCCAAAGGCAGCCCAGGACACCGTTGACCACGTCTGCGGCAAGGGCATGCCACTGGATTGTGTTCAACTTGGTGTCCTCCTATGAAAGCTGCTTCCCAGCTGCTTTAATGACAAAGAGCATGCCTGACACACCATTCAGTTGGCAAATTCTTGCTGGAGCTTTTATGAAGAAAATAATACCTCAAGTATTTTAATAGGACAAACCAATATTTTTTTTTTTCCCTGGCTTTGCTCTTGGATGTTTCTGCGCTTTATTTGCTGAATACGCAGCTTTGCAGTTTTGGAAAATTTCAGTCACGATAATTAAAGTTTGGCAGAAGTGAAAGAACATGAAAATGCAGTCTTAAAATTTGAAATCAGGAAAACATAGTGATAGGCAATGCCACTGATTTTTAGTTATTCTGTTTCTATGGCAGCAACTTATTATGGCAGCATGTTTTATTTGAGGTTGGTCTGAAAATAAAAATTATGAGATGTGAATATTTTGAAATAGGAAAAATGTACTGATTTATAAAAGCCGTGTTCAGATTGCATCAACGATTTTGTTGTTCTGTTCTAGGAAGGGTTTGAAAAGTTTGTGCTGTTTTTCATGAAGGCAATAGATTTTGCCACCCATGACCGAAGGTAGGCCCTAGTGGAGGGATTAACTCTTTAACTCTCAGGAAATGTTACTGAGTTAGGTTTTCATAGTTGTTTGTCTCACTTTTTCACTAGGTAGTTTGGAGTTGTGTTTTTTGGTTGTTTTTTTTTTTTTCTTTTGTGGGTTTTCCTTCTGTTTTGTTACTGTACTTCTGTAACTGCTGTGTGTGCTGCAACAATATAGGAATACTGAACAGTCTAAAACAGATGGGATGAATCAACCTATTTAAGGCTGGTAGATATCTGAGAATTTCTTCCACTTTTGTATTTATCCTCAGTAGGAGAGCACCATGTTAGCTTATTTTAAGTGGTTAATTACTGGGTAGAGTGTAGTTGCAAGAGTTATTGCATTCTTCTTGTGCTGTACTTGTGTTCTCAGTTCTCAGTCAGGATTGGTTCTTATCTAAACACATAGGCAAAGTTCCAGTTTTGCTCTTAGAAGTGTCTTAAAATACTCTATAATTATATGTTTATCTAAGACCATGAAATACTAAGTTCTTGATTTTTGTTTTTCAGATACTATTTTTTGGTATATAATGCCTCAGTTCTTTATTGGCAACTTGTGAGGCCATATCTTAAGCCTGGATTCCGCTATTGTCTTATTCCCAGCCTTTCTCAGATTGTTAAAGCGTTAAACCAAACTGAAGACCAAGACAACGAATGGAGAGCAGAACTCATGATGTAAGTTTAATTGTATTTTTTTCATATGGACATTCTGTAGTCCTCTCGTATGTGTGGCTGCCACCTGAGGTAGTCTTTAATAAAGTATATCTCATTGGTAACATTGTACAGATATTTATTGTGGAAAGCTTAATTTGTAGCTTTTAAAAGATATATAAATGTACACTTAACATAAAAGGTGCTTCATTTTCATATTTACTTTGAGGTTAAAATTTTAGTGGCAGAGGCAGTTAGGTCTGCTCTGAAGTATCACAGTCATTTTCGATGTAGTGTTTGAGTAGTGCTTACGTGCAGTCCTTTTAAGTGAGGAGAAAGATAAACTCCCATTTTCTTTAAGAACTGTTTTCTTCAGGTAAAGAAACATAACTTATTCTGTCTGGAGATATAGCATATACTTTAGGATTTGCTATAGGAATTGCAAGGCAATTCAGGTGGGAAGGGACCTCATAGGGTGGGTAATCCAACCTCCTGTTCCAAGCTGGATCAGTTGTGGGCTCAGGCTCAGGATTTTATCTCCTCAGGTCTGAAAGCCATCACGGATGGAGAACACACAGCCTCTCTGAGCTGAGCAGCTCTGCTCAACTGTCCTCAGGGGAAGAAAGTTTTTTCTTTATTACCGCTCCGAAGCTCTCTTATTTCAATGTACACCTGTTGTCACTTCCTGCCATGTGCGTTAGTAAAGAGCCTGGATCCATCTTCTCGGTGACCTGCCTCCGTGATCTACGTGTGCTCCTGTTGGTACAGACCAGGATGCTGTTGGGCACCTTTGGTTCAGAGCTCGCTGCTGGTCAGGTGGCTGTTCACCAGGACCCCAGGTCCTTTTCTGTAGATCTGCTTTACTGAATTTTTTGAATGCTTTCACCAGGCACAAGGCCTGGGAGACCTTTCTGGTGAAGACTGAGGCAAAGGCGGCATCAAGTCTCAGCTCTCATCTTTTAATTTAAAGATTGTAAGGAATACAGAAAGTTACAAAGCAGATATTTTTATAGTACCTGATTCTGCTAGTAAATGTATTTGTTGGTGGTAATTTTAGTTTTAGAACTGGACTGAATGTTTTTTTGCCTAAGCGAGATTAAAATGGAAGTCAAAAAAACCCTACAGTCAACCCAGTGTGCTATTGGTACTGTTATAAACATTTGCATTATTACAATTATTTGAAAATAACTGGTGATAAATGGTGTATCAATATCAATGTATTACTACTCATACATTTCCTGAGAAAAGCTGGAGCATAAATCTTGAGATCTCTCTACTGAGAGAAACAGTTTTATGTGCAAAATGAAGATTGTCTATGAAATTTTTCAAGGTCAGGCAGCCTTTTCTCAGAGATGTTTTGGTCTGCTGTTCTACAGACCATTTCCAGTTCCTGTTATGCTTCTGCCACAGTTTTTTCCTTTCTCTTCATGAACATTTCTATTTCTGTGGTCTATAGCTGATGGTTTATTGCTCTGCAGCATTTTCTTTATAAGCTGAAACTGGAGGGAAATAAAAAATTAAGTAACAAAACATTCCAAAGGGTATGCTAAAGGTTATCTGGAATACCATGCATGCAGTTTTTTTATAACAAACATACTCTTGCTGAGGTATTGGGGGGAACTAGGAAGTGCACACAATGTGTTTGTGCTATGAAACTAATGGTAGCATTTATATTTTTCTTACATTTGTATTTATATTTTGAGTAATTTTTATTATTGTTGTTGTTGTTAATTTATTTCATGGAATCACAGGCTCTTTTTGAGTTAAATCAGATAAAATATTGAAAATCCAGTCTATATGTTGCAGTTCCCAACATGAATAGTTTTCGTTTGCTAGATGGCTTTGAAATACTAGCCTTTCCAGTAGTTAAGAGAGAGTCTTAGAATACATCTCACGGAAATGTTTTTCTCATGCAACTTCAAATAATTAATCATCTTAATTCCAGGTGTCCTGTTGAGAAAAGTGTTCACAAAAGTCTCCTTTTCCAAGATTATTTTTGCAATCTGCATTAAATGTATGTTAACAGCTGTATATCTCTGGAAGAAAAAAAAGACATAGAAGTTAAAGGATCTCTTTCATGTTGAGTCAATGCTTTATAGCACTAATTGCTTGTACTGCATTTAGGAGTGGTACCTTGGATGTAAGGAGTCCTTGAAAAAATATAAATGAGAATTATTTTAGAAAGCATTAATACATATTTAATACAAATATTTATTTGATCTGCAGAAATTTACTCGAGTGCTTCCTTGATGCTTCAAAACTGAAAGAAGCAAAAGAGTTTTCACCTGCTGCAGCAAGCTTTATTAAGGAAAATGTTCCAGAGAAATACGCTCAAATATTTTCTCTAATGGTAATGCTGTAAAATATTTTAAACTCCCATAATACAGGAGCTTTCTCTACATTTAATAAGATCATAGATATAATTGTTAAATATGTTGTTTACTTAATTTAAATTTTTTGAGCTACCAAACGATACAGTAGATATGTAGAAATTTTTACAATTTGTATATTTTTGATACTATAAGCTAAAGAGCTCCCTGCTGCTCCATGTTATTTTAATACAACATAATATCATCAAGATGGCTGTTGCTAATGCTAAAAATTCTGTTTGGGAATAATGACTATTAACACAGAAGGTGTAGTGGGTGCAACTTAACCTGCCTTATGCCATTGAGGGCACATTTACCATCTCTGTTCAATTTTCTCATGCTGATAAATACTTAAATGACCCAACTTGAACCCTATAAATAGTTCTGGGAATCGGAGCATATGACAGTAGTTCACATTTCTTACGTGCCCTTAATTTGGGAAATAAGAGGGTGAAGAAGAACGTGGCAAAAGCAGAAATAGGCAAATAAAACTTGTAAGTTGCATACAGTCATATTTTCTTTCATTCTGCTACAACGTCTGTTGTCCTTTTCTGTCCAATCCCAATCCCTGCATTTCAAGAGCGTATGTTTAGAGTATAAAGTTCTCTAACATTAGAATTAAGAGAACCAAGCCTCAGCTAAAAAGTGAGGTAGTTCTTTGGGAATGTAGGGAATACTGCATAGTACAGATATTCTGAGGTGAAAGAATTTAAGAGACTGAAAGACATTTTTGTATCCAACAGATGGTGGTTCAGTACATAAACTTTCAGAGGTGCAATATTAATGAAGCAAAAACATTTAGGCAAGGTCAAAATGACTTTTGTATTTTTTAGAGGCAGTGTTGAGCAAAGCTATTTGACATTGGCCTTAAACAGAAGAATAAAGTAGTTCTAAAATTTCACTTGGTTTGTGTGCCTCAGTGGGGCTACACAAGTATGATCCACACGCTGAGCGCTTTACTGACAGCATACTTCAGTCCTGCAAAACTTACTGTTCCAGTACAGCCTAAGTAATCGATATTGATTGCTACGGGCAGTCAATGTGAGAGAGTCAGAAGGAATGATGTGCACACGTTTAATGTGTAACACTACAGTTAAATTGAAGTAACTACAGTTTATGGTAATTTCTTCATAATATTTTTTGTTATATATAATTTATAGTTACAGATAAATTTGCATAGGGCTCATTTCTCAAAGCTGGATGAGGTGATTTCAGAATGAATGCTATCAAAAGGTGTTATTAAAAATGCATTAATTAGAATTCTGACTCAGATGTTAGTTGCACATTTAGATTGCTGCTAATAGTTCTGGTCCTTGCTATGTGAAGGTTAGTATAGCTCTACTAGGTGAACTTGTGGTATCTATGCAGAACAACATAGATTATCGTAGTAGCCTTCGCTGCCCTTAAAGTCCATGAAAAAGCCTACAATAAACAAACCTGCTTTATTTTAGCTGTGTTGAGTGGCTGTCCTTAGTTTGCTTATTTAGTCAATTAATAATGAAATTTTTGTTTTATAGGTATATCACAAACTAATGGATGTTTCCCAGGTAGAGAAGGAAATAGAAAGTTCCATCCATTTTTCAATTATTTATCAAATGCAGATGTTAAAATTGTAAGTATTAAAAATGTATCCTTCCACTTTCACTTTGATGCTTGGTATTATAGAGGTAGGGTCATGTTCTGGTATCCCATACGCCAGTAGAAAAATCTACTGCAAATACTAGTTTCTTAAAAGGAAAACCATAATGATAGTTTGGGTAGTAACTGTTCAGGCCTGCCTAAAGAACAGCCTCAGCTAAAAAGTGAGATAGTTCTTTGGGAATGTAGGGAATATTGTATAGTACAGATATTCTGAGGTGAAGGAATTTAAGAGACTGAAAGACATTTTTGTATCCAATAAACTGTGGTTCAGTACACAAACAGTGTATAAGAGAGTAAAGATCAAGTGGGGAAATCATACCTAGAATATAACGCATGAATCACAAGGGTGGGAAGCATAATACTGTTTAAACTTTTTACATTTTGAAGGCATAAAACAATTTTGAAAATTAGACTTCATAACAAAATCAAATTATTTTTTTTCAATGTCTCAGTGCTTCTGCATTTTAAAGGTATTAATTATTTTCTTAGTGGATTAATTCATGTTGACATTATAGGAAAGTTTTGCACGCTGTTTTTCTCTGCTTCTGAAATAAAATTTACCATCTGAAATACTAATTCTTATGCTGGAAACTTTTTTGTGCTTCATATCTGGCTACCTCTGAGTAACTTGCTTGGCCTACTGAAGTAGCTTTTGTTGACTTTTTTTTTAGAAGTGTTTTTCTTTGATATTTCAAAATCCAGGTATCCCACTGATACATTGGACTAAGAGCCATCCATTCTCAAGTTAGGAGAGTTACTTCAAATTTTTAATGCAATAACGTTTCTTGTGAAAAATTATGATGAATTCCTAATATATTGCAGGCAGTGGGACACAAATGAATTTCCAAGCGATGCCACCACAAATCTGAATTCCGTATACGTACTCTTGAAACAATATGATGTGCCTCCAGCATCTGTTCTCAGTATGAAGTGAGTTTTACTTGTCATAGCCCTGTGAAAGTTGATGCTGAAGCTGATCCTGCTTCCACTGAAGTTTGTCAAAATTCCCATTGACCTTGAAGAGAGTGAACTTGTACTTAGTTGTAACAGTTTGTGTTGCGTTAATGCTTAGGTCATCTCAAAAAAGACAAAGGTCCTATTAGGCTTTATTAAAGAACCCAAGCTTAAATATCTTCCATATATCTGTTTATATAACATGATTAAATCTTTCAATAACCCTTTCTTGTTGATAACATGAGATTTTTAAAAGGTTATAGAATTGACAACTGCTTTTCAGACGTTAGTTTATTTACAGCTTTTCTTGGGGCCCTTCCCAATTCTTCAGCATAATTTTGAAATGCAGATTAAACTGAATTTTCTATTCCAGTATTTGTATCACAGCAGTTACATACAGAAGTTATACTACATTTTTACTTGTTAAGGTCAATCAGTTTTCTTTCACAATATTCAGGTATCTCTTTACTTATATCCCAGACAGTACACTATGCTCATTTGGTTATTTACAGAGATCCAAACATTCAGAACACAGTCTCCTACTGTGTGTATTCTGTGTTCTTAGCTCCGAAATAATTGACTGATGGATTTGACTAAGTTGTGTGCCAGACTGCATTGTATTTACAGAATTACCTGCAATCTTTGTTTGTTATTTCACCATCTTTGTGCTGCACAAATTTCCTTCTGTATTTTTTATGTTCTTCAGGAACAGTTTGTGCAAGAATACAGTAGAAGTATACTAATTATTTTCCATAAACAGATGAACTTTTGTATTTTTCTCATAGCCAACTTTAATTTTTTTTACACTACTAATCTGTGATTACTAGTATAGTCACGTCCTCTAATATTCAGATGACTTCAAGGTTTTCAGATATACTGCACAAAGTTACTTTCATATAGTGCTTTTCTAATTCTATAAAAGAGCAATATCACATTCTCTGAAGCAATGTTTTTCTATTTTTTTGAAGGATTCCTTTGATTCTGGAATTAGCTCGTTTTTCTATGAAAGCAAATTGCATTAAGCTTGCATATGATTGTATACTTGATTTGAAGAGAGCTGGGATTACTGTAAGTATTGATATTAATTACAGTTGATTTTATTTTTTACACCCCTGTTCCCCCCATGTAATTGTACTTTAAAAATAATAGTGAAGTTCCGGGATCTTCTGTCCATCTCTGTATTGTTTGTGTATTCATTACTATAAATAATTACCTGGATAAGTGATCAATTCCTAACCTAGAGAGAAGATGTGAGGTCAGAAGGTAAGGTAAGGTATAGGTAGAATAGGGTGCAGTTAGTTTTGGCAAATAAATGTTGACTGTAAGTTTTTGCCTATATTTTTTACATGTTACCTGTGGAACAAATTGATTGGAAGTTAAATGCTGCCTGCAGGTTTTGAAGATTTAACCAGTTTATCCATTGAGATTATAATTGGTCACCAGGATGTAAGCTCTAAAAGCAGTTAACATTACACTCGCTGACCTTAGTCTTTATGAGTAAAATATCAACCTTGCCGAACAGTGTATGAATTCTAATTTTGATGAGGAGAAAATGGAGCATTTGTCTGGAGTGCAGTTAGGGGACTGATGGAAGCAGTAGTTCAAAAAAGCTCTCCAAAAAAAAGCCCCAAAGTTGTGACCTTTTCTGGAAAGCAGTATAGTTTTGTCATTGGAGTGAGAAATCCAGAGACGACGTGCCACAAACTGCACTCCCTGATCCTTTCGTTTGCGTGAGTCTTTCCTTATAGTGTTTATTCCTATACATTTCCCATTTTTCTTTAGTAGGAATGATTAATTTTCCAGCAAACTATTATTTGATTTTTTTATTACTAATATTCGATAATTTTTGCTCTTCTGTAACTTTATTATAATGTTACTGTAGGGGTATTCTTAGATTAAAATTTTCTGTGGTCTCCCTAATAACTGGTCTTTCAATGTGTATGCCCTTATTGATGCTTATGTCCAACTGGCTCTGAGATTTGTTTTTTCTGTTCCTTCCCTGTTGTCGTGGTTTAACCCCAGCTGGCAACCGAACACCACGCAGCCACTCACACAGTCCCCCTCCAGTAGGATGGGGGAGAGAATTCAAAGGGTAAAAGTGAGAAAACTCATGGGTTGAGATAAAAACAGTTTAATAATTAAAAAGAAATATTAATAATAATAATAAATAATAATAATGTAAGTAAAAGAGGCGAAAAAAACCACAGAAAAATAAAACCCAAGAAAAGATAAGTGATGTAAATGAAAACAATTGCTCACCACCAACTGACTGATGCCCAGCCAGTCCTGAAGCAACGTGTGTTCTCTCACGCAGCCTTCCCCCCCCAGTTTTATTGCTGAGCATGACATCCTCTGTCTGGAACGTTCCAGCCGTGTCCCCCCAACTTTGCTCTGCACCCCCAGCCCATCGCTGGTGGGGTGGGATGAGGAGCAGAACAGCCCTTGGTGCTGCGCAAGCGCTGCTCAGGAATAACCAGCACATCCCTGCGTTACCAGCACTGTTTGCAGCACAGATCCAAAACATAGCCCCACACAGGCTGCCACGAAGAAAACTAACTCTATCCCATCCAAAATAAGTGCACCCATTGAGAAACAGAACTGTTCATCATTGTATTCAGAAAATCAATATGTTTTTCAGATAAAAAAATGTATGAAAAAGTGCCTAGTTGTGCTGTGAGCCCCATGAGTAAGTTTTTAGTTATCTGAAATGTGCATGTAAGGAAACGTGTGACAAATACTGCCAAACAAATTTTAAAACACATTTCCAAATTTCTAGTGTAATGATCCTATTCTGAGTTAATTGTAATGTAAATTTTACATATCCTCACTGAAATTTTTTAATTCTAAGTGTCTGCTTCAGGCCCATTTTTTCTGAAAATTTCCCACAAGTCTGAAATCATACACATTCCGTAGCATTCCACTGGAAGATGTGTTCAAATCCCCTAGATCAAAGATGCATGTGGATTTAGTTTGAGTATTTGTATAAGACTAATACCAGGTATCCCTTCTGCAGCAGCTTCTATTTCAACCATCCCTTCTCCTTAGAGTTAGTGGGCTTTGAGGTGACCATCTTCTGATTGCCCAGTGTCACTTTGGCAGTGGGCTCTTCATGCTGGAGTGAGAGAAATCTACATCAAGTTCTACTTCCTTGTTTTTTGCCATGTACTGACAGATTTCTCAGCCATAACATGGATTCCATCTCTCTATGTATTTGTCATTACATGGTAGTGGCAGTTCTGCATTCATCTGTGTTTTTCAAGATCTCATCTGTTTTCCAGTCATGGGGATGTTAAATTAGCAAAGGTCATGCTGAGTGATTTGATGGTAGTTCATAATGCAGGATGAAAGGAGGTGCTGTCTGGCTTTCCCTGCTGCAGCATATGAAACCAAATACAAATTATCTTAGATGATCCATATATATAATTTGTATGATTTAATAGCCAGATCTTTCCTGAGGTGCTAAAAATCTAACCTCTTTTTTCACTTAAAAGTTGCACTATCCATCAAGATGAATCCTTTCGGTCTTGACTAGCTCTCGTTTATTCCAACCATTTACCTTTTTAATAACATAAGTGAGCAAGAATCTATTAGAACTGAAATCCAATTACAGTATAGGAAAAAACAAGTGTCCACTGGTTTTCTTATTGCAAAGTCTGGCAATGAACAATTTTAAAAATCCTAGTTGTTATTTTGCAGCTTTGGCTTATTAAGAAGTGACTGCTGTTCAAACAACAAACTAATCCCTTTTTATTGTTTCAGTTAATTAGCTAGTGTAGCGGGATTTTCAGTAAGAAAGTACAGTGCTGTGTTAGTGTAATTGCATAGGTTTAATCTTCATTGTGTTCCTTTTTAATTATTAAAATTAGTATTTTGTATATTAATATTTCATAGGAGCAGGGGAAACTTATTGAAATAGAATGCCTGGAATATGAATATGAAATAAAAAAAATTGGCACTAAAATTGGGACTTACACCAAAGGAGTCGTTGAGGTATGTTCTTTAACATTAACTTTGAGAGAAAAGTAAAAGTTTTAATTTGTTAAGTGTGGAAAATTGCATTGGACTTATGTGTCTGAATTACACTATACTAATAAGAAATTCCTTTAAACTTTATATTCTTTCTTATTGGGCTGCCAAGAGGAAAACAGGGAAGAATAAACAACAGTTGTATGTTTCTCCCTTAAGTCTTCTGTCTGACTGTAGAAGTTCATAATATATCACTTTCCAAGAGTAAAGATGGTAGTGTTGAGGCATGCAAAAGTAACACTCTTCTTGTTTTCATATGCTACATTTATGGGAGGTGTTTTCATAGAATATCTCGAGTTGGAAGGGACCCATAAGGATCATCGAGTCTAACTCAGTTATTATTGCATGTTATGGGCAATCTCATACAAGTTCTTGTGTCGGAGAAATGCAGATTATTGCTGATAAATTGTCACACTGGGGAGGTTTTTCTTAGATTTCTATAGTCAGTTGACTCACTTATAATCAGACCATCAAAAGCAGAAGCCTAAATTGTTAATATTATCAATGGGATTAGACAGATGCCTACAATGAGCAATTTAGAGTAGCTATTGGAGGCACCTAAAGTTCCTAAAATGGGAAGTATGAATGTGCTTCACAGAAATCGATAGCATTAGTGCATAAACTTACTCCTATCTATGACTTTTATCATTTTGGAATTCAGAAATTCCATTCACCTTTTGAAAAAAAAATCACAAATCCCTCATAATATAAAACACTACTAATACTGCTTAAATAAAAAATAGGATATTTAAATATTTAGGTATTTCCAAATATTCCTACCACAGTGTATGCAGTTGGAGAGGTTTTTTTGTTTGATTTTTTTTTTTAATCGCATGACCTCTAAAAAGAAAATAATTAGCAGGTGTCTGTTACTTAGGTACGGATTTGCTTTTAGATTTAATAGGAACCAAATTTAGTTGACCGTATGGCAAATTCCATTCATAATATTTCTGGTTTTCCTCTCCTACATTGCATTTGTAGCTTAGTATAAAAAAAAAAAAAAAAGCAAAGCGCTACGCCTTCTGAATTCACAAATATTTCACAATTATCAATTTCTGTTTATCATGAGAAAGCGAAATAGCTTATAGACTTCTGTCTGAAATAAGTAGTAGCAACATGGATTGCCTAAAAGAAATACTTCTTATTTATCAATGCCTCTTGAAAAAAAAAAATTAATTATTTAAAAAAAAAATTATTAAAAAAAAAAAGTTTCCAAAGTCTGCTGGCTGAGGCACTTCTTTCTATTGGAAACAGCCCTAAGATTAAAATTTGGAGGAACGTGTAAGTATTCGTGTTCATTAAATGCAATATATGCTAATTAATTTTTCACTTGTGTAGGCTCAGCTGGAATTGATAAAAAATCTTGAGTTAACCTTAAAACATGCAGTTCAATTGGGAGATCCTGATGTGATTCAGGTTGTTTGTACAACCCAGTGGAATCTGTGCTTACCGCTACTACAACACAATTTGCATCAGCATCTGCGAAAGCCGTTGATATCAGTTGCTGATGTCCTTGAAGAGATTGACAGGTAACTTTCTACGCTCTGTTCTTTCTTATTTGTTACTTTGAAAGGTCTGATGACTGAGCATCGGACTCATTTAAAAGCTCAAGCTCTACGATGTCAAGTGTCTTTGAAAATTTTCCACTAGCTTGTAATAAATTAATGGCTGCATATTGCCTGTATTCCCTCGTTAATCATTTAAATATAGGTTCTTTTTAGGCAAAATATCACCCTGTTTAATGGCCTATAGCAAATATTGAAATTTGTTAGGAACTGAAAAATGCTGTAGTTAATAAAAATTATGTGAGAAAATTCCAAAACTGCAGTATGTGTAAATGTGTTGGAATGTGGTTTAGATCCTTGTATTAGTATCACTTTTGTGGGTTAAAAACATACAATTAAAAAATTACTTTTAAAAAAACACATGGCTTCTGTATTACATATCAAATAGGACACTTCTTGGAAGATACTATTTTTGTATCTTTGATGATACTTCTTTTTAATTGAAAAACCTACTGCATTAAGAAAATGTATTGTTTTTCTAGATGTGTTCTGTTTGCTGTTATACTGTACTTAAACACCTAAATAGCTCCACCTTTTGTGTTAATTTGAGCGGAACAAGAAGACCTTAGTACGTGGTACTTGGTTAAGTTTGGACCTATGCGTAGGCTGACTGCTAAGAACAAAGATCAACTTTTGTAGTAGAGCTAGTTACAATCAATATGATCTGTCATTTGAGCAGAACAGTAGATGGTTTCTGATAAAAGTATTACAGAGGAAGGCAAGGAATATATTTTCAGTGTTTCTAAAATGTATATTTTATTTGGATAAAGAGGAAACAGAATCCTGAGAAACAGATATACACATGTATAAAAAAACTATATTGTATTACTATATTGTTATTCAAGTATTTCTTATGCTTTCCTTCTAAAGACTGCAATATCATCATATGGTATTTATACTAAATGTCAGTAATGACTTTTTCTCTAAAAGCTTGCAGGTTAGGTTTTTGGAGGGTTAGGGTTTTGGCTTTTGTTATCTGTATATTTCTAACAACCAGTAGACTCACCCTCAGCTCTGAGGTGGTACTGTCACTAGTGATTGAATGAAGGCACTTGTCCCTCTTAATTTGCCTGTCTTCATTTTTGTTTTGGTTGTAGCATTATTTGTCACTATTTTGGTCAGCAGTAAAAGGACGCTACTTGCTCCGTCAGGTTAGCTCTAATGTGGACATACACTGGTTCTCTGGCATGACATTTGATAGCCTTGAAAACCTTATTTCTGTTCTATTTTTCATAAAATTGCTTTCATTTATAGAATTTTTTGTTTTTCTTCCTGGAAATAATCTAAAGTCTCACGTAGAGCTCAGAGCTGTCATGAACAGCTCCCTGGGGCAGGTGATGGATAGGGAACAGAGTGTCTCTGGGTCTGGAGAATGTGCAGTCTCCACTGAAAACGTGCTGGCCCTGTGGAGTGCCTTCAGCAACATCTGGGCAGAGAGACACTGCCTGCAGGGAGTGTGCAAATCCTGAGCCGCGGTGAGCCAGTACAGTTGGGGCTAGATATATAGAAGTATTAGGTTCAACTTAAATGTTATGAACAGAGAGTAAACTTTTATCAAAAGTGGCCATTATTCAGTACATCATGCTCTCTCTAGGAGTTGTTAAATACTTTTGAAAATCTCTTCGCTTGATTTGCCTAAGTGGTAACTTCAGTGTGGTACTGAAAAAGAGTGATACAAAAAGATCAGTATGTCTGCAAGATGTGTTGCTTCCTCCTGGCTCTGTTTTCTCGTGCAGGGTTAATGGAAGTAAAATGCAGTTAAATTTTCTAAGTAATTTCATTAAAAAGGCATGATAGTGAAAATGAAAGAGACAAGTAAGTTAAAAAAGGAGTACCTATTTTCATACCGGAGTCACTTTTAATAATTAAGTTTCACTTCTGGGTAATTTTTAGGTCTAAGAATTTTAGTTTGCCTCATTTTAACAGTTTACATTTAAATTCATATTCCTTAGCATGTTGATTTTGTTGCGTTGCCAAGTTCACATGGAAATAGCTCGTATTGAAGAAGATGAGGAAAGAATAGAGGCTGCTGTGGAACACTTGCAAAAAGCCATACATCTAAACAACAGTGGGCAGTATCAGGAACATCTAAGATTGACTTTTAACCGTCTTCATTTGCACACTATACTGTATAAGCCACCTGAGCGTCTAGAGGATCGGGCAGTAATGATGATTGAACAGGTAATTATGAAGAATAAGGTCAGTAGCTGAAATAGATTTGCTTATTAAATTCTGGCAGAGGAAGCCAGCTGTTAAGTAGAGCCAGCATCAGCTTGCTTTCAGCAAATTGGCATTGGTTGGTTGCCTTGAAAAACTCTGAATTCTTTCTACGGTGGTCCTGCTGCTTCACACTCTGAAGATTGCAATAGAGGTTTTTTTCCAGTTATGTTCAAAGTTTATTTCTTCGCGGGGCGAGGAGAGGAGGGAAAGTTATTAATTAGAAAAAAATATCAGCAAAAAAGAAGCCTATTCATAATTGCCAACAATTGAGATTTCATTGCATGGAACAGTGTTTTAATTAATGAGGGGAGCAGTGGCAAAATAGCTAAATATTCCAGCTGGCTTTGAGATAAATCAGTATTATGTCACGCTTACAAATGAAGCTAAATAAGTCACAGTGTAGTCATTGTGAAGAGCTGCTGCATCTAATTCTGTTGTGGTGCCTTGGTACCTGAACAAAAAGCACATTGGCAACTGACTGTTAGCTGGCTAAAAGAAATTTCATCTCTACATCACTTCGGGATGTTCACAGAAATTAAGATGTGTTCACTGAACCTAAAATCAGTACTGGAAAGCTGCTGGTGAGTTGATATGTCTATCGTTAAGAAAAAGTAGTCGCGATTATTTGTCTAATTTTAATACTTTTACATGCAAACTTTTTCCGTTTAATTGTTATTTTTAAAAAAAGCACTTGCACTTCCTCAGACTGCATAATTCTGAGTGGACTAGGAATTTTTTATATTTTGTAGCAATTCCTAGTTATTGCACAATGGGTACGTTATTGTTGGCTTCTACATAAATACTATTCTTTATTCAAGCAAGTGTAACATAATGACAGGTTATACACTGAGGAATATACTGTAAAGATCCGTGAGGAGCATGAACAGTACTTTGTATTCAGTTATCTATGATGTATGCGTGTCAAGATCAACCAAATTTCTACAGTCACTTTCAACAACAATAATACTGCAGAATGTTGTATAAGATATATGAAGATACACAATTCCTGTAGGTATTTTTTTGGTAGTACCAATTTCTATGATATGCATTCTGTTTTGTTTAGTAAATAAGATACTCTGTTATGTTTAGTAAATAAGATCTATAAATAGGAATATAATAAAAATTAACCTTATAACAATTAGCTCTTTTCTTTACCTAGGCTAAAAGGGGAAAGCAGAAGGATAATGTGAGGAAAAAGAGGTCCCTTCTGGTGAATGCAGGTCTTGCACTAGCTCCTGATTCATTTCAAATAGTCCTTGATAGTGAAAATGAAGTTAAAGGTAATGTATGTGTGTGTGACTGAAAGTTAGTACACTCGACTTGGACTGCTTTGCACGGTCTTGAAGGTTAGACATAAGATCTAGTGGCAACATGTAGAGAATATTGCAATACAGATGAAATGACTGTTCTGCTGAATTCTGTGGCAAAGCTCCTATCGGTTTCATTAGGGATCTAAGATTTACATTGTGACACTGGAAAAGGAAATGTTTCTGGTTTTCCCTACTGAATTCACCTGAATCTTATTGTTGTGCTGTAAGTTGTGTTGTAATTTTATTTTCACTATGTGGTCTTACCCGAGGTCAGTTTTAAGTGGTATTTTCAGAAGTTTCACTCCATAATATTCTGTGTTAATTACACAGAATATTGCGTACTGTAATTGTATTTCTATTCTAAAATCTTGCTTTTGAGAGAGCGAGTTTTGCACAGAGATTTAGACATGAATTCTTTATTTACTTTGTAAAACATGGGTCATAAATAGGCATGTTCCTTATGCCACAAACAGCTGTGGTTTGTGACTATACAGCCTGTTGTTGAAGAAGAGTGGTTAAGGAACAGATTTTCCAGATTGCTCGAATTGTTTTATTGTATCTTGGCAATAAAGCAAATGTGTGACTAATTTAACTGAACTTTCCGAGTATAGTGGTGTACTGCCAGGGTGGAGATGATGCTGGAGGAAGGGAATGCTACGGGAGTCCTGTAGCTCCCGTAGCACCCTGTGGTGCCCTAGAAGGCCACGCAGTTCTCTCCTGCCATCTCTTCAGCCAGGCCAAAGCAGTCACCTTGCATATTCTCATTTCAAACTTGATCAACTGATGACTTACAAGTACGAGTGTTATTTACAGAATCAACACTCCCACTTCGTGCAGTGCATTTCAGTATGTGAAAATTATTTTGTTGGAAAACATTTTCATACATGATTTAAGGTGGTAAAATGCATTGTATTTGTGCAACAAATAGAATTAAAAGCATGCATGTATTTTTACTTGCTCTTGAATTTTGAGTTGACAACTGTAAAATTGTATCCAGACTTCCTCAGGAAAATCTTACTACACATTAGCCTTCCAAGATAAGTCATTAAAATGAGTGATATTATCACAATATTACAGTTATTACAATACTTTCTATCTGTTTGATGCAGTGTTTTGTAAAATTTTGTTTTGAAAGATTTCAGTTGTTCCTGTGGCTGTCATCCAAAGAGTTTTTTGCTTTTTCCATGACACTTACATTACAACAAAATCAAATGAGTTTATTGAAGGAGTAAGAAAATATATATATGTAACTGTATTATTAAAATATACATAGGACAGGACATCAGATTTATAGGGTTATTTTTTCTTTTAAGTTGCATAAAGAGCTGTGGATCAACATGTCATTCTTTTTTGATGTATATGCTGGCCTAATTTACTGAGACTTGTACCCACAGATCCAGAGAACAATATACTTTTCTAATCCACAATTCTTTACCCTACAACCTTACATGATATTACTGTCATTATGTAATGACAGTGTTATTGGATGTGGCAGTTGACAGTGGCTCAGTGTTGGGACCGTTTCTTGTTTAACATCTTTATTGATGACCTTGATAAGGACATAGAGTGTATCATCAGCAAGTTTGCAGATGACGCGAAGCTAAGCGGGAGTGTTGATCTGCATGAGGACAGGTAGACTCTACAGAGAGACTCGGATAGATTGGATCAATGGGCCAACACTAACGGGATGAGCTTCAACAAGGCCAAGTGCCAGGTCCTGCACTTGGGCCACAACAACCCCAAGCATCGCTATGGGCTTGGGGCAGTGTGGCTGGAGAGCTGCCTGGCAGAAAAGGGCCTGGGGGTTCTCATTGACAAGCGGCTGAATATGAGCCAGCAGCGTGCCCAGGTGGCCAAGAAAGCCAAAGGCATCCTGGCTTGTATTAGAAATAGTGTGACCAGCAGAAGGAGGGAGGTGATTGTCCCCCTGTACCCAGCACTGGTGAGGCCACACCTTGAGTATTGTGTCCAGTTTTGGGCACCTCAATACGAGAGAGATATCGAGGTGCTGGAGCGAGGGCAGAGGAGGGCAACGAAGCTGGTGAAGGGCCTGGAGAATAAATCTGATGAGGAGCGATTGAAGGAGCTGGGACTGTTTAGTTTGAGGAAGAGGAGGCTGAGGGGAGACCTCATCCCTCTCTACAACTACTTGAAAGGACATTGTAGAGAGGTTGGTGCTGGTCTCTTCTCACAGGTAATTAGCGATAGAACAAGCGGGAAGGGCTTCAAGCTGCAACAGGGGAGGTTTAGGCTGGACATGAGGAAAAAATTCTTCCCAGAAAGAGTGGTCAGACGCTGGAATAGCTTGCCCAGGGAGGTGGTGGAGTCACCACCCCTGAATGTGTTTGAGACTCGTTCAGATGTGGTGTTAGGGAATACGATGTAGGGGAGAACTTTGTAGAGTGGGGTTGATGGTTGGACTCGATGATCCCAAGGGTCTTTTCCAACCTAAATGATTCTATGATTCTATTACACTGAACAATTTCTGACAGCTGATTTGTGTGTATAGTTAAATAACACAGCCTTATCACATGCTGGATAATGCATTGCAAAATATTTTTAACAAGAATGGTAAGACATTATGCCTTCCTCTTTTCATTGTAAATCAATGTAAGTGAACATGGTTATACAAATATTTTAAAGCCAGAAATACTTTATATGTATCTACTGCTATTATTTGGCAAATTTTTTGAGGATCAAATTAAAGTTTACTCAGTCTGTATTATGTGTTAGGGACCATCACTTAGATTCAAGTGAAAGTACAAACTCATCTGGTTTCCCAGTCACATGAAGTTACTTGTATTCTAATGCAAAGCATTTCCTCTATGTCATTACGCTGCAAAAAATAACATCTTTTTGATGTATCTGTACTACTGGAGTAATTTTCTACTTCAGGGCGCCAGCTTGTTCCCCCCTTCCTCCCTGGTTGTTTCTTTGTTTAATACTTTTGCCCAACATCTTGTGGACTAAGTAAAACAAAAGTCAGTATTCTCAAATTAAAACAACAAACTTTAATGTGTTTGATTAGATAAGTGTTCTTACAATTCAGCATGGATGTGAACTTTGCCTCTTGCTTCATCCGTTTACTCTGGAGTGAGGCTAATTAGAGCAATGCATGTCCTTTGAGAAAAGAGGTGTAGTTGAGAGATTTGGTGGCCAAACAAGCATAAATAATTTATTGTATGGGACAGCTATATCTGAAGATATAGGAAAAACAGAATAGATGCTGGTAGGGTGTGGTTCTTTTCATGTTGGTTGGTTGGTTTTGGGAAAGCTTGAAGGTCTGAAAAAAGGGCTGGATTTCCAGTGTTTCAGAAGGTAGTTATGAACCAAATTTCATACCCTTCATGTGAATTTTTTCATCTCTAATACCTAAAAATTGCCTTAAATTATTTTTTCTTTGCTAAGTTTCCTCAGGTAAGAGTAGGAGTCAAATAAGCTACCTCTGTGCAAAAGCACAACATCATATTAAAAGCGTGGAGAAAGTTGATGAACATTTGAAACACTCAAGAAATGAAAATGACAGAGAGAGGTAATTACTGTAGACAAGAAGTGTCTCTTTTGTCTTGTGTAGAAATGTCTAATGGGGAGGTTCCTCATTACAGCTGTTACGATACTCGGTGATACCTTATAAGAGCTGAATACTTCACTTGGACCTGGCAAAACATTTAAGCATGTATTTAACTTTATGTCTGAAAAGTTCTGTGACGTTCCCATGCTATGCTTAATTGTATTCTTTTGCTGTTCACGTGCACCATAAACTCACCTGTTCCGTTGATATGAACTGAACAGACAGAAGAATGAGTGGATTAAGGCTGGAAGACTGAACAACTTGATGTACAATTGAAACTTTTTAGGTCCTTGTACCACATCACATGCTACAGCTTCTTGATAAAGAAATGAAGTAGTTGATCCTGAGAGTCAGAAAGATTAATCTGTAGGAAGATCACAGATTTTGTTTTGACTATTTGTGTATCATTTCAACATTCTTTATTTAAAAAGTGTACTAAAAATTCCCATGGTGGTTTAATTTTTTTTCCAAAAAATTCTAAATCCAAACTTGTTTTCAAGACTTATTTTGACATTCTCAACATCAATTTTGAAATATTTAGTTTAGTTTATTTTATAAGACAGATAATTAGGGGTTTCACACACATCTTGAAATTTTGGTATAGTTACTCAGATCAAGAATTTTGTCCCACTCTTGATATGCTGAGGGGATTTCTTTTTTAAATGAATAAAGTAATAGTGTTATGTTTGCTACCAATAAGAAGTGTTCCATTTATTAATTTTTATTAGATTTAAAATTTTATTTATGATGGCTATCGCTATTGACATGACTTTTTTGGGATCCTGAAGTGTAGAAGATAATCCTGCTTATAAGTAATTTGATGTATGCTTTTTCTTTGGTAGAATTATACTTTGGGCAGATTTGGCAAAAGTTGCACGTAAGCAAGAAGTATGGGATGTCTGCCGTGCAGCATGCAGATTTTGTCTCTTGTATGATGATACTTTGTTTAGGAAGGTAACAAAACCTAAAAAAGGTAAGTGAACAAATTATTTTGAATGTTGCAAGAGAAACTTTCTCCTTGTTTATTAGAGTTGCTTGAAGGAGTAAGCCAATATTATTATTTTCTTCCATCTCCTTCCCAAAGTTCCCTGAGACTCTGGTCTGTCACTGCATGTTGGCGTACATGGAATATTCTTTCTACCTCCGAATCTAGAAATCAGTTGCTACATTTTTCTGTTGAAACCATACGTTGCCTTCAGAAGCGTTTCACTGGTGCTAAAGAAAAGTCCTTATATGAAATGTATCTACCTATATAAGAAAATAGGTTCATTCCATAATGGTCATCTAGGTCCATATTATCCATCTCTGTTGTACTTAATTACCTGAGGAAGCTGAAGAAAAATGGATTATTGGTCACTTTGTATGAGGGTTACGTGGTAAGATTTTTTTACCCTTTATTCCGTTATTAGCGGTTCCTCTGAGGTATCCAGCACTGTTTGTGCCTTGTTCCTTGGGGGTCTGCTGAAAACCTACCACACATGTTAAGAGTTCTCAACTCAGGGAAAGAACACTTTCAAACTACTAGCAGCAAGCAGCTGTTAAAGTTGTTTGGGTTTTTTTTGCCTGGGAGTTCATAAAATTCACCTTTAAGAATAGATGAAATTCTAGTACACACCCTGTTGGCTCTTTTTTTTCCTCTAGCCAATGTTAATTGAACCTATTCCACATTTTTTCTCTAGATTATTTCCAATGTTCAATTAAAATAGGGCATTAATTTACCTATTTTCTTTCACAAGTTTTGCATCTCCAGACTAGCCATGTTTCTTCGAGAGTTTATGGGTCAGGATTAAAGGGAGGGCAGGCACAGGTGACGTTATAGTGGGGGTCTGCTACAGGGCACCCAACCAGGAAGACCGAGTGGATGAGACCTGCTATAGACAGATAGGAGCAGCCTCATGTTCACAGGTCCTGGTCCTCTTGGAGGACTTCAGTCACCCCGATATCTGTTGGAGGGACAACACAGCAGGGCATAAGAAACCCAGGAGTTCCTGGAATGCGTCAATGATAACTTTCTTCTCGAAGTGACAGAGGAGCCAACAAGGAGGGATGCCATGCTGAACCTTGTTCTCACCAACAAGGAGGGACTGGTGGGAAATGTGAAGCTTAAGGGCAACCTTGGTTGCAGTGACCATGAGATGGTGAAGTTCAAGATCCTTAGTGTGGCAAGGAGGCACACAGCAAGCTCACTACCCTGGACTTCTGGAGAGCGGACTTTGGCCTCTTCAGGGATCTGCTTGGCAGAGTACCATGGGATAATGCCCTGGAGGGAAGAGGGGCCCAAGAAAGCTGGTTAATATTCAATGATTACCTCATCCAAGCTCCAGAGCGATGCATCCCAACAAGAGGAAGTCAGGCAAAAACTCCAGGAGGCCTGCATAGATGAACAAGGAGCTCTTGGACAAATTCAAACAGAAAAAATGAAGCCTGTAAAGAGTGGAAGCAAGGGCAGGTAGCCTGAGAGGAAAACAGAGAAATTGTCCAAGCAGCCAGGGATCAGGTTAGGAAAGCTAAAGCCCAGATAGAGTTAAATCTGTCCAGGAACACGAGGGGCAACAAGAAAAGCTTCTACAGGTACGTCAGTGGTAAAAGGAAGACTAGGGAAAATGTGAGCCCTCTCCGGAAGGAAACAGGACACCTGGTGACTTGGGATATGGAGAAAGCTGAGGTGCTCAATGACTTTTCTGCTTCAGTCTTCACCAGCAAGAGCTCTAACAACAGTGCCCAAGTCACAGAAGGCAGAGACTGGGAGAATGAAGAATGGTTTAAAAAATTCGACAGAGACTAGTTACATTTATTGAAGAGTATTGAACTTGATGGGTCAAACAGAACCTGTGGTTCAGGAGATTCTGAAAAACTGTGAAGATAGACCAGGAAAGAAACTAGCTTTGTGCATCCTACTTTTATGCCTTTCCTCAAACACCTGCTATTGGCCAACAATGTAGAGGGAATCCATTGTGACAGCATTTATGCTTTTACTTTGTGTTTATATTTAAATAATTTTGGTCCTTTCTCTTCATTATTAAACTAAAGAAAAAGAATTCTGGTTTTGTCTTTGTTGATGTGTGTGTTCCAGAAAGTCAGCCCCATCCATGATTTAAACACAGTGAAATTTTACCTACTACATAATGTCCAGCACTCCACTTCCATTGAAGTAATAAAATTTAACTGGAGTCCATAGGTTATATTCATAATTAATGTAATTTCAGTATGCACATTATGACTGGAGGAAGTTATTTGTTGCATATATTGAAGTTTATGCACAGATGCAGTAAAATCACAGATAACCAATACCTCAGCACTGCTTGAGAAGAATGGGGTTTGAGTGCAATAAATTGTGCTGAGGAAAATAAAGTTGAGTGAAATAATTTTAAATCTGTACTTGTTAACTCTTTCTTGTGGATTTAAGAATGTATAGGGATTTTTAAATTTTAAAATGAAGGTGATTTTTTTTTTATGGTTTGCATGGTAATAATAATGATTGATTGATTTGTAGCACAGAAGAAGAAAGCTAGTACAGCTATGATGGATGATGATCAAGGTGACAGCTTACCAAGAGAATTGTTACTACCTGCTAAATCCTTCTCTTTTGAAAGAGATTTACTCAGAATGTTAGCAGAAATAAGATTCATTAACGCAGAGGTAAATAAATTACATAGCTGTCATTCATGTTTGTTTCATTTAGCTTTGGTTTATGTATAATTTTATATATAAATCTTAAAGCACTGGAATTTTGAGTTTAATTATTGTCTGTCTCCACAGGAACTAAAGGAATAAGTAGTTTCATGAAGCATCTTTATTGAAATACTGTGTGAAAGTAACTATAGTGATAGTTTCACTGCAGGTGGTGATAATGCTTTTTTACAAGGGATTCTATTGTAAATATTTCACGTGACATTACATTTCTGGATGCTTAAAGTTCCAATATGATTTAAAAAAAAATGTTTTTTTTCTTTTCTCAATGAAATTACTTAGTAAAATTAGCTATAGAAAATCAGAAAACTATCAAGTATTTTACATTGTATTTCATATAGTTGTACGTGCCTGTACAACATCTGAAAAAGCATTTTGTATTTTCTCATTTTTGAAGAGGTAACAACACTAATACTAAGTCACAGTCTATTTTCACAATGATAACCTGGGTAGAAAATTTATTTCTCTGTATCTTTGCAGGCAACTATTAATTTATTAAGGTTGCAGGGAATTGAACTGAATGATCATGCTGTACCTCCAGAAGACAGAAGCCAGTATCGTCCAGGATATGTTTCATATATTGCTGAAAATGATCCAGAATGGAAAACATACAGGTGCTTTTCTTTAATATATAACAAGATCTAGGAACTCTAACAGGTTGTTATTATCACACATAGATGACAATTGCAAAAGTTATAGCTTCTTAGTGGAATTCATTGCACCAGATGCTTTATATTTTTAGGTAGTCATCGTAATGGGAAAAGGAAAAGAATCTAAAAAAAATGGCTCAAAATAATTTATCTTTAGTTTGTTTTCATTCTGGAGTGTGCATTTTATTTTTCATTTAACATTTCTTTATGTTATGTTGGGAAACTAGAAGCTAGTATCCCAACCTCAAAAACTATTAAATCTGTGTTATATTTACAGTTAGACCATAAAATTCTATATTAAAATATATATTTACCCAAATAAAAAACCTCTTTATCTTGCTTTGTAGCTCCTATACTATAATGGCGTCTGAGTACTCAAATACATACAATGAACTACTTTGGTTTGCAAGAACTTAGTCTGTTCCATCCAGTCAACTGAAATGAAAAAGGGAGAGTAGAACATAGCAAGTATTGTTTTCTTTCTGGTCTCACACAATTATTTCTTGCGAAAGAGGAGAGGAGAGGGGGGAGAATTCTGAATATGGTCTTTAAACTCTCTTCTGTTCACATTCATACTAATATTAGCCTTCTTGTGAGAGTGGTCATGTCTTGCAGGAGTAAGATCCCAGGGTTGTGTCCCTAAGAACGTTCATTTAGTCCAACGATTAAGTAAAGTATCTCACACTGTCTGCTTGCAATTGCTTAGTAAAACGGGAAAAAGTATAAACTGCTCAGAACCAAGGAACAAAGATGATGAGGATTCTGTTCCAAAATTTGCTGCTAAGCTGTTTTTGAGTTACCCAATTGAATTAAAGACTCATAGCAAAAAAAAGCACCTTGGTCTGCTGTGTCCTGTACCTTTGTTGACATAGTAATACCCTGTGTCAGCTTATGCTTTTGGTTTTGTGACTTAACCATGGCCATTCTGTGTGGTCATTCGAGACTATATTTTTAATATTGCTTTTTCTAAGTAATGGTACATCTTGATAATCAAGAAAAGAAAAAGTTATTGAAAGAAATTTATTGCATAGACTATGAAAAAGCTGTTATTCTATTAAAAATGAATGTAGTATTTCAGAGCATCTGGAGATATCTTTGAGTGTAAGAACACATGCAGTTGTTAAGTGAATAAGGCGCCTCCTTAACACTTGAGTGGAACGCCTTACTTGTGCTGAATTCAAGTAGAGCCCTGTGATAGATATTTAATGATTTCTAGCACCGATGTGTGGATTCATACATGCATTTTAAAAAACCATGTGGATGAAGAATGAACTATAGCCACTATTTTTTAAGCTAATAGCATTTGAGTGTCAGAGACTATTCATTTTATGTTGATGCTAATTCCTTTCCTGAGTCATCTTCTCATCCAAGTAAAATATAAGTTAATGGATGAAGACTTAATAAATGCAACTGAAAAGTCATTAAAAAATTTTGTTGCTATTGATCGAGATGTATAACTACATATTTAACCTTATAATATAATTCCTTCTAGTGTTGAAGTCTTGGAATAACAGCTTCTTTATATTAATTTTATAGTTTATGGATAGACTACTTATCTCAGTATGCTATGGAAAACTTCCAGCGTGCAGCCAAAATAGGAGAAGAGCTGAATGAAGCCTGGATTGTTCACAATGCTGTGGTGTATGTCTTAAACTACAATAGACATCTCATATCTTCAGGAAGACAGAGGGAAATTACTGAGTATCTGCAGACTCTTCTTGGGGCCATCAAGACTGTTGGGCACAATGGGTAAATTTAGATGTTTGGTTATGAACGTGCTCTTTTTTTCTAAAACAGAAAAAATATTTTTACAACCATTGTAGATCACCTTGTGCTGTGAAGGACTCTTATTGATAGCTTTTATTATTAGTAGAATGACTTTGGTGTATACAGAGTAGTTCAGAAGAGAAATCTAATTTTGTGGTGTGAAAATGGCTTTTTAATGCTTTCTTTGTTACTCTTCGCTATAAGCCATATTCACTTTAGACTAAGCAATATTAATTTTATTGTGGAATAGCAACATGTGTATGTGAAATAGCATTTTGTTAAGCTAGCCAGAAAGAATCAGGAAAATTTTCTTAGCCTGCAAGTTTCCAGGACAGCTCAAAATGTGTTTTCTTGCTGTCAGTTGCTCTGAAATTGAGTTATATTGTAAATATAGTTCACTGTAAGTATTTTTAGTCAGAGTAAGGTGGTTACTACTGTTTCTGAAATATAAGAGAAAAAAATATAAAGGGAATGTGCACATTAATAGACCATGAAAATGGGAACATGGATTCCACAGTGCCTTAGAGAAACCCTGTGCTGTAGTAAATGCAACGGGAGAATCATTGACTATGACAGAGGAGATGCTCTAGTCAAAGTCTGACTGTGGGACAAAATCCTAGAAATTTTAGCATGTTTTTGACAGTGACCTCAGCATTAGGCAAGCTATTAGGACCAGCAGCAAAGACAGCTCTTTTGAGAGTATTGGAGAGCTAAGCCTAAAGTGCAGTTTGTGCAGAGGTGAAGACTGCTAATACCTGATTATTAATTCTGATATTTATATTAGCATGTATTAGCAATAACCTCTTAGTCATAATTCACTTTCTGTTTTCTCAAAAAAAAAAAACCCACCCAGAAACGGTAATTCCAGCTCAGCAGTTGATTGGCATGAAGAGTAATACAGTGTAATAAATAAATGGGTTTACATGAGGGGTTTGGCTAGGTTAATTTTTTAGGAAGTAGTTATTATTTTCATGCATAGCAGGCCACTAATAAAAAACTATATTTTAAACGTGTTTGTCTGACATAAGTATGAATTTATATTTTTTTTTTTCTGTGAGGAAATAGAAGCTTCAATTATAGAAAAAGCTGAAAAAGTATCATGTAAACTATGAAAGTTGGTTGTGGGTTTTTTTGGTACATTTAACCATTTTAACTGCTTTTCCAATGGGAAATTTTTTTTGTAACATCCATAACTTTGCTTTCTAAAAAAAATTTACATTTTCAAGTAATGTTTATTACTTGAAAGTAATAAACTTTATTGCCTCCTCTTATTTTGATCTGATGCAGTATGCACTTCTGATTTTTATTTTCTTCTTCAGAAGTACTACGATTTTATTGATGTTATGTAATGCTTTGGCTCGGGGCTTAATTCTTCGTTGGATTCCAAAGCCAAAACTTGTTGAGAAGAAAAAAAGCGATGCAGCAACAGACAGAAGCACAAAAGCTGCAGCAAAGAAACATGAAAAAGCAAATGTCATCCAGTCTTTTTCAGTAGATCCCAGTGGACTTCCTGATATCAAAGCTGCCTTAGAGGTACAAAGCCCTCATTTTTAATAGTCTTTTTTGGTCTGCTGTCATATATGACAATTCATATAAATCAAATTGTAGAAATTTTTGCAAAAAAATAAGCTACCGTCTTTTAAAGTCAGCACAGGTCCTCCCAAAATGCATGCTGAAGTTCTTCACCAACTGGGGCTTAGTACTGTAACTTCTATTTGCTGTATGGGTTGACTTAATGAGGTGTTGTTAGACTTAGAGATGCATATGCAACAATTTTAAACTGACTAATGGACATCATGTTCCATACAAAAAAGCTTTCCACATTTCTCCTGTTTCAGTCTTTTTTTTTTTCTTCTTGGTTTTAGATTTGTGAATTTGCCCTAAATGTGACAGCTGGAACTGTACCTAGTGAAGCAGTACCCATTGCTGCACAACAGCAGATCATTGCTACCTGGGTGAAAGCAAAGCAGTTAAACCACCAGCAGATTGTACATAAGCTTGGTACTGAGGAGCAGGTATTATATCTCTGAAATCCTGCATAATGTTTACACTTTTATTTGAAAAATTAAAAAATTTAGAAGTTCATTTAATAATTACTGAAATTATCAATGTGTGTTTTCTTCTATATATTTGAATACAATGATGGAAACAAATTTTGACTGTAGTTCCCATAAATCTTTATGGAATGCAGCAAATTTTTCACCTTGGGCATAGCATTGAGTCTACCTTCTGTTTTTAGCTGCTAAGAGTAATTATGCTGATGTCTGGCATATGATGACTATATAACAAAATCGGTTTTGAATTCATACATTTAAAATAATAAAACTGCTACATAAAAATATTAAGAAAAATCGACTATATTTATATCAACATTTAATACGGTCTCTTAATATACGGAATATGGACCTAGTAACTTGGAAAATATTTTATTCCTATCTTTTTCTTTTATTCTGTTTATAAAACCTTAATCCCTCAGTGATACATGGAATTTACATTCATTGTATTGTTGCTATGTTTTTTTTAATGTTGAAACTGTAGTAGTTCAGAGTTCACAGTGTTAATTAGAAGTACATAAATATATAAAATCACCCATTTTAAGGACATAGTAAAGAGAGGAAGCTTGCTTAATGCAAATTGAGGTTTTCAAACACAGTTATTATTACCTTGTAATCTCAATTAATGTCCTTAATAATGTTTACTTGCAAAAAAAATAAAACCTGTTAATGTGAATTTTTTATTTCTGCTTAGAATAATGATGGAGCACAAAATCCTGTGGCAAGAGTTCTTGTTGGTCTAGAAATGTATTCATGTAATGGCTTGGGCCTCATGGATTTCACTGTGCCTAGCTTACCTCAGGTATTTAGTTTTGTTTTATTAGCTTTCGAGTTTTAAGAAATTGCATAGTATAAATGTGCTTTCTGTTTCAGTTTTGTGTAAAAGCAAAATTAATTTGGAAACTTTTATTGTACCATTACTTCCTTTAAAAATTTCCAAGAGATTGAATAGTTATGACAGGTAGAAGAATTTTGTGACTGAGTATTTTCATTTATCCAAAACCCAGCATTAGAATGCCAGTATTAGAATTATTCCCATGTTGCTCTCACAGATTATTTCCATAACCATCAGATGAGCGTAATGGGTTCAGATGAATTCTGTACAGAACCATACTTCTGACCTTCCATTTTTTTGTGGAGAAAACTTTATGTAATCATAGAATCATTTAGGTTGGAATAGACCTTTAAGATCATCAAGGCTGTTGACCCAACACTGCCAAGTGCACCACTAAACCATATCCCTCAGCACCATGTCTACATCCCTCCAGGGACGGCGACTCCACCACTTCCCTAGCCAACCTGCTCAGTGCTTGACAACACTTTTGGTGAAGAAATGTTTCCTAATATCCAATCTAAACCTCCCCTGGCGCAACTTGAGGCCATTTCCTCTTGTCCTGTCGGTTGTTCCTTGGGAGTAGAGATCAACCCCTCTCTCACTATGGCCTCCTTTCAGGGAGTTGTAGAGAGATGTATTTTAGGGTTTGTATTGGAAGTATTCAGAATTTCAACAGAAAACTTCATGTTATATTGAATTTACTTTTGGCAGTTGCAAGGTAGAACATGACTACAATTTAAAGAATCAGGTGGCTTTTGGATGAGTTTTATATGAGTCATAGTTTCTTAAACTACGTGCTTTTGATCAGTTTTCCATGATTACTCATGCTGAATAGTGCCACACTTTTCCTGTAATACTGTTGCTTACCAAGCTATTCAAGAGGAATAAAGGTGATGTAGAAAGGTTTATACCCTGTATTTTCAAAACAGTGAGTAGTGGTTCTTACCTGTTTGATTACTATGTTTATAATTTCTACCTCCTGTTAAAGAGCTTTCTTAAAGGACTAAGATGTATTTCCCCATTTAGCTAGGAATCTGGTGACATTGTCTTACACTTTTGTAGAAGTCCATCTTTCTGAAGACTAGAATCTGGGTCAGTATAAATATATGGGTATCTAATTCTACTTGGTTTACAGATTTATGCCAAATACTATGAGTTAGCTTTCACTGTTACTTCAGGGGCTTAGTTTTGGAGAGCAGTATTGTAATATCCTCATTTTGACCAATTCGCTAACGATTCCCATTGTCTTAAAAAGATGGAACTTTCTGACTGACACCTGCAAAAGCAAGGAAGATGTTTAGATCCTATAATGAAACTATGTATGAAACACTGTTGTTGTAAAACCAGTTCGATCTCCCATTCGTACCTTTGGCTAAACTAAAATGGTCTCTGAATTTTAGAAGTCCCATTCCACTGATTTTTCAGAAGAGAACTGAGGACATATTTATATGTCCTGGCAGATATTGCTGATCAAAAGGCATGCATGCTTACACCTCCATGTACATACACTATTATAATACTCACTACAGGGCGAGCGATGCTTCTCTATTGTATATTTTGATCGTTCTTGTAACATTTTGGTTTTCTAGATTGTTTTATCACATACTTGTTTTGGGTGGATTGTAAGCTGTAAGCATGTAAGTGCTATAGAGAAGAGCATGATAAAAACCTGAGAATTTTAACTCTTTTTTTTTTTTTTTTTTTTTTTTTTTTTTCTTTCTTTCTTCCCCGCCCCGGCCCAGTTAGTGAAATTGGCTTTAGAATGCAGTTGGTCAGATTCCTTAGTGGAATTGCAGACACTGACACGACTTACGTATTTTGCATATGTATCACGTAACTATGAAATAGTGACAACTTGTTCTAAAAGGATCTTGCGAACAGATGAGAATTTTTTCCACAATAGAGATGCTAAGAAATATGACATGTAAGTACATGGAATTTTGCATGACACTGTGGTATACTTGAACTAAATTTTGAAGTGAGTATGTAGAGTAAATGCGTCTGATCACATAATCAAAAGTGAAAGAATCTTTTTTTACAAAGAAACTGTACAGTTAGAGGTGAAAGTGAAATTTTCCTACTTCTGCTGACTCTGTCATTACCAGTTACTTAAGTACTGCAGATGACGTTTTAACTCTGCAGCGTAGCTTGAGTAAAAGGCAGTGTGAGATCCAGATTGTGGCTCTGGACCCAGTTCAGGAAATACGAATTTTGTTATCCAAGTGAGACAACAGGTCATACATATATGTGCATTCAAACGTCTTCCTGGGGAGCATTGCTTTTCTGAAATGTTCACTGGCGATCGTGGTCTTTTCACACTTTTGTAATTTCCAAGCAGAAAGTAGCTTATTCTAGTTCTTTTTCTGATGCCAATTGTTTCCAGTGCTGAACTGGGTCACACAAAGGGTCCACACAGTTCACGGAACACGACAAAGCTGTGAGTGGTAATAGGTGATGGCAGCTACTCTATTCCAAGCTCTGGTGTCAAGTAGCCTTTATGGTCTTTATTAACACCTGTGCATATGGGTGCAATAGGAATGTAACTAATGTTTATAAAAGTCCAGTGTCTTACCTAACTGATAATTTAAGACATTGATCTCAAAGAAAAAAAAGGTGTCGCATATAAAGGGATCTGTTGATGGAGTCCTTTATTATAAAAAGGAAGGATCTTTTGATCCTTCTATTTTTTAATATTACCTCCTCCAAAACCAGAATGTTATTGCATCAAAAGAGGAAGGGATCAACTTCGTTGAGTAACAGTTTGTTGGAATGTAGGAAGGTTGAAATAGACGTGAAACACTTTGAATATAATTTACTGTTGATTTTTCTCTCTGAAAAATAATTTCTCTTTTAAAAAAAAATTCTGCTCTTTGAAATTCATGGTTGTTTGCTACATGGGGAAAAACATGTAAAGCCAAATAAGATATCTTAGTATGAAATACATAGTTCCAGTATGTTACAGAAATTGAGAAAATATTTGCTGCACATCTGGCAATCTGCAAAGTAGTGAATGATAAAATGTTTGATTAGATGACAAAGAAATGTAGGCATGGATTGTAAATGCTGTTTCCAGAGAAATGGAAGATAAACTTAGTCTTCCCATGGTAAAGCACAACTTCAGGACAAAGGAGGATCAAATACTTATTTTTAACTTTGTTGTTGTTAACTTGTAATGTAGAACACTGGTGTCCTCTCACAAACGCAAATCATAACTGCATGATAGTTCCCACCACAGGATAGGAACTGGACCAACTAGAATGTCTACATTTCTCTATATGGTTGCATGTTGTAACTAAGGCATTAAAAAAACCCTTGCAAATTGCATTACTTCTTTTCTTACAAAATCACAGTTAACCAGAGATACCAAATTGATTTACTTATTTATTTTTAACTGATTAACTGCTGAAATCTACATTGGTTTTTTTTTTAAATGGAGCGGATTATGGTCCAAATCAATTTCTCCTGAGCCCTGTGTATACTTTACCAGGCATAAGCAAGACCAGTTTCAAAAGAAATGATCAAAAGTTGTCTAATTTTCCTTATTTCTGTTTTTAATTGCTTGCCATGTAAGTTTGACTTTGGACTAATATTTTGTTTGATGTACAATAGTGAATAATGAGGAGAAAACCCCAAATGAATTTTCTCCCCTTGCTAAATGTAGATGTAGTTTTTTTAATCTAATTTTGCAGTCATTTTCATTAGAGCTGTGAAAAAGATATTTTATTTCTGATATCTTTTCACAAAATGTTCAGTTTTTCAAATATTTTCTGGTTTTAAAAGAAAAGTCAGTAGAAGCATTTGTAACTTCCAAAGCTAGGGACATCTATTTAGTAACAACTTGAACGTATCATTAATAGGAACTAGTATATTCTTAGACTGTAAGACTAGCTCTTCTTTAATTATTTGCCTTTATTCAGGCCTGGTAACAGAGTGGAACAAGTAATGTTAAGCACCACTGCCTGTATACAAGGGAAGAGTATAATGGAAAATATGTCTGGAAGAAAACATTTGCGCATAGCAGCATCAAAAGCCTTTGTTCAGAGTGCCAGGTATGTTTTATTTTGAGAGGACTAATATAAAACAGACCTGAAATTTGATTTACAGATTTGAGGATCAACATATTCTCTCCCAAGACTGATAAAAATCAAAATAGTTGTGAGCTGAAATGCTTAACAAAGGATTTGACAGGTTTTTACAGTTCAGTAAATTTATCAAATACCATATATTCCACATAGCTGATCTTGTAATGTCATCGGATCATAGGAAAATCAGGTTGAAAGGGGCCTCAGAAGGGCTCCAGTCCAAACTCGTGCTCAAAGCAGGGCCAGCCCAGGGCTTTGTCCAGTCTGGTCTTGAGAACCTCCAGGAATGGGGACTACAACCTCTGTGAGAAACCTGTTTCACTGCTTGACTGTACTCATGTGCCATCTCATTGCTGAGATTAAATATGGTGGTGCCTAGATCAGGTAAACCTGGATGTTTGTAGAAGTAAAATCCTTTATTTTGGTTAGAGCGTGATTGTTTTCCTTTATTAAGCTGTACTTCGTTTTCTTCAGGTACGCAGGTGAAGCCAGGAATTATTCCCTTGTTATGTTTGCAGCCAGACACTTTTGGAATACGTGTTTACCTTTGTTAAGTTCTCCACATGACAGAGAGCAATTTAAAGAACCTACTGAAATAATTCTTAAGAATATAATTAAAGCAGAATCTAAAAATAAACAGGTAAGAATATCTAATAGGTATTGTTAATTGTGCTTGTGTTTAGTGATTGCTGCTGATAATAAAGAAAAATTTTGGTTTGCTCTGAAGCTCTGGATGCATTCTTCGAGATACCTTTCCTAAGAGGGGGAAGTGACTTATTTGTCATAAACACATACGTGGTTTCTAACTTGCATTCACATAGCACATGTTCACACATACAGGGAATCACATATTCTTCTTTTCCATTTAGTGATTCTTCTGGTTTTAGGCAATTGTCAGACTTGCAACAGTTCTCTTTGAAATAATTAGCTGTCTGAAGGGCTGTAGTGTTTCACTTTTTGAAGCTTACAAAAGGGAATGTTTAGAAAATATTCAAAAGAAAATCCAGAAAAAAAAAAGTCTTATCCAAAAAGGATGATAACAGATCTTAAAACGTGAACTCAGAAAAAAAATATGTGACTAAATTAAGGTTCCCCACACCCGCAGATTGAAATTTCTACCTGTAAAAAGGAATTTTTACTTTGCATATCTTCAGTTTTTAACAGACTATTTAGCACTTTGGCAGTAGGAAGTAGTTATCATTCAAACTGTGCTGGGAGTCAGTGACAAAATTAAATACTTGTTGATTATGAACAGCATGTGTAAACTGAAGTCATCCCTTTGAAACAATATGTAGGTGATGTATATCACATCTTGCCATATGGAATTTCTTCTGCGCACTGAAATGTCCCTACACATTTACAAATTTTCTTACTTCACAATTCCCCAGAGCTAATCCATTTCTCTTTCTAGATTTGATTTACATGTCAGTGAAGCTGATGTGAGTTTTCCTGTGCATTTCCATGGGCACAATTTCAATTAGACCTTGAAGGGTTTATTAATAACTCTTGCATTCAAGCTCAGTGGTACCAATGTGAGTCTGCACCTCAAATCATCAAGCAGTGTAGTACAAGAATAGAAAACTTAATTTTGATTTGTGCTCAAGCCATGTATAAATCACAAATAGTCAGAGACGGTGACTGGTCTGCTTGATTCTGGGTGTGTAGGAGAGAGAACTGATGAGTACACTGTGTACTCTGTGTACAGTGAAGATTGGAAACTTAATGGAACTTTGACAGTGTTTGGATATATAACAGTAATTGCCCATAGGCACAGTTCTAAAGGTTTAGTTATTTGCAGAGGTGATATCTTTAAAGCCAATAAAAGGGAATACTTTATTATGTATATATATTTAACTCACTACCACAGCATATTTTCAGAGTGAACCCTCAATAAATTGTATTAAAAAGCAAGACATCAAAAGCAGCGTGGGCAGCAGGCCGAGGGGGGGGATTCTGCCCCTCTGCTCCACTCTGGGGAGGCCCCCCTGCAGCGCTGCCTCCAGCTCTGGGGCACCAACAGCAGAAGGACACGGAGCTGCTGGAGCGGGGCCAGAGGAGGCCCCGGAGCTGCTGGGAGGGCTGGAGCCCCTCTGCTGTGGGGACAGGCTGAGAGAGCTGGGGGGGTTCAGCCTGGAGAAGAGAAGGCTCCGGGGAGACCTTATATGGTACAAAAGATGTTAAGTCACCTTTTAAAAATGATCCGAAAATAGTCTGAAAAAATAAACTGTTACTCATTTCTGACCAGGGAGTTTGTGGAGTCTCGGCTTGGAGTGCTCAGAAGATGAACAAACAAGGCTCGGAGCAACCTACTCTGTGTCAGCCTGCTCTGAGCAGGGGCCTAGACTGGAGAGGCCTGAGGGGCCCTGCCAGCCTCAACTGTTGTGTGGTTCTCTGACAGAGTACGTCAAGAGTTCACGCTATTTAATCAGTGTAACTAGCTGAATATTACCAAGTCTGGTTATTGCTGTATTGGTTTTGTATTATAGAACCTGTTCTGGAGAAATGGCTGTGGTTTTCAACTCCTGCACAAGTAGCTATTTAGGTAACACATTAATAGTGCATATTAATAATATTAATTGGTGTACAAATGAAACAAAAATACAGTAATACTTAAATACATACGTTAACTGAAAGATAAAGGGCGGGTTTTTTTAATATTTTTTTGGGGGGGGTCTTTTTTAGGAGAAGAAAGATACGTTGCCTTTGCATCAGTGGATTACAAAGGATTTTCAAAACATTGGGTTGTCAGTTGGATGTTTTCTCCCAGGCATGTTCTTAACTTCTTTTGATCTGGTAATAAAAGAAAAACCAGTATTTTGTAATATTATTATTCTAATTCTGCAGTATATTAATAAATCATTTGAATATACTTCAAAGGTGCTGAGGAAGATCTGACATTAAGAACCTCCTTATATGGGTTATTATTCCATATATACGCTGATAAAGCTGATTGGGAGACAGCACTAAAAGTCCTGGATGAAGCTATTAAAGTTTTGCCTCAGGCTAGACACAGGCTGTAAGTTGCTTGACTTATTTTTATTAAAATAAGCATCCTGATTCTTGAGAAGTGTAAAACTGAGTATTTTTTTTATTTTGCATTTGGAAAATATTATGATTAGTTTTTGTCAGCCTGTCAGTTCTTACAACAGAAAACACTGTTGTGTCTTTTCGATGAGAGAGACCTACGTTGGCAGTGCTTCTTATCGTTAATCTGTTCATAATAATTGTAAATTTAATTTTTTAAAAACTTGTATGTAAGTAGTATCTTACTTTTCCAAGAAAATACGCACATGAAATGTGGCTATATAGCAGAAACTTTAATTTTCCTAGCTATAAAGACGTTAATATTAAATGGAAACTAAATTATCTAGGGTCCTGTTTACGTAGTCTTCTTTGAGTTCAAAGATGTATGCCCTTTTATGTCAGTTTATGCACTTTACATCTCTGTACTATACTGATACGAAGTAGTATATCTACCCTACTCACAAAGTTACTTTATAGGTACAATTGCAAGTAATTTGCTATTTTTTTTGTCTCTTTCTAGCCTGATTTTTAAACATATGGCTACAGTGAAGGCAGGATTGGGATACAATTTTATGATGGACATGCAGAAATTCAGAGATGAAAGTGAAGATTATTTGTCACATATGTGGCGTCATTTGGTAACAGGCTCCAGAAGTATTGTTGGACAGTTAAGCTGTTTTCAAAACGCAGTCATTGCTTTACAGGTTTGTCGGTTTTTTACTATATGTTCAAATGCTGATAGAATGATGTTTCTTGAGGGATTCACAGGATTGCACGTTCTGTGAAGTATATAATTGAGCTGGTAGGAAGGCCATATACTTGACCATTATTTTTTATAACTTTGAAATTACACTTCAGTTGGAAAACTGTGTGTGGTTGAATCTTGGTATCCAGTAAAAATTCAGTTGAGTCCTGTCAAAGAAAATGTCATAAGAGTAGCCAGTTGCAAGAAATTTTGATAAAGCAAAGAATTAAGTGGTAAAGTTTTCTGTTACATTCCATTGAGCCTAACTCTGATTATGTGATGCCAACAAAACTGCTCACTGTCAAATTATTATTTTTTTCTTCTGTTAAGACTATATTGAACTTCTGAGTTTCTTTTGGATGGTTTACATCACCAAATGTAAACAAACTCTTCCTTTATTACTTTTATATAAACAGGAAAATGAATGGCAGAAAGTTGATTATCTGATGGAATTTGCTGAATGGCTATATTGTAACCAGTTTCCCCTCAATGATGTTATTAAACCTCTGGACTGGGTGGTAGATCTCTTGCTACATATGAAATTTTCTATGCAGTCCTCACAAGAAGAAGGTATGTACAAGGTGTATATCCTTCAGAGGAGTGACCCTGCTATGGCAGGGGGGTTGGACTAGATGGTCTCCAGAGGTCCCTTCAGCCACCCTTGTCATTCTGTGATTCTGTGAATTTCTCAGCAGCAAACACAAAGAATATTTTTGATTTACAACTTAGTTACCACGAAGAATGGCACCAGCTTGGCAGTACTTTCTCCAGTATTCACCGTTGTTTGTTCTACTTTCTCCAGTATTCACCGTCGTTTGTTCAAGGCTAGCTTAAACATATCTGTGAATTCTGTGTTGCGCCATGGAGACCTAACCTCGATCTTTTGGTATAGGAAGATACAGCTCCTGTCTGACGCAGGGGTTCCTGAGTTGTGAGGTGCTACCAGGAGGCAGTGCTCAGCAGCTCGATGTTTCAAATGCATGGTCATGGAGGGCCAGATGTAACTGTAGGAAATGGTTTCTGTGCCAGGATTTGGGTACTTAGGTCCATTGCTCTTTCCTTGGCTTTATCTAGTACTTTAGGATTGATTTTTCAAAAATTACTTTCAAAGGGATGCATGCTTTCAAGTACTTATGTAACTGTGCAAAAATTCCTTGGTCATTTTACTTTATGTCCGCTTCCAGTGATGTGGACTCAGCGACCTGTTTTGATAGGATGCCCCATTACTTATTCCGGGGAAAAAAAAAAAGTATCTAATTTCTGGAACAATACTGTACTGTGTGGCATTAATCAACAACTGCTCTGTTCTTATTTTTGTGTGGATAGATGAGATAGATCAGAGAAGTGGTTACGGAGTTTGCATTGAAAAAGATAAATGTTCAGTGTCTCTGGTATCACACATTTGATTAAAGTCACAGTAGCAATATTCTGTTCATGCTTTTCTGTTAGTGGTTTTGTTGGGTTTTTTTACAGCCCTGTGGCGATGTAAAGTTTGTACTTGTTCTTTCATGATCTTCCCACCTGGTTTCACTGGTTGCTTATGGTTACTGGACTTCTTACACCCCCTATGTTTCAAGAAATTTTTTACAAAACTTTTAATGGAAACTGACATAATACAGTAAGAAAAATTAGATTCAAATATAAAACAGCCCAGGTTTGAAGGGACCTCAAAAGATCACCTGGTCCAACCTTCCGTGGAAAAGGGAGCCTCGATGAGATTATGTAGCACCCTGACAGTTGCGTCTTGAAAACCTCCAGTGATGGGGACTCCACGTCCCTGGGGAGGTTGTTCCACCGACAGATTGTTCTCACTGTAAAAATTTTTTTTTATATCAAGATGAAATCTCTCCCAGTGTAACTTGTACCCATTGTCCCTTGTCCCCTCTGTGTGGCTTCTTGTAAAGAGAGAGCCTCTGTCCTCTTTGTAGCTGCCCTTTAAGTACTGGAAAACTGTGATGAGGTCCCCCTGAGCCGTCTCTGCTCCAGGGTGAAAAAAACATAACTCCTTAAGACTTTCTTCATAGGGCAGGTTTTCCAGCCTTTTGATCATCTTCGTGGCCCTACTTGGAACTCTGTCTGGTCTGTCCATGTCTCTTTTAATTTGTGAGGACCATAACTGGACACAGTACTCCAGCTGCAGCCTTACAAGCACTGAGGACAGTAGGTGGGGTGGTCACATCTCTGTCTCTGCTAGTAACCCGATGCAGCCGATGACCCACTTTGTCTTCATTGCTGTAGCAGCACACTGCTGACTCGTGTTCAGCTTGTTGTCCACCAGGACCCAGGTGCATTTCAGCAAGGCTGCTCCCCGGCTGCACAGATCGTAGTATGTACTGGGCTCGTTGGTTATATTGTCCCAGGTGCAGGATCTTGCACTTGTCTTTGGTAAACTTCATACAGTTCTTTCTAGCCCACTTTTCCAGCCTGTCCTGGTCTCTCTGTAAGAAGGCTTTTCCTGCTGATGTGTCCACCTCACCAGCCAGTTTGGTGTCATCAGCAAACTTCGTGAGGATGCTTTCAGTCGCATCATCCAGATCATTTATAAAGATGTTGAACAGCGTGGGTACTGATCCCTGGGGGACCCCACTTGTGACAGGCTGGCAGCCTGAGTGAAAACCCTTGATCACCATCATCTGAGTGCGGCCTATTAGCCAATTTCCTGCCCATTTCGCAGGTCACCTATCCTGTCTGTATCTTGCCATCTGTGTCTTTTATTAGGAAAGAATAAAATTAATCTGCTGAACTGTCCCTTTACCTAACTTTATACTGTGTCAGTCATGCTCAGAATTCACTCAATTTATTTGTTACTTTAATAACTTCGTCTATAACAGTCATTGGATTATGTCATAGGTGTTATGTTACTGCACTCTGCTTTATCTTGCAGAACATCAATTTGATTTTGAAAGACAACTGTGTCTTTAGAGTACTTCACTTTAAACTGAAAATCTGCTGATGACTTGGTTTTGAGCTGAATTTCAAGCAGAGTTGGAGTTTGTATAAAACATCAGTGTTTACTGAAAAATTACTAGAATTATACAGCACAAAAGAGAGGATTGAGTAGCAGAGTATCTTCTGAAGTTGCCATCAAGAGCCATTCAGATACCTCATTACAGACACAGGGATGACCTTGAGCTGTGTTCTAGACTTAGTTGACATTGACCCATTTGTTAGCGGATTATTGCCCATTTCGGTTTTGCACATGAGTGCTGGCCAAATACACTTTGTGCTGACTAGGCTACTGGTAGTCAGGACACGTCCTTTGGTCACTGTAGAAGCCACTATGTCAGGATCAAGAGGATTCTGATTTGACTGCAGGACTACTTAAAGTGTGTTTGCTGTGGGTTTAATTTCTGTGTCAGACTTACATAATTTAATATACATTATCTGTTATGTTATTCACTGAAAACATGGTACAAGTAGCATTGCATCACCAGAAGACGACAGTCAGTAGATGGGTTTCCATGTTTCTGTTTCATTCCATAAATATTTTCATTTTCAAATCAGAAATTTTAACTTCTGAATAGATTTTTAAATATTGTCACTGTGAGCATGTTATTTGTTTTTTAACAGAAAAACATACAACACCAAAATTTTCGCTTACAGAAAATTTGAAGATAGACATTGGATCAAATGATACCATGCCCCAAATTAATTTGGAAGATTTTAGTAATATTAAACAACTGGAAGCTTTGTTCAGAGTACAGACATTAATGGCTTTAATTTCTGGTCATAGTTCTCCTTTTCATCAGCAGCACTGTTTTATGGCATATGCTTGTATTGTCCGGATCTGGCAGGTGAGGTTGTATGAGGTTGTGTTATGTTTGTGTTATGTTTGTGTTATGTTATAACGTGGCCAGTATATTTCAAGTTATCTTGTGTAATTATGGTAACAGCTGTTCATTTGATGTTTTAACTACATCTTTAGAATTTCCAGTTTTATGGTATAGTTAGCGTATTTTCTCAGGTTTAAGGATTAAACAAGAATTTTTCTCTCTGGAAAACAGAGAAGAGACTAAGGAGAAAAGCAGTGGCCCATTGTTTCTCTGGAGTACGTTCATATGTTTTGTGCCAAAGGTTCTAAAATTTTGTGGTTTTAATTGTTAAAGAATGTTAGTAGTAGGAGAATACATGCTGAGGACATCACTGATGTTTCTGAGGAACAGTAATTACAGATGGACCTTCACTTAGGTTGAATCAAAGGGGCTGTCATTTGACTGAAAGGAATTGTGTGACAGTTAAATTAAATGCAGATGTTGATTCATTTGTAAAGTTTTGAGAAAAAGTATAGGCAGACAGTGATCACCAATTATTATTCTCTAATCACTTTTTCATTGTTACAGCTTTTCAAATTAAACAAATCGATTTCATTTCTCATTGATATGAATGCCTAATTTAAACGGCTATTGATTATCATAACAAAAATCATAGGAAAACAATTATACATTAAATATGAGTAAATTTTTGAAGAGACTAAATCAATACTTGACAATAGTAATGCCACAAATCATTATAGAAATAATCTTAGATGGGACATATCAACTAGATTGGTAAGCTATAGCTTGTGCACAGTTTTATTCCAAGTAGCTACTAAAAGCCTGCAATTTGTTACTCTTGTGGTAATTATGATCAGGTTTTCATTGTGAAATCAGTTTAGACTCTAGCATTTGATGGAAGACAGGAATTTGAAAAATAAAAATTGAATATTGATATTTTCAAATTTTACATAAGCATAATTTTTAATATCCTGAATTTGATTGTCTGAGTGTCTTAATAGAGGAGAAAAAAACCTGAAAGGAGTATTACTGTTTGAACAAACTATTAAAAATAAAGCAAATTAGAGTTAATGTCAGTGCCAGTTGTAGGACAATGACAGTAATTCTAAGAACTCATATTTACAGCTGAACAGTACCATGAAAAAAAGGATAACCATGTGGCATTAAAGGAATGGAAGTACTATATGACAGCTTAACCTTGTTTTGGAGTACAAAGTAAAGCAGACTGCAGATGTCCATTTCTAAAGCAGGCTCTCAAGTGTTTAGGACTCCATAAATAATTTGGTAGAAGATATTAAAATGTTCTCTGAAAACCTAAATAATCCAAGCCAAATCAGCTGCCTCTGATTTTTTTTTTTGAAGACATGTATTACCTTTAATTTGAAATTTTCACAAGTTGTGCAGCATCCAGCATTATTTTTTGTTCATATTTTGTGTTCTACTTTTGAGCCCTCCAGCAAAATATATTCATCTTCTCAAATCATTGTGGGTTTTTGGTTATCTAGGTATCGCTGTCAGCATCAGAACCTATTACAAAAGAATTATCAAAGTCCTTACAACTTACAGCTCCTCAGAAGGCACAGTCAATAATTGCTCCTAAAAAAGAGGACAAAAAGAAAGAGAAACAAGTAAGAACCCTTTCCCGTGGAATTAAAACAATGATCTCCTCCTAAGAGATGTTTCCCTGGGCTCATTTGTTGAATAATTCAGATATTTTCCTGTAAAGACTCCCATAATCTTTGAAGAATTTCTCTGTGAGTCTGTATATCTGTATATCATACCTTCACTATTGATTGCGTGGACTTGACAGGTCATAAATTTATAGATATTTTTTCTTTTGTTTTGTGTGTTGCACTGGTCAAAATGCTCCTGTTTTGTAAAACCCACAGTCTAGAGGTCAAAAAAAAAAAAAGATGACACTTCAAAAGATATTAAGCAGGTAGCTTTTTTTTTTTAAAGTTAGGTAAATATTTAATACTAATAAGAATGTTAATTTGGCTTCATAAATGTTCTTGATTTTTATTATAGGTTGAACTCTCTGTTGTGAAAGAGAAGCCTAAAGGGAAAGGATCGGTTCATACCTTACCAGCAAGTGTGGAAGAATGGGCTCATTATGACTGTCCTGATGAAATCAGAGATACTTTTAAACAGAAAACAAATAGTTACGGTATTAACTGGGATAATTTCCCAAAACCTGTAAGTATACTTCTCAAAATTCTAGAGCATTTATTATTCAGGAAAAAAATGAGTAGCAGAGAACTATGTTGCATTTCAGTTTTTTTGTTGGTGCGATAAAGAGAATGTTCAGACAACTGTCAAAAATACTGCCTCATCACAGTATTCATTAATACTTCACAAAGTGTTAGCCTATCCTCTGCATTCTGAAATGAACTTAACTTCCAGAATAAATTCACTGACTTCCTGTGTACCTAGCTGCTTTTTCAGTTTGAAAGTTTAACTCTGTTTTTTTTTGTTTTTTGTTTTTTTTTTGGTTAAAATTTGGAACTGAAGATGTAATTGTTAATTTAAAATTTATTCACTGATTGAAATAAAAAAAATTTCTTTTCAGACTTGCACTTTGTATTTTATGGACCTTTTATCTAAAGAACTACAGAAAATTTTTTGCCCCCACTTGATTCTTCCCATCTTTCAGCTAGCTGAAGTTATTGCTAAGGAAGTTGTGGAATGTAGAAGTTTGTCTGATCTTTATCATCTTCGGTTTGTATCCTTTATTTATTTTAAATGAAAGAGAAACTGAATGGAGTGGGCCATCTGTTAGTATTTCACTAAATAATAACAAGGCTTTTTGTGACTTATTGTTTCATATTTGTAATGGTTTTTATTTCTTTTCGTTCCTTTTCTTAATACATTTTAATAGAGTTTTGATGAACTGGTTTACTTGTGGAATTAAAGCCACCAAGTTACGTGCTACTAAACGTGATCTCCACAGGGAAAGGTGTACCAGGTTATGAACTCGAGCCACTTTCATGTGAATAATTTTTGTAATGCCTTGTTGTCACCTAAATGAAAAAAGCAAAGTACAAAAAAATTTCAATAAAAGTATTATCTTTTAAATATTCAAAAGGCGGACTCCTATCTTGCATCAAAAATATATTGTCTTTAGCTTAAGAACCGAAATAAGTATCCCCAATAAGCACATTCTCTTTTATAGAGATTTGCCTTTGTGACCGAAATTCTGCTACTTTTATGGATGATTAGCCCTAAAAGTTTTGATGCAAAAATATTTAATATGCATGCAATGGCAAATTATTGCTGTTAAAATATTTCATCATGCTTTTTTGAAATGTATTGCATAATGTTTGCTTAATAAGTAACAGTTATAAGCAATAATTGTTTGCTTAATTCCTGATAGTTTGTGAAATGCCACATAATGTGTTTTTAAATGCTTGAAACGGATCTCACATAACAGAATAGATAAATATTACGGTATACAAATTGTATGTGTGTTTATCTGGATTGCCAGTTGATTACTGAGTTGCTGTCTTACAAGACTAAAAGTGATTTACTAATAGGAAATTGATTTGCAGCCAAGCTTTGCCAGACACATTTTTTTGTTGACTCCTCAATATTTGTTTTTATTTCACAACATTTTATTTATATATATGACCTAGTTTTTATATGTGATCAGATAGATGTGTATGAACATATTACTCTCTACTCAGTACAGAAGAGTAGGTTAGCACACACACGCATGGCTTTTTTTTGCATGCTGTAGTAAGACCACGTTATAAATATTTTTGTACTTTTACCATATCATTCTCGCCACTAAAGTGGAGAGATAAGGGTTTGACGGATGGCCTGGGGATACTGATGGATGCCTCATCATTGGAAGTGTTCCAGGTCAGTTGGACGGAGCTTTGAGCAGCCTGGGGCTGCTAGTGAGAGATGCCCCTGCCCATGGCAGGGGGGGTTGGACTGGATGAGCTTCAAAATGTGCCTTCCAGCCCAAACCGTTCTGTATTTCTATGATCTCTCTCAATGGATAATTTTAACTACCACATTTCCCCCTTTTTTATTTAAAATTTTGTCATTGCCAATATTAATCAAGACACAAGAAGGTAGGACTGACAAATTTGTAATGTATGCTCTTTATAGATAACGTGTTTATTTGAAACAACATCTGAAAGATTGAGTGTTTCTTAAACATGTCTTCTTTTTATTCCTAGAATTGCCCTGATATGTTCAGATCTAAAACTGAATCGGGCATCTTTGTATCATGAGAAAACTGCTGGAGAAGCACATATCACTGATTTAGAACAAGCAATGTATGTATTTTCACTATAGAGGCTGTATTATTTGGGCTTTTTTCCCTACAGTCGATGAGTGCTGTTGGTGGAAAAGAAAAATTATTAAAAAACGTGATCTCTTAGCACGAATTTGTCGTATTAGCTGTGCCCTAGAATTCTGTGCATGATTCTTTTGTATCTATCCATGAGTAAGTGTATGGTGAAAATGCCTAACGCAGTAATACTTCACTATGAAATACTTTTTAAATATACTTTAATTTACTTTTTCTTTCTTGTGATTTAGGTGTAGGCAAGAGATTGCACTGAAAAAAGAAAAAAAAATACATACTGAGACAGAAGAAAGAAAAACATTTTTTGAAAATGCTCAGCTGAATGGTGGTAGGGATGAGAACACCCTTACTTCAAGTGAAAAGGTCTTTATTTCTACTCCAGTTTCTTTAATAAATTACTCTTTACTTTTATTTAATATACTTGCTAGTTTGTTTTTAAATAATTTTATACTTGAACACAAAAAATCATTACAAATGCTTACTACTAAAATTCAGCTGAATGTGAGCTGGGTTTGCCTGGTATATTATTTGTATTGTGGAACAACAGAAATAGAATCTGTATTCATACAAAGTGTAACTACTTTTCTAGAAATGGAATTTGTGACTAATGCAAAACAATGAAAAGGACTGAGAAGCAAAAAATACATTGTATTTGCTCTTGGTCTCAGTTTTCTCTTCTTCCTCTCTCCATTACATCACTGCATACTGTTTTGCTGCCTCTTATATGTTGTTTTAAAGGCACGCAAATATTTCATCTCTGTCTCCTCTTCAGGAATCTAGGAAAGGATAAGTGCCTTACTGATACTCTTAAAGCTTACCTCCACTTTCCCCTTTATTATGGGAATTCTGCCCTTGTTTTCATCATGTCATTTTGCTCTCTTTGTATATTTTTGCATTCTTGTGCGTGTAAAATATCTTTCTTTTTTTCTAATTACTAATCCCTCAAGTCACCTCTTTTAACTCTTGCAGTTTTTATCTTCAGTTGTTTTAGGTATTACCAAGAATCAACTTCTTTGCAACAGTAGCAGATCTGATTCTAAAAATTAGTTTTAATATTGTATACTTATTAGTTGAATGCCTTTTGAGGATTATAAAATCTAAATCTGACAGTAAACCTGTTTTTCCTGTAATATAACGAATTTCGAAGATAGAAAATAGAGCTGGACTGTGGGATATATCAAGAATTGAATATGATAGTTAATAACAACTTCTATTCCATCCAGTTTAATTTTGAAGTTTATGAAAGTGTAATATTTTGTTATTTTTCAGTTTTTTGAGTTAAATATGGTAACAGGAAAAGGACTGAGTGCACTTTCTTTCCCTTACTTATGGATGGAAAAAGCTGAAGTACTAATTCAGCTAGGCTTGTATCAACCAGCAAGACTTCTGCTTTCAGAGGCCCATGCTGCAACTCAGGTACATCAGAAATAAAATAGAAAAAGAAAAATTAATAAAACAGGTAGGAAAAGTGTTCATTTTGATGCAGTCATTCCTAATAATAATAATCAAATTGCAAGACCAAACCTTCCCCCACCTCAAACCTACGTCATTTTGAGTTTCAACATGTATAAATATATTGCACTTAAGTCCAACTTTATGGGAATTGTCTGAAGACTAGTTCAAATTGTGAAGTAGCGTCAGCATCTCTGTCTGCTTTGCAGTGACCTTTGAAGATGCGTGTATATCTAAACCTCGTTTGCTAAAATAGTTCAGGGTTGTTCAAGATTTGCTCATAAGAGAGAGAGAGAGAACATTTAGCTCCGTCTTCTCAACATTTTGATCATTTGAAAGTCTAGTTATATCCCTTTGAATTCTGTTACCGTTTTACTGCTACCTGTGTTTTGATAAACGGCCACTGACACGGAAATTATGACTTAGAATTCTCGCAGATCTGAAATAAGTGTCCGTATGTTCCACCAAACAAATCCACATCATCTCATTATTATGAAGGGTTTACGTTAAAGATATTCTTCCTATATTTACCATTCTCCATTGCAGCTCTCTTCTTGGTTACAAAGGTTATTGAAATGTAATTATTACAGAAAATCCCTTAGTTTTAAAAAAATAATGTAATTGTTATCCTCTTATTCCACACAATAATTTTTTCTCATGTAAAAAAACTGCCTCTGTATATTTAGCATGAATCATGAACACTTTGAATAGTAATATATGAATAATATATTCATTAATAATACTTGTCCGTTATTAAAGCATGAATTTAGTACTGTACATTGAGAAAAGTTCGAAAGACATTAGGGAGGACACTAATTTTAATGATACAATTTCGTACTAGTATCCTGTCTGTCTGTATGCTAGTATACTATCTACACTGTATGCTATATTTGTGTCTTGTATAATATTAGTATATAGTTTATAACTAGCATAAAGTAGCATTGTAAATTTACTGGAGCTCTAGTGTATCTAGATCCCAGTTCAAAAAAAAAAAAAAAATTCGGCACCACATTTCTTCATCACAGACTGACAACTGACAGCATATATATACATACTAAATAACAGGAGAAAAATAGCTTATTTAACTTGTAGGCTAGAAGATATGGTAACGTGAAGAAATATAAAGTATATTTGAAGTTTTTGGTATGAAGTACTGTATGGTTTTGAAAAAAATCAAAGTAATGTAAGGAGTAACTAAGAAATTATACAGATAATTGGGGAAATACCATTCACTTCTCATTTCTGTGCCTGTTCATAAATCTAATCTAAAGTATGAATAGAAGTAAATATGAACAGCAGTAGTGGATCTTTGTACATAGGTCACGTATCTTTCTTCCTAGGAATTGAGGGCCCCGTATGAAGTGTCAAGGTGCTTGTACCTGTTTGCTGTATTGGCTAACCTGGAGAGAAACCATGGACAAGCTCAAGCACTCCTGGAGAAAGCACAGCTTCTGGGAGGAAATGAATGGTTTTGGTACAACAGTACTCTGAGTCTCATAGAAGCAATTCTAGAGGAGGAGGGAGAAGGAAAACAGAGCACGGTAAGGAAGTTTTTTGGGGTTTGGTAGTAGGTTTTTTTTTTTTTGCAGCAGTGGTGCCTCTCTTTCAGTGAAGAGAAATGCTATAGCCTTTGCATTTTAATAAAAGCAAAAATAGGTGTCAAATGCAGTTGTTGTTGTTTTCTGTATTGTGCATTTAACAAACATTGATTTACAGATTCCAAACAGATGCAGGCCAGTAAGAAGGAGATTTTACCCACAGAAGTTTAGGATGTTTTTATGATAAAATGTATATTCTTCTATAGAAATAAGAGCAATTGTAATGGAGTATGTGTAATTAAATCCCAGAGATCTAATTTTCTTGGTTAGAATGCTTTTGAACTCAGACAATTCTGTTAAAATTGATGTGTTTATTTTCCATATTTAATAAAGACTATAAATATTATTTCCTAGTATGCACTTCCTTTTCAACTATTTCAAATAGTTTTACAAATATTATTTCTATATTCTGAAAGATACTACTGTCAGTATAATATATATATTTATTAAAAACCTTTTCCTACTTGACCCTTAACATTAAAGTATCCATTTACTGGTCAACCCTTAACTTTCATGAGTTTCAGCATAAATATAATCTTCCTGTGTCAATGATGATCTGTCCTTTATTGATAATCTGTGCGAGTCTGTTTTGTATAGAGGGATTATTTTGATTTGGGATGAACTTGGATTTACAATCCTTGATGGACAAAATACCTGGTCACCAGTGAGTGTGTTTACTAAGGTTTTACCAGTATAGCTATTAACGAAATGTGTGAGGTGGTGGTTTTCTTCCCTCCCTATGTCTGACCAACATGACTGCAGCAGCAAAATTTTTTAATAAGGACGAATCTGTGGCTGAGGTTTTGAGCATCATCTAAGGGCTTTTTCATTCAAAACTATTAGTTGGGGACTTCTTTTACATTCCCAGGTGGCAAAACTATAATAGTGTAAGGTTTACTTGTGGATGAATATGCTAGTCAGTGTAAGTGAGGGTGCAGGAATTGGTCCCTAAGAAGATGCCTGTGAAATAGAGAATCAAATGACTCTTTAGGTTAGAGGTCATGTGGTCTAACCTCAGGAAAAACACGGGCAGTTTTGAAGTGAAATCTGACCTTATTGTTGAATCATGTTGCCCTGAGCTATATATATGGCCGCTTTTCCAGTATCTACAAGAATGGAGATTCCACAACGTTTCTGGGCCCTTGTTACACACCTTCCCCCCACAAAAAATCCCAGTGACTAGGAAGGTGGCCAAACACTGGAACATCTGTTTATAATGCTCCTTTTTCCAAGTTGGGTCTGTTGCCTCTTGTTCTTTTGCTATATACCTCTAAGATGAGTCTGGATTCATCTTCTCTCCTTATGTGAATGTGCTTTGTTCACTTCATCATATCAAAATATCTAAATATGACCTAGATAGGTAAATATATATCTAAATATAATATCTAAATACAGTTGTCAAGAATCAGTCATCTTGGGGAACATTAGGGAAAGATACTTAAGATGTTCTGTAAAAAATTTAAGCTTTCTAGATAAATGTTTAATATTATACACTGACATTTAAAACAGAATTATGCAGTTGCTGACATTACCTGCAGGCTTGTGAGATACTGGAACACACTGTAAATGTGCTGAGATCTACTTTACTGAAGAGACCTAACAGACAATCAGAATTGGGTTTTATAATTACATCCCTTCAAGCCAGGTAACTGTCTTTTCATTGAAATACACCCAGCCTCTACTATGCAACTACATTGCAAATATATGGTGATTTTTACCATTTATCTTTATTTTAGTATGGTGCATTCTGTGGATTCTCAGATATTTTTCTTCTAAGTAATTTATGTTTATTATTTTTTTAAAATTTAAATTTCCCTTCCAATTTCTTCATTCTTGTCTGTAGCCCTACTACCTGTTAAGTTAGCAAGCTAGTTCAGATACCAGAACCTATTGTGCATAGTTCATGTTGTAGGTTACCCAAAGGAGCAAGACACGTTTCCCTATGCAGAGGGATCTGTTTGAGCACAGATGTTCCCACAACACTACTGGAGTCTGCATAATTGACCTACTTCTCTCCTCACTGTGATCCAAGAAGTCTTTTTATGGTAAAACTAAACAATGATTTTGGTTACGTTGAAATCCAAGTACAGAGCACTTAAAACGTGTTGGTAAAAGGAGAGAAGTATACAACATTTCCACTTCCTTCTCTTTACAGTAATGTGAAACTTATGGATTAGAAAGGGAAGATGAATAGTCTTCTCAGTTCAACTATATTTAGAAGGCTGATTGGGCTTAGGCAGTTTGAATAATTAGATACGTGGAAGAAGTGACACCTCAATTCTAATCTGAAAATAAAATATTTTGATTTTTTTCAGGACCTACTATAATTTGTAGAGCACAGATGTAAAGAATGAAGAGGCTTTTTCTAATTTTCTTACAATTTAAAGGAGAACAGAGAGAAACTTGTCTGTTTTCAAACAAAGCCTGTGCTTTCTCACTGCTGTCTTGTACTTAATATTTATTCCTAGGAAAACACTTATTCAGGTACATTTTACCCAAGATTGTATGACAGTTAATGCTGAGTCTTGTCAGGTGCCACATATGCTACAGGAATCGTACAATAAATTAGTTCAGCTTGAGGAGGACTTCTTTCGTTGTGGGCATAAAAACTGCAGTGCTGAGATACTGCTAGAACGTGCAAATATTCACAGGTAAGATTATACCTCTGATGAAAAATTTTATTTAACTATTCCACGAAGTGTATTGTTTACATTTTTGTAGTCTAATTAAAGATGGAAAAGAGTAGATAATGTCAGGTTTTATATCTTGGTGTTACACATCTGTTTGCATTCCTGATGTGTTCTGTATTCAGAAAAATACTGTTGAATCAAAAATTCCTGTCACTGAAGGCAAAGTTAATTGTACATGGTAGTGGTGATTTTTGTACTGTTTTTGAGGTGAAAACAAAGTATCAAGGTCTCTTAAGGCAGCTGTTTTTCTTCCCATTTGTAAAGGCGTTTTTGGCAGCCACGCCAATTGTTCTCAAGTATTTTAGGCTTCTACAATTCTTACTGTTGAAATGGTTCTCTAGAAATTGCCGCAAAAGTGCAAAATGTGGTATGCCGTGACTCCCAGCTGTTTCTAGGATGTCCCCTTAAAGCAACTGCGATATGTTTTGTACCTGGCTATTGTGCCATTTTGTTCCTGGGGAATACGTGCTCTAGAGTATTATCTGCGCGCCTTCTCTTTGTGTCTTGGCATCTTCTTGCATTGCAGTGGTACAGTTCCAAGAATCAGACCTTGAAAAAGTGATGTGTGAACATTCACTTTTCCTATTTGAACGTTTAGGAAACATATGTATAAAATTAATCTATTTTATCTATTAATTATTCTATTTAATATATTAATCTAATTATTTTATTATATATGTTCAATAGCATTGATACCATAAAAATAAATGCTTTCTTACATTAGTTCTTTTGGGTTTATGTGGGTTTTTTTCAGGGTGATTGCCAAGCAGGAAAGAAATGAAAAACACAGTCACTATCTACATGCTTATAACTTAGCTCAGAGGGCAGTATCCGAAACAGAGGAAGTGTTTCATAATGTTTGTAGCTTATTTGCAGTTAATGAGGTATGAAGATACATATATATTTTCTTTTTTTTTTTTTTTAATTAATGGAAAAGAAATCTAATTTAGTTGTACATATTGTTCACTCATTCTTGCATAATTCCTGGAAGTCCCAAATGAGATGCATTGTTTGAACATGGAAGGAAACATTGCATTCCAAAAGAATTTAGAGTTTAAAAAGGGAAGAAGAAAAGCAGAAATGAGAGGATTTGTTTGGTCTTTCTTTTTTTTTTTAACTTTAAAATTTATCTAAGAGCTACAAAAGAGAAAGTCTAAACTTGGAGGTATTTTTTATTCTCTAAATATCTCACAAGTTTAAAATTCTCCACAATAGATCGTTAATTTCTCAGGAGAGACAAAAAAAAGTTTACACAGAACATTATGCAACTAAAGAAAGCCTGTCTTCAAAATAGTGTATTTTGGGTAATGAAAGCTTGCAGCCTACTTGGATAGTGTGTCTCATTATTATACTCTAGCATTCAGCTTTTTTTTTCCTGCTTTGCCTTTTTTAAAGAGAACTATTTTTTGTGCAGCTACCAAAAGGATTAATATTAAAATTCTGGGTTTATGTATACATTTGTAACTCCTTTGGAATTCGATATCTGCACCAAGTACATAAAATGGGAAAAGCAAAAACCTAGCTGCTCTTTTTCTATGCAGCTACTTTGATTGCTTTGTAACATATTTGACATTGGAGTTTAGCTTTTAAATTACTTAAATATCTTCATAGCAATATCCCTGATCTATTGATGTGATATTGTTAAAATGTTTCCTTCTTTAGTTAAATGCAACATTCTAACATCTCATCAGGTAAATTTGCAAAAATATTTGAAATTAGAATTCTGCTTTCCTTTCTTTTGTTTTTCAGACTACAAATATTAGTATCCCATTAATGAGGCAACTAGCTAACAGGAAAATAAATCTTGTAGAAATTCTTTTGGATATTTTTAATCTTGTTATTACTGAGAAAAAGCTTGAAAAAGTGGGAGAAACATCATCTCATAAAATTGTGGAGGCATTCATCAGGGGAACTACTGAAGATGATGCAACAGAACAGGTAACACAAAATATTTAGTCCTATGATCTGCATATAAAAGGTATAACAAAATTTCCCAGGGATGTTCTCCATAGCAGAACTTCCACCCCTGAGGAAATGGGTCCCCAGACCGTTCACGTAGTTCTGCAGCAAAAAGAGTTGGATTTTGTCTTGGGGATGGTTTATTGGTTTGGGGTTTTGTTTGTTTTGCTTGCTTGGAAAGGTTTTGTTTCTCAAATGCAGACTTAGAAACCACTGAGTTGCAGGGAAATTACTTGAGGCTTTATAACTGACGGAGGTTTTTTTTGCATTATTGTCTCTTCCCTACCTATAAACAGTTGGTTTTAAGCAGAACTGCCTAGCTGAGCTGATGAATAAGAACATAAGATGTGCCCCACAGGATCAGAGCAGTAATTCTTGCCCATTATTCTGTCTCTGACAATGACAACAGGAAGAGCTGTTGCAGGAAAGCACAGTATCCCCACGGTTCTCCATGGTACCCTCCCCTTATCTCATGTTTTACTCAGCACTGATTGTTATCTGCTTATGGATGTTGCAGTGTACTTTTTTTTTTTATCAATTGTTAATGAATTTGTATATCTATTAAAGACAGCTCGTTTGTAGTTGACAGTGTCATCACATTTAACAAATGTGTTTGTATATAAATATATATGTGTTACATTTTTTAAAAAAGTATGTTTCTGTATGTGTGGGGATATATGAGCAAATAAATATAAATATGTATTTTACCAGGATTGGAAGCGCATGGAATACACTGTGGGTCATATTACACTGGCTCAGTTAGCAAACGTACAGAGTCTTTGTAAAGGCTGTCCTGACATCAAATCCAAATGCCTATATCTCACTGGAAAAACTCTTCATTTACTTGCCATTAATGCAGATCCTGTACATTCAGAGATTTACTGGAAGTCAAATGTTATGGTATGCATTCTTTTCTGAATTTAAATTCACTCCTATGTGTAAAGTTTGTCTGCCACAATATTTTTTCTGATACACTTGTATAATACTACTGTTTATTTAGAACTAGATTTTACATATTTCATGCAAGCCATAATAAGAATATATACTGAACTAAGTAATTTCAGAAAAATGCTTCTGCCTACATGCCATTTGTTCCTGAGATTTGCTAATTACAATATTTGCAAGAGAGAAAAAAAATTCCTTGAATGCCTTAAAGGGCTAGGTAGGTTGGTTTCTGAATCCACGCAAACAAGAAGTAATGATTTATAGATTAAAACTTCAGATTAGTAAATTCCTTTTTGTGTCATAGTAAGAATGCTATGTAAGAAAACGAATATTGATTCAGTCATTATAAATTCAGTGATGAATTAAAGTGTTCAGAAGAAATTAACTGGGGACAAATATAAAATCAAAATCTTACAGGTTGTATGGGGGGCCTTTTTAGTTTTGTTAGTCATATTGTCATCATAACATATTAAGAAATTTCTGTGCCTGATAATATTGCTAAATCTCTCATCTTAAAATTTCTTTTAAGGTGAGTTCCATTTTCACCTGGACTTCCACAAAAGAAATGAAGCCAGCCATACTTAATGGAATGAGTAATTTGTCTTTTTTTATGCTGTGATGAGTAGGAAGAAGCTAAATCAGACATCGCAAAATCTTTCCTGACTTCAGCAGAATGCAGTGAACAGGAAGTGACAGACAGCAGTTTACTGACTAATAAACGTCAATACGATAAGCATAGGAGAAAAATACAGGAATTAAAGGTATATGGGCATATGTGCTTGCATTTGAATTTGAGTGCTTTCTTTTTATGGAATAATAGTCACCTTACCTTATCAATTCTGTTTGAACTGATAATGGAAATGTTTGTAACATAAATTTGATCTTACAAAAGAAAAAAAATCTCCAAAACACTCCCCAAAAAACAGCTTTCCATCACTGGTCTGCTATGTGTCTCTGTCCTGCCCCTCAATACGTGCTGTGGGAGCCTCTGACTGAGCTTTCCCAGTTGCTCCCAGAAAGAAATAATTTCTCCTTTGGTGGTATCCCACTGATGGAGCGGAGCATGCAGCAGCCAGGACAAGGTGAACGGGCAGCTTGCTCTCTGCTTCACAGAAACGCCTTTCTAAGGGAGCATGGCATTTTGCAGACTGGGAACAAAGAAAGAAATAGCTATCGCAAAACGTTTGTAAATTTCTTACGAAATTTAAGTTGTATTGTGTGGTGAGCTGATCTCTGCTAACTACTGCAGTTCAAAGCACACTAGGAATTGGGAATGTACAGTTTGTGTTGCTACTATAATCAATAAATATGTGAGATAAGAGATTTGTGGTTTATTTATATTAAATATAGTTAAGTGTCAATGGAAACTGTACTGAGAACTAACAGAAAGTTCCTTTGTTCTAAATGACTCATACTGCCTGGAATTTAAATACTGTTCTGCTAAGTACACGTTTTATATTAAAGAAAGGATCTTACTAAAACATTTATTTTTTAATGTTCTATAACATGTTGGTGTCTGCTAAACAATTAATCTCTATTTGCATATTTTGATCATACATTAAGTAAATGCCTTAGAAAGGAGAAAAAGCATTAAAATTAGTTATGAAAAAGTAATACTTATCTTTTCTAACACATCAATTATATACATATAATAAATATTTAATAATAATGATACATTTTTTAATATAAACCTTTTTATTTTTATCATCTAGAAGGAACATAGGTTGGCTCAGAAATATCTTTCTCAATCCAGTGAAGCTTTGCTACAGTGTATGGGTATTGCATTCAGTCATAATATTACCGATGTTCTGGCCCCTGCTAGTTTTGAAATGGTTGAATGCTTTCAACAATTTGATCCAGTTTCAACTAGCCACTTTTTGGCACTTCATCAGGTAATGCAGCTAATGGATTGTGCTTCTTTCCAGTATAAAAAGGGTGGTTTAAGTTACACAAGCAAAAATGTCTATTCCTATAGCCCAAAAATTGGTCATACAGAACACAATGTACGGATACATGTAAGAACTAGTAAGTAATAGAGGTAGTCAAATATATGTTTGCTGAGTTCAATTGATCAGTGGCTTTTAATAATTCTAGTATCTGTTGTGTTTGACTTGATGTTTTCATTGATGATTGCATACATGAAAAGATTTTAATATGAATACATTAGTTTAGCTACAATAAGACATTACCACAAAATACTGTTTCATCCTTCCCTAACAAATAATTTAAAAAATGTTTCTCTGGATTTGTTAATTCATTATTTTGAAGTAGATAGGAAAGTTTTACGTGCAGTTTGTCAAATCAACACCTACACAGCGTGGCCCCATAGCTGGCTCAAAGGTGTAAGAGTCATTCATGTGAGTGTGTGCCTTCATCACAGAGAAGGTGAGGAAAGGCTGTAAGGCTTATATTCCCGACATCAGGAACAGATAATACATGCTTCCTACACTGTCATCTTCATTGTGGAAATACAGAAACGCACCTTACACTGATTTCCTTCCTGCCACATCAAGGCAACCGCAGGAAATTATGACAGACAGTAAGCACCTGCCCCTGTGTCAACACTTAGGTTTGCAAATACCTCCACCCACGGGTGGAATGGCCTAGATAGGTCTTCTGATAAATCATAAAGCAGCTAATACTGAGTTTCCTAGCTCAGTCCTTTATTCCTCTACTCATGCATCACACCATATTATTTATAGTTTGCCTTCATACTTGTTAGTGAACAAGCTAACTAGAACGCATATCAAAGCACCAAACCCATGAGTAGTCATATCTTTTACTGGGCAAAAAATTCTGCTAATTCAGTTACTATCCTGCCCGGAAAGGTTTGTATTGGGGGGGTGGGGGGGGAAGTTTAAAATGTCAATCTATGTCAATATTAAGCCTCCCTTTAGAATTTTTGATAGGTCAACCTGAATTGCATTTTTTTTAATGTGACAGCTGCATTAAAAGAAAAACAAGATACTTTAGCTCTTGGCAAGCATCGGTTCAAAGGACAGGATTGGTATGTTTGCTGAAAGAAAAGGATATAAAGTCTTACCCTTTATATTGCTCTTTGTAGGAAGTCTGGTAAAACGTGTGATGTGATGGCAATACAGTAAAAGGCACAGAAACACAAAAAGACTCAGCTTGCTTGAAAGACCAGATTCAGAACCCAGGCATTTACCTTTCCATGTAGACCTTAGATGACAAAATGCAGGAACATAAATAATAAATGCAGACAAAGAAGTCAATTCTAGCTGTTCATGTTTAAGAAATCTTTATAAGTTATTGCCAGACTGTTTACATTAGGTTGTAAACACAAACAGCAGACAGGCTTTTGCTAATCCATCTCACCTTTCAAGCAAGAGACTTTTTCTTTTACATATATGTATGTTATAACACACATAGGGTATATATGTATTTACATTATTTTTGGGAGGTAAAATAAATAGATATAAAAAATTTTACAGAGCTGTTCAGCGTCTATGATGATGAAGCGTATCCTTCTAACAGCTACATCTAACACCAGCAGCTCTCAGCTGGCAGCATTACTGCATCTTCAGAATCATCTGAAACAAAATAGAAACACAAGTGATCTTCTAAAAGATGTGGAACAGCAACTGATTGCTACTTCAATGGTAACGTTCTGAGATGTGCTACTTACTAGGAGTTGATATGCATGTTATATAAATACACACAGAGAGACATACATATACATATACATACATATATACACACACATATGCAGATATCTATCATTTCAGTTACTCCTGGAATTAAATAATATTTCATCTGTTTTCTTTGAACTCAATGAAACCTTTTTTCTTTTTTTTTTCCTTATTTTCTTATGCATGTCAAGGCACCAAAACCATAAGTAGTCATGTCTTTTACTGGGCAAAACATTCTGCTAATTCAATTACTATCCTGCCCAGAAAGGTTTGTATTAGGGGAAAAAAAAAAAAAAGTTTAAATTGTCAATATTAAGCCTCCTCCTCCTTATTTGAGTAATGGGTTGACTTGATCATGAATTGATGTACTGTCCTGTGGTTTTGTTTATGCTAGGCTATCTGTGTGGCATGAGCTGTGTAATTTAAGTGATAAGTGAGATTTTAAGGATGCAATTCCAGTTTGTCTTATAGTTACAATTTGCTATAGCTGGATGTCAGAGTAGTGCTGTCTGCACACTTAAATCATTAATTCCATGTGAGTCTCACCCAATCCAGATAAAGGTTCTGTTGTAACGGAGCAACAGAGACTCCTGTCGCTGTCTGGACAGCATCCAGTCATCCTGTTTGAGACACTCAGGTTCCCATGCAAGTGTTTCCCTATGAAAAGAGCCTGATTTTTTTTAAAGGCAAACAGCCTATCCATCAGTCTGGGCATCAACTAAACTGTCGTGTTGCAAACTGGATATTTAAAGAAACCAACCAGTAAAATGTAATTAATGTAATTTGTTGTTCTGGAGCAAATAATGGATAAACTTCTCTGGGAGACAAATACTCTGTCATTTCAGTCTAAGCTGGCTGAGAACTATGCATTCTGCAAATGTCTGAGATCTAAAAGTGGATATCGGAACTAAGATTGGAAGACCCTAGGTTAGAAATGAATTAAATTAAAAACTGCCAGCAAGTTAGATACAAAGGATCAGCTGTAGCTGGCATGGTTTAAGGATTTACGAATTGTGGCAAGCTACTTTTGAATTATTTTACAGGCATGGCGAAATCTCTGTATTCCTGTTGAACATTTTAATATAATGGATGAATTGCCTTCTAATTTCTACATTGTTATTCTCCAGCATTCAGAAGACAGGTATAAAATTTCATCACTTTGGTTTAGCATTCTGTTTGTAACAAATGTAATGTTTTTTTACTTGTAAATAATCACTGTATTGGTTTTTTATTGCCTTATACTTCTAATTTTGCTGCTCTTGATTTTTAGGATAGTGAAAAAATTAATACATAAATAAACAGCCTGTAGTTCAAAGCTGTACGTTTTACTGTACTTTTGATTTCCCCAGTTATCTCTTTAATCTCCAAAGGTCACTTAAAAGGTTTCAGGCCATTCTTGGTATCCTCCTAAATTCTGTTGGGGTCTCCAGCTCTTACTGCTTCTGCTCTTGAAAATGTTAGGAGTTTACATACTTTGTTTAATAAAGCCACAAATAATCTCATTACTGCAGCCTAATTAGCGAATACTCATAACTTGAGCTATAGCAGCTGACTATGCATACCTTTACCAATTGTGAAAAGCCTTAAACAAGTGTCATGGAACAAATAAAAATCCACTTTACTGGATATATAGCAATGAAAGAATTTTCCTTACAGCTCCCAGTTTGTTCCAGTTAGATTTTGCAGGTTTTTGCATCTCGAGGTGGGGGTAAATATTGCATCTTGAGAGTATTTGTAAGCATATTAAATTAGAGGGTAATAATTACTCAGCTAATAAATTTGCTTCATTTAAACAAGGCCGAACAGTCAAATAATTTACTTGGTCAAATAATCTACTCAGCAGTTTTCTTCTTTCCATAGATCAAATTTGTACACTTCATTGATTGAGAAGCCAAAAGCAGGTACTTCACAGCAAAAAGGAAAACCCACTCAGCCAGCGGGTAAGTGCCTCTTACATTTAAGAGATAAAAATAATTGCACTGATGTTATGAGAAGTCTCATAACTTTCACTGTTGCAGTTAGTAAAATTTTAAAATAATGTTTAAAATAATTGTAACTCTCGTTAATACCAGAGGAAAGTAAATACCTAAATACATGTGTTTCGTTATCAGATACAATGTATCTAGTCACCATTTACAGAATTTTTGTTTGTATTATTTGAAGGCTAAAGTTGTTATAGATAAAAAATTGTAGAGATTCTTTCATTGTACATTTCTGTGTGTATTTTGTGATAAATATATATATATATATAAACAGTTATTTAATTTTCAAAGAATACCGTGGCTTTGGAAACCGATGGTCTCTGTACAGTCATTTCTTCAAGTACAAGTATGATGTCTCAAAAAGAGTCTAAAGATGCTGTAATTCTCCTTTTATTAGTGCAAGCTAAAATTTCTCGATTTCCTGTGAATCCTGATACATTTTGTGTATTGTTGGAAAAAGTGCGTGTTTACAAGCAGCAAAAGATGAAGAGTCAACTTAAACACACTGTCATTCAAAACTTGCAAGAGTGTGTCTCCAAAACAGATGTGGTAATATATTTGATTACCTTATATTTAAAAGAGGGAAAAACACATATTAAAAGCTATCATAAACACTCCTTATGCAGAATTTTCAGTTTATCCACGTGAAACACCCCTAGTCTTCTCAGTTATTAAATGCTGTGTACTCTGCTTGAAAATTTAATCATGCTGTATTGTTCTGTTGCTGTTTTCAGTGTCATTCAGCAGTTTTGAAATACTCAGTAGTTTATTAGAATTGAAAATTGATGCAATTGAGACCAATTTACTTGAAAATGTGCTGTACCTCTAGGATTTGCATTTGCAAATGTACATTGGCTTTCATATCACATGAAGGCCTCAGCTGTCCCAAGAGAAAAAAATGGGATCACAGATCTCAACCCTTTAATGAAAATAAAACTATCTTAGCCAGAGATTTATTACTGATTTACAACACAGAAAAGTTTCTTTCTAGGGCACACGGTATCTTCTGTACTACAGCTGTTGATTTGGACGCAGTTGATCCAAGTTCGCTGGTCACAAAATTTTGCTTCAATTGTAATTCCAATTCCAATTGAACACTCTTAAATTGTAGATGATAAAAGGTTTTTGTTGCTGCGAGAAGGCTCAGTTCTATAAGGACATTGTTTTCCATGGTCAGTGAACACAAGTTGTGTAGCATAAAGATGCACTGGAAAATCCTGCGACTTTCACATAAGCTTTTAAGCTGCAAGATGACAGAAAGTTTTCTACACATGAAATGTGCAAGGCTACATCCTAGCATTCTAATTTACTTCAATTTTGGCTCAGTTAGATAAAATTTAGGTTTTTCAATGTCAATCAAAATTCACTGTTAAATATAGCATATTAAGAAAAGCTGATATAGACTTATTTTCATTGTTAAAGATAAAAAATATAGATCATATTGAATTTTCTGTTCAAGTTTTCATTAATTTAATCACACCATTTTGACAACTCTGGTTCTTGAATTAGAATTCTGTTTTATTCATCATATTAGCTTCTTTCAGTTAAAATACCGATTATTGCAGATCATTGAAGTGTTGATCACTTTTTATCTTGTCCATGGCCAGCCTTTATTGTAATGGCAAGTTATGTAAAGATTGCTGTAATTGCATAAGTAAAGAAAAAGGTGATAAGATAATGTCAAGTAAAACTGACAAAAAAAAAAAAAAAGTGGCTTAGGTTTTTAAAATGCCTGGGCGTTCAGCTTTCAATAATTATGCGTGCAACCTGCACAGAGCCACACAAACAGAGCTTTGCATGAGAAGTCCTTTCATTAATGCCAACATTCTTCGCCATTTAGTTGAGCTCATTTTTCCAGTTAGTGTTTTTGTGTCCATCTATATTGCCTTTTAGAAGCTTCAGTTCTTAGTGTCAGCTTTTCCTACATAATTCTATTTTCTCCGTATCTATTTTCTTCATTCTGTTTTTTTTTTTTCCTAAATTGGCTACACTGATCCCTCCATACACTTTCATTTGCTGCTTCTGCATTCATCTTGCAATTTCTGTTTACTTCTCAAATTGTCCTTTCACAATTTCTTCCTGTTGTCTTTTCTTTCTACTGGACTTCCCTGCCATTCCCTATTGAAGTTGCAGAAGTATATTAATCGCTTAAATAATAAATATTGGCATGTTGTACTGATTCCTATGTTAGAATATTTTGCGAAAAGCTGAGAGGAGTGATGTTCTGAAGTAAAGTAGTTTTGAAACCAATTGTCTATATTTTCCATTTTACGAGGTTTCAAATGATGTGATTTAGCCTCTGATTTAACATAATACATCCTCTGTCCTTGTTAAATAGCATTTTGTAAGTATTCTGTTTTCTGTTGCAATGTGTGTGATAGACTCCAACAGATAAAAAAGACGATAATGGACATGATTTGACATCAGATTTCACTGAAATACTAGAAATGATGGAAGAATATCTGAAACCAGTCCTGTCACAGTTTGTTTTTTCTGATATTGGGTAAGACATTTAGAATTGTTTCATCATCATTTGTGAAACTAGAACAGTGACTCAATTCCTACTACAAATACAGGAATGGTTTTAACAAAATAGACCCTATTGAATGAACTTTTTACATCTTGAAAGACAGTATATGCAGGATATGCAAGACTAAGAGGACTGAACCATATGACAGCACTGTTCTCCAGCTTGAGGTATACAATATTGAGTTCAGGATGAAATGTTATAATTTAACTAGTTAAGGATGGGATTTCCGAAGGACAGGAACTCCAAAGGGAGTACATCTTTTGTGTAAAATTTCATTGAGATTGAAGCAGTTTTGTCTTTGTGTTTCCTGTGGAAACTTTTACTTACATAAGTATTAGCGCTGGTAATATTTTCACTGTAATCCCTCTTCCCAGAGAACAGAGGACATCAGTTTCAGCACCTGAATCAGCAAAAACAAAAGTGAAAGATAAGGAGACCAAACACACTACAGTGCAGGGTATGTGCTCTCTTGAGATTATTTATACGCTGGATGGAGTTGTCCTTCTGCATGTACTTACAGTCTTCCAAACGATACTTTAGATGGCTAAATAAAATGGCTTTGTTACAAACAGTCTTTTCAGGAGAAAGGCCAAAAGAACGAACTTTCTTAAGTCTGTTGATCTCTCTTTGTTTTGTCTTTTCCTGCTTTTTATTTTATGGACTCACAGGTTGTGTGCCTTAATGCAAGCCTAATGCTGGAATATGTCCCTAAACACGTTCCAAGGGAAGAGGCAGCCAAGTCCATGGCTTGCTTTGGGGATGAGTTTTTTTGCTTTATGGTGGGGAGCAGTGAAGTTTCTCAATTAAAAGTTACTAGGAAAAGATATACATTTGCATTTGCTTTTATCTGCAAGAATTTCTTTCTGCAATTTGGTAGCTGGCTGCTTCCATCGTTCTGCAAAGGCTGAATAACTTGTCTTCCATGGATTTGTTGCTTCTCTGTAGAACAGGAAAATGTTGTCATAATGATAGTCAGTGCTTTTTTTCTGAATAACAGGAACAAAAAGTTTCCTACAGAAAGACACAGTTAGTATTGGATAAGAGCTCCTTTACAACTGTATACCGTTTAGCCAAACATTGCTAAGGCAATTTTGCATTTCCAAATATGATTTTCTTAAATACATTGCTTACATCTGGACTTCAATCTGGAATACAGGGATGTTTTTCCCTCCGAAGAATCAGTGTTCACAAGTGCATATGCATAGACGTTTGACAACATCTTAGGAGTGACTGTATCAAAAGAAATAGTTTTGTATAATGAATGCACTTAATCCACAGTAATATGGAGTTCAGGTGTCATACAATAGAGGAAATTTAGGTTTTTACATCTAACTTCAATTATTTATATACACACTAAGAACTGTAAAATCTCAATCATATTCTGTCACATTTCTTCAGGTACATCTCTGGATTTAGGATTGTGTGTGGTATTACTAGGAGATACATTATTTATGGAATTGCCTTTGGAAACTCTGAGTATCTTTAAAGAGGAAGGAATAAGTTCTGTATCCAGAGATTTTTCTCTCCAGATTCTCTACAATCGAATATATCTGGCTAAATCAGGTAATATTAGATAAACATTCTTTGCATTAGCAGAATGATGCAGGGGAAGAAGATACGTAAAATTTAAATAATATGAATGGTGTATTATATTTTACTGGATGACTGCCACATACAATAGGTTTCCAGTATTTTAGATGGAATACATAGTACAGTAGACTTATTTCAGTAATGTACAGGCTGATTATAGTTGCAGTGCTAGCTAATTTAAAATAACCTCTGCATATTAAAGAATTATGTAAAACTCAGCGGTATCTAAAATAGCTTGCAAAGTTTCAGCTTATACAAGTACGGTCTTAAACTCCTTAAAGCTGTTTTCAGCTGCACTAAAAAAATGAAATAAGAATTTAGACTTCCATTAATTTTATTTAACATTAGTGCAAGACTTTGCTCAAAATATCAAATGTAAAAAATTTTTATTCCTTGAGCTACTTCCTCTCTGTATGGCCAAGATTGTGTTAAGGGCTCAGGTCAATACAGCAGTTCTTGTGCTATCATGAGCAAAATCGGATCCCATGGGCTTTATGGATTTCTTTCATTACTGCAGACACTTGCACCCTGTATGAACTCTTGGGTGAAATAAGTTTGTGAGGTGAGGTAGTTGGACAGTTGGTAAACTTGTGCTTGTGGCATCTTAAAACTCATTTCTTATTTATTCTAAAAGTGAGTAACAAACGCAGGCACTAAGCATTTTTTTTGTATAAATCAAAGATACCTTCTGTTACTGAAGTTAAAAATTTGCTCATACATTGATAAAAACACATTTTAACTCAAAATAAATTATTTAAGCTAGTGGGCCTAAGCTAAAAAATAGGCTAAATTTAGAAAATCTTACTCTGTACTGTGAAAGTATCCTGTTCCATAGAGGGTTCTTGTATTGTGTTCAGATCTGTAATATTTAGCTCCTTCAGTATGACCAGTCCTTTGTTTTTCCATTTCACCCCTCCTTTCTACAAGGAAAGAATTACGAATAATCTGAGATTACAATATTTTTAGTCTGCATACGCATTCATATACTGTTACAGGTCTGTTGGAAATAGGTTTAGAATATGGGGTTTTTTTTTTTCCATTTCTGTTTTTCCCTTTTTTAAAGTGAAACTTTTTATGGTTGCATAATTTTAGAAGCGGATAAATGAGAGGAAGCTTAGTTGAAAAGTCTCTGTTCACGCAATTATAAAAGTAGCCAGTGAATGAAGAGAGGAACACTAGTCATATGAGTAATAATGCGTATCTCAAACTTCCACCAGCTTGCGGTGCACTCCAGTGATAACTGGCTGAGGCCTGAACTTTGGGTGATAGTCATATATACAGTGAGAAATATGTCAGTTTTCTGTGCTTTTTAAAATCCCCTAAAGAAATTAAAAAATCAGATTAAAATGTGAAACTTTCTTTTTCCTTTCAATCTCTGTGTGTCTCACAGAAGCTTCAGTTATTCCGGTAGTGTCAACAATGAATAGATACAGCAATATGCTTAGAAAGTGCTTTGATAATCAGTGTTCACCTCTGTCCTAAATCTGCAGTGTGATGAAGCATTTGCATGTCTAAGGGATCACTTCTCTGCTTGTTTTCCACTTCCAAGCCATTGTTTTTAGGCAAGAGGGTTTGGGGAATGTCCTTGCCTTGCTGTGATGTGAAATTAATTTTTATTTTTCTAGTTTATTCTGTTACTATTATTACAACATAAAAAATGTAAGTAACCCTTCGAGTAAGTTGTATTTTCTAAAACTGTCTATATCTTAAAAAAAATAAATCTGTTCTTTTCAATTCCACAGAGACTGAAGTTAAAACAGGTGTTGAAATATCTAAAGAAACAAAACCAAAAGCTCACCAGAAAAAGAATGTCAAAATGGTAAAGTTTTCACATTTTTTAAATAAACTCAATAGGAGTAGCTCTTATTTTTATGTACAAAATGTTAAAGAACTACAGGTGGCTTGCATAGAAGCTCATTATATATGCTAGAATTCTGAAGTGGAATAAATATCACATCAGTCCATAAGAATTTTGCTCTTGTTGATTTTGCAGTAATGACAGAGTAGTTGTTTCTTTGAAAAATTGTACTCTCTGTGTAAATATGACATATTAGTAACCCAGCAAGGGAGCTGCTTAAAGTTACTAAAATACTTCCCCCAACAATATAATATGTTTTATGTAGTGTATGCATGTATTTTTATAAATATATAGGTATGTATGCATATATATCTATATCTGTGTGCGCACACGTGTATATATATTTATATGCATTGTAGAATAGCTTATGCTTTTAATTTCCATTGACTATTGAGTATCATGCTGCTTTTAAGCCTACCTTCAAAACTTTAGGGCATCTTTTTGTTAGTTGTTTGACACAAAGAATGCAATACTGTTAATATTTGATTGAGACTTCTACATGTGATAGAATATGTATTCTTTTTAATTGTAGGCACCAATTAATCGTGATTTACCCTCTAATTGCTTGCCTGTTGATACTCATAATTTTAAATGTATCCTTTCAGAAACTATTAGCTATTAGTATCCATTAAACTTTCTTTTTTTGTTGTTGCATTGTTTACACTTAACTGTTTATCAGATATTGTGGACCCCTATAATGAAGGAAGAGAGGCAGGTAATATATATTAACTAATATTTTCTCCACGAGCTACCCATGGAATTTAGAAATTTTTATAACAGAAAATGGAGTCATAACATCAAGATGCTGACAAAAAAAGCTTTGCTTTTCATCAGAACAGTATTGCTTATCACCTATCAACTGGTGCATCAGTGAAACAATATAACTTGTTTCAGGAAAGAAATTAGATTGTCTTATTATTTCTTGCATATCACTAAATATTGATCTGTCACCAAGAAAATAATTACTTCAGTAATCTTTCTTGCTATATAATCCAATTAAAAACACATGCTTACTTTCAAGAATTTATTATAGCATTTTTGATTTTTCAAATATATGCCATTAAGATACATTATCAGTAGTGCAGGGAAGGATATAGGTTAATTGAATGATGCTTTGTATGATCATCTTTGTTATACAAGAACTTTGCTTGAAAGCCATGAATGGGCTTGGAACAAATGGTAGTGGGTGGGAATGGGCTGGGACAGGAGCAGTCAGACTTGGCACTCCTAAACAGCAATTCTCAAGCTAAAGACTGCAATAAAGCACGTGTAACACGTAAAGTGTTTGCGGTCCTTTGGAAGGTGAAAGTTACTATGACAGACACAAACAATACTGTAAGGATATTTGAGAGGGTTGTTATTTCCTTTTGGAATGTATTTATCAAGGCAGTAGGCATTTACTGCAATGAAATGGAATAGAATAGAATATTTTGAGTTGTAAGGACCTACAGTGATCATCTAGTCCAAGTGCTGGATCACTTCAGGGCTGACCAAGTTAAAGCATCTTATTAAGGGCATTGTCCAAATGCCTCATAAACCCTGACAGGCTTGGGGCATCGACCACCTCTTTGAGAAGCCTGTTCCAGGGTCTGATCACCCTCTCGGTAAAGAAATGCTTCCTTGTGTCCAGTCTGACCCTCCCTGGGGCGCAGCTTTGACCATTCCCAGGCATCCTGTCCCTGGGTCCCAGGACAGGAGCTCAGCACCTCTCTCTCCACGTTCCTCCTGAGAAGGCTGGAGGGAGCCATGAGGTGGCCCCTTGGCCTCCTTCTCTCCAAAGGAGACAAACCGAGTCCTCGGCTGCTCCTCACAGAACGTTCCTTCCAGCCCTTCACCAGCTTTATGCCCTCCTCTGGATGCATTAATTCAGTGTGACACAAACACTTTAAGAATACTATTTTACCTCACTTTTTCTCCTAGTGTGTGCAATAATTTAACTGATTCATATTTGTTAACACACTCACGTGTGTCAAATGCCAAAAATTGATTTAATGGAGGTCTTTAATTGAGATAGTTATTAAACCTAAACTCAATGCAAAAGGAGCTACTGAACATTCAGTAGCATAACAGAGTTTGTCTCCATATGTCTGCAGTTTCTTAATCACAGCAGATCGAAATAAATATAATGCTGCTTACCATGTGCTCAATATCTGGCTCTAGAGCGTATCTTTAATTTACAGTAGTATGAAAATGTACTCAAAAAAAGATGAAATTAATTATCATTAAATATGCAATGTCCTCAGAGAGCAGAGAGTTTGGAGTCTTTGATTTCTGAAATCAGGGCTCTCGAAACGCAGTTATTTTCTCCATCTACTGAAGTCCTCTCTGGGCCTCTGGAACAGAACTGCATGAGCAGTGCTGCTGTTTTCAACTCTTCACACTTTTCTCAGGGTGTCTAGAATTTTTTCTTTATGCTTTTAAAGTCTTTACCCTGTCTGCTGAATAATCTTTGTCAGTTATAAAATATACCTTTCAAATGGGAATTACAAACAATTTTACTCTGAGAATGTCACAACTGCTACAGTTTTAAAAGACAGACTTAGGTTTCAAAAAACTTAAGATCTAATGATGGCCCAAAACCCCCTGAATGTTATATTTTCGTTTTAAAATGATTGAAATTAAGATTGCCCAACCTCCTTTGTAGAATGCTAAGCTCATAATGATGAAATTCTGTTGTTACAGAAGCTGTAAGTCCTTCCCAAAAAATAAAGGAAATCCTGGAAAAATACCATGACCTATTTACACTAAAGTGGGAAGGAGTTGTTGGCAACATACGCGTTCCAAGGTTTGTAATATTCTGTCTGCTTTCATGTTTTATCCATGCTTTCTTTTTAAAATTGTGCCTATTCGTAGAGGCTTCAGTTATAAAATAGGTCATGTTTTGCTGAGCTGGTAAACGCATAGCTAACAATTGTCTTCAACACTGTTTGAAACAATTGTTTCAAACACTGATTTGTAGACAGAATATTTTAAGGATCTAAAATATAGTGCCACAAAGTGATTTAGCTGTATATGTAGATAATGCAGTTTTGACAAAAAGTCTACTGGTGCAGTGTTTGATGAATATTTTAAGTATATGTGAGCATAAGTGTCATTTCTGGCTTTGCTCATAACTGTTTTTAAATCCAAGTATTAAAAACTATAGCATCTCTAAGCAGCTCTAAGACTGGAGCACAGATTTCAGAAGCAAAGTAGTGCAGGTACATCTCACAGTTTACAATTTCAAACATCTGATCGTGAAACTAATACCATTTTATGGAGTTTATTCATAAACACACTTTGTGTTTACAGAAGTACTTTTAAGATCATAGCAATAGAGGGATAAAAGGGATCTTGAGAGGTCAAGCAGTGATGACCCTCAGTCATCACTAGATCTTCCTTTATAACTGCTGTTTTAATCAGTCCTTTGAAATTTTCTCTACTTAGGTAAAATCACTGTGTAGTTACTCTAGTGTTTCTTCATAGCAATTACAAAGATGGTTACCTGTTACCAAATTGCATAGTTTTTGCTGCCAGCTAGGCTGATTATTCACATCTCTTTTCAAAACCTAATTTCTTGATATCCCGATGGGTGCATACATGAATACTCCCATTGAACATTAAATACTCTTATTTCAAAGCTGTACAATGCATACAGTGATGATTTATTTTGATTTTAGGAGACTGGTATTCATCAAAAAATACACTATGCCTCTTTTTTACTTTGAGATGTTACTAAACTAAGTATACCTCTGTATTAAAATAATAATTATTAATAGTCCATGTGAATTATAACACTTTCCGTAGAATTCTGCAGTCTTGTTTGTCTCCTTGCTTTGCATGCTAACTTTTCTTACAAATATTTCTGGAGTAAATAACACTGAAGTGTTTGCTATGGATAATTTCTGAAAAATATTCTTTCAGTAACTTCCTTTCTCTCTTCCTTCCTTCCAGCCAAGCTGAATGGGAGCAGCTGCTGACAAACTGCAGTGCGTTTCTGTTCTATGGGATGGAGAGATTTATGTCTCATATTTTACTCAACAGACTGGTTGCTATGAACATCCCAAGTGAGATAAGCAAATTGAAAAATACTTTTTTAATTACACCACCTTTTGTTCCTAGTTGTGTTTATTTCATGCTGTATCGTTATCACAGTGTTGATGTTAGCAATTAAGGGCTTTTTTCAAGATTCAGGGTTTTAATCAGAAAACCTTTGCAATATGTAGGTTTTATTCTGTTGCACAGCTTTCTTGTTACTCCTCACAAATGAGTTTAGTCCTTCTCCACTTCCAAATGTTGGAATTTCTTATGTTCAAAAAATTGAGTCATCATCTGATGGTTTTCCTAGTGACTCCTCTTCTTTTCTATGGAATTTAGTATTTGGTAGCAAGGTATTTGTTACTGGTAAGAACAACCTCTGCAGTACCACTTCTCCAAAATTCCTCAGTCTCCACTCAGGCAAAGCAGAATTGTCTGTCAAGACTGGGTTAATGCTGAATGATCTGAATGATTACTCTGGTGTTACGGAGCATTTATAGACTCTGAGAAGGTTTGGTTTTTTGTTTGTTTTTTTTTTTTTTTTTTTCTCTCTGCTTCTTCACAACTCATTAGTCTTTCTGCTGTTGTAGCAGATTTTTGGATTCCCCATCTTCCTTTGGATTCCCAATCTTCCTTTCCCCTCATATTCCCCTCGCACATCTGGAAGGAGCTCAGCTTTGGAGTTGTGCTGAATTTGTCAGGGTAGCCAAACTGTTATATTACTGTATCATGTGGAGATGTAAAATGGAGGAGGAGAGTACACATCAGGTTGTGAAGTCCTGCAAAGCAACAGGAAGCTTCTTCAGGAAGTGTTGATTTTCAAAGTGATGTAAATATTATTGGAAAACAAGAAAATATGTCTTCCTATATACATTGGTCACCCTTGAATATGAGGTTTCAGTTGTCTGTAGGCCAGATAGTTACAGGTCTGGCAACTTTTGGAAAGTTTCTGAGCACCTTGTTAACCCTCAGCCTGTGTCCTGCTTTTAAAATATGCCAGGATTAATTCTCCAGTGCATCTTATTTTCTTTAATGGAGAATAAATTAATTTCAAATGTATTGATTTTAGTCCTCAAAGGATTGTTCTATTTTCTGACCGCCTACACAACTTGTACTTGTTAGCTGATAAAATTACTGTTGTCTTGCAGACTGAGTTTGAGTCTATTCTAGAGCCAATCTTCATGTTAAAAGTACTTTTATTAATAACTCTGAACTGTGTCTGAGGTTTCTTAGGGCTCTAACCTGGACACAATATTATTAAATATTGTTGTTGATCACTGATGTGGTGAAATAGAATATATCATAGCTAAATCTAGTTATGAGACCAGGCTGAGAAAGAGAATGAGGTGGTTCAGCAACTCCTGAAATGCAGAATTAGAATGCAAATTAACCTTGCTTTATGGGAATGATTAGCAGGAAGTAGTTCACAAAAGCCTAGAGGGAGGTGTTGTGCTTAAACAGAAATAAACATTGATAAGTTAGGGAACGACTGCTTAAAGCGCAGAATTACAGAATAGAGTCAAGAGGTGGATAACAAACTAAACAATGTCATCTTGCTAGGAGGAAAAAGAAAACGTAAGCTCTGTATAGGGGTAACTGTACAGGACTGTCATTTGCAAGATATTTGAAATAATTCCCCACTACTTAGTTTTGCGGAGGTCTCAACTGGAGAAGAATATTGACCAAATAGAATAAGTTATTGGTGGAGAACATTAAGAATGGAGAACAGAAGGCTATACCAGATTTGGGTGCATAGTTTTGTTAATAAATATGTATGTGCGTTCATATGTATATATGCTTATAAAACATACTTTAGCAGAAAAGACTGACATATTGAGGGGAGACATGGTAATAGTTCTTGAGTAAGTCAAAGGCTTTCCAAGCAGAAAGGTAATTTACTTCTCATTTGCTTGGGTTAGGAGAGTAACAGGTTTAAGCTGCAGCAAACTGAACAGTAGGGAAAGCTTTTTAATTCTAAGTGTGTTCTAAGTTATTTCAGTGAAGGACTTTAAGGAAAATAAGGAATGTTTGAGATGCAACTTAGTCCTAACTTGTGGAGAGGATCTGCAGTAGATAACATTTCCATACCTCCATCTTACAGGAGTTTATAACTACAGAATGGAGTCATATAGATAGGTCATTAGCCTGTAATAAGATGGTATGTGGACTTCATTATTAGTTATACGAAGGTGGTGAAGGAAAAAAAAACCCTGCAAAACACTGTGGAAAAGTGTACGAAAGTTACATCAAATAATGCTAGGATGACTTTATTAGTGTTCTTTTACTTAATACTTAACAATTTTGGCTGAAATATATAAATTTTATATTAGTTGTTTAGACTGTGTTCAAGAAAGCAATTAACTAAGAAAGGCTTGATTTACTTATATTTATTATGTTGGGCATTATTATTAGTGCAGATACCATTGCTATAACATTTTTTTCCAGAATGCCATTTGATCATACTTCTAGATCTGATGCGATCAAAGCAAAGTCACCAAAGAATTACAAAGTCTGATATCCACAAAAGGTAGGATAAAGTTTATTTTGATAAAGTCCACAATAAGGCAGATTATTTTTATTTCAAAGCAAAGTTAAAATGTTGAGTTGTAAATAGTCTCATTTACTTCTGCAAGTAGAAGGGCTCGTATCTGCACCTAAGGGAGAAGTTAGCCTCTTAATCTTGTAACTTCATTCTTTACGTAGGGCTAAATAGGGTGAAAGCTCTGTTACAAGTCAATGATCAATAAAATACGACACAGAAACGTTGCTACATCCACATACTTCCCAATTCTAAGTTCAAGATTCTCAAAATGTTCTAATAAGATACATAAAAATTCCCTTTTACAGATAAACCATTAAGAGTCTGTCTAAGGTTTCATACACTGAGCAGTTTAATAGTCAGCCAGTTTTTTATTTAAATAAATGATTATGGCATGTTAAATAACCTGTTCAGAATCTTTAATATTATTAATCAGAGCTTCTTTAGCCTTAAAAGCACCTCAGTATTTTCCTTGCTTTTAAGTGGACAAGTGGCAGGGTTTATATACTTTTACTGTATGTCTATTATGTCTCCTCTCCTCTCCTTTCCTCTTCTCTAAATGCAGTCTGGCATTCTCTTTCCCCTTTTATTAAAAAGTGTTTTATATAAAGAAAAGTTATATTTTTTCACATATTCTGTTCATTTTTAGTTTATTGATCTCATACTTTTGTTTTTCTTTAGTTGTCTACGTATTGCTATAGAGAGACCAACAGAGACGGCAGTGCTTCTAAGCCTTACTGGTGTTCGTTCTATAATAGCCAACCAGTGGTACACTACCTTGCAAGAGAATGCAGAAAGGCTAGAGATTTTGTCCGAGAGTAAGTATTTGTATTCATCTTTGTTTGTGTGTATATGGTTTCAGACGGTTGTATATATGCACTCATGGAGTGCATATCTACTTGTCTCCCATCTCTCCTCTTTCTTTGCTCCCCACCAAATTGCCTGGAGTTTCTATAGGAGGTAAACTGCGTGCAGGAGCCACTGTGTTGTTGACAGGTTGATCTTTCAAACAGAACAGTAACCTACTTAAATCAGTTTTGGGGTGGGGAGGGGGGTGTTTATGTCATATGGTAAGAATAGGATTTCTGTGGTGAGGAGCAGTGTCCTAGGACTTGGCAATCTGTAGTTACATAAACGATGGGGGGAAAAAAAGCTGGAGATAACTCACATCTTCAGAGATACAAAACTAAATCTGTAAAGGTATCCTTTTACATTAAGATTTAAATGTAAAGACGTCAGGCTGTATGGTTGATATTTTCTTGTTTTTCAAAACTTTCCTTAAAACCTCACAGAAACTAATATTTCTTTCCAGGTTTGTTGAACATTGGTAGAACAACTGGGCAGACAGTCCATATTCTTCAAAAGAGTAAGATTCACAGGGAAAGGGATTCCATTAAAAGTAAGAATTAAAAAGCTTAGTACAGAAGACTGGCAGTGCATGTTAAATAGAACCTGGTAGACCTATGGGTAGTTCACAGGTATAAGTGAAATCTTTCAGATGAGCTGTGACAAATTTTTGTGACACTTAAAAGAATTGAGAGTGGGAAGACCACTGATACAATATTATAATTGGAGTAGCTGTATTTTACGTATGTAAAATTTTAGGGACACTTTGTCATAGCTCACAAAAAGCTAAAATTTACGCTTCACTGAACTGTAATAAAACAAAGCAGTGTGACTCAAACGTTACATCAGGAGCGTGACATGAACAATATAAACGGTGTGGATTATAGACTGCAAAACAGTAAGTTGAACCTGCAGTGATTAGACAGTCTGCGTTGTAAGGGGGGCACTACATATACGAAATTCCACCTGGCCTCTTGTTGGAGAGCGGAGAAGGATTTTTGAGTAAAACAACTTTTAATATACGCTTTATAAAATTATATAGGTATTTTCATTGTATCTGACTTACGTCTTAAAATAAGGGTAAATAAAATAAATTTTAATTATAACTTACACTGTCATAGAATTGAAGAGAGACAGAGTTCAGATCAGAAACGTTGCCTAGTTTTCTGTTTTGTCAGAAAATGCTTCTTGGATTTAGTGGCAGTTATTAATATTATAAAAAGAATGTAAAAGAACCACAAATACTAATCAAAGAGAAGATGTGATAAATTACTGCACTTAAGGCATTCTTATGTTCAGTCATATTCAGAAATAATAATATATTTAAAATATTTTTATAGTGGAAGCGGATTCTCACAGCTCTCCTGGAGACAAAGCAGAAGAACAGACCGTTCACACTTCCTCAAATCTTCCTGCAACTCATCCATCATTTTTTAATTGTGTGCTATATGGTTTACCCAACATAATGATGATGTAATTTGTGTCAGACTTCTCATACTAGGAATACCACTGCACTGTGCAGAGGGCACATTTTGCATTTAAAGGTGTGGCAGATACTTATTTCTATTTGGCCAAAGGAGAGGTAAGCTTAAGAAAATGTGATTTGCTGATGGACTGATTTCTGGTTCAGATGTAAGCAGTTTGATATTAGAGTAAGTGTCAGGAAAATGTCAAAGAACATTTATTTTAGAGATTTCAGTTAGTACTCTTAAGGTTTTCTGAACTCAGTGAATCCCTTAAAAGAATTTGGTGACTACCAACACTTCTTAAAGGAAACTAGGCTAGTATTTTTGGGCATTGATGCATGAGCAGAATTGGAATGTATCATTGTCAGTGCTTCCATTTGGAAAAACTTTTCCTTAATGTATTTTATTTTTGACATGGAAGATTTATCAGGAGAATAGCTGAAAAATTTACCAAGTCATCTTATTCTGAGTGAATTGATTTTTAACTTTTTATATAGCAGTAGCTGCAGTTTAACTAGAAAACAAGGTAGTATTAAATAAAACGTTTAATAAGTTTAGCTTTCTTTATTTCCCTGTAGTTTTCCTGAATAACAGATGAAGATATATTAAATTATTCCAAAATCCCAAATAAGTTCATTACATGTTTAGATTTTGTAACATGCTCTGTTGTTCAGCAATGCATTTTTAAAATACATACTTTAACACTTTATTTGTAGTGATAACAGTGGAAACAAATGTAAAATAATATAGTACTTATCGAAAATACAAAGATTTGATCATTATTGCAATTAAAACCATTTAAAGAGTCTCTTCCCCCCCCCAGTAAAATGGTGATGTCTGTGTTTCCTGTGATAAGTTTTTTGGTGTTCCTGATATAGAGCATTAAAATGGCACTGAAAAGATACGGTTCTGGGCTACCTGCTGTGCTATAGTTAATTAGAACCTGATAAGAGATAGAGGGCTATATAGACCATAATTACTAAAACATGATCTGCAAAATACTTTTTTTATGCACACAGTATAAATTTGTGCTTCGTTCCCCCTTGCTCTCACAATTTAATTAGATGACGTTATATGAAGTGCAGCTGCTCTGTCAAACTGTGTTTCATAACATGCATGATTTTTATTCGCTTTATATGTAATTTTTTTCTTTATTTAGACATAGGACATATATTTTCTATGGCATGTATCTGGGCATTCAGTAACAATGCAAATTAAGTAAAGAGATCATAGACTGTACGCAAGCTATCCGGCCTGAAAATTAAGGATTCAGTGTAAGATATTTTCAAGTCTCTGAACTTGCCATGTTTCACCACATACTGGGATGAGTCCCTTTCCTCAAGTTCTCACATTTATTTGTTTGTCTATTTTTAGGTCTTACCAGGTACCTTTTCATTGCATCACTGTTACACAGCTGCTATTTGAAAATCCCATGCATGGTATTTGGAAAGCTCAAGTAGTTCTGAGTTTGAAGAAGCAATTTCCCTTGACTGTAGGACATGTGCACACTTGTTGTTCAGTATAGCAAAGGTCCGCTATATCGTTAATTTTTTAAATTATTTCCTAGATTAATTTCCACATATTTTCCAACACATTCATTGCTATGAAATTGTATTTCCCTGCTGCTAATGGCATTTTTTTTACCTGGAATGCCATCTTTCTAGCGCTGTCCCTTTTTCTGTAACGTAAAAGGCTTTAGAAAAAAAGTGTATTCAAGGGGAATCATGAAGTCTTGTCTGCCTTGCTACATTACAGTTTTCATGAATTTGTATTAACTTCAACCTTCTTGAAAAAAGAAATTTCACAAATAGTAAAGTCCAGAAAAGTTCCAATGCTTCAGAAATGACAGCATTGTTCTTTGAGAATAATCCAGGATAAAAACTGCAAGATTGCAAAGGTTAGAAAAACCATTGATATCCAGGTACAATGGGCTTATTCGATCATTTACTACTGTGGTTTTATTTATGAAACTGATGGCAATAACTTAATCTACCAAAGTGTTTTTCTCCAAAAATATTCCCATTTGTATTTGATACTTTAGCCCTAACCACATTGCCACAACCTCTGCCAGAAAGATGAATGAGTATGACCAAAAATTTCTTTACAGTCTGACAGCACTACTTTATCAGAAAGCATTGATAGAGAGTCATGGCCTTATCCAGGAAACTTCAGACCTGTAAGAGTCAGATATTGGAAATACTGATCAGAGAAACTGTGGCAGAATACCTACAAATGGGTAATGTATGCTGGGTAAGTGTAGCAAAAGTGGGTGGCATGCAAAATGACATAATATGTTTGATTGGCATTTCTGAGGCATTAGAAATAATTGACTTAGGGCCATGAAGTGTAGTTGTAACCAAATTGCCTGGGGTATTAGGAGCGTATTCTCTGTATTTCTGTGCTAAATACCAGTCAGTAAAATCATTAACAGTAGTAGGACTACATGAGTAGATGATAAACTGTACTTTAGGTGACAGTGGATATATATTCAGTGACATAAGAAGACATCTAGTTCATTCCTTCAGGAATTAGTACCGGAAATAATATCTTCTTTTCCATTATATGTTTCTAGCAATGTGCAGTGACATGATTGTACAAAAGTAGAGAGTCACTTCAGGAAAAGATATATAGTAGAATTTGGAATGATTTCAAAAGAAAAAGAGCATAGACAAATTAACATCTCTTATATTTCTTTTAAATTTACAATGGCAATTTAACAAAAGAGAAGAACCTGCTTACGCAGAGGAAGGATTCAGCAGCTCAGCTGATACAATTTTAGAGTTCAGAATTCTTGTTTGTTAAAGACGGTGAATAGAAACAGAACTGAGCAAAGACAGGTTGAGAAGGAACACTGTAGAAAATTTCTGTTTCAGAACCTGATTTGAATGAGTAACTAAAACCTTAAAATTTTCTGATAGTCTTCAGTTTGTGGTTGAAAATTTAGGCAGAAGGACTCTCCTGTGAGCACAATATGAGTTTTAACTAGGAAACATAAAAAGGCCCCACTTACAGTCAATGATAAGTGTACTGTAATATGCTTAATGAGTCTCAGCATTTAAGAATCTAATAAGTCCTAAATTTACATCTTTGTCACATACACAAGTATTTTCTGCAATTTGGAAGCTTTTGCAGAAATGTAGTAGTTCTCACTTGAGAATTTTAGGGTCAGCCAACTCTTTTCCAAGAAATGGGACATGAAAGACAGTTTAGGGCATATTCACCAGACCAAGTAGAAATGTTTCCATTTATTGATGAGTCATTTGCCCATCAGCTGAGAATTATAAGGCAGTGCCTACTCAGGTGGAGTCTAGAATTAGGGGAGAGAGGGATTGCAAAAACAAAAAATAGCTGTCTTCTGTGATTATGGAATGAAATCCATGTCAGGTTTCATACAGATTGTGCGAAGGTCTGGGTAAATGTCATTTCTGTTAAAGTCAAGGTACACACCCCCCCACACCCCCCCCCCAAATGAGGTGCCCTTATTGCAAATTATCTGGACTAACAATAGCGAGCTTTCTCCCCACAGAGTGAGCTAACAACAGATGATGGCAATGAAAGCAAAAAAGATCTGTGTGCAGCACAGAAGGAGCAGAGTGGTGTGTTTACCTTGTAGCGGCCTAATATGTGAGAGCCTCAAGAGGATCCTTGGCTTCAAATTATTTGGAGAACTAGATAGTAGCATAGTCATACAAGGTGCCACACTGAATATGAAATGAGTGGACCAAAATTTCCATCTGTAGATACAATAATGGAATTAAGACAGTTGATTTCATATAAGATTTTGTATAGAAAGGGTATTCCTTAGTAACTGCAATGGAAATAGTCATGATGGAATGCTGATGTGATTATTTTAAACCTTCATTAAGCATATACAAACAGCACATTCAAAAAGCAAGTCCTAGTATTAATACCATCGTAGATGGTTTGGGTTGGAAGGGACCTTGAAAGTCATCCAGTGCCACCCCCTGCCCTGGGCAGGGACACCTCCCACCAGCCCAGGTTGCTCCAAGCCCCGTCCAACCTGGCCTTGAACCCCTCCAGGGATGGGGCAGCCACAGCTTCTCTGGGCAACCTGGGCCAGGGGCTCACCCCCCTCACAGCAAACAATTTCTGCCTCAGATCTCATCTCAGTCTCCCTTCTTTCAGTGTAAAACTGTTCCCCCTCGTCCCATGGCTCCCCTCCCTGATCCAGAGTCCCTCCCCAGCTTTCCTGGAGCCCCTTTAGGGACTGGCAGGGGCTGGAAGGTCTCCCCGGAGCCTTCTCTTCTCCAGGCTGAACCCCCCCAGCTCTCTCAGCCTGTCCCCACAGCAGAGGGGCTCCAGCCCTCCCAGCATCTCCGGGGCCTCCTCTGGCCCCGCTTCAGCAGGTCTGTGTCTCTCCTGTGCTGGAGACTGTACTGCAGGAGGGGGCTCACAAGACTGAGAAATTATTTTTATTATAATGAGCGAGAAATTATTAAATAAAAATTAAAAATAAAAATATTTTTACTAAAAAATACTTTTCTACTTTTTTGAGGAGTATGCTAGAGAATACCCTTCATTTATTTGACTGTGAGGTCTTAATTCTTAAAATATTATATATTGTTCAGCAACTTGGAGGAAAAAATCCTACTAACTAATGACCAAGGAATAAATTACAGTCGATTCAGTTAAGGACGTATGAGCTCTCTACTAGAAAGACATTGGCACAAGCCCCAACAACAAGAATAAAAGCTTCTGAAAATATTTCATCTACATGGCACCACATCGTTCCCTTGCTCTGTATCCATTCATACAAGAAATATTAAACAGTTAGCGCTATTCCATGTATCAACGGCTTTAAAATAACTTTCTGAATTATGTCTCAGCAACATAACAAATCACATTATCAATTAGCTTTAATAACAGAAATGGCATTTCATAATATATTTGAGCATGAAAAGAATTGGTCAGCTAAAATTTATGTAATCTGAAAAATCTGAGGAGAAAAAAAATGATGGTGAATTTACTGATACTATTCTAGGACAAGAATATAATTTGAGTTAGTACGTAGCTGTCCAAAAAAGCATGTAGTTCTAAATGGTCTGCAGGGAAGAACTGCAGCAAGTGTGCTGCAAAATGATAAAACAAAAAAAGCTAAGCTCTGTCATTAGTCCCTGGTGTAAATGCTCTCATCACACGTGTCACTCTCCCCAAAGCTGGGAGAGCTGCTCTTCTCGATACGTCTCTCCCCACTTTGCAAAAGGATGTGGTAGAGCAGATCTGAGACTGTGGTAAAGATACATCCCCACGACTATTTAAGCCCATTCCTCTGAGTTTGAACACTAATGACTTTACAACCTACTAAACCTTCTGACTCCTGCTGTGGCACCTGCTCTGACCTGAAAGCTGTCGGGGAATAGGATGTCAGAGGGGAGCCAGCATCCCCTGTGAATACAAATCCCCTCCTCCCTATGCTGTGGATGAAAGAGCAGCGCGGCGCCTGTAAGACTGGAAGGAAGAGTTTTTTAACGTCCCCCTCAGGTATTAATTCATGCCTCCAACTGACGTGTCATTATGCGGATACAATAATGGGCGGTTACTAGCATGGATTTTAAGAATGTGGTCAAGTTAAAGCTGAGGGCATGTTTATGTGCCCTGAAATATTTGCCAGTCTGCGGAAGACCTGAGTCATTACACAGGTAATGAGTAGATACTGAGTAGATAGAGCACTTCTCTGCCAGCAAAAGCAGAACACGGGTGGTGTTTCATGAACCTGGTAGGTGTCATTTTCAAAAAAGGTAGTCACAAAAGTCTTCATTTAAGTATGAGAGGAAACAAATTTAATAAATTGCAGCTTTCCAGAGGGTTGCCTAAGACTTATGGTACGAGGAATAATTTTAGGTCACTCAATCCTGTTTTTACAAAAATGCAGTATGATATGCTAACAATGTTGCTGGTACGTAATATATCAATTATACCATTCCTTGAAATCTGAATCTTGATGCCTATTAATATATACATGCATATTTTAAAGATATTAAAATAAACATTCTATTCACAGTAGCACATCTACCATTAGTAGTACATCTACTAATCTGATAGCCTTCTATGATGGCATGACTGGATATATAGATGAGGGGAGGGCAGTAGATGTGGTCTACCTTGACTTAAGCAAGGTGTTCGACACGGTCTCCCACAGCATCTTCCTAGGGAAGCTTAGGAAGAGTGGGTTAGATGAATGGACAGTAAGGTGGATAGATAACTGGTTGAAAGACAGAGCTCAGAGGGTTGTGATTAGGGGCATGGAGTCTAGTTGGAGGTCAGTGACAAGTGGTCTTCCCCAGGGGTCAGTACTGGGTCCAGTCCTCTTCAGTGTATTCATCAATGACCTGGATGAGGGGACAGAGTGCACCCTCAGCATGTTTGCCGATGACACAAAGCTGGGGGGGGCGGCTGACACACCGGAAGGCTGTGCCACCATATAGAGAGACCTGGACAGGTTGGAGATTTGGGCAGAGAGAAACCTTATGAAATTCAACAAGGGCAAGTGTAGGGTGCTGCACCTGGGGAGGAATAACCCCATGCACCAGTACAGGTTGGGGGCTGACCTGCTGGAGAGCAGCTCTGTGGAAAGAGACCTGGGAGTCCTGGGGGACAACAGGATGACCATGAGCCAGCAATGTGCCCTTGTGGCCAAGAAGGTCAATGGCATCCTGGGGGGCATCAAAAAGAGTGTGGCTGCAGGAGGAGGGAGGTCATCCTCCCCCTCTGCTTTGCCCTGGGGAGGCTGCATCTGGAGCACTGTGTCCAGTTCTGGGCTCCCCGGTTTGAGAAGGACAGGGAACTGCTGGAGAGGGGACAGCAAAGGGCTACAAAGATGATGAGGGGACTGGAGCACCTCTCTTATGAGGAAAGGCTGAGGGATTTGGGTCTCTTCAGTCTGGAAAAAAGATGGCTGAGGGAGGACCTTATTAACGCTTCTGAATACTTAAAGGATGGGTGTCAGGAGGATGGGGGCCAGGCTCTTTTCAGTGGTGCCCAGGGACAGGACAAGAGGTAACGGGCACAAACTTGACCATGGGAAGTTCCATCTCAACACAAGGAGGAACTTCTTTGCTGTGAGGGTGGCAGAGCCCTGGCACAGGCTGCCCAGAGAGGTGTGGAGTCTCCGTCTCTGGAGACATCCCAAACCTGCCTGGACGCGTTCCTGTGCCACTGCTCTGGGTGACCCTGCTCTGGCAGGGGTTGGTCGGGATGAGCTCCAGAGGTCCCTGCCAACCCTACGATTCTGTGATTCTATGATTCTATGGAATGTATTCTTCCACTCTTAAGAGAGTACACGTATACCAAGTCAGTGTTAAGTTCAATACTATTGAAGCCAACAAAATAAAGACCCTTTTCAGCAGTAAAGGCCTATATCTTAGGCCTAAGAAGATACAAGCTATTAAAAGGGAAATAATCTTCAATAATCAGAATCTTAAGCCTCAGTGTTTTGTGTCACTATCAGCAAATGAAGATGTTTTTAACAGAAGTTATAGATATTTGACTAGCTTTCTGAAAATTTTCAAACATAACATCTTCCTCTTTTCACTTAGCTTTTCAGTTCAGTGGCAGCGCCCGTTACTATGGGAAATATTTTGGGAGATATTTCCTTATCACTGAATTACTACTGTGGTTTATTTTTTCTTTGTGTCATATAATGCTTCAGCCTGACACATGATGGCAGAAGAGGGTGAAAACTGGCAAGTTGAAACTGAAAGCGAGATCAGTACTGAGCTCGAGTACTACCTTCTTTCCTGCAACTGAATGTTGGTGACCTATTACTTTTCTTGATGGTCTCATACTTGACATTTACCATTTGAAATTGTTAGGAGAAACTAGATGTTCAAAAGATGAACAGCTTTTCCAGAAATCTCCAACACTGCACTAATTAGGAATTTGTGTTTATTTTCTGAACATACATCTGAAAATATTTTTTATAATGTTCTGTATTTCCACGTAGCCTTTTTGATGACTTAATTTTTTTAAACAGAGCAAAGTTACTGTCACATGTTTCTTACCAGAACAGGTAGTTCAGAATTCCATTTTTTATGGACATACTGTACCCATATTCAACATTTCAGTAATTCAAGAGTTGACAAAACAACTTTTCCATGCTACAGGTGCACTGAGATAAGCTACAGATAAGAACACTGAAGTAAACCGAGTTAGGTCCATTATTGTCTAAAATTATTTTTCATTTTGTTCTTTTTTTTTCCCTTAATTCTGCAGAAGAACATCAATTGTGAAGGAAGTCAATAGTAGCTACACTGCAGGGAGATTGCAGCAAAAAAAAAACAACCCCAAAACTGTGTTTTTCAAAAATGCAGCTAGCAATTTTCCTGAACAACAATAAGCTGTACTGACTTTCTTATGAAAATAAATATATGTATCATGGGTGTTTTATTATCTGACTGGATACTGTGTACTAGATCATATGTATTAATAATATCACAAGGACAGTGTCCACACTGCTATTCTCTCTTTTCTTTTTCTGTTTAATGCCAAGTTTTAAGAGAGAGATCACTCCTCACAATTTGTTTTGATTAGCACAGTGAAGGCATGACCACAGTCAATCAGTAAGAGAAAACGGTTCCACACTGTAGGCCAGAAGTGTGCATTTGGAACACTGCTCTGGATGGCGTGGAGAACGAGCTCATAAGTACAGAGTGAACTTGATGGAGAACAGTGACAATGGAATGGGAGGCAGAGCTGTAACCTGCAATGTCCTGGAAGAGAAGAGGAATGTGGGGGGAAAAAGGTTTCTGAGGAAAACATTCAGTCTGCTCAAAGCAGACATCTTGACTCTCGTTCTAGTATTAATGAGCTTGTCTGCCAAAGTTCTCAGCGTTCCTGGAGCAGCGGAACAGTTTGTTCTTCTACTGATGTGACAGGTACTTATTAATTACCTGTCAATACACTGTCAGAGAATTAACTAAGAATTTCTGTTGGAAGAAAAGAATTGGTTTCCAGAAATATTTGCAGTTCTGTTAAATTCTGATATATATCTATATGAACATATCTGATTCTGATAGAATTTATCTAGACTCGCAACTCTCGAATTAGCGTACAGAATATCAGATAAATTAGTATGAAGTGTAGAATCACAGAATCGTGTGCTGCAGCTGAAGTATGTAGATAATCAGTTGATTAATCCTGATAGAGAGGTAGCAGCTAAATTGCATATAGCAATAAGTGTGATACTGGCATAGCATTTAAAAGAGGAAAAACTATTTAGGTACATGGTCACTGAATAAGGACCCCAATGTCACTTAGAATTCATAAGAAATAGCTAAACATAGTGTCTTCATCATTGATGAATAATTAATAAAAAGCTAGAACAAAATGTCTTGGCTCTTGTCAGAGCTCTGATCTACAAAATCAGTGATATGCACATAAAAAAAAAAAAAAGCAGTTCAAGAAGGGTTTGGAGAGAATTGTGCCATCTTTTCCATACAGTTATCCAAGTCCGGCACAGTTACACTTCCCAAATTCACAGCCCTGAGCAGCCTTCATCACCTGAGGTAGAGTGCTGTGAAATGATTTTTCAAGAAAGCAAGCAGATGCAGTTTTTCCTACCTGCGTTAGTGCCCTCTTAGAGCATCACTCACAATGCCTGAGAAATGTAAACAGGTGGTCTTGTCATATACAGCAGCCACGACTTTTATGTCCTGCAGAAATAAATGGAAATGTTTTCTCCTGTCATTTTACTTTAGCGAAGTCCTTTTGAGTCTTGCTATTGTATTCCATTGCACGTTCTTGCCTGATCTCTGTCTCCTAGTTATTCCTGCTGGTCATCTTCTCCCTGGAACCAAGAAGCGTGGGTCAGATCAAGGCTCAGTTCCTCTTTCTCAGTCTATGCAGAACATAATATCCCCGGCTGCCAGCACCCAAAGATACAGCCTTGGATGTTCGTGGCCCTACTCCAGATGCAGGTACTCAGATTTCTGATCCCACTCACTGGCTAATTTAGTAAATGGAACTTTACTCATGTTCACACAAGCCCACTCAGAACAGAGAGCACACCCACACAGAATTAGAAGTAGGATTAATGAGAAGATAGGATAGATTGTGGTGATCAAGTGCAGGTCCAGTCAGACAACATACTGACCAGCAGCCTGTTTACGTGCAACTGACCGCCACTTTTGCCTCTATTTCCCTGCACCTGGTACATCTTGAGCCCTCCTTTTCCCACCTTTGGTCCTTCCTCTAAACATGCTGTAAGTCTCATCAGTTCCCATAAACACCTCATACTAGATTTTAGAACTCCAAAACTGGTTTTCCCTGCATCCTCTATTCTGCTGTAGACAGTGACCTCCTTCACTCCACAAGGTGTATGGGAAGGGAGCTCCCCTCCTTGACCCATCTTGGAGAGTTTCATCCCAAGGCAACAGGCTGATTGTCCTCCTTTGGTAGCCCTAAGAGTAGTTACTTGACTCCTGACACTGTTCAGGTTACCTGAGCTCCTCCCTTGTCATTGTTCAGCTGATCCTCATCGGGCCTTCTTGTTTATGACCATTAGCTGTAATCTTAGGCCCCAACATCACAGGTGCATGCTTTCTCCTGCACGACTGCTCAAGACCAAATACTAGCTCAGATGCACGTGGATAAGGATTTGCTGGGGTAGAATGGGAATGGACTTCTTCAGCTGAGGAAGACCATACCATGGAGACACACTGCCAGTGTGCTTTGCCTATTATGTGTCTTTTCTAGCAAAATGTGAACAACTTAACCATGTTCTCAATTTCTGTCATATATGGAACAGAAACTGTTTTCAGCTTTTAAGTTGTAACAGCATAGCTTTAGCTTTTAATTACATGTGGTCTGTGTGGACACCAGATGGCTGAGAGGTATTTTGTCTGTAAGGACTTGTACCTTCCTGTGCATTCCATGGCGGGGCTGCACAGGCGGCTGGGGGGGGCACACGTCGTACATGCAGAAAAGGGATGTCCGTGGTCTTACTGAGCTCCAAAACGGCGTAGCAGCCAACACCAAGACATTTCTAACCGGGTACCTTTATCAAGTATTTTTTACGCAGGTTGTTTTCCTGACTCAAAAGTATGTGTTATATTTTCTGGTCCAGGCAGAGGCAGAATTTAAGTAGTACTATTCCCATAAGAGAGAGATGTTAATTTTGCTCCTTTGGTATAGTCACGTCTGTGCAATGGAGCTGTGTCTATGTTTGTACCAGCCAACTGGCTTCAGTGCTATCTTTATAGGTATTTTTTTCCTCCTCCAACAGAGTTCATTAGTATTTGTCCTGAATGACATTGACTTTTATTCCATCTGAAAATACCTATTTAGCATTTTTTGGTTATTAGTATTGCAAGTACTGACATTGGAAACCTAAATGGTACATATATTGAAATAAATTTGCGCTGGAGTTGTACAAGCCTTTCTGCTTCTTCATCAGTATGATTCAAGGGACATGGCCTACATCTGTACTCAATCAAACAGGGCTATGTTGGCCAATATAATCTAATTGTTTGACATTTTTATAGCAATTCATTGAGACTAAAGAGAGATGACTACATTAATATCTTGATGCAGCTAGATAATAGCTGAGCTAAAACTGATGTGCCAAATTACTGAAAGGCTCTTAAATTCTCTTACAGCTTTTAACTCTTTGTGACAAAGAAAAGGAAAGAGGCTTCGATATAAATGCAATAAAGAGAAAGAATAGTACAATTTATAATAAGAAGTATTATAATAAAGAACATTATCATAAATTTTCTAAGAATCTTCACTAATCATTTACAAATTATATTTCTCAATAATTCAAATGAGAATTACTGTTAATGTTCATGACTGTTTTCTTGGATAATCGTTTTCACTGGGGTCAAAATTAAACAGAAAAGGTTTTAGCCCGTGAATATGTATTTTATTCCTTTAGCTGGACTGTGAACAAACTTGTCTGCCCTGCATACATGCCCTGTGGGAACAGTCAGGGTGGAATAGTGGTAGAGGAACATCATAGAGACTCAAAGCATATGTCAATAGACCTGCTTAGGCTTAGACAAGTCACCTCATCTCACTGAAGGATCCCATCAAACCCCTCCCTCCTTTATAAGTGTATTTGTTGTCAGAAAAGGCCTCCTCTGAGTGCGGTCACAGAACTGCAGGTCAGAGCAAGCTGAAGGAGAACATCAGAAGTGTTTTGTTTTGGGGGGTTTGGTCTGAGCTTGGAGAAGCAGTGAATGGAAGAGAAAGCAGGAAAGAAAGAAAAAGCAGTGATACTGCAATTAAAGCCAGAAACATGGAGAAATGCGTTTATCAAACTTGGTTTGATTGCTAGTTGCCTTTTTGCTTTCAGAGCCCTTGGCAAGAGAGACTCAGTTTGGGCAAGGACAAGGTGTTGTTACTCAGAAGTGGAAACTGACATGTGGTTAAGTGCATTTTTACCAAAAAAACAAAGTAAAAATACTCGCAAAAGGTACAACCTGATTATCATGCAAATGGATGAAGTGGAAGTTAGTCTCCATCTCCCTACTCCCAACGCTGGAACGATCCTGCTTATGATGAACTTTTGGCAGAGCTAGTCCTTAGTAAGAATCTCTGCCCTTCTCCACGCCCTTTCACTTGGAGCAGGTACTATCTCCTCTAGCAGTGCTCTGCAGCTACATATGATTTTAGGAGAAACAAAATCTGCGCATTAAGGTATTTGTATCTTCAAAAAGCAGTAGTGAATCCCTGGAGAAGTTGTGTTGTCTGTAGCTAAAGCAAAAAATGAAAACTTTTTAAAGAGCACCAACATGTCATTCACTGGCTAAGCCCTCGCCTTCTTCCCCGCTAGTGGGTGGTGAGTTGACCTGGTCTTATGACATTTTAAAATGTACTCTACCTCTAGATTTGAGACTATGGAAAATTACTATTATCCCAAAGGAACCAGCATGACCTCATAATACAGCAGTAGCTCTTATGGCAACCATAATTAATATTCCAAAAATATAATAATGCTATTTCCATTATAAAAAAGTAAATTAATGGATTATTGCCGATGTCTTTAAGCAAAAACACAAAGTGATTATCCCTCAATGTCACAGAAGATTTATAGAAAGGGCAGTTATTTCATCTAGGTTGCATCATTATGATGTAATAAATGATCACAAAGCAAAAGAATGGCATAGTGTTACGTTGCTAATTTTGCAAACCGTAGATAATGCTATAAAACATTTTTTAGAAAAGGGATGTGATTTCTAGGCATACTCTGGGTGGCAAGACAAAAATGCAAGGACACAAGAGGCTGTTTATTAGTCCACAATCAAGTGTGAGCACATCGACTTTGTCAGTGTTCACACCTTTTAGCCATGAAATCTTAACATCTTTAACACCATCCATTGCATAACTTACTTTTGCGTATGGTGAAATGTTTGTGCTGTGCTCTTACCGTGTAATGCAAGAGGTGTCTCTTCATGCACTGTGTGCAACTCTTAAAACAAAAAGAGAGTCTGCCCCCCTCTTTTTTTTTGCTTGCAATTCTAACAATTTTGGTTTATTGTGTTACATAGAAAGGCTTAACAATGAACTGCTGGGAACTCTGTGATGCTTTGTGTCAAGGCTAATATTGGTTGGTTGGATGACACCAACACGTCAAGGTGTTCACACGTTTTAAAAAGTACTCTCTGACTGGCAGGAAAAAAGGTATCCTCCTCCTGAAAAGCGTTACTGAAGGTGTTTTAACATAAAAACTCCCACTGATTCTATTATTCCTTGTTTGTATCAAAGATGGGAACCTCCCATAGAGACAGCATCTCACTAGAGACAGGGAATGTTAATGCTGGAGAACTGGTAAACATTGACCAAAAAAGCATTAGTTCATATGTGCAGAAGGTAAGAGCCAATGCCTTGGTCAAGAGAATGTTTTTTCCCACAGTTATGGGAGTAGTCATATTAATAAACCAAATAAAACCTGGTCCTTAACAGAAAATACTTGTGAGGACCTAAAAATAACAGGGTTACAGACAGTGAGAAATATTGCTGACACCTTGTGCTTTATGAGAATGATTGATTAATTGTTGTTCAATGGAGGCTTTGCTTGATGGAAAGAAAACATTTGTGATGCCTCTGTGGTCCTATTAAGACTAATTAATTCCTTCTCCAAATGAAATGAAGGACTAATTAGACTCTAATACTAATTTCCTATTTGTCCAGAATCACTAATTTTCATATCACCCTGTTGCAGCCCACATTTTTATGTCTGTGCTTGCTGCATGTCAGAGCGTTTGTCTAACAGGGTGGCAAAATGATATAAGACAACCATAACCGTAATCTATTACAGTGTGCGGGAGAGGAACTATTCAAACCTGAGCAGGGGGAGGTGGGCCAGGAGCTACATGTGGAGTTAGACGTGAACTGCTTCTCCATAAACTCCTGAGACAGAGCTTCACACCAGGAACACAGGTTTAGGTGATGAACCCTTGTGTGTCATTTAGATCCTGCTTGCATGTTTTTCAGTATATTTAATTAAATTATGAACTTCTCTGTTGAAAATAAACTACTGATACCTTCATGCTAATCCCACTGCTCCTAACAAACTACGAACGAATGCTCGCTTATCCCTGTCTCTCTCATACGCTTTCTTTACCTCCTCAATTTCTCCTGCTTCCTTGCTTACTTCCCTTGACAATGAAAAAATGCTTCTCTCCAGAAAGCTGCTGGGTGCCATCCCCATCCATCCCCAGCCGTCACCTACTGTCATCCATCACCTGCCATCCCCTCCATCCCCAGTCATCACCTCCTGTCACTAATACTCTTGAAAGTCAGTGGCCATCTACCATCTCTTCTCCCTCTGTGCCTCAGATTACACTCCCCTCGCTCAGGCTCATGTGTCTTTCGCTCTGATAAATTGCTTCTCAACAAATGTCTGTTAACATCTATAAACCTAGCGCTCCAGATTGCGTTTCGCTCTTGTCTTCTTGGTACTGATTACATCCTCCATCCTAATGTCCTGCATTGTATCTCACACCACTGAACATTGTTTTCCTTCTGATATAACTCCTTGTCCAGTCACTCAGGGCATGAGACTTTCTCCTTATCTCCTTATGCACTTTTTCCTGCATAACCTAACCAATTGCCTCCACTGCTGTGGATTCCTCTACTAACAGCATGCAAATCTAGCTTTTTATTTCTAATGTCTCTTCGCCCGTCCTAGTCCTGTGTTTCAGCCAGTCTCCATTTTCTGAATGTTTCATAATCAAAGTTGTGTGTCCAAAACTGTATGTCTGATCATTTCTTCTGAGATTTGCACGGCTGCTACTCTTTCTTCCTCCCACAGTCCTGTTAGCACCAGTGACAGAACTGTCTCTTCTGACCTGGGGAAACATCTTTGTTCCACTTGGGCACAAATAGTCTGTCCATGTCTGAAATTATTATGTCATTTTTTCCTCTGGCCACTACTCCTATGTTGCCTTATCTCATGTAACCATAGCCTCTATTTTACTTTAGCCACACCTCTTTGATGTCCATAGCACCTATTGCACTGCATGTAGAAGTTTCTTGTCTTCACTAGCAAGAGTCTCCATAATTCTGTCCTGATCACTCCTCATTTGTTGTTACTGCTGTCACTGAGTGCAAGTCTTACCATCTTTAACACATATTTAATTCGCTTTTTCATGATTATCTATCATCTTCTTTTGTGACATTTTGGCTCTGCACAATGCTTCTCCAAATTTGAGTTGACTGTGAAATCTGTAAACACTTTTTATCTTCTGTATGTCTAATTAATGCTGTCACACCTTTAACTAGTGATCTGAATAACAGCAGAATGGTTAAGTGCAAGCAGTAAGAAAGTGGTTAAAATTCTTTTTTATTTTAAAAACTAACATCTCGACCAAGACTTCTCTGTGAAAAGAATACTGTCAGCGCTTTGTTGTCAGCCAGAGAACAGCAACAATTTGAAGCCTCTAATAATCTGTAGGAAAATAGGTTTTTTTCTGTGTTTTCCTATAATTTTGAACTTTAATAACCAGAAAGTACAGAAAATGCTGCAGTTTCTAAACAAAATTGAAATAAATCTTTTTCTAAAAGTCAGTCCCTGAAAGTTATCTCAAAACTGTTTCCCGTGAAAGAAATGCATATGACAGTTGTTTTTGCACAGACAAAAAAGTCATGTTAGAGCTTGTGCCTGTGAAGGCGTTCGGGTGGCTGTGGCGGGAGCGCTGCGGGTGTGGGCTCCGGCACCGGGCGTGGGGAGAAGATCTTGCCTCCTCTTTCGAGCACTGGCTTATGACAAGACAAAAGGCAGCAGGGCTTAATGTCGTGACTTTTCAGTGTATTCCTGTATGTTCTTTCATTCTGAGGATTCCCATGTTGTTCCTATTGTGCTGTAGTTCTCCGCTTTCCTCATAAAAACCTCAAAGTTATTTGTCTGCTCCGTGTCTGAAACGTGATGGCTGCTGTAACGCTGCTCTGTGAACACCGTCCTTACAGTGTTTTGAGTGCAGTGATTCAAAGTCCGGTGTCAGAGCATCCACCGTGCCACGCACAACAGCAGCATGACCCACCGCTAACCTCGCACTGGCTGTTCGTGCATTAAGTGGGTGTGTTTCCATTTGTGTTAGTTGGAGACACTGTCTCTGACTGTCTTTACAAACCGGTGTCCTTATTAACTTATGGATGCAAACCAACTTTTCCTTGGTGAAATAATCTAAAAGGCTCCCCAGTACCACTTCATCGTGAGTGACTTGTGTTGAAGGTAATATAGCCAATTATCAGATGGTGAATCTCATTTTAACTTGCTATTTTCTAAGGTTTTCCATGCATTTTTGCATTGTGTTTTTCTTTGCCATTACTTAAGTTTTGGTACTTTATTTTGTACCACAGAGCTACGTACATATCTTCACCTTCTCAGGAGATAAAATAATTCTATTGCTTTTAATTAAATACTATCACTTCTGCCAATTCTTCATGATTTAATACATCCAATACCATTAACATGTGATTAACCTAGGTCAACATATCCTTGAAAGAGAAAATCAGAGTCTTAAATGCAAGAATTTTTGCTTTCATATCATACCTCACCGTTTAAACAGACTAATGAGCACAAAAATACTTATACAAATAACAACCAAATACCTTACCCTTCCTGACTCACAGTATTTCCAAAACATTTAAAAGAGGCATATATATCTGTTCATTTTTCTGCTCTAGATCCCACAGAATTAACGGTAAAGAATATGAATAATGAAAGGACGTGGCTGTCAGAATGAGGTTCATAGTTCGGGTTTAAGATTGAACACTGCAAAAATTCAAGCCCAGTGAGGCCTAAATTATACTGTAGAAGACACTCACCTCATGAAATTTTGTGAGATGAATACAAAGACCATAGCTGTCTTGCAGTGAATTCTCACATGTGCAGCTGATGATGTTATTTGTAGAGTAACTCCCCACTCTGGATCTTACCATTCTAAAATGAAAACAGGGCATTTGAATCTGAACAATCCCTTTACTCAGAAAATATAAAAAGAATAAAATTCAGATTAATTTTGAGTCCAGGATGAGTTAAGAGGAAGATCACCGTGTATAAAAATTGCTTATTAAAAATAGGTTTTTAAAATGTTGCAGATATTACTTATGTCTTGCAACTAAATTTCTCTAACGAAGGGAACTGTCAAGTAGCTCCACAGCCTGACCCCTGCAGGGTAAAGGGTGGTGGGGCTGGGGTGGCACAGGCATGGCTGCCCTTTGTGGGAAATGTTAGAAGGTAAAAGATTCCTACAGCAGGCACTGGCCTGGACCACCGAGGGCGGGACAGCAGAGTTAACCAGGCTGGCTGAAGCAGGAGCCCTGGGTGTTGCTCGTTGAGCAGTGCCTTCTTCCTGACGCCTTGGCCTTTGCTGGAGACCACCTCCATGCCTTGTGGTGTCTGGCACAGCAGCAGTGGTCACTGGGTAAGGAGAACTCACCGTTATGCAGATCTCTCTTCTGGAGCAATGGTACAGGTGTCCATCCCACCCTCCCACGTTTGCTCATTCACTCCAGTGAGTAACTCCAGTAGCTCGGCTTTGTGTCGGTCCAGCCGTCGTGCTGGGCCTCCAACCACAGTGCTCGCCAGCACAGCTGCGTTTCACCCCTTGCATGGTCAACCACCATTGCTTCCCAATGGCTCCTCGTCTTCTGCAAAGGACACGTAGGAAAGATCCGAAGAGCTGTCTCGTGCTTTTATAAGATGCAAAGCAAAGAGCATGACTGGGTCCTTTGCGCTCATGGCTGTCCTGTGAGAGCTGTGGGAAGGTGGGGAAAGGGGAAAAGGAGCAGGGCCAGAGAAATTGACCCTTAGAATGTTAAGGGAAAGCTTTACAGAAGTACACTTGCTCAAGGGATGACATTTTACCTATGCACCTATAAAGGTTCTTGTAACAGAAAGATATTATTGCATAATTTTTACATATTTGATAAAAAAAAAAAAAAATCATCAGCAGTTACCTAAAGCAGGCGTGTGCAGTTTCCTATTATAACATGAAGCAGGCTGTCCTTCCTCCCCGGCTGAGCTCAACTTCCCTTCAGAAGTGCAGGTTGTGGACGGTGGGAGCCCCCAGACACATCCCCACGAGAAGGCTGGTGACAGGGAGGAGGACTGAAGAGCCCATGGCTTCTCCCTCATGTTACTGGCACTGCTGCTTCAGTGTTGAGAGTGCCTTCACACAGCTAAAGCAAAATGCATCTGAAAGCCAGGGCTGTGCAGAAATACGGGAGCTGAATTATTCTGTACGTCAGTCAGTGCGAATGCCGCAAGGGGCCACGGGCAGGACGGGTGGCCAAGCAGCCATGTGAGCTCGCCATGGCCAGGGTGGCTGCAGGCCACGCTGCCTAGCCCTGCCCTCCACCCTGGCAGGAGCTGCAGTGTTTCTCCTCTTGAGCATGAGAATTGTAAAGAAGTCGGCCTTTGCCAGACACCAGGGTTTCAGGATAGGTTTTGAGCTGTTTCTGTGTTACCTTTCCCCGATCCACCGCATCTCCTCGGCTGCAGGGACAGTTCTCGACGTCCAGCTCAGCAAAGTACTGCTCTGGTACCAGGTCTGACCACAGATATCTCAGGTAGCCTGTCATTCCTTCTCAGGGCAACATCGTTTTTCAAAATGTAACTTAACAAAATAAAAAGAGAAGAAAAAAATCTGGTAGAAAGAAAATGGTTTTATTCTGTGTAAAGAAACCATAATTTTTTGAAGTAAACCCAAACACTGGATGATTCATTCCATATCACGTTTTTATTGCTAAGGCCTGTACAGTGTGTAGCTGGTGTAGCTTCTGTATACAATTACGGAGCAACATTTGTTTCAATTGGCACTGTATTAATGTCTCATCTAGAAATAACGTTTTTCCATACTAAAACATTTAAATATTGTCAGCCATTGCCTTTTCCTCTACAATGCATTCAGTTAAGTATAGATCTTACACAGGACTCAAAATCTGATATGCCAGGTCTTAGCCACATTTCATACGATGCTCACCAACAGCTGTTTAAAACACTGTCTTTATTACGCTCATGGCCTAGTTTGGTTTTGCGTGTGCCTAAGTGACATTCCTCTAAATCTAAGTATATTGCTGCATGTCATTGTGTGAATTAAATATATGAGTGGAATACGACCATGGAAAGCTGGCAATTTCTGTTCTTTTTCACTGTTTACAGAAAGTGTATTTATGTTGCACTCCTTGCTTCTGATATGAAAGGTGTAATGACGAGTTAATGATTTATGTCAGGATCAGTAGCTCAATTAAAAGTAGTGAGGATGTGACTTCGGTAGAAACAGGAATTAAAGGACTGCAGGGACAGAGACACAACTGCTCCTCCAAGGAGAACAGCAGTGTGGTGCCACTGGCTGCTGCAGGTTGCTCACTGGGCCAGGATGTTGTTTGTGCTGGAGAAGCAGGCCCCGGCCCAGGGTGAGAAAAGTAAAGATGTGCAAGTGGAAACACAGACATCCAACATGCTCCAACGTAAGGTGGCCCAGCACACGCATAAGGTTTGTATTCTCGAACCACTGATTTCTGAAAATTGTAATTGTTAAGAAACAGAAATTATAGTTGTCACCTAGAGCTACATGGTCTCAAGACCATGATAGATGTGAGCTCTGCACAGTGCAGGCACATACGGGAGAAGCTTCTGTCCCTCAGAGCTCAGCTTCACACCTCTAAGCTGTGTACTGGCCCCTTCTCCTGTACAGTTATTCTTTCCTATACCCTACTAGCTCCTCTTCTAAAGTTGAGTTAATAGAATAGTTGTTCAGTTGGAAGGGACCTACAATGATCATCTAGTCCAAATTAATTTACTTCAAAAGTTGCCATAAGCACAGAAGATTTTCTTGACAAAGAGGGAATGCAGAAAGAGAATATGAACAGCTGTTGACAGGGCCTGTTGTAGTAAAATAGTGCTTGGGAATCCGAATGGCTTGTCCAAGCTGCTGGAGATTTCAGTGGCCCAGATGAGGTTCTCATCAAGGACATAACTGCAGAAGTCTCTGGCTTTCTCTGCTTTTTTAGTAAAAATACCCAAACAAACCAAAAAAGCACTCAGACCTGTTCCTCCCTGAACCTCCTTTGGTTGAAATGGAGTCAGCTGGGTGCTATATATTACTTATTTGTTTGTTAGCATATTGAAGCCATGTGCCACTTCAAGTTTTTGTCCAGAGGACCAAGGCGCCATCACTACTGTAAAGCTCTCCTATCCTTGCTGTGTTACAGCCAGCAGAGCAACACGGGGCTCCCGATGTTATTTTCAGGAAGAAGCAGGCTGTGGATTGGGAAGAGCACCACAGTGGAGGAACGGACTGATCTTATGGCTGGGTGTTTGACTGCAACTGCAGAGCCAAGAAACTCTTACATGCACTCAGGAGCCCAGAATCTCAAAAGCCAGTGTCCACAGGAGCATCATGTCCCCACTGACAACATTTTTTTTATTAAGTGGTGGTAACTAGGAAATATGCTGCAGCAATGCACTAATGGTCATATCTCCCACCCTACATGGGACAGATTTTGTTTTCTGAAGCTTCCAACTGAGCAAAAGATCGGCAATTTCTGTGTTGATCTCCGATTTTCCTCTTAGAGATGGTGCTACGTACTGCCACGGTGGACATCTCACTGCCTCGTTTGTCCTGGGTTAGCATCGCTCTCTCTGAGGTTGGGTTCATGTTGGACTCTGCAGTTTCGATGGCACTGCAGCTGAACATCTGAACCAGACACTTCCTGAACTAGAAAGTCAAAAAAAGGGAGATCAACCAAAACACACAAGCAATTTTAAAATATCTCTGTAAAGCAGTCTGTGTCAGGGTACTGTCCACAGAATGTGAGACAAGCAATAGCTTTCTCTGCAGCACTGAATAAATAAATGTATTCATCCCTTCTTATTGAATAGTCACCTTACTCTTTTTCTTCTTTTCACTTTTATGCTTATACTCTGCTTGATGCCATCCCTCTTAGTAGCTACATTCATTGCATAAATCTATTTTGAGTTTATTATCATGCCTGTTACCAGAGTGAACATGCACCACTCTGGTTCACCCCCCTGTCAATTCTTTTTCTCTGCATCCAATCCTCTACCCCACTCTGGAGAAGAAAGGTCCCTGTCCCATAGGCACGTGCAGTGCTTCTACCCTGACCATGCAAACAACCACAAACACAGCATTTCCCCTGACACAAATTCAACCAATTGAAAACTTCTACCCCATCTCAAAATAAACCCCCTCGTGTTGCATTCCTAAAGAATTTCAAAAATGTGCTGGGACAGCCTCAAAAATAGAATTTTCATACAGAAAACTAACTGATGCTCACTAAGTGCTAATTTTGCTTTATACTGTCTAAACCTAATAATTATTCATGTTCATATTTTAATAAGGCACAGAGACTTACACTATCTTCCAGTAGATAGATACACAGTGACTGTTTTTTTTAGTTCCAAATGCTGGATATTGCAATGGTAGTTAACTAACATGTAGGTAGAAATAATTCATTATAAAGCAAGACAAAATAACAAAACAATGAGTGTTAAAGACACTTAGAGAGCATACGTTACCTGTTTGTTCATAAAGACATAAATAATCGGATTATAAACAGTAGCTGTCTTGGAAAAGAAAGCTGGAATTGCTGCCAGACGAGGATCCAGCTCAATGGAGGGGTATGCAGTCACCAGGATAGAAAAGGCGGCGTATGGCGTCCAGCAGATTAGAAAGGCAATGATCATAACAACCACCATTCTGGTCACTTGTCTTTCAGGTTTCCTGGTAGTTCCCAGCCTGCCTTGTGTATCTGACACCTTTAAAGAAAAGATAGGGGATCCGAGAAAACAAACAACAAGGCCTTCAACCAGTGAGCTGAGTTCCTAGGCTAATCCTCTGCCACGCTGGAAGGAAAGGCGTACTCTCCTTCAGTGCGACAGCACACAGGGATGCTGTCACTGCACCACAGGGTGGCGATGTCACTGCTGAGGGACATGAATTACTGCATACTGCCATTATTAACTTTTCCTTGGCTTAAGTATCTTTATATTTGTATTGCCAAACTGAGAGCAAAATGTAACTACTAGGGCAATCTCTGTGCAGAAACTGCAGTCCGTCATGACTGTAGCCTGTAGACACTCCCAAGCCACCTTCAGCCAGGCCATGAGGAGCGAAGCGATGGCACAGGTTTGCTGTCCAGCCTCACAAAAGTCAATGTAGCTCAGGTAACTTCATGGGTGCTGCCCCAAGGAGTGCAGAAATACCTTTAAAGTCCACATGTGAGAAAAGTAATCCTAATGATTTTAGTCAAATCAGAATGCCAAATAACAGAATACAATGACCCCTGACAGAATGAGTGACTGGCGGTGACTGATAACACTAAGTTATCTCTAAAAATGTGAAACAGAAATTAGGGTTACATTTTTGGGTGATACAACTTGCCGTACATCACTAACTTCAACAGAGCTACCTCAGCTTACAGCAGCTCTGGATCTGCACAAAGACCAATAAAACTAGACTTCTTGGCTTACAGGAAAGCTGACTAGAGAACATTGTGTCTCTAGATGCTGGTAGGAGCAGTATCCCTAAGATATTCCCTGCCAATGTATGGCATTTCTATAGCATTTTTTCATATTCACTGTACCTACACAGAAAGCAGCCCAGCCTCCCTTGCAGTCACCCTGCAGAAGGAACACAATCTCCTGGATTGTGCTTTTGACTGTCTCGTCTGTGTCTCATCAGCCTGGCCTCTTTCTCAGCTATGGCTTTTCGTGGATGGCAGTGGATTCCTTTCCCTGTAAAACTGAGAACACGAAACTGAAACGTTACTGAATGCCTTCTTTGCTTTGGTCTTTTCTGCTCGGCCCAGCCCTCAGAAGTCCCAGGCATTGAATAAAGTAACAGGGAAAGAAGAAGACTTCCCTTGGGTTGAGGAGGAGCGAGTGAGGGATCAATTAGATCATTTAGATATTCACAAGTCCATGGGCCCCGATGGGATGCACCCGAGAGTGCTGAGGAAGCTGGCAGAAGTCATTGCTGGGCCGCTCTCCATCATCTTTGAAAGGTCCTGGAGAACAGGCGAGGTGCCTGAGGACTGGAGGAAAGCTAATGTCACTCCAGTCTTCAAAAAAGGCAAGAAGGAGGAGCCAGGGAACTACAGGCCGGTCAGCCTCACCTCCATCCCTGGAAAGATGATGGAACAGCTCGTTCTGGGCGTCATCTCAAGGCACGTGGAGGAAAAGAAAGCTATCAGAAGTACTCAGCATGGATTCACCAAGGGGAAATCATGTCTGACTAATCTGATAGCCTTCTACGATGGCATGACTGGATGGATAGATGAGGGGAGGGCGGTAGATGTGGTCTATCTTGACTTAAGCAAAGCGTTTGACACGGTCTCCCACAGCATCCTCATAGGGAAGCTTAGGAAGTGTGGGTTAGATGAATGGACAGTAAAGTGGATAGAAAACTGGTTGAAAGATAGAGCTCAGAGGGTTGTGATTAGGGGCATGGAGTCTAGTTGGAGACCAGTGACGAGTGGTGTTCCCCAGGGGTCAGTACTGGGTCCAGTCCTCTTCAATATATTCATCAATGATCTGGATGAGGGGACAGAGTGCACCCTCAGCAAGTTTGCCGATGACACAAAGCTGGGGGGGGCGGCTGACACACCGGAGGGCTGTGCTGCCATACAGAGAGACCTGGACAGGTTGGAGATCTGGGCAGAGAGAAACCTTATGAAATTCAACAAGGGCAAGTGTAGGGTGCTGCACCTGGGGAGGAACAACCCCATGCACCAGTACAGGTTGGGGGCTGACCTGCTGGAGAGCAGCTCTGTGGAAAGAGATCTGGGAGTCCTGGTGGACAACAGGATGACCATGAGCCAGCAATGTGCCCTTGTGGCCAAGAAGGCCAATGGCATCCTGGGGTGCATCAAAAAGAGTGTGGCCAGCAGGTCAAGGGAGGTCATCCTCCCCCTCTACTCTGCCTTGGTGAGGCCACACCTGGAGTACTGTGTCCAGTTCTGGGCTCCCCGGTTCCAGAAGGACAGGGAACTGCTGGAAAGGGTGCAGCAGAGGGCTACCAAGATGATGAGGGGACTGGAACACCTCTCTTATGAGGAAAGGCTGAGGGATTTGGGTCTCTTCAGTCTGGAAAAAAGACGGCTGAGGGGGGATCTTATCAACACTTATAAATACTTAAAGGGTGGGTGTCAGGAGGATGGGACCAGGCTCTTTTCAGTAGTGCCCGGGGACAGGACAAGAGGCAATGGGCACAAACTTGAGCACAAGAAGTTCCACCTAAACATAAGGAGGAACTTCTTTACCCTGAGGGTGGCAGAGCACTGGAACAGGCTGCCCAGAGAGGTGGTGGAGTCTCCATCTCTGGAGACATTCAAAACCCGCCTGGACGTGTTCCTGTGTAACCTGCTCTAGGTGACCCTGCTCTGGCAGGGGTGTTGGACTAGATGATCTCCAGAGGTCCCTTCCAACCCTACGGTTCTATGATTCTATGATTCTATGATAAGGAACCATGTACTGGTGCTTATCTTACAAACAAAGGAATAGAGCCATAATAATTTATCTCCATTGTAAACTGTTAATTAGATCTTTTCCTAAAGATTCACTTCTTTCATTAGTTTTGCAGTTGTATTGAAAGCTACTATTGGCATCATGAAGCTGGGGTCAGAGGGACTGAGGGACGAGCAGGCTGTACCAGGACAAGACGGTGCCACTCAGGACCACGTCTGTCCTGTGGCAGCCATGGGACAGGGCAGGCAAAATCTGGGAAGAGGGTTGGTTGGGAACATCAAGATCCCAGTTCCGGTGCCTGTTCACCATAGTCAGGTTTTCAAATATTAGCTTAGTTGTGAGATAGAGCCTTATGGCAATTCATTATAAATTTACAGAATATATTGCAGGTGGTTGGCTCTTCTATACCAGACTGTGTTTTAAGCTGTTCTAAGTAACAGAGGCCAACTCCGTCAATTACACCTCTCTGTAAAAGCCAACAAAAGCCAAGGGCAAGCATTGGCACAAGCCACGGATAAACCATTTGTGACAAGGTGCCCTGAGGCCACCCCAGCGTGTCCTGGCTGTGCAGTCTGACAGGTCTCTGAGCTGCAAGGGGAGTGTGAAACACACAACTTACTGAGAAGTGTGACTTTTTAAATATTACTACTATTCTTTCTGGATAATGGAGAGAGGAGTGGGAGAGACAGTCTAGCACGATCACACCATAGTGCCTCCAGCCCAACACTGGGACCCACCACATGGCACAGATCAGTCTTCCAGAAGACATCCTGACCTGGCCCAAATGGCAAGATGGACCATCCACTGGCTTCTAATGGTGATATTTTCCTTCATTGCCTCCCTTGTTCCTCATCTCACCTGCTTTGTTTTTAACTTGCCGCCTCTTAAGTGGCTGTCCCAGAGGAAGGAAATGGTCCTTTTTTTGCATGTCCAGAAGCATCTCAGTAGAACATTGGCCACTGCTCTGGCAGACCCATCACAGTGCTGGATGCTTGGCAAGTGGTCTTGTTTCCTTCACACCCCCTATGTTGGGTTAACATCCCTCCCTTTCATGCCAGGCCACTGGGCCACCCCATGGGCTCTCCCTCCCAGGACAGGCTCATGGAGGTGGCCCTCTCCCATCCCTGCAGATGGATATTCAAAAAACAGAATCATGGTTTTACAAGTTCTCTTAGGAGAGTCCAAGTCAGCAGCAATGATTTTCTTCAGTCATCTCTATATTTTGTCATTCATGCCCCCCACCAGCAGACACTGTGCTACCCCACCACGAGCACTGCCAGCAGCAACACGCCTGTGCTGCAGGTCACATGCGACTCCAGAAACTTCTTGTGCTTAATACTGAAATCAACCTCCCACAGCCATTTAACCTTCTGCCCCTAAATGCATCCTGGAGGAGGAGATCAAGAAAAATCACTTTAGAGGAATTGCAATGTCACCCGAAGTACACATGTTCTAACCTGTATTTTCTAATGAATAAATAAAATATTTTTGTGTTTCCCTTCTGTTTTGTTTTACTTAGAGAAAACGACACTCAGAATAAATACCAGCATTTGACTACCCCAAATACTTTAAAAACATGAGTAAACTGAAGAAATTTACTGAATTTATTTCTGAAGCAGTAAGACAAAGCAGCTTTGCAGTAAACAGAAATAGCAATATTGCCCCAAAATATTGTCCCCAAATCCTGTCCCAAATAGGAATTTTCCTATTCTATTGTCTTCTTTTTCACTTTTTGCAGATTCTCTTTTGGATCAGATCAACAACATAATCATTAAATAAAATTCAAAAGCATTTCTCAAGTCTTTTAAATGTTCCTGGACAATCTAATACTTTATTTACTAAACGGCATGACATTATTTACAAATGCTACATCTTTTTCTGCATGTAAGTGGTATAGAGTATTAGGCAGCACTCTTAAAATTTACAAATGCAGTCATTTTAAGATAAATTCTGATTTACCTGGTTCGAGTCTTGAAACATCACTGAATTGAGTACAATTGCAAATAAACCAATAGTGGGTCATTCCATTTATTTATTTATGAGGCAGACATTCTGTTATTTGTATGATATTTGGTTGATGAGATGTACCGGTAAGTGCTGCAAACTGCACACTTTGAAAAGTCATTTCTAACCATATCATGAATTTCTGTGTGTAAGGATAACTATATAACATAGGATGATAACTGAGTGCATTTGCTGCCTGGAAAGTTGATCTGTTTGTATCTTATCTTTATAGAAACTCAATCACAAAAATTCCAAATGTTTGCATACATACACATTTTAAAAGTTTACTTTTAAGTGCTGCTTCTTACCTTTCGTAGCTTCTGTATCAGTTTTCCATAGGATACCAAAATCACCAATAAAGGCACTATAAAGCAGGTGGTGAAGAATGCAATAATGTACGTATGGTCTGTATAAGCTCCCGAGTACCTGTATAAAACACAAAATACATTGTGTATGTATTACTAATATGTGGTATTATTTTCTTGAAGTATTAATTTTGCTCTTCAAAGCTGCCCCTAGTATTTTTGTCAACTGTTTTTATTCTAAGTGCCTCTTTACGGCTCTAGTCCTATCAGCAGATGGAGCCCTGGGCCACCTCCCTGGCCGTGGTGAGGACAGGATCCTGTGGCCTTAGGGACAGTATGACAGAACTGAGGACAGGATCCTGTGGCCATAGGGACAGTATGACAGAACTGCGGGACAGTTCAGGTGGGAAGGGCTGTGTTATCCAACCTCCTGGTCAAAGTGGAGGCAGCTATGGGGTCAGACCAGGTTGCTCAGGGCTTTGTCCTGTCTTCTGAAAAATATCTCTCATTGTCCTCTTTGAATCCTGAAAAAAGCACAAGGTATAGGATGGTTATTTTCATTGGAGATGGAAGATCCTCCCTTTAGAATTATTCTTTTTTAAGTCTGTTCAGGGCAAATTTTGCTCAGTTTTGTTACAAATGTCTTTGCATCAGTTTTTGCAGAGATGTACATCATCTTTAAACCATTCCTTTAAATTCCTGCCCCTGAGATGTCCTGAGCTGCAGGTTTCGTTTCTTTACCATACTCTGCAAGAGCGGCCTTACCAGTTGGGCTCACAAGTAGTTCCAATCTTACTGGTGGTGTAACTGCTCCAGCCCATTGTTGGTGGAATAGTCCAAATGAAGGAAAAGGTCCACACAAAGGCAATGCCTAGGGCTGCATGCTTCCCCCTCAAGCGCGTATTTCCCAAAGGGCGGCAGATCACAATGTACCGCTCAAAAGCCAACAGAGCAAGAGACCAGAGAGCAACGATGCCTGTAGTAAGAAAGCACAGTCACCATCAAAAATTGGGCAGATTCACTGAAAAGCAAACACCATCCCACATCACAGAATCACAGAATTGTTTCGGTTGAAAGGCATCTCTGAAATTCATGTACTCCGACACTCAGGCACCCCCCACAAGCACAGTCCATACAGCCGGTTGCCCAGGGCCAAGTCCAGTTGGGTTTTGAGTATCTCAACAGATGGAAACTCCACAGCCACTCTGGGCAACCTGTTCCAGTGTTTGACTGTCCACCACATCAGGCACCTTTTCCATCAACCCAAGTTATGAAAGGGTGTACAATTTATGTGTGTTATTCTAATATGTATTAAGAGCACAAGATTTTCTTTTTGTCTAGTTTGTCAGTCTAAGGTATAATGACTACAAAACCAAGCAGCTAATAGGGCCATTTAACTGACAATTACTTCTTTTCTTTTTTCATTTGGTTCTACTCTGAAAAGCTACAAATTATGTGTAGCTTCCAAATTAACAGATTAAGATATATCTTCTGAATGCTACCTTTGCAAGAAATGTCATATATCAGTGCCATAAAACTCACCTACAGACAGCTGCCCACAACATCAAAGTATCAGTTTATTAGGCACATATCACCTGGTTAGCCACCAAAATCTTCAAATAGCCTGATTGTTCTCCATGGGACACGGCTTACATGCCACAGAAGGATTTAGTAGCATTGTCCCTCACCTCTGTCTAGCTTAACCAGGCTGAGAGCACCTGCGGGACTCCTCAGCTGAGGATCGCCAATGTGTTTGGTTTGGAGCAGTGACAAGAGCTGGGAGGCTGCCTTTGCTATGCAGTTTCACAAACAGGAACAGGGAGGCAGGAGTGAATGTCGGTCTCAAATAAGATGTCCCATTTTAAACTAATTCCCCGTTTATTCCACAGAGCTGTATTTACACAGGGAACTATATGGTGAGGGTTTTCCCTTTTACTTCTAATACTTTTTGTATTGTTAGTAGAACAAAGTCAAGAAAAAGAATCACAAAAAGGTGTTGGTGTTGGAGTGCCTGTTCCAGGCGTGTCCCGGTCCCTCAGAGCTACTGCAGGGTGGCTAACATAAGAGGTTTCCTTGCCCCGATACATTCCACAGTTTAAGAGCAGCCACTCACTGTTTTTCTCTCTCTCTTACTTATCCATATATGCACACACCTAAGTACAAACCTTGAAAATAGCTAAACATAGTGAATTTTTTCCTGACTGTTTTATCAAAAGCCCCACAATGCTGTTTTTCTATTAGCAAGCTTTTTCTCATTATATTAAACATATTCAATGACTGGTATACATGCGACAAGCCACTGACACATGACAGAGATAGTGATCTACGTTATTCACTCACACATGAGATCCACTACACAATGTGTAACTGGGGAAGGAACCAGTGAGTTCGGAGCATGCAAAGTCAGTGACCTGGGATGCCGCAAGAAAGCTGGTAGAACACGTGGAAGGAAAAGAACATACAACTACAAACAAAATCCAGCTTACCAAAAAATGTGACGGCAAATCCTTCCAGCACACAAGCCCAGTATCCCATGTAAAAATAACCTTTCAGATTCGTTAAAAAGCTGATGGTGCCACCAGTCAGTGAGACCAGGAAATCAGCCACAGACAAATTGACTATAACGTAATTGACAGGTTGTCTCAATTGCTTGAACTTAAAAGTTACCAGGATTACAGCCAGGTTCTCAGCAAGCGACAGGGAGGTCACCACCAACATTATTGCTGCCAGAAGCCTGAAGTGCCAGGGCTGGATGGAGTCCAGGGGACGGCGGAAGGGATCCCACCTGGCAGGACCAGAGGAACTGGGCAACAGTGACTCATTTTCAGGTGCTGCAAATGCATCCATTTTTTCTCTCCCACTGGCAAAAATAATGGTGTATAATACTGGAGTTTCTAATCTGTAAATAATATTCAGGATTAAAAGGAGAAATTTGCTGTCTCCAACAGAAGTGTGAACACACTCTCCATGCTTCTGCTTTCCGGTAATAGTCCAGGAAACAAAATTTTGGTTGGAGGAAAGTTTAGTGCTGTGCAGTGAATGTGGGAACAGGAATGAGTGAGAAGATCTCTCAGAGCAACCTCTGCCCCTCTCTGCCCGTAGTCGCCTGCTGCAGACGTGTCTTTATCTGTAATAAAACCCGGCTACAGAAGCTGCAGGTTTCCTCCTTCTACAGCAGCCAACAGCAGAGCTCAGACATCCCTCAGATCATCCCCGCTCTGCGGGGGAAAATGAAGCGTTTGCTTGGAACCCTCCCTGACCTTTAGCATTGTGAAAATGAAGCTTTCCTGTGGCTAACAGCGAGGGTGGAGAGATCTCCCCCTGCCCAGAGCGCAGCAAGGGGGAGGCTCCCATTGGAGTCGATGTCTGGAAAAAGGGCAGCCCTGAGAAGATTAACGCTGGGCGACCGCAGCCGCTGTGGACGGGGCAGGGAGCCAGCACTACAAACCCTGCCTGCACCTCAGGCCAGCTTACCACCTCGGAGTTGAAGCTACCAGTTAAATAAGTTTTCTGTGTTATTCAGTGGAATTTCAGCTTCTGTCAGACAGTAATAGATGAAGGCATAATGACTAGAACTGCAGCTTTATTGCTAAAAACTCAAAGATGCACAACGATGTTTTAAAGATAGAGTTTGTAAATACATGAAAAGAAATAAAATCAGTACAGCACGACAACAGACAGCAGGAAAATAGCTAGTCATATATTTCTGATAAAAATGACTGGATGAATCTGAACTCCTTAATAATCATCATCAGCTAAGGTTACTTGTGTTCGTTTCCCAATATGAGTAGCTCAGTCATCTCTGCACCCTAATGAGACACAGTACTGTGACAGATATTCCAGTGCTCCCATTCTAAAGGGCTGCCAGTAATTATTACACAAATTAAGCTGGATACCCCAAGAATATGGAAATCAGTCAGCTGTGCTGTGAGATAATTCTTGGGGACCATAATCGTTAATCAGAGCCTCATAGTGTTAACCAGAGTCAAAACCACAAAAGCAATCCAGTTTCCGTCTTGGAGAGTTCACACTTCAGACACACACCACACACAGCACATGAATAAACAAACAAGAGCTGAGTGAGAGTGAAAATGAATAACATCACCTGCCCATACATTCCCTTGAGTTTGCATTTGCTTTGGCTTCTATGTGAAACATTTTGTTAATGCAGGTTAAAATCTTTTGGTACACAGGAATGGAATCAAAAGGGTTTCTGGATGCTGGCAGTAAGTGTTATGCATCAGAAAATTTCAGAGTATTTTGAACTGAAAAAAAAAACGCCAACTCCTACTTACCATAACCAAAATAACAAAGATATTTTTAAATGGTTAGTATATACTCAGCTGAAAAGGAAAGAGACAGTGCTTAAGCAGATCAAATCCAGTAATAAAAATACTCACAAAATAATACTTATTCATCAGGAATATTAAAAAATTCCAAGCTACATAAATAAAAGAAGGATCAACATACAGCAACATTAAAATGCCTCCAACCGGTCCTTGTACGGCATGATTCAGCACAGTTCTACTGCCTATTACAACTTCAGTTCGAAGTGCAGTTGCACTTCTTCCAGCATGATGGGTTTGCATTTGCTACTTTGCTCTACATTTGGTACCAATCTTGCACTACAGGCCTTTTTATTCCCACAAAAATACAGACATAGATTTTTTTTTTTCACAGTATTGTTGAGATTTTTTTCTGAAATCAGTATCGGATAAATTCAGAAAGTCAAAGCACCACTCTGAGCACAGGGTGAGCAGGAGTATCTCAGGTCTGTAGCCTCCATTTAAAGAGACAGCTGTTTGCTGGCATGATATCACTAGATCTTTAGGTCCTTTTATTAAGGTTGTGTTTTCCGTTAGTGTTAAATTCCTTTTCCTGGACTTCCATGTACTGAGAGTTTGTGGATTAACTTGGCGCACACGCAAACCGAGGAGTCCCCGTTGCTCACTGACCTACTGAAGTCTTCATTTTCTTGGCCAGAGCTGAAGCACGACTTGCCTCCTTGGCCAAGGTGCTCCTGACTAACACTTCCTACAAAGAGGTAAGTTGGTGGACAATAAACAGCCTCAGGCTCTGGTTAAACTGCTGCTGGTTGGAGCAGGGAACATACAGCTGACGAGGTGAAGGGGACGTGTAACTCACAGCACCTGTGTAATGTGCCGCCAGTAATTCCAGCTGTTAGACAAAATTGGGGTGACAAGAACTGTGCTGACTGAGATCAGATCTGGTGCCTGAAATTGTATGTGGCAGTTAGCGAACTGGCCCCGAATTTACCGTTCCCACACCACACAAAGAGGGAAACGAACTCTAACATCAGTGTGATGTTTCAAGTGGTGCAATTGAATCAGTTCTTGCAGGTTTTGAGCAAGTGACAGTCAGTCCCAAGGTCCTGCCAGTTAACGACAGCAGTGGCCTTCACTCAAACTGATGGTGAAAGATTTGCTTTGTCCCCAAGAAGGATTTCATTTCGTCACATTTAATTAGAGCAAACAGCATTTTCTGTGGTACAGATGTTTTGTGGGATTCTGAAGTGAAGGACTCACTTTAGGTACAACCAAAGTACCTGTGTCAAAGGCTGTGGTGTCCCATGTGAGTGCCTGTCCCAGGGACTGACCTGGCTAGGTCACGCTGAGATAAATATTCTCCTCCTGCTGCCTGACTGAACCAAAACCATTCGGAGCATCAGAAGTGGGAGCAGAGGAGAGAGCTGATGCTCCTGTGCAGTACAATATTATAAAGATATTGTAAAGTACCTTCATACAACCCATGCAACAGCTTCTGTGGGAGGATATTGTCTAAAAAACACGCTGAACATCCAAGAGCCAATGCAAAAAATCATCAGTAAAGTGGGCTTTTCCAGTTGATCAGGTTGTCTCGCTGAAGCATTCATTTCTAGGTGGTCGGTTTGCGAGTGTGCCTGTACAGAGGGTACTCCAGAGATTGGCACCTGTTTTTTTAAACTGATTTCCTACAACCATTTCTTTTTTTTTTTGGCTGCAGTTCTATTTTCTCACAGTTCCTGAAAGCCAGCAATTACACATTTGAAGCCTGTTCTCAGAAAACACTGAACTATCATAATGGAAAAAAATTGTTCTTGCCCTTTTGAGTGACTTGGAGGAATTATTTTGCTCCTTTACTCATTAAAAGAATGGGAGTGGAGATTTCCTTTTGTCAAAAGATAAACGTTGTGTACAAAAGAGGTGTTCTACACTGGGAAAGATACCAGCATAGTTGCAGGAATTTCAGTAACCAGCAATACATCATAACAAAGCTGGTAGCTAAACAAAACATGTTCTGTTAACTATGAATAAGAAACTAATTAAAAATAAAAAAAAAAAGCACACACTGAGCATCAGAAACGGAAATAATTTGTTAGCAGGATGTATTTACTTAAGACATGTTAACAATATCTTGCAGTTTGGGGCCTCACCTGAGCAGGTAAGGCTTTGTTTAATTTATGATAGCACAGTGCTTTGCAAAGCACAGTTAAACCCAGTTCCTTGGGCATTGCATAAAAGCAGTTAAGTAAAAGGCAATGATTTCATACTTTTACTGATTCTGACTGAAATTATTTTGCTGTCACTATGAAGGTTTTTCCACAGACTTTTGAGTTTTTCACCCACTCACTTTCACATGATACTGATCTGTTAACACTCCAGTAAAAGAAATTGTTGCTTTAACAATAAACAATAAAGTCCATGAGCATTGAAAGAGCTATGTCACTATAATGAGCAAAAGAACACTTCAGTGGTTTGTTTTTCCTCAGAAATTGTATATTCCCCAAAAGATCATTGTGAATTGTTATCCAGTGTATTCACCTGCTAGTTCAAAGTAAAAAAAAAAAAACTGTTCACGTGATATTTCTTATTTAAGAGGATTTTTCTATTATGAAATCCTCATTCAGAGGAAAGAGGGCTTAATCATGCAAGAAATCCTACTATCTTGAGGAGGATCATGTACATGATAATCTTTAGTATTAATAACCATTATTTAAAAAGTTTGTTATTAGATACATCAAATAAATTTTATCTGTTTTTCAGTCCCAGAAGACAGTATATGGCATTTGCCCTAAATTTGGTACTAGATCGAGACCAAATCCATGAAGAAATTAAGGTCAGAATACAATTTGCAGCTTTGCATTTGTCATCATATTTACCCTTGTCCATAACTAGTTTCATCAGGGCCTAAAAGTCAATGTTCAAATAGACTCTCACCATCATCTTAAGAGTAAGTGTTTCTTGGGAGTGATTATATGCAGAAGTTTTTTTAGATTTTTATTTCTGTAACATTTGTTGTCAGACATCTAATCATAGAATGGCTACGGTTGGAAGGGACCTTAAGGATCATCTCATTCCCACCCCCTGCCCTGGGCAGGGACACCTCCCACCAGCCCAGGTTGCTCCAAGCCCCGTCCAACCTGGCCTTGAACCCCTCCAGGGATGGGGCAGCCACAGCTTCTCTGGGCAACCTGGGCCAGGGGCTCACCCCCCTCACAGCAAACAATTTCTTCCTCACATCTCATCTCAATCTCCCCTCTTGCAGTTTGAAGCCACTACCCCTCACCTATCGCTCTACTCCCTCATAAAGAGTCCCTCCCCAGCTTTCCTGTAGGCCCCTGTCAGGTACTGGAAGGCCATTATAAGGTCTCCCCAGAGCCTTCTCTTCTCCGGGCCGAATGATAAATACAAGCGTTTCTACATTGTAGTCATAGCAGGGGCTGTGTATCGGTGAAGACTCTACCCTAGCAGTCACATCAGCACGTGCAGCACGAGCTGATTTCGCCCACTGAGGCGCAGAGGAGGCACCAGGCCCAGGTGATATTCACGGTCCCTTCTGGCCCAGAGGCAGAGGGATGGCGGAGATCAGGCAGCTGGGGACAGCTGTGCCCCATGTCACCCTCCCACACTCCGGGGGGGCACGGACAGCTGTGAGGTGACCACAGGGCACACTGGCCCCAACAGCACCAGAGCACGGAGCCATCCTGCTCTTGGACTGTGTGGGGACTGGCCTCTGGATGCAGCAGGCACACCTGGGTCAGGCAGAAGAAGGGCATTTGGGCCAGTCTTGGCTGGGAATTAGGAGACTGTTGGGGGCAGAAATGGTACCAAAGTGCTCCAAAACTGAATCTGCCCCCATCCTTGGCGCAGCAGCAGCCAGTCCTTTCTATGCCCTCGGCAACGCTAGAGCTGGCTGTGCGCTGAGCAATTAACCTAATGGGAGCAGGAAGAAGTCTTTACACACAAAAAAAGCAGAACAAAAGTAAACAAACAAATCCCTCTCTATTTCTCCTACAATATTCACAAACTCTTACTACAACATTCAACTTTAAACTTAATTTTTGCAACAAAGTCCAATTTTTATCATGCCTAGACATCAGACAGCAGCAGGTCACAAGGTGACTTTTTCGCTCCTTCCAGCAGAGGCAACACTTTCTCACTCTGCAGCTTTACGCTCCTGGTAAAAGATGACAAACACATTCATTCCCTTTTGATATTACTTGTTCAAGGAAAACAATAAAAGATAAGAGGTTTTAAAATTGGTTTCATGAAGATTTATGTGAGCACTGCAGCCAGTTCTACTTCACACAAAGACCTTGCAGGCAAGTCCCTGCAGGCTCAGAAGTGTTTAGTTCACAAGTACATTAGGTACCCAATGAAGACAGAGTAAAAGTCTCAGAACAACCCAAACCCCAAATATCTTCTGTTCATTCACGTAACTTGTTTTTTTCAACACTTAAAATCTTTTATGGCAAAGTCCCTGTGAACAGTGATCTGTTCCATTTGGCAAGCTAAACAGAGGTGCACAGAGTCCATACAGACATTTTAACATTCTCATTGCAGCTGTGGACGGGAGGAAAGCAAAGGAGAAGGCTCAGAATGTCATCAGCATTCACAGCTACAGTAAGCACCAGACTAGCACCAGCACTGGTAAGTCAATTTTTGGTTCCTTTAGAAATGGTCTGACACCACGATATTTAACTCCAAGTCCCAATATCCCTGGAAGCTGAAGGTTTTTGAATGAAAGATATTTGTTTAAATCCCTCTCTGATGCCCCTATTAAAAGCTACTTCCCAATAAAACTGAGCCAAGACAAAATCTTGGATCTGGGATGCCAAGTACTTTTGGCTATGGTTCAGAAATTCATAGCTTGTGGTGAGCATGGGACTTATTTGGTGGTCATTTTATTTCTTTATTATTTATATTTTTTCAGGTATCAGAAATGAAAACTGTAAGCGTATGCTGCCCTAAAAAAAAGAATCTAGGTTTGGGACAGGGCTTGTGCAAGTGTCACAAGCACATATGTCCATCCAGCTCATTCTCCTCCTCCTCACCACAGGAAAGGCTTGTGCTTGTGGCTGCTGAGAGCAGCCCCAGACCGTGCCTGGTCTGCACGACCTGATCTCACCCAAAACACATCAGGAACAGGCTAACGAGCAGGAATACGGATGTTTGCATGCTAGTGCTCAAGTCTGTGTCCCAGCCCGTGTAGTTGAGTAGTACAGATGTAGCCTTATGTGGTGACAGTCAGTAAACAGTACTTTAATGGTTTTATGTTCTAAGGCCCAGGGTGTATATACAGGAACAACAAGCAGCCACTGTCCACATACTCATCCACTTGCCTGCTTACTCACATGGGCCAGCGCAGGGGAGGGCAATGAGTCTCCCACTCAAACAGCCCTGACGACCCTCAGCACCAGGCTGGGGTAGCCCGGCCAGTGCTCGCTGCTCAGCTGTGCCCAAGCCTACAAGCAGAAGGGGTTCTACCCTTTAGCCACCATGCAGCTGAAAATAAATGCACATAGTTCATGGCACTGCTTTCTCCCACGCAGTCCTCTGCTAGTAGGGCCTGAAGACAGCTGGAAGAGAGAGAGATGGGTCCTGGGTAGGTGAAAGCTTGGTGAGGACCTGTGCAGCTCCTACCAAAACTTCAAAATCACTTTCTTTGTGGTATCTGTAATCCTAGCTGGAAGTATGGTACTGAAATAAGGGTCTATAAAGACTATTCTGAAGCAGCATGGACACCACTGGCCTGTGCACTTTGTTACATCCATTTGTTCAGCCAGACATTCAAAACCAGCTATGTTGTGAACTATAATAGTGGCCATCTCTTGCTTTCTACTTAAAGCCTGAATTTGAACATTTATGTTTGTTAGTAGACTCTGATTCAGGTCTGAACTCCAGTTCCTTGGGTAGTTTTCCAAAGCAATTCTCTGACAAAATAAAATCAGTAAGAGTCACTATCCAGCAAATGGTATCTCATTAGTGTGATATAAATCAAACATGGCATGACCTTGCCTTCTACTCAGATTTATTTATACTTGTTTGGGGCCAAGTCTGTTATTCTCTCATGGCTAAATTTCATTATATGAGATAGATGGTGTTATAAGTGTTAGCACCTACCCCAGAGATTCCCGATAAAAAAAGGAAAAACACTAAATTCCCATCTGCCATTTGACAAAACATCACATCTATGTATCTGCCTATTGTGGAACATCTTTGGTTGTGGTGTCCTACAGGATTTATCTTCAGGAACAGGAAGTTCCTCACATTTCTGTAGGTTTCTTTTTCAATGTAAACATAACTTGAAATTTCTCTCACTGAAATTGTTTTTACAATTGACCTTCATGAACAAAATCCTAATGAAACATCATGTAAGAGGCCAGATAAAAGGTCTTATTAAATTAATCCCTTGTTAGGAAGGAACCTCAGAGGAAAAATAAGAGAGCAGAGAAGAGATTGGAGAAACCCCTGCATAGTATAACATTGAAATAGTAAAGACTTCAGTCAAGTCCCATGAAGTTCAACAGAAGCCTTCCACTCTCACCAAGTAGTGGATTTCCTGCCAGGGATCTCAGCCAAACTGGCCAGCACCATTAGTGCTGGCACGGGCAGGCGCATCCTTCACCCACACTGATCCCACACTGCCTTCTGCAGCAACGGCACCATCCTGACTCCGTCTGCAGGGGATAAATACTTTAAACCACCCCATCTCTTAGCTTGTTGGAAATTACTGTTTTCCTTGGGTAATTCTGAAGGACATAGTCCACAGAGATTCTCAGTAACTAAATATGTTTTGGAGTAAGGTACAAGAAAGAGAAGTCCTAACCTGTCTTGTGTGGTGCACATACAGGCTGGTTTTGTGCATTGGGAATCCCTCCTGTCACCAACAATCACGTAATAGATTTTTTTATTCAAATAAAGAACTGTGTGACACAACCCTGAACCATCACCAGGCACAGGTCCCACAGCCTGACAATAACTGCTTATTACTTTACCTCTTTGAAGACAACACGTGTCTCAGTCTATAGAGAATATGGAAGAAAACGTTCAATGTATGCATTAAACTAAGCATCACTTATTTATAACATTCACACACAGAGGAAAATTATGGAAAAAAAAAACCAAGTTACATTTTGCAACTAGCCACAGTAATTCAGCAAAATATACTAAAAGAAAACATTAGCAAAGCTAAAGAAACTGTTTATTCAGATGACAAAGTACTTATCTGCAGGAGTGACAAGTAGATCAATAGTTACAGAGCAAGCAAAGAAACTTTCATCCAGAGTCACAAGCTTCGTAAGACTTTTGAACTTTTATCAAAGGCTCAACACTGCCTATCTCCATCTGAATTTTAAGCCATTCCTGAGCAGCAGTGATAAACGTGACAGTCTGTTCTCTTTTCCTCCTTGAGCTTGGCTGACTTGCTCTGAAGTAGCCATACAGTGTTGACAAGCACAGAAGAAAGTCCATCTGAGTAAGTTCGCTTTGTCCCCAGATACACCATATTTAGATACAACTCACTGGAGCCATATATATAGTACCAATAAAAACAAATAAGAAATGCAGCCAGAAGTTCCTATCAGTGTACCATGACAAAGTGTCCCTGAGAAGGGTCTGACAGCACAGGAGTCAGGACAAGGGAGAGGACCAAGGTACAGGTGAGATCATGGAGATGGACCCTGATGGTATGGTGCTCAGCTGCAGGCAGCGCATAGACAGGAGAGACGGGGAAGCAGGAGGAGCGATAAGTCATGCAACACTGAGTCACCAAAACCCTTGCACCATGAATACACAACCGTGCAGAGGGTGAACTTCGAGTCACGCCATCCATGGGATTCCTGGCCTTTCAATGTAAACCCTGGCATGAGGAACTGACAGGAACTTTGTTCTCCTCTGTACTTCAGATTTGATGTATAATTAGGAGAAATACCCCCCCTCTGCATTTCAGGCAGACAATACAAAAGCTTGATTAAAAGTGCCCAGCACTAGTTAATTTTCAAACATGAAAAAGTGGTCCTTAATTTTATGCTTATTCCCAATGCAGACAAATAAAATTACCACAAAATGCTCTAAGCAAACTATATCATAATGCCGTGAAAACATTTAGTGTCATAAATAATTTTAAACAAAACCTTCACTTTTGGGTTCACAGCCATGTTTTCTTAGAAGTTGCAATGAATAATGATCATGAGAGCTTTCGAAAATGAGTTATGCATGCATTGACTGAAAAAACCCTGCTCTCTGATGAAGTACAGCTAAGCCAGCCACCTATTTTATTGTGTAAAAATTTCTCTTAGAAACAACCGCAATGGTACTCTTTCATATTAAAAAAAAATAAATACATGCATGATGATGCAAAGTGCAGAGACTCATCCAGAGTGCGGTGGGCTCACTCAGCTCCCATGGAAGACAATCGTAACTACATTCAATATCTTTTTGGACCTGGTCAGAGTGACTCTGGGCTTCTCAGCAGCAGAGGCCTAATTCAATTCTGCCACCCTCAGGGTGGACACAAGTTTGTGTCCTTGTCCTTCCCAAGGACTAGTTGTTAATTAAATGCCTCTGTTACCCTGCACCCAGCAGAAATCTTGTTCCCCAGATGGGAAGGACAATCTTCCTTCCTGCCGAGGCCTTTGAGAAGGGCTCAGGGAAGGAGGGGGTGGCTGTGGCTGGCGAGGAGCTGAGTCACGGCCCTGCTACCCCCCAGAACCTCTGCCTGCTCAGGCTCCCCCTCCCTGGAGACCAGTGCTGGCACCTCTGCCTGGGGACAGCCCTTGGGTTTTGTCCCCACTGCTGCGGGGAACAGGACATCAGGCTTGCCTAACACTTGCAGCTTGGTTTTGGCATAATTTCTATTGCTGTACAGCACCATAATATTTTCTAAAATGTATTTTTTACACGAAAGCTTTGTTCAGTGTTAAATGAGAGATACCACAAAGTAGATGAGGAGGAGCGTCTGCTCTTGAAAGAAGGAAGGAACTACAAGGCAGCAAAAATACTTAACAGTTGTCAAACAGTTCAGTAGAACTAGGAGACTTCTCCCCCTTATTTTCTCAACTGAGGGATTATCAGATCTCCAAAAGGTGAAATTGAAAGACATACCAGGCACCAAAAGTCTCAGCGCCGTCACAAGAAGTTCTCTGCCAGCAGCACACTGGCTGGGTGTACTGGGAACTTCCACACAAGGCGAGCACAGGAGCACGGTGTGGAGCACTGCTGCACCCCACTGGGACCTGTGGAGACGCCTCAAAATTGTTCTTTGCACTTTGTGGGAAGGGACGAGGTTCAGGAATAGCAGTCGCCCCGTCACTACCAGTAGCAGAGTGACCTGGGCTGCAGTGAGAGGGGAGCACTCTCATTGTTTGTAAGATGCCATGGGTGGACAGTCCCAGAGCCAGCTGCTTTCTGATGTGTGAGCAGACTGTTGACAACTTTTGGCACCATGTAGCTGGCTGTAAAGCTCACAGGAGCCCAGTCTTAGGGGTCTACTTCTACAGTACCTTTGCATTACTCTGGGAGAACCTTCTTGCTTCGGTTTATCCTTCTGTAAATTGGTGTAACAAGCCTGGCCTCCCTCATAAAGTGCCTTAGATCCACTGATAGGAAGTGCTGAGCAACAGCTAGATATTGGTATAAAACAGTTCTCATGAATATATAGAAAATCAAATCTAAAACATGCACAGAACCAACCACCAGGCTGTTCAACCTTTCTGCCTTTAGAGCTGGTCCAAGGTCACAGGCAGGGGTGGTGCCAGCCTGGCTTGTGCATCACTGCTCTCAGCAGGCTACAGGTGGCCAAGAGGCATGAACGCCTACACGACCAAGTCCCAAACATTTTCCTATTGGCAATGCTGACAAAAGAAAGTGACCTTCTAAGTGAGATGAGAAGCTGCAGAGCTTGTGCTGGGTAGCGAGGAAGGTCACTGCCATGGCAAGTGCAAGGCTTAGCCAAGAAGCCAGGCGAGCCCCCACAGACACTGCACTGCGAAGGAGCCCACGTGGGACCTCACTGCATTGGAAAACTCTGGACAAAGTATTGCTACCACCAAACAGCAGTTCTGCAGCTTGCACGAGTTGAGTCAGGGCTCAACCACAATATCCTGACCAAAAATCAGGCAAGCAAATCATAATAATCTATTAAATACATTTTCTATTCAACAGAGAAGGACGTTTCATGCCTGGGCCACCAACTCATGGCTAACATGATGTTATTTTTTCCAACACAAAGTTGTGTTGAACCAAGTTATTATATGACTAAGGTTTTCCCCAGTTACAGTTATACAAATATGAATATTTTAATATAAAATTATTGCACTGAGCCATTAATGTGCCTCTCTTCTGTTCTTCTCTACACAAACTGGAAATAAGATTTTTTTCATGTAAAGCAGAAGAATCATTAGAAGAAACATCTGAAAGCTCACAATCAGAGACATATAAAATATTAAATTCAAAGTAAAGATGAAAATGAAGTCTTGATGTGAAAATTGAGTGGTAATGCAAACCACTGATTACAGCATAGGAACTAGGTCCCTTGTATAATGGCATTGCTTGCTAAAATACAATCAAAATTAAATTAAAGGTTTTAATGTTTATCAGACAGTTTTGGCTCTGTGTCATAAAGTTAACCTTGTCCCAGTTTGCTGATTTTCTCTTGGCTGTGATTTGTCTTCTGATTCATTTTCAGCACTACCTGCAGAAATGGTTATATCTCAGGAAACATTCACCATTTCAGTGGCTAAGGAGGAACTTGATGTCTGTTTTGATGTTGTATTAGGTTCAGCAGTCATCTATATTTATGAATTTGTCTGCCAGTGAAAAAGCTTTTATTTTGCCGTGTGTTATTAATTTTCCTTATCTAACTTGACACAGACAGCTAACACTGTGCTATCAGTTGTAGAAACAGTCTTGCACTTTTGGAAGCGGGAACAATCTAGCTTGAGAAGGAAACACAGACTCTAACTGCGTATAATGTATTTCTTACACATTGTAAGGAGTTGTGGTGCATATTCAGACATATTGATCTCTCTTTCCATGGCTTATAGCATGTTAGTGTTAATCAAACCCCAAGAAATAGGGATGACCACTGCCAACAGTATTCACATCTGCATTTAGACACCACGGACTCACCACACACGGTGCTGCTACGTATTGCAGGCCACTGCTCATTGCACAGCAGGACTGAGATGCTTATCTGGAGCACGTTGGTGCTATTGCAATGTACCTGGTCAATGGAAATAATATGGAAATTCTAAGTAGCCCAAAAGGCAACTGAGTGCTTTGGAAAATTCTTTTCCAAGTATTGCTACCAAACAGCTATTCTGTGTCTTAATGTAAAGTGAGATAGGATCTCTGTGCATTTTTGTGAGAGGATATCACACAACAATGCCAGTTTTTCAAAGAACGACAAGGAGTGAAGACACTTCAACTATGAAAAAGTGAGCATCATGGGACAAGGCAAAATCTCCTTGTGAATGTGTGCCACTCATTTGCCTACCTCATTCCTTTCACTTTCTGATTCTGCATCTGTTCTGGTTCTTTGTACTGCAAAGATCTAACCCTAGCAAATATATTTTACCCAAAGTTTTCCAGCATAATGGTACATCCATGGGTGGTTGGAGCTGTTCCTTATCACAGTCCACTGCTGCAGAGGCCATGACAGAGCACGTCCAAGACCCCGGCAGAATCTCAGGCTCTGTTCTTACCAAAGGAGCACTGGAGGAAATAGGTCCCTGGTCCCACATCTTTTTATTCCAGGGGCCTGGCAGCGACACTGTCTCCCTTCCCAGGCTGTGCTGTGCATGGGCGAAGGAGCCGCTCAGCTGCTCAAACATCACCAATTCCTATGGCTTGCAGCAGGCGGGGCAGAAACATTCCAGAAACAGGCAACAACCAGAGAGGATCTGCTGGACAACAGCTGGACCATCCCAGTTTATACACCATACACCTCCCTAATATTCCCTATTTCAGCATATTTATATTGAATTATAGCATCTTACATGAAGCCTGTAACTTTGCTACTAAAAATTCATTTGAGAAGCCTGAACACATGAAAATTAATAATCTCCATAGAGAGGCTGAGAATGATACTTTTAGCAATGCCCAGTATTTTCTGTCTTAAGCACTCATTATAACACCATGCTGTATTTTATACTGATTTTCTTAATTTACTTTTAGATTTATTGATGAATAAAGTAATTTACTACTGAAATACACTATAGAACTTATCTTTTTTTATTGAAAAGGAATAAATTGATGGCAATTTCTGGTCAAAATGGGTTGTACGATATGTTTAGCTTTGGGCCTAATTGCCAGGCCGAAAGGTTACCCGATGCTAACTCAGTTGGATTACACTCTCAGAGAAGCAGGCACGGTATGCTTTTTACTGCAGCCCCTCTGGTGCAACAACCTAAAGCTCACTTGTGGAGACTGAACTGCATTTAATCAAAATGCAGGGAACTGCACCTAAAGATCTGCTGAGCCTCGTTAGATGCATTGAGCTGTGCTACATTCAAAAGATAACTTTTTGTGCATCTTTGTAGTAAAGATTTTTCTACCTGATTATACATTTCTAAATATCTTTATGAATGAACCACTCATTTAATTTAACCACCAGCAGAAATTTGTTGCAAGTGGAACAATAAACGCAAATAAATCACATTTATTTCTTATGAAATATTAAAATGAAGCGTTACAGCATCAGAATGAAGGATTGAGGCAGATCTGTCAGAAGACCACCAAAAATAGTCACTTAATAGAGTAAAACTACAGATGTGTTTTCCTCTTAAGTAATTTACCATATTTTGAAGACTTTCAGTAAGAAATTTCACTAAGAAATGTCCCCTAACCATTCCTAATTCACACTGCAACGATACTAGTGCCCTTACAAGGCCAGTCATCTTGATGTTGTTTGCACAGTGCATCTTCCTACCATGAAAACAGTGACCATTTCCTTCAAAAACACAGTCAAACACACCTTTTGCAGTGTACAGTGAATCAGCACAGGTCTCGTTACGGGAAGAGGCAGGGATTCCAAACAGTTAACTGCTGGTACCCAAAAAGTAATCATTTATTGTCTGAAAATGTTAGAACATTCTGGTATAAAATGCCACACAACAAGCTGTAATAGATCATTATTTAGGGCACACAATGAACGTATTTAGTGACATCATTGAGCAGCAGGGTTTGTTGTGCCTCAGCCTGACCACTCCTCACCAAACCTCTCAGCCCCACACCACCACTCCTCCCCTCCAATTTCAGCCAGAAAGGCTAAAAGGATTCGTTTCTTATGTAGAGACACTTAGTGTTTTCTCATTCTTATTGTAGGTCTTTTCACAGCTCCTTTGTGAATTTGTCACCTTACTCTGATGAGAAAAGCATTATATGAAAAAGAAGCCTAAGAATAAGACAAAATAATTACATAAAAAGAAAACTTGAGGATGAAGGAAGAACCTCCAGGCATAGTCTGATGCACTGGGCTGGTCACCTCTCACCTTTGTGAGGAGGTTAGTCATTACCCTTTTTGCCAAAGTTGCCTTTCCCTTTCCAATCAATAGACATACCTGAGCACACGCCTTTCACGCTGCTTTCAAAGTGTCCAGATTTGCACAAATCACCTTCCTCTGTTTCCAAGAAGCAGATGGTTCTGGCAGAAGGATGCTGTAGATGCTCTGCAGAAGCACCATCAGACCTGACAGGGACATGGGGCAGAGGAGTCCCATCCGTGGCAGCACCATCCAGGGCACTCTGGCTGCTGGGGCAAGGCCTGGAAGGACCCACATGGGTGACGCCACATCATGAAATGGCACCTCTCCCTGTGCTGGGACAGGTTGGAGTACACCAGAACAGCTCCTACTTTGCAAAGAAATCCTTGCAGGTGTATTCCACAACTCCTTCCAACGTCCCTGGAACTCTGCATAAATAACCCATTTGGACCCACCCTTTTGAGTTGCTGATTACAGCTCCCTCAAAACACCTGATCTTAAATTCACTAGAAGCCCTTCCTTTTGAATCAGAACCTACTGGCCTGATCCTGCAAACCCTTCGGCAAATGGTTATATTGATCACAGTGAGTAGGCTGCTTCACCTGGGTGAGAATACTGCAGTTGCATATGTGAACAAAAGGACACAGTTTTGTGTACAAAATGTGTGTGTTTTATCTTCTGGTTGATGTGAGTCCTGCGAAATTGACCTCTGAGATTCACACCTCTGATTTACCCTCAGAAAGGAGTCCACTTCTTCCTGCTTGCTTTTAGTAACAAAGAGACTGTGGATCAGTGCTGTGGCTAATGATACCATGAGCAACCCTTTCTCTGGCAATCTACTTGTTATAGTGCACAAGTTAAGTTCAGGGATGACTCTCATGCGGCAATAACTGCATAACGGAGGCTGAGAGACATGCACCCCCCAGGGCAGCGGGGCCGAGTCTCTGCTGGGGGGGATGCTCAGGGTCCCGATGGCAGTACTGTCGCTTCCGTCCTTTGCAGCTTCAGCGGGAGTTTGACTCTTCAGGAAACCAAAGTCCTGTATCCACCCCTGAGTACAGTCTCTGAATTGCTGGAAAAACAGCCTTTTCACAAAGGTCTTTTCACAAACAAAAGTTACGGAGTTTTTAAAGTATTTATGATAGGATTATAGAAGGGGGAGCAAATCATGTGAAATGAAGTGTTTTGCTTCCCTGGTTTTATCTGATTATTTTTTTAATATGACATGGTATGCATATTGTTACAATCAACGGCTCTTGCAAGCCAGATAAAGCTACACGGATAAAGCTGCTTCTTCTTCCATCCTGTGCATTTATGTTTTTAAGTAAAAATGTATTGAACAGTGCTGGCAGTTCATAGTGCTAACAAACTGCCGTCCTGCACATGTATCTTCAAGAATATTCTAGTAAACTGAATCTTGTAACACAAAACTAATGTGACCTGTTTGCCAATCCTTCCGCTTTGTGTAATAGCTGCCAAAAGTCAAAACACAACTGGTGTGCCATTGCACCTCACAGAGGGAAATCAAGACTCCGGTTGCAAAGGATGAAAAGAAAGCTCATTGTATTTGATGAGGAAGGGTTCGGAGCAGAAGCTGCTTTTAACCTTCACTGTTGATTAAAAAAAAAAAAAAGAAAGAATAAACAAGACTTTTCTCTAAACAAAACTATGTCAATTTTGATTTTAACTATCCTCTTTAAGAATATTCCAATAGTGGGACGTGATTTACAGGAAAATACCAACTCCATGCTTGCTTTTGTCAGCACCTCAGATCTACCTACTTGAACACAGATGCTGGCAAATATTGATGCACCTCTTGATGCTAGGACTCATTACACTTTGTACTAGCAGTTTTGTAGCGGGTTTGCCAGCAGTTACCTAACAAAATTCTTACTTGTCGAAGACCATGTTGTACAGTTTTTTCTCTCTTTTTTCTTTTTTCTAACCCAAATTCATAACTGACATACCCTCACTGGCTTCCTGTCTCTCTTTAGATGCAAATCAACACCCAGGTTTGACGTATGCTGTATTAGGATCTGATTGTGCAATGTACTGAATGTTCTTGGGTTCCCCACAGAGACCACGTTTTGGTCCAGAAAAGCCTTAACGCACATTTGCTATTTTGCCTTTCTCATTTATATTCTATAAATGCACCCAATCAAAATTCCTATTCAGTCTGTGAGACTGAGAGTGGCTTTGAATCAGCATTTTTCCCCTTAGTTTTAGGTGATGGACTTTGCATAGTCTGTTGTGTCCATTCTTCTCTGCACAAGATCTTCAAGCTTTGCTTCGCTGAGGATGTTAAAGCTCAGAGTTGCAAGCCACTTCTGTTCAGACTTACTGAAAAAGTTCTGTGTGCCCGCATTAGGCTTTTATAGAGCACGTCCATGTCTGCAAAAATGTGAAATTTTAAATTCATTATATGCAAGAAAATAGTTAAATTGGCTCATATGCGGATTAAAGACTATGTATAAATAAATAATTTTTTATTTCTGACTTGACCTAAATAGGACTGCTCTTAAGACAGAACAAGGAAAATAGTCTCACGACAAAATAAAATTTTTTAATATATTCAGACAGTTGGAAGACATTATAATATTTTCCAAGTCAGAGAAATAAAAAGCCTCATTAATGATAACAATGTTAGAACTTGTTTTGGTTACAAGGGTCTCAAAATGCTATACATGTTATATTTAGCAAAGTTCTGCTTCTAATTCCTAGCCCCAAAATGCGTTATTTTTAGCTCAACTTTCAGGAATTAATTTTGCTTACTTAGATTAGCTGGAGATTGAAAAATGTTCTGAAAGCCTTCTAAACATCACTACAATATTAATAACTGAAATTCAGCACCAACAGAAACCAAAGCAGCCAAGCGTTTTGCTTCACAGCAACAGCTGAACCTACCTTTAACCAAACCAATCCCTGTACAGCCCAGGCAGCTGCTGAAAGGACTTGGCTGCAGATTACTGACATTAAGACCTGTATGTGCTGTATCATTATGCTGGCAGAATTTGTCAGTTCATTGCTTAAGCACCTCATCCAACCTCTGATTAAATTGATGGAATTTAACAGAATAAGAACTGAGGCATTACTGAAAGTCAATTGCAAATATGGACTTCAAGAGCTGACCCTGACTTGATCCTACATGACTTAACATGTTGTTCTGCTCTAAACAGTAATATTGGATATTATTAAGAGTATTCAAGAGTCTACATAAAACATCTCTATCCCTTCCTGCCCACTTTGAAAAAATCAGTCTGAAATGCAAAAAAACCCCAAGGTGGCTTTCCTATTTCTACAGCACTATGAGCAAATACTCAGTTGCAGTCTCTTTCGCAGATAGCGGCAGAGCTTCACTGTCTGTGCCAGTGTCCCCAGCTAGGGGTGACATGAACACAAGTTCCACTTCTGCAACCGGAACACGCTGGTGGGTGCTTTCATGCACGTGGAGATATTTCTAAAGCACCTCCTTTTGAGATGCACCTGAAGTTATTATCCAGATCTGCACTGTTTATCCCTAGTTCGTTGTACAGCAGGTGAGTACAGAGCCAGAATGTCGGAGACTGATTTCAAGCCCCTCCACAAGCCAAAATACGTTATGCTGCATCCAATTAACAGTGTCAGAGGCTAAAAGTTATGTTTTATACACCCGTTTCCTGGAGCAGCAGCTGAGTTGGACACGTGTAAACCCTGCTCCATGAAAGGGGCATGTCCCGCCTGTCAGAGTGACTTCAGGACAGCCAGCACACCGAGGCAGTGCTGCGGTGCGGTGGGAAAACACCTCCAGGCCTACAGGTAGGATGGGTGGCTATCAGAATTCTTGAAAATAAATGAACAAGGCTCATTCTTTACATGTAAAAGATAAAAATAAGACTCCGAATCTTAAGCTAAAATTAGGCTATTGTGTAAGAGGTAGGAGCTCTTACACAACAACGTAACAAGGAGCTATGTCTCAGAGGGCAACACTGTCAAGCTCCCAGCTGGCAAAGGGATGCTCACACCTGTGGGATGCGCTGGGACAACCTGACAGAACTCACAGGGACTTGGTCTCAGCCCGGTCCATGAATCCCGATGGGAAGAAGCTGCTGCTGGTGCAGGGGAACAGCCCCGAGGGAAGGACAGTCAGCCAAAAGGTAACACGATAGTGACTTCTGAAAGAGGCTCTTTCTTCAAGGTTTCAGATCGCAGATTTGAGCTTTGGCTCAAAAAAAAAAAATAATTTTAGGTTTTCTTTTAGTGGGAAAACATGTCTGTCTGCTTTGTTTTTTCAGTCTGGCTTGCTTTATGCTCTCATTCAGCTTTCCCTGTACTCATCACCATTTTTCTTTCCTGGACAAAATATGTCTATGTCCAGGGTTTCCTTTTCTGCTTTAGTCTTGGGTCTTGTACATCACCTACCTGACAAACATCTGGTTTTATTTTATAACAGTGTGCCACCTAATAAATTTCCTCCAAACACTTCTTCTGCATTAACAGGCTGCACATTAGTGTCACAAAAATCAACACCAGAGGAAAAAAAAAAAAAAGTAGAAGAGCTGTTTTCTTGTCCTTACCAGGTTACACACATTGCATGGCCCAGCAGGTGTCCACACCGATAGCACCCAACTGCAGTGGCTCCCACCTGAGCGGACCTTCCCTCCTCCCTCCTGACACCATTCTCAGCACCTCACCTCACAACCCGGCACCACTGCCCTGAAAAAGGCATTAGTTAACGTCACAGTGCCTTTCAACTAATACAGTCACAAAGTACCTACAAGCTGGACAGATATAAGAATAACTTCATCTCTTTCTGCAACAGCAGTCATCATCAGAAAAACCACGGCCACCTCCATTTTTGATAGGGAGTGTTCGAAGTATTTACAATATGAGAGGAACACAGGCTTGCAGGATATAGTTGTTCGTAGCAGAATTTGCAGGCAGGACAGCCTGTCGGGCCTCTGAACTGTGATGCTGGGATTTCTCTTGAGAGGTTTCTGCTGAAAATCTTGGGGCTTTGCTCTTGACTGCTTAAAGCAAGGTAACCTAAAGGTGACCTCCTACGTATGGAACTTGTAGTAATTGTAATTTGTGTTTGGAGAAAGGGGAGATTAACTCAATCACAGAATCACAGAATGGTTCGGGTTGGAAGGGACCTTAAAGATCATCTAGTTCCAATGCCCCTGCCACGGGCAGGGACACCTCCCACTAGACCAGGCTGCCTTGAACACCTCCAGGGATGGGGCACTGACAACTTCTCTGGGCAACCTGTTCCAGTGCCTCACCACCCTCACAGTAAAGAATTTTTTCCTGATATCCAATCTAAATCTACCCTCTTTCAATTTGAGACCGTTACCCTGTGTCCTATCATAACAATCCCTAATAAAGAGTCCCCCCCCATCCTTCCTGTAGCCCCCTTTAGGTACTGGAAGGACGCTATAAGGTCTCCCTGGAGCCTCCTCTTCTCCAGGCTGAACCCCCCCAGCTCTCAGCCTGTCCTCACAGCAGGGGGACTTCAGCTCTCTGATCATCTTCGTGGCCCTCCACTGGACCATGCTGAGAAGGGGGGGAGAAAATGTGGAGAGATATAATAATTAGAAATACAACCACATGTGGATTGAATTTGTTTTCTTTTAAGACTGACTTTGTCCAAATTTGGCCAGCTTTGGCTGGCAACAGCTCAAGGCAGACACATTACAGCTAAAGAAACTCTACATTCAGATGATGAGTCCCCAGTAAACTTCATATTAATTTGTAGAAGCTATAAGGCCAAGCTTTAGAGCTTCTCAGTTGTAATGTATGTTCGCATTCAAGTCAGAATCAGATCATTTTAGCTCACAGTTAACAAAAAAAAGAGGCAAGAGACACCTGAGGTGAAACCACCATTCTGAGCGATTAGGCAGTTGAAGTTCTGCACTTATGGCAACAACAGAGCAACTTTTAAGCACTGGCTGCCAGTTTCTACCAACACTACTATGATACAATTTTAATTATTATATACATAAAGTAGCTCCATATGAATGAAGTCATTAAAATAGACTTTACTCACAATTGAATGGGGCTTATCCCTGTATCCCAAACATTTTATTATTTGAAATCACTGATCTCTGCACTGTATTACATTTAAGCTGAAGAAGGTATTTCCAGAGAATTAGTCAATCACAATTAATTTTCCCATCTTCCATCTAGCTTACAATTGCCTATGACTGGAGTTTTCTGATGGCATAGCATCTTTTATGTACTCTCTTGTCCAGCTGAATTAGGTTTTAGCTAATAAATTTTATTTTTGTACTTGTACTGGAATAGAAAGAGCATTTATTGCTGAGAACTTATTAGAAGTAAGCGAAATGTTCTGAGATACCACTTCAAGAGAAAACTGTAACCTGCTTTGCTGAGTTTAACTACTATATAAACCAGCCCATACGTCACTTGTCCATCACACAGTGGGCTCCATGAAGACAGAAAAATCACGTCTCAGTTCAGTGACTCTCTTTTTCCCAGCATAAATGTTTTTCAGATATATATTCCTGTATGCATAAGATTGTTCAGGGTTATTTTTTTTAAACCACGGTATTTATTGCAGCCCTAAACAAAAAGCTACCATCTCTTGCAGCCCATAAAAAGGAAGGCTTATACTGATCCAAATGCCATCAAATTCTTTCACCAAAATCAAGTCCCATTAAGTCAGGGCTTTAATGGAGAAAATGGGATGCAGGGAATTGGTAAGAATATACCAAGAACCACTGCCAGCAGCTCTTTCTTTGGCCGTGGGAAGGACACAGACTGCAATGGCCAGCGCTGGCCCTGCACCTGGTGGGCAGGATGCCCTGTGGAGTGACTGCCACCAGCCCAGAGAGTCACCTCCTGTGAAACTGTAGGTGGGAGTCTGCTAAGCAGTCCTTCGGGCTCAAAACAGCAATAACTGCAAGGACAGCTTCAGAATGTATGCAGAAAGCTTGCAGACAAACTTAGATGGCCTGGGACACCCTGTGCACGAGATCCCACCACACCTCTGTTAATGAGTGCTTTGGGAAGAAAAGCAAAGATGTGTGTTGAGAGAGAAGATTAGGCTTTCTTATGCCAGGATGCAGGGTGAACGAACAGTGAATTTGCCACAGTGAAAGGCAGCGTACAAAGATAATTGCCCTAATCTTGTTAACTTTTCTATCAGAAGTACTGTACCCCAGCACACCATCTTCTCGTATGACCACGGGGAGATGCAAAAAGCAGCGGCTGCTGTGAGCACAGATGAATGTCTACTCAGAACAGGCAGGGTAAGACAGATCCAGCACAAAGTAAGCTCCTTAACTCATGAAAAAAACTCACGACATTATGCAACTTGATAAATGACTAGTAATCAGATCTCACTAATCTGATTTAGCATTAACACGGTTATGTGACTTCTAGCTGGAACTGGCCTGGGTAGACTGGCAGGCTTGTAGATAGCATAAGTTTGTCTCCTGCATGATGCTGGGTATGCATACACTTTGTAAGACATTTCATTTTCTCTATTAACTGCACTAACAGGTATGCACTAAGCAGGAAAGTCAACTGTCACCTTCCACCTGGTACTATTCTTTGGGTAAATTAGGATATTGGTTCATGTATTTCAAGAGAAATATTGTCATTATGGAAAACTATTTTTTTTTCTTCAAATTGCATGACCTTTTTTGCCTTCTTCATATTTACAGATGTCCAAACTGCTGTTCTAATTACCTTTCCTCTTAAAGTAGCCATTTTCTAAGTGTTTGTATTTGGAAAAAATGTAAAATCTTTCCACGATCCTTTCTTCCTTGGAGACGGTCCCTTTGAACCCTCCTTTCCATATCTTCTTGTAACTACTGCGTCTTAGTCTTTTAACCTCGGTTTTAGTGACAGATTTTAGTAGTCATTTTGTTCCTTCCAAACTTGAGTTCATATAGAGCTTTTCTATACCATCGATAATTAAAGAGTCCTTATGTTCTGCATAAGCAGTTACACTTTACATCTAATACTTGCAATTTGGTTTATCTGAACTTAAATTAACATATATTTATTCAGAATTATTTTAATTAGTATAAACAAATCCAGTCTTTCATCTTTATAGAATACAAAACAAAGGGCGGCGGGGAAGGGGAATGACCCCAGAAAACCTGAATACATAGTGTGGAATAAGATGAAGCAATGGTACAGAAGAAAGGATTACTGTCATCATTCATTTGGCAAATTGGATGTCAAATAAGCAAAAATTAATGCCAGCAAGAAAAAAAATGAGGTATTGGTCATTTGGCATGAAAGAGGATAGAAAGTGCTCATTAGAATGTGTCAAAGTGAAGTTACGCCTCGTGATTTTATATAGTGTACATGTGGAAAAAAAGTTACGTTCCATGTTGATAAAATATCATGACAAGTGTTTGCTAATATCACATATGGAAAAATGTGCTAGGAATAAAAATACATTAACATTTTTTTCATTCAATAAATACTTGCTATGGAACACGCAGTGTTTCAGCCTAAAAGCTTTCTTGGAGCTGGGAAATAAGATGAAAGGGTACAGGACCCTTATGTCGCTGCATCTTTACTTTCATATTTCCTATTCTCAACTACCATTCTCTAGTTTTGTGAAAGGGTTTGGATCTCTCATCTGTATCAATACCTGCCACTACATCAACAAAAATCTGCTTATGCAAAGGTGAGGTTTTATTTTTAGCAAGCACGGAAGAATGTCTCTGGCTGTTGTCTTCTGATTATAAGGACTAAAATCTTGGTTCCCTCCCTTGCTTTTATTTTTTTTTGTTTTATTCTCTCCACATTTTCCATGTGATTTTTACGAGTAAGTGTATCCTTGGTTCACAGTTTTAGTTTATTTCTGTATTTAACCCCATAAAATATATTACAATGTGATTTACAGCTACACTGAGGCAAAACTAAAAACTAAAGCATCAAAACCTCGAGCCTAAAAATTAAAAAACTAAAGCCAAAAACTAAAGCCACTGAACTACTAGCAAACCTTATGCCAAGGGAGTTCTTACCTATAAGTTCCATCTCAGGCCCCTGAGATAAAAACGCACAACTTTTTAGATGGCACAGAGATCCTCAAAGCACTCTTACTCATCTTATTCTCAGCCCTTCAGCATTTAAAGTTCTCTGCAGAGCAGCGGTTCAGAGGAGGATCTGAGCCAGGAAGCAGCCGCTCCCCAGTGGTGGCATCCCCGCGCCGGGTACCGGCCTCCCACCTCTGCTCCCACAGCGCTTCAAAAGCGGGTGCAGCCTCCCTGCTCCTCAGCATACCGACGCTCCTCTCCAAAATAATTCAGTCTCCCACTAGTGCAAGAACTAACTTCCTGGTCAGATTGCAGGAATGTAAAAGACGTATATTTCTTATCGATGACCTTAATGTGAGAAAATAATGTATTAGACTGACCAGATTTCAAGGAAGGAAATCCTCTGAAAGAAGTTAATCTCGTCTCACTGCTTATTTAAGTACCTATAAAGATAACTTTAAGCATACAAACCAACAGGACTACTTATACAAGATATTCTTTTATTTTTCTGCTTTATTGGAGTTGCTTTATTGGAAGAGCTTAGATCTGTTAAATAACTACGTATCTATTCTTGTCCCTAATACTGGGCTCATACCATGACTTTTAAAGGTAGAATTCTGTTTAAATATGCAACTTTTAAACTCCTTTAATTACTTTCAGGATAATTTCTCAACATGAGTCATTGCAGTGTATTTTTAAAACTACTTTATCTGACACAACTTTTTATTTTCCATTCGTACTACCAAGAAATCCTGTTATCAAAAAACCAGTCAAGCTCGTTCACTGCTGGCCTCAAGTGCAGAAGAAACAGTAGCATTCCTTTGTCAACACAATTAGCATGCACAAATTAAAAGTATTATTTGGGTCAGTCTAGTTGGCTCATTGGAGGGTATATTATCTATAGAACTATTCCTGAATGTACTCCTGGATCGCCAAAACAACCAAACTCAAAAAATAAGAGTGTTGCTAACATGGGACTATGTTAGCTGCTGGGGCAGCCACAGGAGAATGCAACGCCAAGTCCTTGAACACCGTGACTTTGACTGATGACTCGTTCTTAAACAAACACTTTAGAGTTGCTACACTCGAAAACAAAGTCTAAATGCACAAAATCACAGCAGCATTTTCAGTCATGGAACTGGATGCATGTTTTTGAAAGCCAGTGTGGAGAAGATCACATTCGATGGCCTTTTTCCTCCTAAGAGAGCTCTGGGAACCTCCTGCCAAAGTTCGGCAAACAGTCCTGAGGTTTTTTCTGGTGCAAGCACACTTGGTTATAATTCTAACAAAATTAGAAATACTATATAGTTTCTGACATGAAGGTTTTCCTGTGTTTTATGCTGTACAAATGGGACGAAAGGGCTCCAGGATGCGCTTTGAAGCGAAAGGTATGAGAGTTCACTGAAGGAGGTCGCTGGCAGCACAGGGGCTGCGGGGGCTGGAGCCCGTCTGCCTCCTCCCGTCCTGCACAGAGCCCTTCTTGTCTGAACTGTGCTTGGTGACCTTCTCTGCGTACCAGAGACCAGGGAAAGCAATGGGATGGGGAAATCATAGAATCATAGAATCTTCATGGTTGGAAGGGACCTTTGAGATCATCGAGTCCAACCATACACACACAACCCCCCCCCCCACAATCTGTGCCACTAGAGCATGCCCTGAAGTGCCAAATCTACACGTTTCTTAAATACCTCTGGGGATGGTGACTCAGCCACCTCCCTGGGCAGGCTGTTCCAGGGCCTGACCACTCTTTCAGTAAAGTAATTCTTCCGAATATCTCATCTAAACCCCCCCTGCCGCAGCTTCAGACCATCTCCTCTGGTCCTGTCATTGTTCACCTGGGAGAAGAGCCCAACCCCCACCTCTCTACACCCTCCTCTCAGGTAGTTGTATCAAATGACTAGAGAGGAGACAGAAAGAAAAACAGTAAAGCGGAAGGAAAAGAGGGGGGTGGCAGTGTAGGAAGAGATGGGAGACAGAAAGTAACCTGGCAAGACTGAGAAAGTAAACGAAACCCGAAGTGTCCACAGAGAGAACTTCCAACTTCTCTTGTTTCTGACACCGCCACATTCGAGGTAAGTGGTGTCTGTACAGGAGCCCAGCACCACCACTGGGTGCTTCGACATCAGCCCCGCACGTCTCTGGGTACCGGCGGGAGGCTGCAAATGTGCGCAGCGGACACGGCAGCACGACCGGGCATACAGCGATCGCTCCCGTACTAGTACCACACCATTTAAAATAACAATAGCGTTGTATATAAAATTATCGTCAACCTACAGTAAGCACAAGGAAACAATATTAGTGACATGAGAGAAGGATGATCTTGTTTCCAAGAGACCTGCCTACAACAACGTATCTTTTTTTTTTATAAATTATTTTCATTCATTTCAGTGGTACACTACTTCTAGCACTTGATAATAATCATAAGAGGAAGAAAAATGGGGACCATTTCAAACACTACCCTTTTGTATTTTTCCTTAAAATGAAGTGAAATAGTATTACAGTGCCCTCAGGTGGTGTAAATTAAATTCTGTCCTATTGTCTTCTCTAGAAAGACAGGTCTGTAAATAATACTAATTTTCAGGAGGCTGGTTGAATACAGAAGAAAGTTACACAGGAAGGCAAAGCACAGCATAAGCAGTTTTTTTTCCAAGGAAGGCTCTTTTCTTGAGTGTTTTGACAACTGCTGAATTTTAAAAATGATTCTTTGTTCATTTTTAAATATCTGTGGAAGAAATCTAACAAATCTCCCAAAGAAAACTTAAATAACTTTATCACTGATTGTAGGAACAAAGATGGATAGAAAGAAAGAGATCTAGAAAAGAAGATAAAACCAGAAGGGAGAAGAGGTAATAGATTCTGTAAGAGCTTTTCAGAACAAAAGCCAAGATGTGCGTTTAAAAAAAGAAAAACAGATAGTGTATCATTTCCTAAATACATTCACATGTAATATGTCTTAATGGTGAGGAAAAATGCATAAATAAAACATTATGTGATAAATTTGTCATATAACCTGAAACTTTTTCTGAATTCATACTGTCATTTTTAATGAGCCTTCCAAAGGCTGTGTCATTGCCAAAAATATATTCCTGGTGTTAAATCTTTGGTGATGAATTACGATGAATTACATTTCCAGCCTTAGAGAAGAAATTTAGTCTTAAGAAATCAGTTTCCTGAAGACATAGGACATCTTTAATGTGCATCAGTCCAGTAATTTTTTTTTTGCTAATAAGAGTAACCATGTGAAATGAATTTTATTTAGCTGCTCTACTTCTCCACATTCAGGGTAACTCCAGTATTGTGTTAATATAACTAAACGGTTGCTGTATGCCCAGCATTTATCATTGTTTTATGTCTTCTTTAAATAAATGTGAGGAAGATCAGCGTATCACCAGGAGAATCCTCTAATCAATCACAATTAAAAGATCTGCCAAAGATTCTGCAAGATTATACTCACTGCTATTCTGTCGAGATACCCTTAAAGAAATAGCCTCTCGTCTTACAAATATCAATTACGTCATGGAACATGTGCACCGAAGATGGTGGGAATAGTATCATTGAATGTGGTTTCAGCAGCGAATTCCACTGCAGCTTGGCTTTGTCCTGTTGCCCATCCAGTCCTGGCCTGTTGCCTTTTCTAGAAAGACAACTCGGTAAACAATACTAATTTTCAGCAAACTGGATGAATATGGAAGAAACATAGAAGACAGAACAGCACCACGGTTATAGCAGCCACGGACCTGACTAATCTACTGCTCTTCCAGCTCCCAGTGGCGGGGCTCCGCTGTCCTTCAGTTTATCCCCATGCTCTGGTCCTCTCTGTACCTGCTCCTGAACTGCCTTCCAATGTTAGCCACCAGCACACAATAAAGCATCCCCCAAACAGCTCAGAAGAGTAACTTCCAGACCGTTCCAAAACCCAAACAGGACAAAGGAATTTGAATCCCACCAATCTTTGATTTCCTATTCCTTCCTTCTTTCATTTCCTGGACGCATTCCTGTGCCACTGCTCTGGGTGACCCTGCTCTGGCAGGGGTTGGACTGGATGAGCTCCAGAGGGCCCTTCCAGCCCCTGCCAGTCTGGGATTCTGTGAAATTATACTTTCTATTCCTTTCATGCTGATTTGGGAAATTCTCCCACTGCTCTGCAGTTACGTGCTCTAGGAAATGCTGTGCCCATCCTTCAATTTTCTAATGATTGCCTCCAGGATTTCTGGGGGTGGCCAGAAGAATTGCTGTTACATTTTTAGCAGCTATCTTTACAAACTGTACCCTTCAAGGAAAAACAATGTCAGCTTCTCACTCGAAGTTGTCCCTCGCTCCCCTCGCCCTGCTTTCAGTAATCACTAATTACTTTTTTTTTTTTTTAAACCTCACTTGCACATTCAGGAAGAGTTTTACTAACAAAACACTTCTCTGTGGCTCAGAGAGAATCAATAGTGCTTACAAGCACACTCTTTATTTATTGGCAATTTACTCCTGAATTCCCCCATCTCGGCTATCAATAGGAAGGCAATCTCTTTATAGCACTAATGACTTGCGGTAAAGTATATACATCTGTTTAATACAAATAAGGGCAAACGATTTCCCAGTCTTGGTTAGATAAAATAGAGCTCACAAGGGCTTATCTCACTTAGAAAGAATAACTTGTAGCCTTCTCTCATTAAAAGAATAAACTATTAGAGTGAAGACAAGTAGGGGAAAAAAAAAGTTGGTCTAACGAGGGAAGGGGAGAGGGTTGGGGGACACTCAGGTCTGACTTGACCTAAGGTGGCGATGCTCTTAATACTAATAGTAACCTAAGCCATCAGCAGAAGAAAAGCAATGGGTAAAACAGGGTTTCCAGACAGGAACAAATAAATAAAATAAATTTAAAAAATATTAAAGGCCTGGGAATTTGAGCAACACCAGTGATCTGCTGGAAGCTGCACTGGCAAATCCAGTCAGCCACAAACTGACTCCCAGCTCCACTGGGGGAGGAAAAGCCCTTCATTTTGAAAAGGACATTAAGGCAAGAAAATGTTGCGCACCTTGTCATCATTAAGAGTGCTTCTCATGAGACACAACAGATAGAACAAAACTAATGCTGACAACTGCTATCTTAAATCTCTCAGAAGTGTCACCTGCAAAAATACTGCTTCATTTCTTGTCTTAAAAAAAAAAATATATATATATATAATTATGTCCATGCTATTTTCCACCAATGACCATACTTACAGTAATGGTTGGTCATTTAAACATGTCAAATCCTTAAATCTAATTCATGGTTTCCAGAGCTTCAAAAACTTGTTGCTTAAAATGCAAAGCAGACCAGTGAATTCACACAGAGGTGTTGAAAACCTCCTGACGATACCTTCAAAATCACACTCTAGTCTTCAGCAGAAACAAGTTATTTTGAAAGGATTTATGTATATAGCTCCCTCCACCCCAGTAATTCTCTAAAATGCGATTAAGGCCTTAAAAAGAGAGTAAACCCAACAAAGGCACAAGGTTGCAATACACACTGGGCCTTTTGCTTGTGTTGTTTCTAGAAAGCACTAAAAGGCAGTCTCAAGTACGAAAAGGCAGTCTCATCTATGCGCTTGATAGATGAAGTTAACCCATGCCAGGAAGGTGTGGGTTAGGAACAAAAAAGGTAGATCCAACTTTTAGGCCAAAACGTGCCTTGAGGAGCTTGAAAGCTTTATATTGAGCTCTTTGGTTAAGCTATGAAAACTTAGAAAGCCAAATAACTTCTTCACACAGCCGCAACTGTTCATTTGCAACAGGTAAACCACAAAAAGCCTCCAAAACTTGCCCGGGAAAGGGAAGAGGTATGACAAGAAACAAGAGACAGCCCAGAGAAAACAGCCCGGCATTTAGTCCAGTTTATTGTGCTGCAATCTCAGTGAGGTCTCGCCCTGCACCTGCTCTTGGCTCAATGCTACCATGGGTAGACTTCTACTAGCCGCACGGAGCTGCTGCCTCTGCCCCAGCTGCAGCAAGCGCACACCTCTCAAAGGGGGGTGATCCTCCAGAAAGACAGAAGATACGAGAATTTCTTGGCTTTCTGAAACCATCATAAAACTCAGATGCCCAGATGCCAAAATAGCCAAACATGCTGCCTACCTCAAATGCCCTGCAGACAGCATGACCCTTGGGAAAGCTTTCCATCGTCTCACAGATTTGTTCTATGAAAGGTGCTTTGCTTCCAGCCCCAGCATCCTCTGTTTGGAGCTAAATCAATCTCATTTATCCTTGCAGCCAAACGTTCTGCTCCAGGTGCTGACGGAAGGCCCACCACAGCAGCAGCCTCCCGGGCACTCCTGGGCTGTCTCTGAGCATGGGGCTGAGTAAAGTGACCAGCACCAGTCCCACCGCCCCCAAACCAGCCAGGGGAGCCTGGGGCTCTGGGACTGGGCAGGTCTCAGGTGCGGCTGGTTGGGGCTGGGGGGGCCTTCGGTGCACTCGGGCCCCTCAGAGAAAGGGCTGAGCAGCAGCAATAGCCAATGCAGAGAGTTTTTCCAGTTCTGTAACAGTTTGGAAGGGTGGCAACAAAATATGGAACCTTTATTACTGGGTGTTTGTTCGGTTTTACAGGACAGGACAGAGACAGAACTCTGCAGAGGGGGAACTACATCCCTCAGTTGTAAGACTGTTTGCAAATGAGTTTCTTAATGCACCGTAATTAAGTCTCAAATATCACTGGCGAAGGACACAAGACGACAAACTTTCTGACTAGGAGTTCTGGGCTTAAGCACCACTGGGGATAACTAGCTTTTGGCACTGAGGCTCTGTAATGATTTCTTGTTAAGCAGAAGAATGATAAAGATTTAGGACAAGATTCCCTCCAGCCTTACCAAAAAAAAAAAAAAGTAGTAAGAGCAAATTGAAGTCTACATATGAATGAGTGTGCAATTAGCTTTATTTATACAACCTTGTAACATGATGCTCCAAATTAAGCATATCATTAGGAGCATTGTATTAGAAAGCTATAAAAATACAGACTACTCGACAGCTGTTAAAAGAGATATTTAGTAATGCTTTGTTCATAATGACAGATTGCAAACAAAACCCCATGCAGCTTAAGCACAAACTCTTGACTGAGGACACACTGTTGCCATTTTTTTCTCTCCATATCCTTTGAGAATTAATTTTCACACCATCATGGAAAGTTACTTACTAGACATTTTTGTGTGTACAAACAGAATGACTCAGCCAGCCATCACAAAAAAAAAAAAAAAAAAAAAAAATTATTTACTCTGCAAATGTGCTCCTCCCTTTAATGGCAAAGTACAGAATCCATAAATTTTACTAGTCAGCTGGCATTTCTCTCTGTATTCCTTCTCACTGTGGCACACACGGACCCCCTGACCAGCAGCATTTCTGTGCTGGGCATTACAGTCATCTCATGGTTGTTCTGCCTGTGGATTCAGTTTTCAGTAAATGTCCTCGTGAGCACAAAGATGCCGGGTTGTGCCAGAGGCAGAGGAAGCTGGGAAGGTCACAGGCTCCTCCTGCCGCTGGGGTTCTTCCAGCGCTCCCTGCCATGGGCTCGGCTGCCTTGTCTGGGCCAAACACTGGAGCCAACACTGACGATATGTGACCCATGGAGAGGGGGGACCTGTTTGCCTTATGCCCGTGTGCAGACCTATCATGAGACTTTGCCCGAAACGTTCAAAGAAAAAACTCAAAAGTACTGGGTACACACGACTTAACAGTGAATACGCTGGAAGCCCTCAGATACTTGACTGTGTGGAGCATTTTCACCTGCGGATGTGCCCTGTGAGGGGCTGATGTCCCCTGAGGCTGCTCTCTGCTGCCTGGGCTCTCCAGAGCAGGAGAAGGGAGAGGACACTGCGCAGAAGTGGGTAGATTAACAAGGGGAAACAGAAAAGGAGAGTTTGAGAGAGAAAGGGATTTCACAGATTGTTAGATCTGATCCTTTTTTACACAACTGGTTTTCTTTATTTGTCTCAAACTTCACCCTAGTCTCAACCTCCAGCAGACAGAGGACAAGCACCTACCTGGCTAGCTCTGCCAAGATGGCTGGGCAAGAACCATCACAGAATTTTTATTCTCTGCAATTTCAAGCCCGTGGGGAAAAAATTCCGCACATGTCTCTCCTAAATGTCAGAGTTTAAATTCTGCCACAGCTGTATGAAATGTTGTTTTGTATTTTGCCCTAAGTACAATACTACAATAATACTATAAGGCAATAACTTCATTTTTGCATTTTTATATTTCTTCACATTTCTGTTACCCTGTTCTCAAGGTCATCCAGTTTCTCTTGTGTGCTGCTCTATACTGATGAGGACTCTCAGCTCTGCACCATTAGCATATTCCTACTTTTTGTGCCAAGGATCATAATGAAAAATATTAAATATGGCCTTTCCCAGAACATACATCATCCTGTGAAGATGCTTCAACAGAGATCATCTAGTCTAAAATTACTTTGTTTTCTAGTGACTGCATGATTAGCCAAAAACACCCCCTCAGTTTTAAACACAAGGATCTCTTTTAGGTGTGCTGTGAAGTAGCAGCATCCATACCGTCAGAAGCACAGGCAGGCAGCGTGATTACAGGGCCTCAATGTGCATTTTCCTGCTCTCTTGTCACTAATGCTCTAAGTAACCCCATGCAACAATATCGTTTTCCCTCCCCACACAAGCTTCATTCCTACCTCCACCAGCAGCAAAATAATTCAGAATAAGCCTATGCGGAGAGCTGCCCTGGGTTCCCTCTTCCCCAATCACTCTCTTTTGACACAGACATTTACAGCTGCACTTTGGAATAATGTACAACACAGCGGGGATGCGTTCATGTACTGTGCATCCGACTTCCCTGCAGTCCATAAAGTGAGAGAGAACGCACATGCATTTAACCCCAATAATTGTCAAAACCAGATTATTCTTATTTTTGTTTATCCTCTTGTAGTACATGGCCTCTCAGACATTTTCAGCTGCACAAAAGCTGCAAGAAAAGGCTGTATGCACAACAACAAAAAAGAAGTACCGGTAGGTTAAACAGATTTGTCTAAAGTTATAGAATCATGGAACAGTTTGGGTTGGAAGGGGCATTTGAAGGCCATCTAATCCAACACCCCTTCCATGAGCAGGGACATCTTCAAGTTGCTCAGAGCGCCGTCCAACGAGCCCTGGAATGTCTCCTGTACTGTCGTATTTAATACCGGACAATTCACTGTAACACTCCACTCCGAACACGTCGGAACGCACCAACCTCAGGTCAGTTTCACGTCCTCACCTCAGTTTTGCTCCCACGTCCTTTGGAGGAAAGGTCGCTCCTGTCCGGGGCAAGCCCAAACCCGCTGGCTAATTAATAACAATTAAGTAATGAATAAAAGGAGCCGCCCGGGGGCGACGCCGGACCGCGACGGGGCGGCGGAGGAGGCGGACGCCTCCTCCGCCGCCCCGTCGCGGTCCGGCGTCGCCCCCGGGCGGCCACCGGCGATGGGGCCAGCCGGTCAAGTGGCCCATCCCATCCGGCACTCGCCACCCTGCCCGAGCCGTAGCCCGGCGGCCAACGGAGCCCGTCGGGGCGGCCGGGGGTGGCGGAGACCGCGGTGTTAACGCGGTTCCTGCTCGATGCAGCCGTTGCCGCTTGCAGCAGAGAGAGGGGGGGAAAAAAAAAAAGCCATTAAATCGTTTATTAAGCCTAATTTAGACCAGCGTCGTTTTTACCCTGGCGTTTACACGTTGAGCTAATTACGGGGACGCACGTACACACGGACTGTGACAGCGACCGAAAACAAAGCTGATTAACCCACCCCGAGTAATTCCTTCCCAAACTTACTTGGACGTCAGGGCTGTTGTTTCGGGTCAAACGGAACGGTTTTCACCTGCAAACGGTTCTGGCGACGGACATGACAACATCCGAAGGAACGTGCTCTTTAATAATTGCTCTGATGGGATGAATTCGATTCGCGTTTACTTTGTGAGCGCTTTGAAACGTTCTAATTCCCCACTTGTTGTGGTTAGTATTTTCCCAGGTCAGCAAAGCGTCAAACGCGTAGAAGGCGAAGAACGCGCTATAAACCCCGTTTCCATAATTATTTTCTCTAAAAACCTCAAATCCGAATTCTTCTTTTCTTGACAAGGAAGCGTGTTTTCGATTAAGAAGAAAACCCGCCGTAACCCGATTTGTGCGAACGAGCTCCGTTCCGCCGTGATGCAGGAGCCGTTCTCCCCTCGGAGCCGAGGGCTGTCCCTGTCGGCCGGGGCTCGGCGGGAGGCCCCGCTCCCGGAGTGTGTCAAAACCGGCCGCAAACCGGGCGGAACGGCGGTTCCCGGGACATCCCGTCCGCGACCGCGCCTTGAGCGCTCGGCTCCATGGCGGGGCAGCGGCTGCCGCGCTACCAGGGGCGGCACCGACCACCCGGCAGCCCCGCGGCCATCGGGCGGGCAGCCTCGCGGCAGCGGACCGCCCCCCCGCCCCGCGCTGAGCAGCGCCCAGTGGAAACGGGGGGTCGCCCTGCCCGGGGGCCGCCCTGCCGGTCCCGCCGCGCCGGGTGGGTCTCCCAGCGCCGGGCTCGGTGGAGGGGCCCGTGGCGGCGGGGGGAACGGCGCGGCCGCCCACCCAAAGGCCCGGGGCCGGGGGTCGCGGGGGGCTCGGGGGTCGCGGTCGGGGCGGGGCTCGCGCGGGGTCCCGTCGGGCGCGGCGCGGCCACGTGCGTCTCCGCGCGCTCCCACGGCGCGCGGGTCCCGCCCGTCCCGGCGGTGACGTGTCGGGGTGGGGGCGCTGGGTACCTGCCGATTGGGCGGCGGCGGCGGCGCGGGGAGGCGGCCGCCCAATGGGCGCGGGGCGGGCAGGTGCCCGCGCGGTTATCTGCGCGCGGGGCTGGCGCGGGCGGAGGGTCCCGCTGCCGCCGCCAGACGCGCGGCCCCGGCCTGGCCCCACACAGCCCGGCCCCGCCGGCACCGTGACCCCGGCCCCCCCCCGCTGGATCCCGCGCAGGAGCCGCCGCGGACGCCCCGCACGCCTCGCCGGCGGGGGCTGTGCTCCCCGACCGCCCTCACCGCTGGTTTGCCTCTGCCCTGACTTGCGGCTCCCCGCGCTCCAGCCTGGAAGTTCGCGGTGCGCGTCGCCGAGCTGCGGGAGCGGGCGCGGCCGCGCCGGGGTCTCCCTGCTCCCGGCAAAGTTCAGTACTCGCGGTCGGCCCGGCCCCGCGGGCGGAGGAGGGGCCGCCCCGCCGCCGCCGGCGCTCCCGGCGCGGGGGGAGAAGGATCCGCGCTCGCTGATGCGCGCAAATGTTAGCAGTGGGGCAGATGGATGCTAATCGCCAGAGCGCGTTCGTCCTCAGCAGTACGCCGCTGGCCGCGCTGCACAACATGGCCGAGATGAAGACCTCCCTCTTCCCCTACGCCCTGCAGAACCCCTCCGGCTTCAAGGCGCCGGCCCTGGGCGGACTCAACACGCAGCTCCCCTTGGGGACGCCGCACGGAATAAGCGACATCCTGGGGCGGCCGGTGGGCACCGCCAGCAACCTGCTGGGTGGGCTGCCCCGCATCAACGGACTGGCGGCCTCGGCGGGGATGTACTTCAACCCCGCTGCCGTCTCCCGGTACCCGAAGCCGCTGGCGGAGCTGCCGGGGCGGCCGCCCATCTTCTGGCCGGGAGTGGTGCAGGGATCGCCCTGGAGGGACCCCCGCCTCGCCTGTCCCGGTAAGTGCGGCCGGTTCGGCGGGGAGCGCGGGGCTCCGGCGCGGCCCCTCCGGCCGCCGGGAGCCGAGGCGGCCCCGGGCGGGCGGGCGCGGTGGACGGGGCGGGCGGCCCGGCGGAGGCCGCGGGCCGGTACCGGTCACCTCGTCCCGCCGCGGCGCCCCGAGATGTCCCCGGGCCGGACCCCGCGCCGGAGCCAGCGGCGTCCCGCGGCGGCAGACACCCGGAGCCGCCCCGCCGCGCCCGCTCCCCCCGTGGCGCCGGGCTGAGACCCGCTCTGCATCCGGGGCCGGCGCAGACCTGGTCTCTAACGGGGCCGTTTCTCCTCCGCTTTTCAGCTCAGACGGGGATGGTTTTGGACAAGGACGGCAAGAAGAAACACTCGCGACCGACTTTCTCCGGGCAGCAGATTTTTGCTTTGGAGAAAACCTTCGAACAGACGAAATACCTGGCAGGACCGGAGCGAGCCCGCCTCGCCTACTCCCTGGGCATGACCGAGAGCCAGGTGAAGGTAGGTCCCCCCGGGCCGGGGGCGGGCTCCCCCCGCCGTCGCCTCCCGCTCGCTGCCGGGCAGCGCTGAGGCGTTGGGCTTTTGCGATAATTATCAGCCACCGCTGAAACTGTACAACCGTACAGGGATTTTTTTTTAAGTCAATTATATTTTAAATTACATTTGGATATTGGATAAGTTTTAGGCCACTTTCTGCATAAGTTATTTTTTGCTTAAAGTTTTTTGTGCTGCAAACGATTTAAGGAAAAGATATGTAATATATTAAAAAAAAAAAAACAAACCCAAACCAAAACAAAAAAACCCCGAAACCAAACCCCAAACCAAAAAGTCCCCCGCAGGTAACTGCTTTCAGCGGGTCCATTTCCAACCGAGACGGTGTCCAGTAACTGGCACAGCTTCACCTGGCATAACCACGCAAATTTTTTAGCAAAAGCTTCGGGTGCACCGGGAGCCGGCAGCGCTTGTTCCTCTGGCCACCGTGTTCCGTTTTCACCAGCTGTTTGTCCCGCGAAACCGCGGCTTTTGCCGTTGCGCGGCTCCGGCTGGCAACATCCCGGGGGAGCGGCGCGGGTGACCCCCGCGTGTGGCCGCAGCCCCCTCCCCGCTGCTGCCGGGACCCCGCGGCTTCGCCGCTCCCTGTTCCCCAGAGGGGCCGCTCCGCCCGGACCCCGGGCGGGCGGGAAGGGGCGGCCGCGGCCCGGGCCCGGTGCCGCCGGCGGGGGGCGGGGGGCGGCGGCGGGGCTGAGCTGAGCCGTGCCCGGTGCCGGTGCCCAGGTCTGGTTCCAGAACAGACGGACCAAGTGGCGGAAGCGGCACGCGGCGGAGATGGCCTCGGCGAAGAAGAAGCACGACTCGGAGACGGAGAAGCTGAAGGAGAGCTCGGACAATGAGGACGATGACGAGTACAACAAGCCCCTGGACCCCAACTCAGACGACGAAAAAATCACGAGGCTATTGAAAAAGCACAAATCCACGAACCTGTCCCTCGTCAGCCCCTGCAGCACCAGCTCAGACACCTTGTGAGGGTGCGGGCACCGCCGGCTGCTCCCAGCGCCGCGCCAGAGACGAGTTGTACCTGGATGTTTAAAGTGGTGTGTTGTACAGCCTAAGATGTATGTGAAATGTATATATTTTTTACAGAATAAGTTATGAAATTATTTTCTTTCTCATCGATGTAAATTTCAGAGGAATTTTTCCAACTTTTTTGGTTTTTGTTTCGTGACCCTTTAAGGTTTGCCCTTCTTTTCTTTTAGCCTTCTTGCCGATTTTCCTGCTCCTAACAATCAAATTTTGTTACGTTTTGTATGGGTCGCCAAATCCAAGCTCAGCCACTTTGTATATAGTAAATTTCAGATTTTGTGATGTATATTTCTAGTGTAAAAAAAAAAAAAAAAAAGTCTGTTTTCTTTCACTCCCTCCCTCTACTCAGTGTTTTGGCGGTTTGATTTCTCCTGCCTCTGGATTTTATGCTTAATAATATCAAAAGAGAAAACAACCCGAAAAAGCACGGGAGAAAAATGGACACTTGATTTTACATTAGCATCAAATAACGTCTCCAGACGGGTTGGAAAGACTTTGTATAAACCAATAAATTATTTAACAAGCTTCTCCTTTAGCGAGTTTCTTCCCGCGTTACTCGTTCTCGTTCCTCGCCCCCGGGGCTGCCGAGGGAGGGGCCGTGCCCGTCGCAGAGACATTTTTGCCTCTCGCCCCACTGCTCCGGGGGCTCGAATTTTTAGGGCCGCGCTCGGCCGGCGCCTGCCCTCGCCTCGCCCTGGCCGCTTCCCCCGGCTCCGCGGGGGCGGCGGTGCCGGTAGGTCGGGCCGTCCCGGGCGCTGCCGCCCCCCGCTCCGGGCGGCCCTGCCCCCCGTCCGGTGCCTGGCCCCGCCGCCGCTCCGGAGGGGAAACGGAGCCGCTGAGCCGGGCGAGCCCCGCGAGCGGGGCCGAGTGCGGACGGGCGGGGGGGGGGCTGCCCCGACGGCAGTGCCGGGAGCCGGGCTCGGTGCCGCACGGGAACTCCCCGGCCGGGACCCCCCCGCATCAAGGGAAGAGGAACCGATAAGAGATGGACGGGGCTGAACGTCCAGCTGAGCCCGCGCCGGTTCCCGGCACGGAAAACCGTTTCGGTGGCCGTTGGTTTTTCCTGCGGGGAGCGGGAAGGAGCGGCTGGGGCTCGTCCCGGACACCGGCGGCGGTAAAACCCCCGAACTCGGTAGTGGGGGTGTCTACAAGCCCTGTCTCCCCCCGCTCACCTTCCCGTTGAGCTCCGGAGAACGCGACCCTTGTCCCGCACGAACGGCATCGGCAGGTCGGGTTTGCCAGCTGGTAATTAAGACCCAGATAATTAAGCAGCCGTCCAGGTGCCTCGCAAGGGGTGCGGAGGGGCGGGACGGGGCATCCGCGGCAGCCCGGGCGCTCCGGACCGTTCTGAGGCCCGATACCGGTGCTTCGGAACGGTCCGGAGCGCCCGGGCTGCCGCGGGTGTCGGCACTCACCGAAATCATAAAAGACGGATTATTGCTGCGTCGCAAAGTTCTTTAGATGAAACGTGCCCCAAGGAAATCGGGAATCCGTATTCGGCGATGAGTCTTTTTCTCTTTTTACAGAACGGGGCGGCTCCGCGAAGCGCCCGCCCGGCGGAGCCCGGACCCGCCGGCAGCGGCTCCGCTGGGATCGGGCCCTTCCCGGCGGCCTCCCCAGCCAGGAATTCCGTCTGGGAATATCCCCGCAGCCCGGCTCACCCCGCGCCTTCCCCAGATAACGCCTCCGGTTTTTGTGTGTTTGTTGTTGTTTTGTTTTTTTGTTTTTTTTTGGTGTGTGTTTAAATGCTGAAGTTGCGTTTTATGAATTTCTGCGGGTTACATCTCAGCCTCTTCCAACAAATCACCTCGACAGGTCACCTGTGTAACTAAACGCCTCTCCGCGGACTGGGACTATTTATGGTCTCGCAGTTTATAGCCCTGGTGAGTTTATCTGTAAATGGGACTTCGGTCTGAATTTGAAAAGGCAGGTTTGGGTTTTTTTTTTCCCCAAAACCAGAGATAATGAGGAAGGAGTTTACGGTGGTGTATTTATTGAGCTGCTGGGGACTGGCATCTCTTGAGTAGCTCATAAAGTTGTATTACTCGCTGGACATCAGCACTCTTACTCCGATACAAACTCCTAAGTGCCTTTTCCTCGGTTTTGATTAACACTAGAACTGCATTCTATTACACAAGTTTTCATGCGAAAAATAACCCAGTTAATTGGCAGGAGATTTAAAGGTAACTCATTAATAAGAAATGTGACAATTTAATAATTTCCCTGTAATCCCCAATGCCCACATCAAAGGGACAGACACAGACACATTCACCATGATCAGTTTTATTGCTTGAGAACCAGAGTACTCATTTCTAAAGGCCTTCAAAGTTATCATGAGTTGAGTTCGCTTAAATAGAATTACTGTGTGGTTATAATGCAACATGGCACGATAACAATACAGAGCTGCAGACACCCTTTGGGCAACAGTACTTAATATAAACCCAGGTTGTACTGTTGAGAAAACACTCTGCAAGCAGACATCAAATCATTTTCAATGGTAGTGATTTATACCAAAATCAAGCATCAATCTAATGCCATCACGCAGTCCATGAACTCTGTAGTGTTCTAAATTAAATCAATAAGACATACATTTGTGTTTCATCAACAGACTCCCTAATCACCTTTTAATGTTGTATTTAGTGGTGGGAGAAAAATGTTCGTAACAAGATTATATTGTAGGCTGCACCGAGCTACTAACCAGGAAAATTTACAGTCTTTTTTTTTTTTTTCCTTTAACACTGTATAAATACAGTCTGTGTCCAATACAGTTGCTACCTGAAGCAGACTATTATGTTCTTCTCCCATGTTGTTATTGTTTCAATATAGAATACTTGGCACCATAAAACAGTAACAAAAGACGGACAAAAACAGTTTACAAAATTCTGGAAAGTTACACCCAAACCTAGCTAAGAACTTCACATTCAATCTTTACTATTACATAGAAAGAAGGGATTATAGGAATAACAAAGTGAAACTGCTAATACATGTGCTATATAGTATGCTATATATCTGTATCCAGGATGGCACTGCTATATATTATTTATTATATAAGTGTTGTTTGTTGATGTACACTTAACTAAACCTGCTAAGACTCCAACACTAACTGCTGATATGGCACTCTCAAGCATTCATATTGGAAAGTATATTTAGCATAAGTTTTGGTCAGGTTTATAAATTATTTATATATCTGTGTATATATACACATACATACATATATATACACACACATATATACGTATGTATAGAAAGCAGCTGCTGTGTGATTCAAAAACCATGTAACATGGCAGTATAGTAAATAACATGAGAAAAAAATTATAAAAATGAAAAACAAAATACTAAAACTAAAACACAAACCATAAGCCTTGGTCAACAAAGAAAATACCATTTAAAACCATCAATATCTCTATCTATACAATCCAATGTACAAAACCCCAAAGTGGTAAAGATATATAATGTTAGGCATGACACCTTTAAAAGTTTATAATATGCTGAAATAGCTTTTCCACATTGACAAACACTTATTAAAAGTTGAAAGTTGTGAAATCTAAAATACATAACTCTGCTGTCTATTTAGAGTTTTGGCAACAGAATTGTGACATATATATAAAAAATAATTCCACGTTTCTACTTGATGTCACATGAACATACAAGACAGTGAGGTATGTGAGGCTTTTCTCGAACAGAGTCCAGATGCTGAAGCATAGTGTACGATCAGCAGTCTAAAATTGTGGCACTCGGGACTTTATTTATCAATACAGCTGTTACGATTATGTATTTCAGTATACTGCGGGTTCCTTCCCCTCCTTGCTACAGTGTGGTTTCACGGAAAATCTTCTCGTTTCGTAGGCATCTTTTTCCTGTCGCAGAATTGGCATTTTTTTAAGAAGAAAAATAAACACAGGGGAAATGATGTAGGAAATGTAAACGTAAAGGAAAAAAAATGATATTTACCACCACATCACTGCACGACACAACACTTGTGCACATTTGCAATAGGTTTACCTGCCCCAGCAGCTATTCGAAAGGACAGGAACACAGGCTGCAGCAAGTTAGGGAAAAATAGAAGTTACACATTTGAAATAGAAACATTTTTTTCTTACAGTCAGTAGTAAACACAACAAAAATTCCACGACTGGAAACAAAATGATGCAATAATTCTTTCGATTACCCTCACTACAAAATACACACGAGAACGACATCAGCTCCTTACAGACCTCTGCTCCCTCCGAAATCTAAGGGAAAATTTGCCACCGATTTCTGTGGGAAGAGGATTGGGTCCCATACACAACTCCCGGCTATCACAGAATTAGCTCCACTGAAAAGTGCCATGCTACAAAAATTCATGGTGACAAAGGGAATGAAAATTAGTGTTTCTGAACTGCCCGTCCTTCAGCTGCCACCCCTCTGACCTTCGCCTTTTACTGGAGAAGTCAGCGAACTGCTGTATTGTGAAACCTGACTTGGACGATTCTGGCCCAAGTATCGTAAGTAAGTGCATTCTTCCTTAGAAAAACCACGCTCTGTCTCACAAGAACTCTGACCGTGACAGTAAATATAGGCATAGGTTTGTGAATTTGGATTTACGTGCATACACGCACACACAGGTAATCACCCATTATCCACCACGGAGTCGTTGCTCGCCAGCCCCAGCACTGCCCCTAGGGCTGACACACTACCACTGTCGTACAGCTTCCAAGTTTTTGCAAGTTTCTAGTTGAGTTTTTATATAGGTTCTATATACTTTTTATGTAAGTTTTCAGAGGTTACCTCCTACTCCTCGATCAGCTCTTTCTCAAAGCAAGCAAATACTCAGTTTTGCTGTATTGCTTACTTGGCTTTCCGCCTCTTACCTTCAGCAGAGAAGATTGTTTATAACACTCATGTCTTTTTTTTTCACTTTAACAACTAGTATTTATGTAATTCTACATCCTTTTTCTCACTTGATGCTTAAATATGGAACTGCCAATATGTTCTTTTACTAATATGCAGCTAGGCACCAAATTAATTGAAACTAAATGTTTTGGAAGCAATTTCGATAACCCAATGAAAACACTTTTGTTTTACAAGAATAGTCGTAAGTGCACAGACAGTTGCCGGACTGTATCATGCTTTCATTGTAGTGCACATCAGCCTGTTCTTTATTTGATTTCACCCAAGTATCTACTCTAACATGCTGGCTGATTTCAGTTGAATTCAACTTTAAAACATTTTCGAGAATTTCTATTAAAAGTAGGACAGAGGTATATTTGTCTTTAATATAAAATTAAGAGAAACTAGTGCATACATTCTCCTTCCTAATAAAAAAGACTTGGAAGATACAACACTAAAATGTTTAATTTAATTACCTTGTGATCCCCCATGCAGACATTTGGCCCAATGTGGTCATATATTACTATCTTCTCATCATTTTCTGACTGGTTAAAAAAAACAAAACACAACAAAACAACAGTCAGTTCCGGTATTCTCCAGGTTACAGAAACAGAAAGAAATGTGGAAATTATTTACACAAATAGTTCAAGCCACCTTCTGAATGAAGTGGTATTAACACATCTTTGCTTGGCTTCTCCAGAAAAAGACCACGCAGAATGGATTTTTAAGCCGTGGAACGGATTTTTATCCCTGCTGGCAGCAGTTTGTGCGGTTTGTCCGCGTGCGGTAACTGATGGAGCCCCTGCGCCCGCTCCCTGCCGCTGGGACCGCAGGAGATTTTCGTGAGTAACACCTGGGCGGCCGGAACGCCGCCGCGGTTACGGTGGCACGCTGGCCTTTCGCCCGCGCGACGCAGCCAGCACCCCGCGACAGTCCTTCTTTTAAGAACAACACGCATTTTTTATTGAATTAGCTGGGAAACATGTTGTTCTTTGAATTAAATGCAATCCACATTGCCTCGTAAGAGCACTTGATTTCATTATATAGGTGATTTTAAACGTTCGGAGAGATGAACGAGTTATTTGCAGTTTATGAGTATAATCTTTAACTATTTCTACGAGATACATTTCTTCATCGGAAAAAAAGCCTTATGTGATTTTAAGAAAATGGTCAGCAAATGAAAGATGACATCCCTCCAGTCTCCGTTGCGAATTGCTTTCACTTTGTTCCATGTTGAACTTTATCCTTATACACTGACTTCTTCAGCGTTTGTAGCTTAATGAATAATAAAATGTACTCATCTTTCTGCTATTTGCAATAAAGGCGATTTTGAGAATCTGTTTTGATTCTCTAGCACAGTCCTTCAGGAATAAATACAAATACATTGCCATACAAGACAATTTCTCATTATGCTAAACAATTCCTATAAGCTAATTAAATCTGCGATCTGCAGACTCTCAAGTCTCTCATGCAATCATAGATGTGCTTTAAACTAGTTGGCAATACTAATTTATTTTTGTATGAAACAGTCAAGACTTTCTCATCTGTAATCAGTCAAGTTTGACTGGGCAATAACTTTATATAAACAGTAGCATTTAGGACTATAAAGTTAAAACTGAATTATCTTTAATGCAGTAAGGAAGCTTAAGGTCAGATTTACTTTATAGCACGGTTGTCTGCCAAAAATATAAAAACATAACCTTCTGCATTGTATGCATGAGCACTTTCCAATATTTCAAGATCATAATGCCACTAGCATCGGAAGTGGGGATACATTCATCAAAAGCGACTTGATAATTTACAAAGGCAGCATAAAATTGTGGATTTTCAACTGCATAATCTTTAGACAGATAAACAAATTACAGCGGTGCACAAGCAGAAACAATATACACTTGGCTGAGCATTCATTACTTCACGCGATCAGGCGTCAGCGCAGCTCCCTGGCAGTGGGCAACCTTTGGTGTTTTAGGGCTCAGGAAGCATAAAATAACATGATGGTGGGGTAACCGACCATGGCATGATAGATGATGTTGCATGAAAGCTGTTTACAGCCCCATGTCTCTACAATCTGCAATGCCTACTGTGTAGCTGAACACACCGTACAGCCTGGTAATTTGTGCATACTGTCCTTTCTTTGCATAGGATTAAAATGCAGATGATTTACTATGATTTTTGTTTGAAATAAAATACAGAATTGCTAATGCAGAAAAATAAATTCTCTACTTGCCTGTAAGAAAAGTTAATACAGCAAAATAATTACCTGCATACGGATTTTCAGTAGCCAGTTACAACCAAAAATTCTTCAAAAATTCATACACATTTATATTTTAATTTTTTGTTACAGTGTAATCAGTTCATTAAAATTTGCTTTTACTTTCTTCACAGTTGCTTTTAAAGCTTCAAAGCTAAGCCTTTGCAATAGAATAAATTCTCCATGGCAAGGCAAACACTGCTTGCTGTGTAGAACCGCAAAAACTTGTAAGGTCATTTTGCCCTTTCCTCTATCAGTTCAGCATTCTTTTCTACGGAATATTTTCCTTAAGCTTTATGGGCCAGAATTACAGTTTGGTTTTGAGCAGGATAAGCTAACTCCTGTCTTGGTATGGACTCCCTGAGTTAAACAGCCCTGCCAGGCTGGCCTCATCTGCAGCTGTAATTTTGCATATGCATTTCTGGAGATATCCCAAACTGCATGCTTGTAATTTGCAAATGCAAAGCTGCAGAGACAAAATTATACGCATTTTTTAAATATAAGCTTTGAATGATGCAACTGACTGGGTTTCTGTTCCATGGAGACTAAGAATTGGGCTAAGTGACCTCACAGCTACAAATTTCTTTAACGCTCAAACTTTGTTTTCCTTTGTTTAATTTTCTCCCATTATATCCAAGTTATGCCCCCCTAGATAATCTGAAAGAATTCCTTTCCCTCTGTACTGTTTACACTCTTCAAGCCTTTGTGTACACTTCTATCTCCTTATTCATAGCTTTAAAAAAAATCTTCCCTCATTGGCCACTCTTTCCATGGTTTTAATCCTTTGTTCTTTAGGAATTTCATGGGCGCCAAGTACTATCTGTAAGATTTTGGGTAAAGTCTCACTTTTTCATATGATATTTCTGTGTAAGAAGATCAAATAACATTGATTTTGACATTACTATTTTGTTATAAAGCCTATATTCCTCTCAGCTTCACGATTTTTTTTTTTAGTAAATACTGTGGTACATGCATTGTCTAAAATTTTGGGCGAAACTTCCAGATATCATGCAGACACTTCTTCAACGTTGAAATGTGTGAGGAAGTACATCAAACTGAAATTTGAGTAGCTACGGAAAAAATGTTCTCAGCCTTTCAGTGAGTTATACCCTGCAAAGCCAACAGTCTAATCATGAGATAAATAACCCTGATGAGAGAGAGAAACAGAAGGTCATAAGCTTCAGGAGAGCACGTTTCAAGGGTTTAATTAATTTAAACAGAAAATAAAAAAGCCACGAAGATGTAGAATATGGATGTATTTGCAAAGATTATTTTCTGCAATTCTGTCCCATTAAAGGGCATTAGTTACACAGGAGCACACAGAGAGACGCAGGGGTTGGGGCAGTTTTGGGTTTGCCAGGCCTGTTGTGTGGGAGGCAGCGACACGGGCTGGCAGGGAGGCGACCCCGCGCGCGGCGCCGAGCAGTCACAGCACGGCCGCTCGCCTGGCGCTGGCGGCCGCGGCGGGGAGGGGAGCAATTCCCTGTCACAGCAATTCCCTGATGTGCTCTCCGTCCTGCAGAACACCCACAGCCAGCGTACGCGGGAGCTGCCGTGACCAGGCACACAGGAAAAGCCGGGGCAGCGAAGCCGGCACACGCGAGCGGCTGCGCTGGCTCGGGGCTCCGGGGAGAGGAGGAGAGCGGAGCGCAGCCGGGAGAGAAGGATAACTGGAAGGCTCCTGAACTATACTGAGGTCATTTAACTTTCAACAGAGCGCCACCAAGTTTACCTTACCTCTATACACTAAAATCCCAAGAGGAACTATATGTTCTAAAAATGTTGCACAACTGTATTTTTAAAGCTCTAATGGGATGTCTAAATTAGGCACTTAATTGGTGTCCCAAAGTTAGGAGCTACCTGCTGGAGACTGCCCTCATTCAGGGCACAGCACTAGGAGAGGCGGCCCATCCAGGATCTGACATATTCTTGGGAAATCTGCTTCTCACCACCAGCAACAGAGGGAACCTAAATCTACCATGTTTGTAGCTCGGGTACCTCCAGCTGCACAGGCTTTTCTTTCAACAGCCCGACGCCTCAGCCAGCAGCCACTCCTCGTGATCTTGTCTGCAGCTGTGCTGAATCCCCAGTAAGGGCAGTACTGTCACCTGTCTTACCGGAGAGTGGACTGTACTGGGGGACGGATGGGGGCTTTTTATCTTTTATTATTCTTTTTTAAAGCAGGCACAGTTTCGCAGCGCTGCACGTCCCAGCACAGCACTGCCAAGAGGCGACAGGCCCGTGCTGGCAGCTCAGATATCAAAAGCAGCTCTGGTAACAGCCGAGGGGTTAACGGGGACAAATCCACATGCTCAGGCGGAAAGCACCGGGGGCAAAACCGCTCATTATTGCCATGGAACGCCATCTCCAGCTTGGCGAGTGTTTGCTATGGGCAACTGGGAATCCAGGGACAAGAGGAAGTGTATCAGCCCTCCCTCCATGAACACACTGGTGGCCGCGGGTCCGTACTCACCTTCAGAATGAGCTCCTTGGCTGAGTGGGACATGAGGATTCTGTCGCACCAGGCCGGACATCTCGTATTCATGTACTGCTTTCCCTGGCTGGAGTCCTCGCTGTACGGGTAACTGCAAACAGACCACAGCCACAACCATCAGCAACTCTGCAAAGCAGCCGGAATCCTCTGGCTCAAATGACCACACTAATTAAAAAATGCAACCAGCAAAAAGCAGCTCTTTAGACACCTCTCATACCTATTTATCTTTCTTTTCTCCCCTCCTTTCCTTCCCATGTGCTCTTCCCGTACTTCTCTTCTCGCATCTACAATCCGACTTTAGGCCAAGGGTTTCAGACACTACAGTTTCAAACCTCACACCTCCTACCTTGCATTTTTGCACCTGAGAGTGTTCAAAGACCGCGGACTATTCAGCCATGTCAAAGTATGAAAATCAGCTCAGCAACAACTCAAGTACAGAGCAGGCTGTTGTCTGTGACTATGGAAAATGAATAGGTAGAAGATGAAAAAGGAAACCTAGGAAAAAAAAGGTTAATCTCATGGGCTTTCTTTGCATGATTCTCTCGAGGAGAGTTATCCAGGAATAATTTAACAGAAAACAGAGTTCAGGCCACTGTCATCTCTGCAGCTGAACACAAAAACCACCTGTACGGATCCTCTAAGGCTGACAGAAAGGAAGAAATGACAAGAAAGCAGGCTTTTTAGGGGATTTCTTCAGAACCAATGAATTAGGAATGTGGTTTAAGGAAAATGATGCTGACTACGTAAGTTTCTGTAACTCTATATGAAGCTGTGTTAACAAAAAGTAAATAATTTTGTAAAGACATTTGGAATAGAAGATGATTAAATGGTAGCTATGCTGTGGGGTCATTACAAATGTGCTATGGGATCTCCAGGGCATTCTAACTTTGCTTTAAAAGGCAATAGAAAGTGTTTGTTTTAACCTAAAGAACAGCCTAAAGTAATTTAACTCAACGTGTCCGTGTGAGCCCACGGGCTGGAATCGTCGAAGGCACCTGAAGCAGCAACCTCTGCTTCAACAGCCAGAAGGCTGAGGCCAAAGTTTTCCTCGTTTTATCCAAATGTTCTCACTAGTTTAATACGATGGAACTTTGAATTTGATGGTGGCTCATCACGCTGTAAGGCCCACTGTTTCCCCAGACTGCTTCTAAAATGGCTTGGGGAAAAGCCCCAAGCCCCTCAAAGAGGGGTTTTGGAGAAATCCAGAGGGTTTGTGACAGGCTCGATTTCTTGAATATTAGGCCCGAATGAATTGAAGTTTGTCCTTGGTAAACGTCTTTAAGCAAAACCCATGCGGCTGGTGCATATTATCTACACATGTACGTGTGGGCGTATTTAAAATGACATTTGCATTTTATTCTGCTCATCACTGAATTCATAAAGGAAACACTGAGGTTTTCCTGGTATGTGTGTTAAAATAAAATTTCTGGTATTGTAACAAAAGGGTTTGCATGCTTGAAGAGAAACTTATTTACCACCCTACTTGGTGTGATAGCCTGGAACTGAGACGTATAGCTTTCTACCAAATGGGTTTACAAGCTACACTGCCATTAAAAAGATTAGCCATGGCAAACATCCAAGAAAAGCGTACTGAACGTATTGGAACAAACCAGTGATCTCAGTACCTTTTCCACCTCATCAAACCTAACAAGACTCATTTTCAAAACATATTATGAGAATTCAATTTGCTGCTTCACTGACATACAGAAGTACAGCGTATTTCTGAGTCTCTGTGAAATATTTTGATGATGTAATGCTATTGGTAGGAGAAGCTCTTTGTCTGCAATTTAAGGTTGACTTTTTCTGGTAACCTCTTACTTAAGTTACTCAAGAACCCCACACAACTGAAGCTGCTTTTTATGACATAAGGTATAAGAATCAATCACATTTCATATAATCCTTCCTTTTACAGCATTAACTGTATGGCTTTTAAAGTATGATGTTCCATACCTGGAATGATCTGTTACTGCTATGTGTTAAAGCATTTCATCTGAGAGCCTATATTCTGTGAAATGGTATTTATCAATTTGCTTTATTGATCTTAACGTCTTCACAGGGTGAAAACTTCTGCCAATTTTTCAAGGTCTTTAGTGCTGATCACCCAGTCGAGAAGTTACTGTAGTTTACAAATATCTTTGACAAATCAGATTTCTAATGGCTGGGACAGAGATGAAAATAAATGCTGCAAAAGTTATCCAGACAAAATGATCTGTAGGTAATAACTTAATACAATAAAGTGGGGCAAGCTCTTCTTCTTATAAGGCAGCACCCTTCCTCCAGGCCGGCAGCGCGGGGCATTCCTTCTTGCTGCACTCTAATGAAAAGGCTTCTCCCTCCCCACCTCTGCCTCTGGCTTGTGCAAGTCTCACTTGCTGTGAAATGCTGACGTAATAAAAATCCTAACTAGGTACACCCCCCAAAATAAGGAAAACTATTTGCTCTCCTCCTTCATGCTCTAGAAGGGTCACATATACTTTGGAATAAGCAGGCTTCTTTCGTAGATGGTCTCAGAAAGTGATCATAGCTCACTCAATATGACTCAAAATTGCTGGAATTCTTTTCTGTGACTCAACAGGTTTTGGGGGTAGGATAGTTTAGCTTATTATATGCCATTTATCTTAAACAGATTTTTGCAAATAGAAGCTCTATTAGAGGTTTATGGAATAAGACTATCGCTGAAGAAATTTTCATGAAACACACTGCCGAATGTATACTCTTCCAGAATAAAACTTTTCAAACAACATAGACTCCAGTAACTCTCTCCATCATCCTGTTCATAGTTAAATGAACAGTGGAATGAAAATAGTGTGACTGCTTCCAGAACTGAACCATCTGCCTGTGCACTCTGAAGCTTTTACGTGGCTGGAGCATTTATAAGGGATCTCTCCCCCACGGATACTCTGGTGTCTCACACGGTGTTACCTCTTTCAGATGCCTTCCCACCAGCTGATGGGATTTAAACCAGACAACAGAAGCAATTTCCAGAGGAGACAGACAGAAGCACAAGCATTTCAGCAATCAGGCTGGTGATTCTGGTGCTGCCGTAACAGAGAGATGTTGCAAAAATCAAAGAGACAAGGAAAACCCGCGAGGCCTCAGAACCACCGCACACAGCAGCACCGAGTTTCAGCCTTGTCCACAAGACCCGTCACCAGAACCCGCAGCCCTGGGCTGTTCTCCCGCGCTCCCCGCGACGCGCAGCAAACCCGGTCCTGCGCCACAGGCTGAGAGCGCCCGCCGGGAGCCACCGGGGAGCACCGTGTCGGGGAAAGCGGGACACAAGGTCTCGACACTCATGTTGCTCCTCCCAACACAGCAACTGCCCCAGCAGCACAGAGCCGAGACGGTGCTCAAGAAACCGGACAGTATTTCCACTGACTTCAACGGGCTAACCAAGATACACGTGTACTAATACACACCACTATCTGACTATTAACTTTTTGTTCTCTCTAGGGTGGCTTCATGATTTATTTCCTCTTTTCCTTCCTTTCTCACCTACTTTTTTGAAATAAAGCATAAATAGTCTCTTTTAAAGAATAACGTAAATTTAAATTTGTGTGCACGCAAAGAGCAGAACTATTCTTGTAATACACATCTTCCAAAAGTCATTAAGCATAACGCTGTCCACTGTCAAGTGCATTAAAATCACTTTGTTTTGCTGACATCTACAGCCTCTTTTAAACACTCATTCCAGGCAAGTAAGGATCTCACAGTTCTTAATTCAAAACTCAGTTAATAATGCTAGTTAACAGATTTTCTGATCTATGAATTGCATAAACAGTGACAGGCTTGATAAAAATAACTGCAAATCTGACAAAAATGATTCTAAGGGCTCTACACCACAGAATGCAAAGTTAAAAATTCCAGTATTGATCTCCCAGAGGGTAAGCATCATGCCACATTTCTGTGCCCACATTATTAGTCTTGACCACCAGAACTGTGACTGTGGCAGAGAAAAAGGGAGAACCAGCTCTCTCAGCCCCGTGACTAGACAGGAAAGAATGTCTTTTTTTTTCTTTCAGTAGCGTTCTGCCTCAATCACAATCTGTCTTGTGCAAGGTACAGAAAACAGTGATCTTGAGAATGAATAGCGAGTGCTCATGTAAAAATGATGACATAACAGATAAAGGCCTCTAGGTAGCACTTAAATATGAAAGATAAATAGATATAATGCTAACACATACAGGTGCTATAGATAACACTGTACACACTTCCCAACTTTAGTATTCAGTATGGTTACTGACTTTTTTTTACACACGCTATATTATATACATTTAAAAATACAAATGGAGAAATGAGGAATTCCATGTGGAACAACTTTTCTGCCCCGTTTAAAACAGTGGAAAAGCTGAAATTCAGGACCTCAATCATTCATGTTAGATGAATAACTAATAGTAAAAATAGTCTGTTATTCTCCGTGTATGAAAGCCAGTAGAGTTATGCAAAATATACTTTAACTGTATATGCCTCTGGACAATGGCTTGTATGATTTATCTCCAGTTGTTCAGGATTTTTTCTCAAAATGCTTCTTCTAGCTGCATTTCCACCTTATTTCACAAACTTTTGTTTCAGTTACACCCATTTTATTTAACCAGAAGAATTACTGTCAGGTGGGTTTTCTGAATAAAACTACCAAAAGGTACTAATTAAAGCAACATCATTAATATAATGCTAAGTGTTGTCAAAATTTAACCAAATACTTTGATGAATTATTAACTAACTCTCTTAATAAGGAATAGCCTGTCCAATGAACTGCTGGTATTACAGCTAACAGGGATGAGAGTTACTTGGCAATTGTTTGGGGAAAACAAACCATTAAGAGCATCAGTAATATTACTGCACTGCTGCTGTTGACAGGTATTGTCAAAGATGATTGGACACCTTTACAAAAATACTTACTGCAGGGTGAAAAGTCTTCTGACATCATAAACCATCCTGTCAGCAGTGTCTTAACTCGAAACACAAGCCAACAATACTGTGTATATAAATGTCTCCTTAACTGGCATTTCCAGTCAGGAAAAATGCTCCTAATGAACTCTTCGCTTGTGTAAGAATGGATAAAATGTGTTACTGAGATGGGTGAAATGTACTTTCTAACAGGAAACAATTAATTCACTTCGGCGTGTTATTACCTTTAAGAGCTGTCTGTCCCGCTCAGTCCTGCAGGCAGACGCAGCGAATACGCCCTGCAGCTGGTGACGCGCTTTGGCGTTGCTTTAGGGGTTCTGCTTTCTATGGTCAAGACATTTCCACCAGGCAACAGTGGGGAAAAACTAAGCTATGTCATCTTTTTCAGTACAATAAAGGTCATTCTTTAAAACTGTGTGTCCCATGTCTATACTCACATGCAGATGTTTAGGCAAACTTCATCACATTTCAGGGAATGGAAATGCCTCCTATTCAAAGATCACTTGTTCTCATCTATTAATTGTCTCCACATTTTATATCACTGAATTGTTTCTAATACAAAATATTTGAGATAGGTTGGAGTTACAAAGCATTGATGAAAACTGAGCTCTTTATGACGCAGTTTTGATTTGGCCCATTTTATTTTTGAACTCAGGTATGAGTCCTTGCATTTACTACACCCTCTATCACTTTGAAATCTTTCTATTTATACATAATATCGAGAGAGAACTTCAAAAGGGGAAAAATCCCAATCAATTTTCATCAGGAAATTACAATTTTCGTATTTTGTAAGAAAATGTTGGACCAATTTACTTACAGCTCTGACACACATTCAGACTGTCTAAGATGCTTTCACCAGCAGCAGGGACAGTGAATGCAGGCTGCCAGTTCAAGCTTTGGGTGCTTCAAAAGTTGCAAGGCCAAAGATGCAAATAAAAATATTTTTATATTTTTAATTGACAAGGTCCCAACTCAGCATTAGTGTGAGCTAGTACACCACTGTAATTTCAATAAAATGTCATTTGACCAATCAAAGTGTGACATCTAATTTTTGTCTGCTACCAGACTGTTAGTTTCTTCCTCCAAATTGAATTCCCACTCTTTATTTCCCTGAATCTGAAAAGGGAGATTTGGGTTTCTTCCTAACAAATGACCCCATGTAATTTATCTTCATATGCTCATTTTAGGCAGCAGATAGTTAAAGCTAAGCAGTCAGACATGTTGCTGTTTGAATTAAATTATCTGCTTCATAAGTACCAAAACACCTACAAGCCTCCACGATGCTCTGCCGAGCAAACGGGCCACGACACGCATCTCACTTAGGCCAAATCAGGAGGGCAAACACAGCCCTGCAAACACAGCATTAAAGTACAATGCGTCAACAGCTGCTCCTTGCACCGGCGACACGAACACCATGGTGATGGCGGGCACAATCCAGCCAAAGGTGACGGAAAGAGGGGGGTCAGCGGGGGCCCAGCGGCCGGGGTGAGGAGGGCAAGCAGGACCAGCCCCCGCTCCGGGCACTGCACAAACAGCTGCGGTAACCACACCACGCATTTACCTGAATCTTCTTCAGGGATTTACGGCCGGCATATCGCTTTTTGGCTTAACAAACTGCTTTGGAAAATACCTGTCATGATTTGTTTCAGAGTTAAGGTTTCTGTATCACCTCTGTAACTCTGGACCTTTTTCAGTTAAAACAAAAGAAAAACAGAACAACCAGCTTTTTCCAGTGAGCAACAACTGGCCTTCACCTTCCACTCCCCTCGAGAAAATGTCCCTTTGCCCATTGTGGACACCCCAGGCCCCACAAGGCGACAGCGGGACCACGGGCCAGTGCCCGTGCTGGCCGCCGGCCCCTGCCGGGGTGCTCGGCCCCTCGGGAGCGGGGGCGACAGCCACCACCGTGCCGCGTTTGCCCTTCAACGCCAGCCTCCGGTGGGGGCCCAGTGCACAAAAATGGATTATTCTGCAATACCAATGCCTCAGCGGGCGGACAATGAGCAACACACTCTATTGCTTTAATAACAGTAATGTTGCACTCTGCCAAATATATGTAATACCGCTACTATTGCAAGTGGATAAACATAATGATGAGTAACGGTGGCTTGCTGGGAAGGACGCGGTGCTGGTTGTTTCAGAAAAACAGTCTGATGTTACTGCGTGTGGCTGTGACTGAGCTAAACGTCTCTTCTGGGAACGTGCCTGGCCTAGAGTAAGTTACTTTTGGGCTGTCATTTACGAATTATAATATGGGAAAAAACATTACGGCAAAGCTGAGGCGACAGGTGGGACAGGGTTGAGGAGCCAAACACCAGGCTTTCTATGGGTCTTTTGGACAAGAACACTGCGAACGGCCGGGTTAAAGGCAAAGACCATCATCTGTTCAGAATTTGCCTGACTTTCTGCTTGCAGCACAGTCCGTAACCCTCACCTTACACGCAGCATACAGTAATACTCTGTCCTTGAAACTTTTTTACTCCATTGATTTTCCTTTTTTCCTTTTGCCACATTCCTTAAAACAAACAGAACTGCTTGCTTGGGTAATTCTATCCAGTTCCTCACAACTTAAAGAAATATGCTATTTTAATTTGGAAATTAATTGAGAATGATGGTGATAGCTGTACTGACTTAATCTGAGGAGAGAAATGGGGATAAGAGTTGTCTGAAAACCATTTTAATGACTAAATTCTCATTGTTTTTGGGGAAATGACAGCTGTATTTTCTGCTTCCAGCTGGAAGCTGTTTCTGTGCTCCAGCCTCAGATGCTGGAAGAACACGGACAACAACAGAGAGTCCCTTGTTCCTCAGGGGCTGAGGGATCCGCCGGTGATTTAAGATGCCTCACTTATACCTGGAAGGCATTCTACGGTGCCTGAATGAGTAAGAAGTATTTCTATCTGGTGGAAAGTACTTCTTAACTAGCAGAAAAATCATGTGTTGTAAGAGTAGCTGATAAAGCAAGCGTAAAAATAATCTTGGGCTTTAACGATTCTCAATCTCTTCAGGTGCCCAACTCTCCCTCCTGTGAGACATCAGGAGCTGGAGCGTTGCTGAGGTGACGTTCAAGGAAGGGGATCCCCGTTTGCCTCAGGGGCACCGACAGCGCCCGTCCCGGAGCCAGATGGTCCGTGTGCTCTGAAAGCGGGTGGTCGGCCGGGGAGGGGCTGGTCAGCAAAGGCAGCCCGTCGGCACTGAAACCATCACCCCGCCTTACCGTTTCGCACCCCAGGGCGACAACCAGGACACGTGCGACGGCCCCCGCGGGGCTGGGTACGACCGGCAGAGCTGTTCTCTGGAGGGACGCTGAGGAGGGAAGGGATGAGCCAGTGCCTCTGAACACCGCTCTGCCTCCTGTGGAGCCGCCTGCCTCGCTCCCCACTGCTAATTACACCAGGAAAAATAGATGCATCCTTGTGCAACCTGCTAGAATAAAAAAAGGTCGTGGGACAAAATACAAGGGTAGAGAATGAACAGATTATAGACTAAACGGGACTCTGGCAGAATAAGGGAACAGAGCCAGAGAGAATTCCAAAGGAGGAACGCTCCTCCAGGAGTAAATGAGATTCAGCCCGTCTCCTGGTGAGAGGTGTCAAAGCCAAGATACTGCCAGTGCAGAGGGTCTGCTTGAGAAAAATACCACACAGAGGATATCTAAGACACAAACATATGTCCAACCAGTAAATTACATGACAGCCTAATGCAACAACAAACACGAATAGGTCACTTTAAGGGAATGATTAATACACGAGATTACTGTGCATGCAGACTTATCTGAAAGCAAACCTTGTAGGTGGGTGTGAACTCTTGCTAAAGTCAGCTCCTATCTTTGCTATACAACAGCTACAAGAATAATTATAATAATTAATGGAGAGCAGTGATAAGGGTAACAATTGCCCACCTGTATATTGACTGACCGCAATGTTGTTACTTCTTTTTTCACACCTACTGCCTTTTGCAGTGATTGCCGACTGCCACAAACGCTTTTCCAGCCTCACACTGGGCTGCTGTTTGCCCAGGGCCAGGCTGCTCAGCCCTGACTGACAGAGCTTACCGAGTTTAAAATTCTGAATTGTGTTTAGTCTCCAACGGCTAAGGTTGCTATGGGCTACATTAGATTACAAAGGCTAATGAGATGAAAACATGAATATTCACTATATAAAGTAAAAGGCCTCAAAATATAGAAGTATAGGAATGGGTGAATAACATGTGAAAAATACTCTGTTAGAAGGGGTCTTTATAGTCTGTCTAAAGATAGCAGATTTGTAATGCAGCCTGTGATTCCTTATTAAGCTGTGACTCCTCTTCCAGCCTCCGCTTTTGGCACGTTTCAGGAGCCTGGGAGAAGGCTTTGCTGCTGCTGAAGGCAGCGCTGCTGGTCACTTCTCCTGTTCTCTGACCAAGGGAAGACGAACGAGGAAGGGGGGGCTCTGGGGAGCCGACCTCTCGGCTGGGGAGAGGAACCACCGGCCCTGGGGCAGGGTCAGGACTCCTCCCTGCGGGCTGGGAGAGGGGGCTGCATTTTCTGCAGACACCTCTCCCTTGGCAGGGTTCTGGCCATCCCGGCTGTGAAGTGCAAGACCGTGCCGGGAGCCCAGGGGGCAGAGGCTGCCGATGGGGGTGAAACGGCCGCAGCAGGTACAGGTTGAGCTACCAGGCTATGACCTTCTTCCTCTGCATCACTGGCACACTCCTCTGTGATGCACGGGTTATGCAGGGCGGTAAGCTGGTACCACTTAAGAACGTACTTAAAGAATTAAAAGGAACTCAGAATTGAAGAGGAATTCAGAAAAATGCCTAGATACTAAGGGCCTTGCTGAAGGAGAGAGGAGGTAACTGACAGCCTTGCAAATTAAGCAGGTTCTGTAAGTGCCATGCTCAGCCAAGGCTTTGCTCTGGATGCTTTTGAGGGGTGACATGCTGACCACCGCTCCCTCCCCGCTGCGGCAGGACGGTCACGCAGGTGGGAGGAAGAATTCACATAACATCAAGCAGACATACGGTCTTAAACTAAATTACAGTTTTGCACTGGAGAAGAACAATAGTTTTGTTTTGAGTTCCATAAGTCTCCTGCAGAAATGCTATTTTTAGATGTGGCTGGTAGGAGAGTTCAGAAGTGGCTTTGGAATCTCCCCACATACAAAGCTGACTGGGAAGAGTCCTGAAGTTAACACTCACTAACACAGAGTCTACCGAGACACTGCAGAAACCCATTTGCATATACATTAACACGAATTTACTGTGTTGCCTTAATACCATTCCATTTATAGCTACAAATTCAATTTAAAACTATAATATACTATAACTATAAATTCTCATAGAATTATTATTCTAATTATAGGCCACAATCATGGCCTATACCTACCAAAATTAATGCATGATTGAAAATATTAATGTAATTATGTAAAATCCCACAAATGCCATTTGCATACTGCTTAGTAGTTTGAAAACTTAAAAGCGAACTGCTGTTTCCAAAGGGCAGAAAAAAAGTCAAATTTTGGATTAATGGCAATATTTATACCCAACTAAGGCCAAAGTGGTAATTCTGAGAATCCTTATTCACCTGCCATCTTATCAACCATGCCCAGGCTCTGGGGTCTCCACTCCTAGAACTGTTTTCCATATTTTGTCCCAGTGATTGTTTCCTGTGAAATGCAGAAGCAACCCTGAGAGCAGAACTCATCTCCGCTCCTCCACTTCCAGGTGGATGGCTGGCCACGGGGTGACAGCATCCTCTACTTTGCACTGTTGTCTTTCTGACCTTGTGCCTGCTGTACTCACAACGGATAACCCAAAGTGGTTATGCTCTACGGGCAGGGAAACACTCAAGCAAGAGCCTGACGTGGTGCTTTGCTCCTGAAATCTTGCTGTGAACCAAAGGGAAACCTCTCATGTCAAGTTTCAACCCACAGTAAAATTTAATGGTCATTATAAACTTATACAGCCTTGAAAAATAGCTTTTAATGATTTAAGCCAGGACCGTAAGGTTATATTAATTTAGCTACGCTGTGGTTTTATGCAGCCTTTCACAATGGATAGTCAACACACCTTCCCACAGAGGGTTTAAACAAAGGTGGAGTCTCATTCAAAGGATCAGAAAGCAGGAAAGATTTGCTTTAACTTGTTATGGAGGGCATCAGCTTAGCTTCGGTGCTCTTTTAAACACCAAACGGTGAGAAGACAGCTGTACAGCAACGCTCTTCTCTTCTCCATGGCTGTCCAGGCTTGGCAAATAGAGCAATGCAGGCAAGGAGGCCTCTGGTATTTCATTTTCTTTACGGAATTATCTGTACTATTGCTTAGAGACAAGCAAGAAGTCAGTAGTTTAAAAAAAAATATTTTACACTATTCCTGACTCAGTACAGGGTGTCTGCTCTCTACAGAATTAAAAAGAAACTATTATTTATAACTTATATTACTTATAACTAATACTTACTACCATATCAAAATTTTACTTTTAAGAACCATTTGCACAGGGAGTAGAAAGAAAATAAGAAAAGGTTTATATAAAGTTCATTTTTGAAAAGCTGGTATTAAAAAGCGTGATACAGTAGCTGGAAATATACAAGGACCTCATTTTTTGACGAGACCTGTGAGCGATGATTCCTGAGATGTTTTCTTCTAACAAGTGGTAAGAATTAAGTGCTCTCACTAATTATTGAATGTAATTTACAAACAACTGAAAAGAGACAGTAACAAACTATAGAAAAGCACACTGTATGTGAATTTCAATGAGCATAATGAAATGGGCAACTACAAATACAGTGGAGAAGAAGAGAAAAACAGAAATATTACAACACATCATCATTTCATTACAGCATTTTATAGCTATAAAATTACTCAAGAAGTCAACATTTCTATTACTACCTATACTGAAATGCTAACTCAGTGGAATGAAAACTGTAAACAAGAAGGTCTGACAAGAATTTTTAGGTCCCTAAATAAAAAGATAAGAAGAATATTGAGGTTTTTTTTATAACAGACAATTGGCACTTTTTAATACTCTAAGTGGCACATTTTATGAGAAAGCACATAAAAAATGCTCTTTGTTTTGTTTTTCTCACTTACTAATCTTTTTTTTTTATTATTTTCCCTAAATCCTAGACAGCAAGAGTGGTAACTCTTCCTATTGCTCCTGTGAAGTTTCACGGAAGGTCAATTCCCCTAACATTTATGAATAGGGGAGACTTTTATCAACGTACTAAGGCAATTTAGCAGTCCCTTTCCCCTCAGGACGGAGCACGCTGTTGCTTGTTGCCTGTCCCTCTGCAAGCCCCTTGCCCCCGGCACTGGGAGCTGGTCCCTGGGGCACGTCCCGCCCAGCCTGACCCGGAGCTGCTTCCGCACAAGCCCCAGATGGATTTACAGCCCGTGTGGTGTTCTCACGGCGAAGCACAAGGCACCGGTGCCGCCTGTTCAGCCGCCGGCAGCCTGTGCCCAACCGCCGAGCCCGGACACCCAGCTGGAACCCGTCAGCAGCGCAGCACCATGACGTGAGGTTACGCAGAACTCACGGGGCTTTAGGAGAAGAGACTGTAACTTTTAAAATGGAGTATGAAAATTTTGGACAGTGACTTGCTTATTAGAAGGTTCATCTAAAAAGCAAAGTATAGTGATTTCCTTTAAATAAATTCTTACCAGTATAAAAATACATGCCTACATGAATGTCACAGTTTCTTTTCAAATTAAGGAGAAGAGGCCGAGAGATTAATTGTAGAAGATGTGGAATATATTACACAGAAACATACAAAAACGTCCACTCCATTCAGATTACTACAACAGAAGAACTTCTTTCATAATCTGAAAAGAAAACCAAGACTATGCAAGAATCAGATTTGATTATTTTCTCAGCCTGTACTCTTTTAAGTACACAAGCACTTTGAGGACAGCAAAACTTCCAAATATTTTCTAGAACAGCAGTATGTCTACCCTCATTTTTGTAATCTCAGACTCAAATTTGAAATGAAATTCTGAAATACTTGTACAGTCATAACTGAGAAAAATACTACTGGAGAAAAACGATTCTGGCCACCCTTTGTATATGAACAGTTTTTTTCAGTCTTGAAGAGGAGGTCGCTACAGCGCACGAAGGTGTGATGGTGCTGGTGAAATAAGCAGGAGCAGGGACTGCATGGGGGCAGCGAAGCCCGGGCTCACCGCCCGCGGCGCTCGAGGTAAGCGCCGGCCAGAGCCTGGTCAGAGCCGGCGCAGCTCCAGGCTTCCCCCCGGAGAAAGGCATCTCTCTCGTGCACCCACGGAATGCCCGGCGCCATGCAAAGACAATGTTTTCTTACGTATTATTCTAATTAGGACTTTGCTAGTTTTACTGCTACAAAACCGGTGGCTTCCATTCAAACCAAAGCCCTCTGATGAAGAACTGGAGTTGGTTGTCCAACACTGGACACACCAGGTCCCCAGCCAGTGCTGCCTGGCGGGCTGGGACCAGGACCTCACGCTGCCTTTGGCAGGGAAGCAAGGTGAAACGTGGGTCAGTAACAGCGCAGCACGTCTCTGCCTACCCATATTTATAGCTGAGGTGGCTGGATCACGTTAATGCTGCTCAAGGAGTGGTATGGAAACAGACCAAGAAAACTGCTCAGGGTGAAGTTTTGGCCTCACTGAAGTTAACTACAAAAATACCACGAATCAAAGGAGCCAAGCTTTCAACCCCAGGGCAGCCATGTAGTGTATCAATAAGATCTCATGATACAGTCCAGCAAATAAATAGTTTATGCTGATGAAAAATGAATTTATAAGTAACTTAGTCTGCTGCAACTCAAAGGGATATGACCTTTTCCATTTATCTCAAGAATACGCTGAATCTCAAGCATGCCTTTTGAGGGAAAAATTTACAAGTAAGACAGGCATGCAACTGTGCCATTGATTTGTAGAACTCTGTCTGCAAATCGGGCAATTAATTGTATGCGCAAATGATGAAGCAAATAAAAGAAAGAGGAAACCATCCTAACTGATCTTTCATTTTTTGAGAGATGTGAAATGTAGTACTAAGTGTATTCAGTACCATTTTAACCGAGATACTCTGTCTTGAACTGCTGGCCAGCATCCCACGATGTAAGACCGTAACACCACGGACCAACAACACAAGTGGAGAGTAATTCAGACTCAATCAATGGACCATAATTAAAATATCATGTATAAAACAAATTCTGAAATGCTACTTTAAGGCTAACATTACAGTTGGTTACAACTTCCTTCTAAATTCAAATGCTCACTAATTAAGCCCCTGAGCCTGACACAGAAAGTGACTGGAGCTTTCTCTGTCTCTCCCTCCAGTGAAAAAGGCTTTGTTTGATGCATACGCAGAACAAACGGATGCACCATACACTTTCCAGCTGAGAATACCAATAAGCTTAAAGAATTAGTTTCTAAATACACAGGACTGATCATGTCGTCCTTTGGTTAAAAAGCCAAAACCTAGTATGATTGGATATATGACAAATATCTTACACATTAAGCTTGAATTTACAAACAGTATATAAAAGTAGCTAAGTCATGATAAGCTACAGATATTTTTTTTCCAGAAGAAAAGAAAAAATGGGGGAAAAATGGAGGAAAAACTACTAGGAAGTGAAACCAAGACATTTAGGCCATATTTTTCACTTCTTTCTTGCATGAGCGAAAAGGTTCCAAGTTAAAAAGAAAAGGTCCTACAGCAAACCCCCTGCTTTTTGCCTATTCAAAATACCTGGTTTTGCAGTTCATAGCACGTTGCGGTCATTGTTTCAACACAAAGAAAAATAAATCATGTTATTTCTTCCAGGAAAATCAATGTGTTCGTTTCATGAACGAACCCGGGACGCTGACCTGCAGTAGCTCCAACAGCCGTGAATCCCGTTCTCAGTCCCTCACTGAGGCAGGGCTTCTGGCTGAGCCTGGGGCCCGTGCAAGGACTACGGAGCGGACAGCAGGATTCCCTGACATATGGCCCAGAACACGAGGAGGGATGGGTGAAAAGAAGCACCCTAACGTAAAGCCAATTTGCTCTTTGTATATGCATGAGTTTAGCTTGCTCGTTTTACATCTTGTATATTTAGCAATATTCCCGTATTCAATTCTCATATTTTATCAATATCCTCTGCTTATGTTCAAAGAAATTTTGTTACATAAACTCAGTGTTAACATCTCTTCCATGCCACCAAACAAGTGCCAGCTTCCAGTATATAAACATTAATTACTATTTATTATTATTACTATTGTTTAGTTATGCAGGGTGGTAAGCATTTGGGGAGGTGGAATCCAGTTACCAGGACTTTGGCCAGAACGTCTGTCTAGACATCTATGCTCTTGCAAAAATGTTATGGGATCTTCCACGGCAAGAAGCGGTCCGGATCTTGGCCAGAAGCAAGAGTAATCGACTGCCGGCTGCGGCCCCAGGCAGGATTTGCGGCAGCGCGGGGGATGCAGAGCCACACCGAGACGCCCACGGCAGGCGTCACCCCACAGCCAGCAGGTGACGGCCCCTTGGCCTGGGGGAGTGCGGCGACCATCGCATCCCGTCATGCAGCTCAACGACAGCTAGGGCTCAGTGCCTCAACTTTAACTACGCAAGCCAAAATTTTAGTTAATGAAATATTTCATCTCTAATATTGGTGGCGTGTACAAAACAAAACCACGATATGAGCTAGACTTGGCTTCAGTTTTGCAAGGAAACAAAAACAAGTCATAAAATTGAGAAAGAAGGAGCTGGCAGCGGGTAAGTTGCTGTCAGAGGTTGGTGACAGCCTCAGAGAGCTGCTCCTGTAGTTTCCTAGCCAAGCCTGCAAGCATCCGGGCAGGGCAGGGGAGAGGAGACGATACTTCGCTCATATTACAGGGTATTATTTCTTTCATTTCACTCCTTACGTCAATTAGACAAAATCAAAATCTGTGTTTCATCCACAGGGATTTCTGGGATGGAACATTTTCACCTGTTTTTTCACTTTTTTACCAGGGGTTCATCTCTGGTGTAGCACTTTATTTACTATTTTTGTTCTAGATAATAACAGACTCATAGAGTAGATACAGTAGCTTAAAATGCTAATGGTACCAAAATACATCATTTGGGCGTTAATGCTCTGGGTCAAAGTATTCTGATACTGAGGCAACAGAGTACAAATGCAGCTGACTAATACTTAATTTACCTTTTCTTGCTCCTGTTCATATGGTCCTCCCCATCCACCCCCTGAAGCTCGCTGCTGGTTTTATAGCAACGTCAGCAAGTCTCAGTCACAGCTCTCACAAGCCCTCCAGTATTTACTCCCAGTTTAATTCTCCCAGTCTAATTCTTTTGTCAAACACCTCCCATTTTCCCCCAAGGCTTCTCTATCTCTTTATACAGTCTTACATTACGCCACTTTCAAGCTCCATTCTGTCCGTACCTCAAGGAGAACTGGCGTTACCTCGACCTGAGAGGGCTCCCTGGGCACTCCAGCCTCTGACAGCAGCAGCCTGCCGCCCTCTCTGGGCATCAGTGCTAGGAAGGGACACAGAAATCTTTTTCCCAGCTACCCATTTTCACCTGGGAAAGGAAAGACCAACTCCCTGTCATGTCCCCCGGGCAGCATCCTGCGGCCATCTCACTCTTCCTGCGCTTTCACCACTCCTGCCCATTACTCCAGATCATCCTTGCCCAGTCCTCCCTCCTCCACAGCCGTCTCATTGTCCTTGTCTCTCATCAGCTCATTTGCTAGAGCTTTCCTCTTCTGGCTGCTTCTGCAAGTCTTGGTCTCCTTGCTTGGAGACCTCAGGTTGGGCAGAGGCTTCACCCTTCTGCGTCCTGGCTGAGCCCTTCCCTGCACAGTTACCAGCGGCTCCTGCGCAGTTTTGGTTCTGGCTCTTGTTCCGCCTGTGTTTCATCCGTGGAGGTTTCCCACTGCTACTTGCTCCAACAGGACGTAAAGGAGAGGAAGGCTCATTTGTCACCTGCCCACAACCTTGCAGGGCACGGCCCTTGGCAGCCTCGAGGAAAACCCTGGGCTGTATCCCGTCTAGCTGTGATTTGCAAAGAACCTAACCACTACAATAATAACAGAAGTTTCTACTGAGATTTGGACATATTTGTGAAAAGAAATTTTTCAAAGGTTTAGGCCTTGGCCAGATGTTCACACCGTTTCACAGACAGATGAAAAGTACAACTTGGATCCAAAGACTATTCACACACCAAATTTCTGATCTTTGCTTGACAGCAGAATGACACCGTATTGACAGAAACGCCTGAAGAATCTGCACACCATTCATGCAACAACGTAATTCTGCCAAACCTTGTTCTGGCTGAAAGCACTAATGTTGGTGAAATCAAGTAGAAGAGCATTTCTGTTACAAAATTCCTACCTATTTCCCCTCACCTCTTTTTACCCTGACCAGGTACACACCTAATGAAATACACCCAGAGATGTACACACTGCTGGTCTTCTGTTATCACACTCAATCAATAAGAACAATTTAGAGCAGTGGTAACCTCTCCGTGCATACTTCCATTATCCCAAGGGATCAATATAATCAGTATCGCAGCTGGCTGGTGAGAAATAATGAGATTATGATAACAAAAAGGCAAGCTTTCCAAATTTTCTCTTAGTGTATGCCAAAACATGATACTTTTCTATCTGTCTATAAATGACAAAATAGCAATATTTAAGAATATTGTATCTATTAAAAAAAAGTATATAAAAAGTATGTTTTTATCTCTGATTTCTGGTAACTTTAACTTTCTTTGTGTATGCAGTACTTCTTTCCCTTAAAAGCAACTGTGAGATTTGACTTCTTCATTCTTGGAAAGGCTCCACACATGTTTAAAACTGTACCAAATTTTCCGCAGATTTCTCCCAAACAGGACTGCCATTTGCAAAAATCTTGGTTTTGTATGATAGCAATACTTGTCTATTCATGGATAAAATTCACCTAAGCGATACAGCTGATTAAAATCACGCATGTTTATTAAAAAAGCCAAATTATTCTAACAGTCTTAGCACGTTACGGAACACGTTTAGTGAAACTGAAAAAGCAGAATCTAAGTTCCTGTCCTCTTTCCTGATACCCCTGAGCGATGGTGCTGGGCTCTGCACCCCCACTTGGAGCCCACTCCTGCGCGCCACGGCCAGCCTGCTTTCGACAGCGTGGGGCAAAGACCGCCTTTATGGCTGCAATAAGGTATTTTAACAGGATATGTGGGTCCAGTGCTTAAAAGTAGCTCCCCATCTCTAGCCCACGACCACGTCAGGCCTGTTTCACGAGCCGCTGCACCAGACAGGACGGGCCGAGCGCGGAGGACGAGCCGCGGGGCATGTCGCGCGGGGACCACGCTGTCACTGGGCAGGGCTGGGGGGTGTAGGAAGGCTGAACGTTTATGAAAGGAACCAAGATCATTATCATTTCTACAGTATGTACACAAACACTCATTTTACCTACACTACTAGTAACAATTATGTTTTAGCTAGCTAGTGAAATAAATGGATTATATATGAATCTTACCTGGGAGGAAATGAGATGTCCAGTTCATACAATCTGTCTTTAAAGACTGACAGCTCTCTGTCAAATTCTAAAAGCTATAAAAGATAGAAACAAAGGCATTCACTCTTTAATGTTGAACGGAAGCAATCTAAAAATGCTACATTATAAAAAAGGAAATAAACAGAGACTTTGATTACACAGCTTAGGTAAATCCCTCATATAACCATTTCTAAAACATAGTGCAAAACAGTCAGTGCTATTTTGATACATAAACAGTTCATGGAGGAAAGTGTTTAAAATGTTCCTTTTCATCTCAGTGAAACACGTTACACCAGCTCTTTACAGCAGTGACCTATATGTACACTTACTATTTCAAGATGGCTAAATTTTTTCAAATTTTATTAGCAGTCTTTTCAAAGATAAACCACACTAGCATTAAAAAAGTACAGCTAACTGATATGCTAATCAGCCCACAAAAATGCTGCAAAAAGTATCATATTACTTTACATTATCTCCATCTCAGATAAGAAGGTACAATAAACACAGGGATGTGCACATCACTCTTCCTAAGCAAAGACAAGCGGTGTTTTTGCACACCTATTTTGGGTGGTGCGTGTCAGATAGCAGGGACAGGGATACGTGGCAATGGGCAAAACGTGTTCCCAGGCAGCAGCCGCCACGCAGTGCTGGAAACAGGTATTTAACAGAGACGTTCATAACTCTAGATTTAATGTCCTGTATAAATATTAGTCCTTGCCAAATTTGTTTTCCCCTGGACCTCTACAGAGAAAATAAATACCTGCACTCTTTTGTGCATAAACGCAAACAAGTCAATGATAATTGTCCACTTTAAGCCAAGAACTGTTCTGATGGACACGAACGACCTTATTTCAGAACGACGCTGGTGTTAAACCTGACGTCTGAGTGAATTAGCGAGGTAAAAGACAAAAAGCTCATAATCCTCACTGTTACTGGCCGTGGCTCCAAGTGCCACTTTCTGTTTTGAGGAGCGTGTCATCCCAACGGCGTCCCGCAGGACGGCGGCGTGTTTGCCCGCTGTTCATTAATCATGTCCCATCCCACAGCTGTGCTGATACCATTGTATGAATGGCAGAGGTTCCCAAAGAAATTAGACTGTGTCCCTCTCTCCCCTCTGCCACCTCATAAATCATTCCTGAAATGTGCAATTAGCAGCTACTTGTACACATTAATTATCTGTGTGAAAAGCAGCTACCTGAACCACCTGCACTGCTGATTAGCTCCCTCTCCACAGCCCACCTGGAGCTGCCGTGTTGCTATACGGGCGCACTTTCACGCGAGGATGCCAAATGATGGGCAGGTTTCCCTGTTTTAGTGCATTGACACCAGACTCTGTGATGGTATGTTGGAAAAGATTCTGCAATGCAAATAACTGCAGATAATTTGTATGTGTTTTAACATCTCACCAAAAGCCCCCAGTATCAAAGATGTTTGGACAAATATTTATAAACATCTGTGTGGAAACTTACGGTATGATTCTAATAATACACTCAATCCTAAAAATGTTGTGATGGTTCAGCCACTTTTCTTACTGAAGCAATCTCAACACACTTCAAGAAAAAATGGCTCATCGTGCACGTTTTCAGACTGGGATCCTCTGTTTAAGTGTGTGTAGACAGACGTGTAGCCACAACACATACATGAACTGGCTATGAAAACAAATGTTACCATCCCTCTCCTGCTCCAAGTGCCCACCTTAAAGGTATTATCTGCCCATCGTGACTCTAACACAGGGAAAAAATCTACCACCCCCAGTTAAAACTTTTCTTTGAAATACATATCTGTTAATACAGTGCAAATACATTTTTCCGACTGTTGCCAAGTAAACAGATCAGAGCAGGAAAGTGGAAGCATCAGGAGAAAGAGAGCTATTTCTGAAGTGTGAAAACTGCAAGGACTGAATAAAAGGACAATGCTCCATAGAACACAGTGGTATAAATTACTCATGGGCATTCCGAGGGCTGGCGATGTTAAACAGATGCATTGTCCTCTCGCACCAATTCACACTTTCAAAATTTTATACATTCAGATTGTTTTTGCTGTGATGATATTTGCAAGCTAAAGGAAGGCTGGGGTTTAGAGGACTAAGCGTTCAGAGGTGCATTATTATCCAAGAAGTTTCTGGTGCGTTTATTCGCGGCAGTTGCTTGTTCGGTGGTGTCTGTGCCATGCAGAGGAGCTGCTGACACTGGCGACAGAGAGGACAGATAATAGGAACAAGACGGTATTGTGTGCTGCGCTCTCTATCAGTCCCCCAGCTCTCCCAGGTAGGGGGACGTCTTTAACCTGAAATGACAAAGCCAAAACCTCAGGATGACCCAGCTGGATGTCAAAGCCCAACCAGGTGCCTAGAATTTCGGGAATGCTCACTGTAGACAATTCATCCTCACATGCGTAACAGTTAAATATTTTCACTGGATTATTTACACAAACTTTTATTTCTTGCTATATTTTAAATAATTATTTAATTTTAACAAACTATTTATTTTTGCCTAGATATTAAGTGACTGTGTTACAGTATCTGTAACCTTCTATTCCACCACGTCCACAAACTACACAACATCTGCTCATTCTTAACGAAGGGCAATGACAAGTTATTGGTGTGTTCAGGACCGCGTAGTGTGAACCTCCCTAACAGCTTTTCTTTATTTACCTGGTAGCACTGCAGACAGTGCGGGAAATGAGGCGGAGAAACAATGAAAATTTCAACTGTGCATTTTAAAAAAAACTCCAGTTAATTTTGAAGTAGAGGAGCATGTTTTAACTATTATTTTTTTGGTATTAAAAGCACTTGGGTTCACATTGAAGCCTGCAATCTCAAAATGCAAGATTATTGGTGAAAAACCAAGGCGTTCACTAGGTCTTGGCACAAACAGTTATAAATGTCACTTTCAATGCAACTTAGTAAGAGCAGGAATGGGACCTGACATGGACATCACTTAATTGTGTTTGCCTTATGACAGGTACCTGGGTGTCCGGAGCTCCTCGGCACTACAGAAAACAGATGAAAATTAATATAGGCCAGATGATACTGAGATCAGTCAGAATCTCACAGCGTAACGTCTTTATTTTTAAAGCAAGTAACGGTGTATTTAAAAAGACCCCACTCTGAACATACTCTACTCTCGTCAATTTTCACCACAAACTTCTCACTTATTTCCATATTGTCCACTAAACTGCATTGTGAATAATGTCATTACTGTAACAGTAAACATGAGTATGTCTGTCACTCTAAATGTCTTAAAAATGACAAACAAATTCAGTCCAAAGCCTAAAAATCAATATATTGTTCCATTTAATTTACTCATTATAAGATCATCCTTAAGAACCAAATCTTTAAGGTGTTACATGACGTGCTGGGGTAATTTGAGCAATTACACAGAGATTTTAAAATGCTGTGGCTGGAAGTTAATTTCGGAACTATATGTCACAGGGAGTTCAGAAGATCGTTTTTTTTCCCCCAACTCAATTTCACCAATGTATTTACACGTAAACGATAGCAAGGACGATGCAGGGCCCAGGTTTTATCTGCTGTAACCACTGAGTTGCTGATATTATGTCAAGATATTTGCTCTACAACGTCCAGCCCAATGTTTGATTAACATCTTCCAAATGAAAATAACATCCACACATACGAGTAAGATACTTATAGTCAGCCAATACCCCATGAGACGCAGAGATAATATGCCGTGGGGAATGCAGCCACGCAGTATGTGTAGAAAGGCACGCATCCACGGGCCTGTGGCTGTCAGGAAAAACGCATAGGGCAGCATATTATTTTTAAAACCAGGGTACATTGATTGATAGGATCTTGTAGTCTGAAGTTATGTATTTACGTTTAGCAAACTTCATGAGCCAAATTCTTCAGTTATACTGAAGCTCCTATTGACCCAAACAGGAGTTGGCTTGGTATCAATGAAGTCCTCCGCACAGGAATTAAGAATGACTGCATTTGCAGTAAAGGACATTCCCTATTTAATTTGAGTGGAATTAATGTCGCCTGTATCAGCTGCATGCCCATCATCTCCTAAGGCAATTATCAAAATTGTTAGTTGTTCTGGGCAACTGTGATGTCTGCAAAAGCTGCTGAAGAGAGTTTATTTTTTTCCTCCCTTATCCTTGTCAGCACTATGAAGTATAAGCGCATTTACGTACAAGGGCGGAGGAGAAGGCGATGCGCGATCCCAGGGCCTGGGGTCCTGCTCCAGCGAGTCTGGTGGCAGCTCACTGTCCCTGCAGCTCATGGGGCCCACGTGGTGAAGCAGTGCGCGCTTTGGCCAAAGAAATAAACTAACCGGAATACTAAATTTTGTTATTATGTAGCTTACAGTAATCAAAGAATTATAAGAGAGTTTAGGCAGCTGTAGAAATCGAGGTAATTTTGCTAGCTTCAGTTTAAAGCGAAGAGGCACTCTTAAAAGGTCAATGTCCATCGGTGTGCCACAACGGGCCACCTTGGCTAAAATCACACACGTGTGAACCCTCTAGAACAGGGCGACTTAATTCAGTCATTGGAGTAGAACAACGGCAATTACTCATCAAGACCTACAGACCAAAGTCAGAGCATTGGTAGATCAGAAGGTGATATTAGCAGCATTTATCAAATCCATCTGCAGGGCCCACCAGAGAATTCACAGCTGTGAAAGGGAAATGAAGTTTCAGACCAAAAAGAGGAGATGAGCATACAGAAATGACCTTCGAGAATTAAAATACGTGGACACTGGTCACTTTAACCGCCTTTGCCAGTCTTGTATAGCACACATTTTTTTTCAAGAGACTTTGGAAATACAGTAATTTTATCCAGCTTTCCAGTCAAAGAAAAATATTTAGAAACTGATTCAGCAGTCTACTGACTTCAAATAAAGGTCTGTGGAAATGCTGATCCCTCCCACTTACCCATGAAAATGTCATACACAATTCTGCTCTGGCCTTATTTTAAAGCTAGCGTTTGCGCAAGCTAAGACTTTGTAAAATGATCCATTGCTATATATTTTGAATCTTAATCTTCTCTCATAAAGTCATTCTTTAAAATCATGTTTCAGAGAAAAAAGTTGAAATTATTAAATATAAATATACCACTTACACTGCTTTTGTATATTATTGCATTTCTGCGTATGCCTGAGAATTTGTCTATGCATCCTGAATGGCTGTGTTGTCAAACCATAAACTCCTACGTGAATGTGGATGTATGGCACACAGGGAAACTGCACCGAGGATATTTTTCTGAGCATGAGAAGGGTTAGGCACAGGCAGCGTAAGACTGTCAGCACTGAAGGCTGCCTGTGCCGGTACTAATTCAGAAAATCTTTGAATTCAGTGGGAGCTCCTCCAGGAAAATGCTGTTTTGTTCTTGTTTTGACAATATGCCTCTCTCTCTCAGGAGACATTCCAATGGTTTAAAGGACATGAACATTTTCTAATAAGCATGCCAACTTTTTCCGAAAACTGCTCTGGAAAATGCATTTAAAAATAGTATTTCTGTTACGGAAATATTTAGATTGCTTAAAATGTCTAGAAAGAGCTACACTTTCCCTTGATGTCTATTGATCGCTAGAGTAATTACTGGAGACCGCTATTGGCTCTGTCTCATTAGAGCTCCCTTCTCTCTCCCCTGGCCTGGTTTCTTGCGTTCCCACATTTCTCACCCGCCTCTCACCCCGAGCCGCGTCTGTGCCGCAGGGCCCGTGCGGGGCTGGAGGTGGCCACAGCCACAGGGCCCGAGAGCCGAGGACCACAGGGCACCGGTGCTTTCCTGGTGGAGAGACCACGGGAGACGCTGGAGGCAGTAAAGCGGCACCAGGTCCCCAAAGCGGTGCCAGTGAGGGGGAGGGCAGGGCGAGCGCCCAGGACACGGCAGGGGAATGTGCCCCAGACTGGGCTTCCCGCAGCATCAGCGTCTGAGGCAGACACCCGCCAGGGCTCACCCACCGCGGTACTGCTCATTCTGAAAGATGCCTAGTGCCGTATGGTATCTGTTGGGCTGTAACACACACACCTGAACACTGATTGGGATAAAACCGTGCTTTCAAACTTTTCCAATTACGTACCCCTTACATTTTTCCAGTGGAGGCTGTAGCCCTTTTAGGCATTTCATACGTTTGGATTTTGCATATAATCTTGCTTTTCCTAAATGCCCTGTGTGGATGCTTTCAGTTGAAGTCCACGGACTTCAGGCTGAAGCGCGGCGTATGGAGGTGCTGGGAGTTAAGCACCCTGCTGGCAGCTCCCCGGGCGCAGGCACCCCTCCGAGCTCCAACACGCAGCGGAGAACCCAGACCTTACCCTGGGATATTTGTGTTACTTGAAAAAAAAAGAAAATCAGAATCCTGCTGTACTACTCAGGTTATTAGTTCTCAATAAGGAGACTAAACTTGAGTAAATGTAAAGACTAAACTAGTTAGCTGAGAAGTTAAAAGCACGGCATCAGGTTGAGTACAGTCGGTCACGCAGCAGCAGTTACTCGCAGTAACCTTCCGCTGACAACAGCAGCGCCTTTCACACCCCAAGGGCTCCTCGCCGCCACGTGCTCTGCAGAGGCAGCTCACCTCCTGTCCCTGCCGCTCCCCAGCGCCCGACCGAGAGCCCCAACCACCTGAAAAGCTGCTCACAGCTCCCACGCAGAGACTACAGCTCCCGTCACGCCGAGCGCCAGCCCCCTGTCTCCAGCGGATGGATGTTTCTTGCTCTTTAGCCCGTCGATACAGAGGGAAAGCGACAGGGACTCTCCCTGAGAGCCAGTTCTCGGTGACTTTACAGCTGGCCAAAGTCTGAATACGCGCCTCCTCTTTTCTAATGGTAAAAACTGCACTTTGTCACTCACTCTCCGGGGATTCCTGTGTTTGCCTTCATTTAAAAAAATTGACTCTGCTAAACTGCGTTCATGCAAATTGCCTTTTTCAAAACTTTGCAGGAATAGATACTTTAACATTATTGTAATTAATTCATTAACTCTGTACAACAGCTTGTAACGTAACTCACTCAAAGTGGCAAGAATGACTGTGTGGATGCTAACTTTAAAAATAAAAGATTTTAATTAGGAATATTCTGCTTGCAAATGCGACAGATTCGGTGGGTCATTTCATTAAACTTTACATGTCTGTTACTGTGAAACATTAACATGGATTTGTTCCGCCAGGGAGTTAATACCAGCATGCACTCAGTCTGTTGAGCTGCAATTTGACAAAAGCATAAAAAAATGTAGAATAGAGTTTTTAGAGTTACTTATAAAAAGGAACTTTTGTAGGCACTCACTTGTAAAAAGGAACTTCCTTGAAGAAAGACGATGATCTTTCTTTCTCACCAGGGGAAAACTCCCACCGAGGGCTGAGCCTTCCCCTGAGCGAGGCGCATGAGGGCTTGGCTGACCCGAGTCCTGTGGGGAACGGGCAGGGCGCCGGGGGCCACTGAGGGCCAGGCGTCCCACCCCGCCTCCAGTCCCCCCCACACAGCCGGGCATCTTGAAAGGTCATCTAAGACTGCCAGACACCTAAAACGCGAGGAGTTTCTCTCCCAGAGGAGACTCAAACTCATACCCTGTGTGTCCGGAGCTGCCTACACTGTTTTTCTTTCAACACCTATGTAGTGTAAAACACACACACAGTCCTAGGACCAGGGACCAGAACCCATCTCTCTGCATCCATGCAACTGAGTGCCCCGCTCTCATACATTCTTTCAGTACAAAAGTGGCCTTAAGTATGACGTTCCATGTTAAACTTATTACTTGTTGGTCTATATGCGTGTGTGCACACCTATGTGCATGCAGGCATCCACCTGTGAGGTTATGAGGGGCACCTGGAGAATGCAAAAGGACTGGACTACTGCAGAGACTTGGCGAAAAAAATTAAGCACCCTTCTGTCTTCATCTGGATTGCTGTAGACTTCAGGCAAGATGCGGAAGCCTAGGTAGGGTGCTTTTGTATATGCACAAATCTTAACTGTAAGGGATGATGGTGAGATCTTGAGGACTGGAATACAGGTGCAAACGTTGCCTCTCTCGATATCCTCTTGTGTGCCACAAAGGTTAAAAGGGTGCCCTGGGCCAAAGGATGTCTGCAGATCGTACCGACTACAGGCTGGATCACAGAGTGCAAATACCTGCTCTTTAAATATACTTAAACAAGGGCCAAAGGCTAAAAAAAAGCAATATAGCACAGTACACCTGAATTGCCTTAGGACTTACAATAGCTGCGTAGAACAGGACAGCGGGACAAAAGGTCATGAAATAATATCTGTAACTTTGGGATATGGGCAAATTCTACACCAGAATAATTCTTTTGTTTGGAACATGAAGCTGTCAGTAAATAGCTAGCCGAGCACATCTTGATTGACTTCTGCTTGCAATCCGGCTTTAAATTTATGTTTGCTAGTGCGAACAATTTATTGATAATATTTCCTATGTCTGCCATTACTCATTTTGCAGTTTATCCAATGGCCTATCGAGTAACCACTAACCTAAGCAAATGCAATTCCAAGCACGGGGATACTGTTTTTGAGTAAAGGAATAGAGCATGAAGCCATTTTCCTACTAGTACTTATGAAAATCAGGCATCTCAGACGACCACCTTAAATAAAAGAGGCAGTTCCAGGACGCACAGGATTTCCTTATGAGCAGTCCTAGGTAACAATGGTCCTAAGCAATCAATTTCTTTCCTCTATCCTAATTTGCCCTTATACATCATATTCAAGATTTTATCTGGACAGGGGCTGGTTGGCTCAGTGGATAAACCTCTGCCTTTTCACCTCTGGGATCATGGTTCAAGTCAAACCCTGATGAAATGCACTTGATCGTCCTAATCTAGTTCTTAGTGGACAGTATTCCCATTATCTTTAAAAGGGTCAGAGCCAAGGCCATTGGGAAGAGTGCATTGTGCTATATCTTGTCTGTTGATTAATACATTTTCAGTGATGCCAGATCCTTAACCTTCATGAGCACACATATTCTCACAAAAAGCTTAATAAAGGTCCCCCATGGACTAAACCTTTCTTCTCAATTTGCATATCATTTCAGGATTTCCTGGGAATATTAAAAAACCCACAAACAAATTACTCATCATTTAAAAGTATGTTTGCCTGAACTGTTTGTAATAATACCTCTCAGTTAATTAACATGAGAACAAATCACTTTAAATCATTACTTGGCATAGAGAGAACAAGACCTTTATAACTCAATTCATTTTTACAGCACATTATAATTTTCTTCTCATAGTGTATCAGTTGATGCTAAACAGACACACAGAATAAAGGGAACCTACCCTTGAAGGATGATCCCACTGTTCGAAACCCAGAAACTGAATAAGAATGTGGTCTCTGTACAAGTTTACTGTTTGTTCTCTGCAGCAAGAGGACCGCTGAAGGACCACCGACAGCAATGTGGTGCTCTTTGTTTATTTTTTCCCATTATAAAAACAATTAAAGTAAGAAATGGAAGCACTTCCATTTCATGAATATCTAGGCTGGAGACCATTGGGCTGTTCTGCGTAATTCCCTCCAATCTGTTTTGGAATTAATGCTGGTAACAGCCGTGTCCTCTGCACCACCTGGCTCTCCGGGAGCTATGGTGGGGCCGGCATCCTCGGTCTCACCTCTCCCAGCAGCGGTGGCCGGGGCAGCAGCTGCCACCACGGGCGGCCACGGGTGTCCACCACCGACGGCACGTGTCTGTGCCAGCGTGGGGCTGCCGCTGCCGGCAGAGGACAGAGGGCAGGGATGAGCCCTGCCGGCACAGCTCTGCAACTCCTACCAGTTACCACGAACGTCAATGGACCCTCTCTTGAGTCTGGTTTTAGTAGGAATAACATCAGGTTCAACTCTTAAGACAATTAATTCACTGGTTACTCTTACTACACAGTTGTGGTTAAAATCTTAAGGACAGAACATTAGCTTCTATCTGGATTGATTCTTTATTATGGTACACACGAAAGATAGGAATGTATGCACCATTCCTGATTTCCGATTGTGGTTATTATGAAACAATTCCTAATGATTAAATCATTCCCCCGGAGTCATTAAGAGTTTTTACATTCTTACTATATATTTATTTAACTGACTCCTGAAGAAATAGAATTTATCTTGCGGTTCTTTTGTACAAATCAATAACATGATTATGATTTTTTAATTAAACAATTACCCTTGGCTTCCTTTTCTTTCAATTGTTTTGAAATTAATAGGGAACTACAAAACACAAGATATTTTGAAAAAAACCCAACACTCATAGCCTGATTTATCATAAGTGGTTAAGGAATTTGAAAAAGAGAAGAGGTAAAAGTGTGGATTTATTCAAGAACTTAGAATCATAGAATGTGCTGGGTTGGAAGGGACCTTTAAAGGTCATCTAGTCAACCCCCCTGCAGTAAACTTCCTGCACACTGCCACTCTCCTGAAAGCAGCGTCACGCTAATTTTGATCAGCTGAGAGCGGTCAAACGCAAAGCCTGGGCGTGAGCAGCGCCCTCGTGAGCCCCCGCGCCCTCCCTTGCATGGGGCCTCCTCCTGCGCTTTGGGCAGCGAGGAGAGGAGCGCGAGAGAGGCCGGGACACGGCGGTGGCTCCCAGCTGGGTCTGCCGCCTCTGGAAGGGGCCAGCAGCCGCTCAGACCAGAGAAGCCCCGTCTGTTCTTTGCCCATCACTCATGGGCAAATCCCCGGAGCAGGAGGGACGGCGGCGCTGTACAGCACAGCCTCGCTGCACCCGACCAGCACCCTCACAGGCCTTCAGCTTTCTCTAATTCAAACGCAACAACTTACACTGGCATCTGTCTGACGCTAAGGTGAAACTCTACACGTTGTACCTCCTCTTGTCCCACCCTTCTCATCGCCACTGCTCTGGAACACCCTTCCCGCAGCAGCCGGACACGGTAGTTCTGCTGGAGTTATGCCCTGCTCCATCTGACGTACTGTAACTTTGATGTACAATTCGGAACATAGGAATTCAACATTAAGAGAGCTTTGCATTACGGCTACAGCTATTTTCAAATAGGTTTTCTCTTTTTTCTATCACTACACAGCTGGATAATCTGAGTGTTCCTTTCTGAAATAAAATGATATGGAATGGACATAGCACTTCGAGGTAATAAATATAGGTAATTGCTAAGCGAACTTTGGAGTAAGTTACAGATAAGTCTGGATAAACTACAGATTAGTTTGGAAAAATTAGACCTGACAGATTACTGCATGCATTTCAAACTGAATTCCTGTTGAACAGGTAATTTGTATCTATATCAGATTTTTCATAAAAAATACTCATTTTTTAAATATATCTTAAGATTCTTTTTGTTGATTACAATGTAAAAAAGAAGGAATAACTGTGCATGGACAATGACAAAGTAGCCTGTTGATAACAAATATTTGTCAGGTCCTGTCATATCCGTACAGATTCCAATGTTACTGAAGAGACACCACACTGATAAAAAAAAATACCCTCAGAAAAATCAATGGATTTTGAGCTAAAGCAGTTGCTAAACACACAGAAAACATCTTTATCCAACAGCCATAGAGCTGTGAAAATTCCCAAGCCTTGCACTGGTACAGCTAAGGAAAATTTAATCTTCCCAAATACTCATCAGGGCACTCCATCCTGCAGACCTGACAGCCCCACTTATAATTAATTATACAATTTCGATGGGAATATCGACTAAACAAAGCTATAAATCATAGAAAAAGTCAATAGGCATGGACACATTCAATCATGTCCCGACCAATGATTACTACTCTTAAAATACAATAATTATTTTCAGGAGCCAGCTTGAATTAAATTTCTGTCAGGCTGGTACAAGACCGGCGGTTGATGAAGGATGCGATGGATTTTTTGGGTTGAATTCGGCACAGAGACATTTATCCTTTTAGATAGGTAGTTTGTTTTTAGTGATCATGGTGCTGCGTGTTTAACTAGACCATGAAGATTAGATTATCTCCAATGGCTCATTATATCGTTTATCTTTTCCTTCCATGTTTGATCTGGAAGATTTCCCGCTTCTTGATGCATGAATGAAATAACTGCTGATTTTGAAATGGAATGTGCTTAAGTGGGATTCTGCCTATGCCTTCGCACACCACCTCCATGTATGTAAAGTCAACCAGCAGTCATCCGAAATACCACTAGGATGTGGTAAATGGCACCAACAAGAAAAGCTTCAGAAACGTACTGAGAAAAAATAAAAATTACAAACATTTGAGTCGTTTTAAAAAAAGCTAAAAAAATTGTAATAATAACAATAATACCCATAGAGGAAAATCTGGGACAGGAACGGGATTAGTATGGAAACAGAAATTGGGATTAGCGTTATAACTTTGAATTAAATGTTCCCCAAACTGAAAAACATCAGTGAAAAAAATGTTACGTATTGACCAAGGATGTATTCACCTTGTAAATTAAAAAAAAAACCAACCCAAACCCAAATTTATTTCACAGTAACTGTTTTTAAGATATGTTGCCTAGACAGGTATTTCCTGTGGTGAGCATACGCGCCACATATGAGAGACGTGCCGGGAGAAGGGACAGCAGTCCCAGCGAACAGGAGAAAAAGGTCTTCACTTTCCTCATGAGTCTCACTCATCAAACTCTTCTGACCTCAAGAAATGAGTGAGATCTCAGATTCTCACATGGAATTAACCTCCTAGGTGTAAGTCAACTTAAAAACAGAGAGGGTAAACAGAAGGGCTCCAGCCGTCCTGCTTGCCTGGACCCCTGCAGACAGCCTTTCTACGGACAGGGAGAGAAGAAGCCGTAGGAAGGAGCGAAGAGGAGGGTCCTGGATCCCGCGCACGTCCCATCCCTACGCAAACCGCAGCAATGCACGGTCTGTAGCGGGTACAGAGTGTGGCAAAACCCAGAGGGCAAACACGAGGGGTTCTCCACAAAGCTGAGACACAGAAGACGAATTCCTCATCTTCTTTTATTTTGGGTATGAGGAAGGAAGGTAAAAGTCAGCGATGCTGAGGAAAGGACTGAAGAAAGAAGGTGAACCTTGGCTAGCTTGTCAGCCTGCACAAACGACTTTGACACGCAGTTTCCACAAAACACCGTGTTTTCTGAAGGTTTTCTTTGTCTAGTGTAGCCTGGCCTATGTATGTAGCTCAGAATATTCACCACATGAGTGCTTTAGTTGATGCATACATAGGCAGACCAAGATCTGACACAAGCAAGCGTAGCTCTGCTGATGTCAGTGAAGTTGGGCCATTTCCACAGGCAGAGGGTCTGGCCAGCGACACCCACAACAAGGCTCCCACATGCAATTCTTGGTTTTCATCTGTGCGTAACTGTTTGGGTTGGTTTTTTGGATGCTTACTGTTTTTCCTTTAGATAGATAACTCCTAGGAACCTTATATGAAATTAAGAAAGCTGCAAGCAGTGATAGAGAGATTTTCCAAAATGAAGTGGCTACATTTGGAAATAAAATCACCTTAAAGAAGATATAAAGCCATTCTCCACAGAAAAATTGCAGTCCTCATTACAAATCAGAACGTTAGCACTCCCTGTCTGCTTTCTCCTCGTAGGAAGCCCTATATGGTTGCCCAAACAGTGCCAGTCTGCTGCAGGGTTTGAGCTTTCTGTTCTATTTATTCATGGGGCCCTGTTATTCTTTGTATACTCAGAAGACCCAGATATTTTCAGAACAGCTTTGCATTAAAGGCTTCTCCTAAGCTACTATGGTGCACAATGAAGAGCTGGTAAAAGAAACAGGATGCTTGAAGAAATGCAGACCAGAGGACAGAGGAGAAAAGTGAATTGTCACTTATATTTAATTTACAGTTTTTTCTACGAAAAAGAAGGTAAACACATACCACATTTAAGAAGCAGTATGCACACAAAATAGCTGGCTAAGTGAGGAAGAAATCTGGAGCAGTTATGGTGTTAGACGAATTGTATCTTCTCATTTTGTAGACAGGAGGATTGATAAGGATAAAGGGCTGGCAGAGAAACGATTTGTGTATGAGTTTCCAACTTATTCCTTCAAAAGTGTTTAGCAATGAACTTACCGCAGTGCCATTGTTATCTCTAAATACATCTTGATTAAAATAGTCAAAGAGCTTCTTTTCTAATTGTAGCATAACCTAAAAAAAATAGAGGAGAAAGGTCAGCAAAGCTCTTGGACTCGTCTACCTAACACACAGCTGTTGGAAGTGACCCTTTTACAGACATGCAACCCTTTAAAACTGCAGATGTTTCTGCATGTCTAAAGCTCCATGTCAGCTTGCCCATTTGCTTGACTGGCAATCACTTAAAAAGATCCAATTAACTGAGCATTAGGTGTGACAATACATATCCCTCCCCTCCCTTTAAATTATCAGTTTGAAACAACTATATTCATGCTTTGTGTAAAAGAAAGTGAACATTCAACAACGCTTCTATTTACACAGGGGGTACAGAGGGCATTAAGTTGTTTACCTTTCGGTCATTATCAGATTCACGAAATATTAGCTTGACTACTTCATTTGTGTCAGCTGCCCGGATAGTCTGCATTGTAGCCTTTGCACATAGTGTCTAATAAAAAACACAAAGGGAGAAAGGGAAGCCAGTTTATACAAAACGTAAGGCCACATTTCATTGAGCTTTATCAATCTGTGTACCTTCAATGCCATCCTGAAAATATGGTTTGCTGTAGGTCAAAATACAAAGCGTTGCTAATTTAAGTTACTTCCACTCATGATGGATTTAAAACAATAAACTGAATTACTGTTTGGAGAGGAACAGGCAATATTAAGAACATATCAATCAGATAAGCCAAAAATTCATTTAACTTACCACCACGCACCCAGGTTCTTTCACAGGTCTGACGCTGTACCACATGTTCCTTGTAAATATCCTCAAACGCCACTTCCTACAGCTAATGACTCCGCAGCCCTACTGGCTTCTGTACCGCATTCTTAAAAGCTGATAACTACATTGGCACTAAAGTTCTGTGGGTTAACTCTTGTTTGCAAAAACTTCTGCCTTGTAAATTCATGTTCCAAGTATAATTTTAAAGTCTGAGCAACACTTATACAATCTGACAAGCTCCACAGTTTATTCTGCATAGCGAATTCCCCACCCAGCATCCTTTTAAACAAGAGACACCATCGCATCTCTAGGTATTTTGAGGACTGGGTGTCTAAAACATATTATAAACCAACACTTTATCAGGCACAGAGGTATGAATTTCCAAGGAAGTGTCAGGCCCCAATTCATTTGTCATTTGCCTGGCTGCGCCCAGTTTCAATGACAATCAAAGCTGACCTAGAGAATAACACAGAATAGGTTGTGTAAAGGGCTTGCTCTGTTGCATTGTAACAGGTGAAAATTCAGAGCTTTTAGCAAAGCAGCTAGGCATATATTTAACTTTAAAACATACTTTAGATTCACTTAACCTATACTTTTAGTGAAGCTTTAAGCACGTTAGGTGGTTTGAAATGCAGAAATAGACTACACGCTAACTGTGGGGTAGGCAGGCGTCACAAAGTGCTCTGCAGTTATCCAGACGGGGGAAAGCTACAGGGCGGTGTGTGACAGTGCCCTAGCCCATCTGCCTGGGCTGCTGGAAACCACAAGGCCAAGGACAGAAAGGGGAACTGAGAAAACCTTGGTGTTACTCAAAGGCAGAGAGAAAACGGACAAGATGTGCATCCACACCGGGGACACTTCAGCATCCTTCGCTGCGGCCGAGCCACAGGCTCTGACAGGACCCACGCACGGTCCTGGGTAAGGATATTGGCAAAAACTGCCCTTCTGAGTAAAAGCTTATTTTGCTAGAGGTTCTTAACAAAGGCGTGCTAAGGAAAACTCAGTCATGAAGAGGCAAAGAGGTGACTTCCCTGCTCTGCCTGTTCCCTTCCTTTTCATAATGGCCAGACAACAGATTTTCCTTTTGCATAATATTCACTTAGAAAATAAACAAATTCTGTGGTAATAGGGTAATAGAATTCCACATCCTACTACATGTTCCTCTCACAAATATAAATACTTATATTGGGATCCATTATTAGAAGTGCCGTTTCTATCAGACACAACACCATGGAACTACCGCTTACTTCTCGGTTTCCCATTCTGAATTTCTTCTGAAGGAGATGCCAAACATGTATTTAAACAAAAACCCATCTGCTTCCAAATATTTTAGATCTCAGCTGGGTTTACCAGTGCTAGAATGGAAACAATCTGTCAACAGACTTCTTGCCCCCATTTGATAAAAGACATTAAAAAATGATCCTTGATAAAGGCCCCTGTGCGTTGCCATAGTACAAACACAAAGCAACAAGCTAAGCAATTTCATTTCTAAAGGATAACTTGAGTGTGATTCAGTAAAAATAAAATACAAAACCTGTGAACTGAACAACTGCCAATTCCTATCTTACTGAAGAAATGATGTCCCTTACTGACAAATTTTTCTTGATCGTTTCCTCCCCCCAAGAAAGCAGTGCCAGGTCTATAGATCACAAACATCTAACTGCGTTTTATTCTAAAAAGCTTGGCACGCTCACGGCACCAAGGCAACCTTAGGTGTCTATGAAATTATAGTTTTCACTGGAGGAAGGAGGTCTGGTTGCCCGGACACAGATGTAGGCTGCCCTTTGAGAACTTCATCTCTTCTGCAGAATTTTAAGGTGTTTTTTTGAAAGGCTTGAGAGAAGAGGGGAGATTCCGCACCAGCCAGTTAAACCTGACTCCGCCTGGGAGGGAGGAGGAGAGGCACACCGGAGCATCAGGGACCCGCACTTTTGGTACCACTTACTTTAAGGCCAGACCTTCTCCCTCGCACCCACCGTGTACCAGAGGATCCCTTCTGCCTGTTTGGACACGGAATTACCGTTCTACCATCTGTGTCCATGCCGGACCCGGTGAGGTAATCCACCAGCGAGCCATTCCCTCCGATACCAGCTATTGAAATTCAGAGCACAGATCAGCTAATCGGGTCAAGCCCAAAAAAATAGCGCTTTGGGCTCATGTGTCACAAATCAGTCTGGTCGCCTTTAAACAGCACACCAGATTAGAACAAGCACCCGAACAAACCAAAGCGGAAAACCCGCCGCTCTCTAAAGCTGGTTTCTAAAGCCCTAACAAATCGCTCCATCTTTCACTCATTTAAACTTTCCAAATGAGGGTCAATACGGTCCCCGAGCATCCAAATGCTAATGCGCTTAAGTGCGCTTAAGCAGCTTTCCAGAGTGAATGGGCCAAAGAAGGGCTCGAAAAGACAAGGCAGAGTTACTGTCACTGTCAAAAAGTCATTGTAGCCACCCCCAGAGTGGTTGCAATTCAAGAAATTCATGATTTCTGTCTCTTAAAGGCATCTGCTTGAGAACATTTTTTTTTTCTTGAGCTGCTTTATCTCACAACTTCAGGCCCGCTCTAAAAGAAAAAACCCCGCAATCGACTCTTGAGAACCAATACAGAGAAAGGACCCACATACCTTATTGCTTTCAAATTTCACAAGCACAAAAAGTTACCTTATTCACAGACAAAAAGTGATTGGGCAAGGTTCATTTCTTATACAAGCTGGAGCACTCCTTTTTTCCTCCTCTTTTCAATTTCTACAAAGTCGTAGTCACCCAAGCAGAAAACTTTCGGGAACATGTGCCTTTTTAGATGAGTCTACTTATGAAGGGATTTTTTGTTGCTGGTAAAGAAAATCAAAATGCTATGAAAACACATGGTTTCTTTTCGGGTATTCCTTCAAAGGTACTCTTTTACAAAGCCAGAAGAGAGGAAATCAGAGATCAAAACCCTACCCAAGTTCTCTTTCTAAAAAAATCTTTTTTTCTTTGGAAACAAGATTTGGTTAAAAAGTTTGCAGGAGAGCTGTATTCAGAGCTGAGAGAGAACTCGGTATTCAGCCTTTGCTTAGCAAACACAGACGTGTCTTACTCCTGTTTTCAGATACACTGTCCACACAGGTAGATGCTTCATAGTATTTTTTAAATAATCCTTTGTGATAATTTATGTATATTGAATTGTAAAACATAGCAATAACTTTCCTGATAATTGCCTTGGAGCATAATAAAAATGTACTGTTATGCGCAGCTAGGAGTGAAAGTTTTTCATGTCGACAAGAGACAAATCTGGAATTTCTTCTAAACTCTGCAACCCTCAGAGACCGAAAGCCTTTCGATTTACAGCATAAATGCAACCTTCAAAATACCTCTGCTCCCATATACAACACATTGAAATGTTTTAGACTCTATCTCTGCATATTTACAGTAAAAAGGGACAAAGACACTAAAACAATTGTGTTATACACATAAAACACACACACACAATATTCTATAATATATAATTGCTTGTATATTGCGTTTACTGTGAGCTGTACTGCTGCCTCCTGCCAGCAGCGCTCGGGCGAAAATTGCAGCTGATTTTTCATTGATTTTGCACTCCTGCTTTCTGAACATCCTTTAGACTCCTGAGCCCACCTCTTGATGTGTGAGCTGCGTTACTGCATGCTTGTAATTCCTTCAACAATTTTTTTTTTTTAAAAAGGTGGTATTCAAGCACACAGACTCAAGCTTTCCTATTGCCTCTGTCTACTGATTCTAACGATGTGTATTATTTTCCCCAATGATGTGAATACTGTTCTTAGGACTTACTACTTTGAATTCTTCTAAAAAGAAAAAAAAAAGAAAGTAGAATATATTCATTGCTCCTTTATAATTTAAAAAGTTCAGCAGTAGTTGCAATTGCAGTTTCGAGTAAGCCGCCTGGACTAAAGCTTGTTTGTTGCTAAAAGTGCCAGGAGAGAAGTGCAGAGTCAAGAATGCTAACATGAGCCAGTTGAAATAAGGTCTTGAGCACACGAGCAACCAAATCAACTAAATTTAAGATTTTTCATTTTATTCCAGTTACATACTCTGTGGATTCTGGCCGGGTAGAAAAGACAGAGGTACACGTATCATCTAACTATGACAGTGAAATTCTTCTTCTGAAATGCTGCTCAAAACCCAAAATCAATCTGACACTTATTAAATTAGGATAATCAAATGCTTTTTTATTATTCTCTGGATGCAAATTGTATTTGAAACAATCAGTGAGGCAAAAAGTTGCTACTTTGGGAATAACAGGAACATTTGTCTTGTTCGGGCTCCTCCTCCCCTCTGAGGGGTTGATGTGATTTCCTGGGTACTGGGAATACACTAACAGTAAATTCACCAAATCACGCCATGTAAGAGAAATAAAATTTGCAAGTGAGAAAAACAAAGTTAAATGTAACTTTCTGAGTCAATGAAACTTGTGCATTTAGCTACAGGATAGGTAACATTGTTTTTTAAACTCTATCTGCCACTGAACTGGCAATTTATTTCAGCGCAGTTTTCACAATGGTGCAGAGGCATCAGGGAAATCACAGAGCTATATTCCCCCATGTAAAGCAACCGAAACCCACCTGAGAGGACATACACTTCTATTTGAAAAAATATCCCTTAGACTGCGTATTAGCTTCTGTTAACTTTGACCGTGTGGAAATAGCAATAATGTCTCAGAGAAGTTACTACGCTTTTAATACTAATAATCTTCCAAGAGCAGGAATTTAACTCAGCAGTGAGTAAAGAACAAACATTAGAAAGTATTAATGAGAAGCCACTTGAAGTATCAATATGTGAAATGACGGAGAGCAAGCTCCCGTCGGAGGGAATGGCCGGGTGGGGAGCGATCCCTCCTGCCCTGCTCCCGTCCCTCCTCCCAGCCCACTGCTTATGTGGCACGCTACGGCCCAGCTGACGGCAAATCAATGCAAATTACGTGACACTGCTGCCTGGATTCGTTGTAGGGCCGATCTAACGTCACGGGCCGTTCTGAGCAGCACCAGTTCCATGCTGGTGAAAGCCTGGCCCAGAAGCTGCCCCAGACCCACAGCAGGATGCTGGTCTCCACCGCACCACCCTTTTGCTCATTTGTGGCAAAGGAATATTTTGGTTTTAAAATACCTCTTTGGGGAGCGTCTGTGACAAAAAAAGCTCAGCACAAAGACCGTATCATGCTCCCATCCTCAAAGATCTCCTGCACCCCTAAAATAAATGATCCCTGCTGGAAACAACGTGCGTTTCCTTGGGCTCAGTTTCACATCAGCTGCACCGAGTTCATCATGAAATGCACTTTCTTGTCCAGAAACTTAGATCATTCATGCCAATGTTATCAAGTGTGTATCACTAGGCAACGCAAAACCATTTCCATCGGCTTTTCAGGTACCGCACCGAGTGATGTGCGACAGCAGTGTGTGGGCACAGCCCCTGTCGGGCAGCAGCCGCCCCTGCCTGCTCTGCTGGCAGTGCTCTCCCTGCACCCTGGCCCTTACAGCGTCGCCTCCTGCAGTAACAGGGGGGGACTCTGCATGCGTTCGCCCGGGGGCAGCAGGGGGGTGCCAGACCCTGCCCGCGGCCCGCAGACCTGCCTTCCCTCTGCCGCCTTCCTCTGTGCCAACAGCTGGTGGCAATGGCGGCTCTCTTTTTCATTCTATTCTTCAGAAAAGAATCTGAGTTAAGTCCAAAAGGCCTTTGCCACTAAGATTCTCCAAGATTACAGGTCTGGAGGAAAGTGTCAAACGCCCAGCCTTGCCTTCTTGGAGAGAGTGTGCTGTTACAGCTCTGTCCCGAGAGACAGGACCACTGGATTGCAGCTATCAGCTGCCTCCTGGCAGCTTTTTCGCCTGCAACATACACTTCTGGTGGCAAGTGAAAGAAATTCCTCTTGGCATTGTTACATGTTTAGCAGCAATAAAATCCAATCTGGTTATTAGATGCTTAGCATAACCTAACCCAGCTGCTTCAGCTGGGTGCTTAACCCAGCTAATGTGCTTCATCTATAAACCTCCGATGTTTAAATCTGACTTTCCTAATTTTGGCTAATTATCCTAAACATTGTTTTCTTCTGAAACCAAGCAGTCTGCTCAGTTAGCTGTTACTTTGTACATGATGATTTAATTCTAAAATCTTCATCAGTACCCATTCAATAGCAGAACATTAAGTACTACTCACTCACCTACACGGATCTGAAGAGAAAGAATAAGGCATAATAGTTTCTTACACTCCTAAATTTTTCCCCACAGCATCTTCCCACACCCCATTTTGTGTAACTGAGAAAGAGAAATTTTTTTTGGTACTGCTGTTAATTTTGTCCCCCCTCCCTCTCCCTCCTTGTATGTCTTTCTAAGTATTAAATAATCAGGATAGAACTCCTTTTCCATCACACATATTCACGCACATGGTGGTTAGCTTCTAGTTTTCTCTGTCTGACTCCTTCTGGTCAGGTTCCACAACTTTGTGGATTCTCTTGTTTCATGTTCCTGACTGCGATCTCCAAGTCCGAGTTCAGCTAAGGATCTGCACATTGACCCGCAAACGACTTGAGCCCGCGTTGTTTGGCACCCGCCTGCCCCAGGAACACAAAACGCTGTAGGGCCTCTGCAGGCAGCGGTGAAGTTTCCAGGTAAAGGGTCCCCCTGCCCGCCCAGTTTAAATTCACTTGCTGATGTTGAGACTAAGTTTCAAATGCGTTCAGGACTTTGATTAGATCTGGATAAACCCTACACCACTAGAAGATCTGGAACTTTGAAGCAGTCTGCTAGAAAAATCCCTTCCCTCCTCCTGTCCATCTCCCTAGTCATTGGCAACACTACTTGGTGTTAAGCAGGGTCCTGGGGACTTTTCAAAGACAATTATTTGCTTTTCCATAATTATAGGAACTGGAACAGTCCAACTGTTCACATGGAATGCTGCTGTATATATGTTGTTGCATAACGTGTGAACCTCTTGAGATTTATTCAGACATTCTTCTATTACTTCTCTTCCATTATTTTTTCTGCTTTGGCCAAGCAGCAATACCAGCCTGAAAAATTCCTTGTTGGAAACTTTCACAGCATTTACCCTTTTTTTCACTCAGCTGACTAAGCAGAGGATGGTATGTATTGCTTCTGTTAAGCAAAGACTTTGATGAAGTACACAGGATCTGTGATGTAAATCTGTTTCTGTAGAGAAATGTAAAATCCCCCATTCCCTTGAATTCAGGAGGAATGAAATAAGAGGCATGCTTCTCTCCTAAAAGCTAAGCTTGCTTTTATCTAACTTTCAGACTAAGAACCTTCTATTTCTTTTCATTTTAAAAGCAAAATAGCCTGTGAACCCCATCTGCTCCTGTGTGCTTTGCAACTGCCTTTGTTTTGAGCGGTTACATTTGCCTCTGCTTGTGCTGATGGCGTTATTGCTTCTGCTACCTCCATATTTAATGTAATTTAAGGTAGCTGTAAGAAATGAAACATGGGAGCAGTAACATGAAGTAGCAAAAATTTAAGACAACACCTAACAAAATTACTTGGTGCTTCCCGACTCCCTTCCAGAACTCGACATTACAGGGTTCCAAATAACGAGTCTGTCAGCTTTGTTCCTGTGGGCGCCACAGGGAGCACTGCGACCGACGGCCTGCTGGGGCCCACGAGAGCGTGCGCTGCCCCGTCACCAGCGAAGGGCTCTGCTCAGGAGAGTATTTCCACGGTACCTCACTCAGAACAAACAGCAAGCCTCAGAAACACTCCCATGCCATATTTTGTTCCACCAACTAGCACTGCCAAAATCAGTAAATGCGGGAGTTTGCCCTTTAAATTAATGGGGAGTTTTGTACAAAATCAATGGCGTGACATGGCTCAAGACCAAGGCTTAGCCTCTGAAGAGTGGGAACCTTTGGCTTCCACAAAGTAGACTTACAACAGCAGGTGTCATCCGTGTAATATACGATGCACACCCAATACACTGTTCAATAGTATTTTTGCACTTGACTTCTATCAAGCTTACCCTCAGAAAGGAAAATCGGAGCTGACTTTTAAAACGTGAAGTGTTGGGCTGTTCTGAAATCAAACCACGTATCTACCTAAACTCTAGATGCCTTTAGGCAGACACTAGCTGCTTTTAATCAGAAAGTGAGAAATACAGAGAAGTACAAAATGTTTTTTTTTTCTTCCTATCATGCATAATAGCAAAAATAATTAGTCTCTTAAACAAAGAGGGAATTTGAGGGCTGAAACAGGAAAGTGACTTGCAGAAGGCACGAGTGTGTTCGGGGCTGCCAGCTCTTGTGAAGCCCAAGCCCAGCCCTGGGATGGACAAGTGCCCTCCACCCCGTCAAACGACCACAAATGCGAACGGCGAAGTGGGAGAGATGTTAATACTCTTCCACCGCTTCCCCTCTATGGGAAAAGAATGCCCTTCTTCTAAGTTTACTTTTTAAGGGAGCAAATGAGACAGGAAAATCATTTCCAGTTCACTGTATCTGGTTTTCTGACCTGCAAGTTTTCCAAACGGGAAGTGAAATTCACTGTGCTAATGCCTGGAATGTGCTGTACAGTGTTACGGTGAGGCTAAGACTTGGCTGATCGGGTGATGCCTTGCTGATGCAACACATGGATGATTTCCTCACTGTGTTTTTCCCCTTTCTCTGTTTCTCCAGCCTCCCTGACTCGGCTCTTTTTCACCCTGCCATATCTCATTCATTTCTCATCGATGTACTCCCTGTCTGGTTCCACATCATTTGCTCCTTTATTCACTTTTTAAATGGAATATGAGTGCAGCAGCCTGCAAGTTCAAATAATCCTTTTTAGCTGGTTATGTTCCAATAGCTCAGGGAACCACGAGGCCAGGCTGCCCTCCCCTCCCATGGCTGCCGTCACGCAGCCTGCGGGCAGTTGGCTCTGAAGACGTGAGAAGGCGGGCTGTGGGGCTGGTGCCCCAGGAGGCACACTGGAAACGGCAGGCTTCTGCTTCTTGGACAAGATGCAAACCATCCTGGAGTGCACCTATTTCCAGGAGCACTTATTCACACATTAGAAGAAATGCTTTTTGGATAAAATGAAGGAAAGACATCTTGTAAAATACCGTGCAAGGTGTGGACCCAAGGTTTACCATATTCTCCCTGATAAACGGTAGGATGGATCGACAGATCAGAATGTGTATGACACATACACCACACCCAATAAAAAGACTGGCAACACATAGAAAACAGTTGTGGGCTAAAATAGTCCATGTGGAGAGCAGGAAATAGGGTGGCATGTTCTACTTACTGCGTCTCTTCACCAGCCCTGGTAAGGTAGCTTCGCGTCCTCTTTGGTGTGGTTTCTGACAGCGTAAGCATGAAGGGTTTGTGCATTACAGCAATATTGAGAATTCCCTCCAGGACATCGCCTCCAGTGAACAGGTCCAAAGCTCAGCTGCTGATCAACAACAAATTGCAACCGACTAGAGTGACACGGCTGACCAGAGAGCAGGACTTGGAGGAACAGCAACTTCACACCACTGGCTGGGGATCCAGAGGGATTTCACGCAGCAACGAATGCAGATCCCCGGCTCACTTGACACCACTGGGTGTTTCAGAGCACCACTGAGAGAGCACAGAAAGCTCTGCCACAAATGCGGCTTCCTCGGTCCTCCTGCTCGTATGGATCAACCGTCCATCTGGAGGGGATGGGGGCCCAACTGCGCAAACAACCAGAAAGCATATTCTACAGAGTTTCTGAAACACAGACGAAATTTTTTTCCTTAAGGCAATTCAAGGATTCAAACATGCTGAGAAATACAGAGAGCTCCCAATTATGCAGAGAGGGGGAAAAATGCAAGTTCAAAAGTGTTAATGCAACATCATTTTTAAGCTAACAGCTGTGGACTAGATAGTGAGGTGCTATTCTTTTCACTGTATCTTTAAGTGCTGCTAAATTCATTTGTCACTTGATCGAAAGCCAACAGGCTACAAATCTCCCAAGCCCCTCTCGCGCTGAATAGTGACAGGAGTATTCTGTTCCGCCATAAGAAAACATTTGTGTGCGTCTCTGTCCGGAGTCATACATGCTACTTTAACTCATCTGCCTCCCCATTCTCTGCGGCCCAGGAGGACAAATTGCTCACTGTGGCTCCCTTTCAGAGGCAGTACAGCGCGCAAAGAATCATGACTGAGCAGAAACACAAGAAACAGGCACATAAAAATTCATCACTTTGGCCTCCTGACCTCTTGCCACTGGGTTTGGCAAACCCCGTCTCAAAAAGTAGCACCAAGGGAGAGCTAAGCAGACCGGCTGAGTGAAATTACTGACAAAAAATATCTTGGACACAGGAAAACCCCACCAGATGCTTCATTGTCTTTGCAGAGAAGTGGTGCTGAAAAAGGGGGTGATCTACCACATGGCATATTGGGTGGAATAAGTAGTGCCATTGTTTCAGAGCAGCTCTGTCACTTTACTGACTGCAATACAAAGAGGTGTAAAGCAAGATTTAATCCTGACTTTTTAGTCAGCAGATTAAAACCAATCATGCCAGATGTCCACAAGACTGTTTAACATACAGAAAGCTTTTTCATACTCTACAAAAAAGTGAAAGCTGTAATAACTTCTTCTTTATTTCCTCTAGAGAGGCCTCTTTCACTCACTTTTAGTCAGAAAAAAGGGAGATGTTGTAATGGATTTTAAGATGTGCTATTAATTTTTACTCTAGCCTTTGCTCTTCTCCCTTTTGAGACAAAGCTAAACAAAGTGAATTCTTTCATCCATCCCAAATCAGACAGGTATGCCAAAGAAAACTGCTGGGATATAAAAGCTGCGATTTTGAAAAGAACTTACACCTGCAAGACCAGAAATGGACATGATCAGCATTATTCACAACAGAAGTTACAATTCCTCTCCGTAATACTTGATGTGACGCAAGATATGAAACTATGGTTGTCAGCATGCTGATAAATAAACAAACGTGTGATTGTCTTCCCCCCAAAACTGAAATTTCGCCTGTGACTTTCTCAGAGGTGTCCCCTCAGACGTGCTGGCACACTCCACTCTGAGGACGTGCAGGGTCTGCTGCCTGCCTTCCATCGGAGCCCAGCGCGGGGCCGGGGTGTCCGCACAACCCCCGGCAGCCCCCCTGCGCGGAGCCGCACGGGACCGCGGCAGCGCAGCTCCCCGTCCGTCCGTCCCGAGGGACGGGACACGCGTGGGAGGGGACGTCGCCCCCACAGCTGCCCCTGCGGCGGCACCCAGACACCCGACTCAGGTCACCAGAAGCTGCGACAGGCTCTAAAATATGAGTGCTAATAAGTGATATTCTTACTTAAAAATACTCACTCAGTGCTCTTATTTAAACTCACCTACAGAACTGTTACACACTTTGCAGTGTTTCCTTAATCTGTTGCTTTGTCCTTTTTCTATTTATAAACAAATTCATCTCTAAAAATACAGAGGATTAAAAAGGATATAAAGGATATAAATATATATAGAGGATATATAAAGGATATAAAGGATATATAAAGGATAAAAATTCAATATTAAACCATATTTAGTATTTTTTTCTGCTGTATTACAAAAGTGAAAAAAAATCTCCATATTAGTGTGCTCCCCTGAATTTCTGTAGCCAAAAATGTTGCTAAATTCAACAAAACCTTGAATGTGCATTTAGTTTCTCATATTAAATTGCAAATCATGTGTGCATTTAAGGAAAATAATTGACTTAATCTTTGGAAAAGAGCTATAGAAAAAAACACATTCCCTTAAAATTCTGATATGAGACTGCTTTGTATCACACGCATCATTTACTACCTCGGAAGCTATATGGCAGCAAGATAATGCCTTGCTTGGTATCCCTTATCTATCAGTTGCCTATGGAAAAAAATACAACTTACATATTCCATTTGGTTTTTTGTCATGCACTTTAACAAAATCTTCATCACAAGCTCCTAAAATAAAAGTAAGCGTCTTATTGAATCACTGACCTAAAACAGTACTATTAAAACCATTTTCTTCATTTTCTATTTAGTCGAGACCTAAGCAAAACCAGTTAAAATCACATGATACGCAAACTAGCAAGACACTGCTTTAGTCATACTGATACTATATTAAGGACGGAGAGAACTTTTTATTGGCTTTTTAGTACTTTCAGAGAAAGAGACATAACCTCTTACTGCTGCATTAATGCAGATGCGAGAGGAGGCTCTATTACACTGCCTAAATCAGCCGTATGGGTAACTGCAGATGTTCTTCCCTCCAGCCCCCAACTGAATTATTTTGCACCCTTTAAAAGTAGGGTGCCACTTCTGGAATTCATGAGCGACAAAAGGACCAGTATGTTTTGGTTAACCATGGTTTACAGCATTATAAACCACAGCCACAGTTACAAGCCTAGTATCATGTTCTCTTCCTGGAAAGTGTATTTCATTACGTTAATTAAGCTGCACTATTTGTCTTTCTACCATTACCATCCTTATTGTATTCTTTGCAGGTCTCATATCATATCGGTAATTTTGGACAGGTAGACACCTTCACTAATGTTCCTCTTTTCCCCGGGGTATTATGATGACTGAAAGGTGTAACACACTTGCTATAAATCTTCTGGCATCTCATTCTCGTACTGAAGAGACACGGGCAGGCACCGCAATGAAGATGATGGTATTTTCTTTCTAATAAAATGCAACTGGAGACTCTCAAGCTACCTAACAGGAATAAGTCAACGACGTGTAAATCTGACAAAGAGATTTCTGCCAGTTGAACACTTATTTCACCCCTACTTAGTCCACTGTGGAATTTGCACGATTTTAAAACCACAATTCTACTCTCTACTTCTGAATTTCTTCAAGCAAGTCTTGTGGGTGGCCCTCAAGATACATTTTACCAATTTTTCATGCCCATCCCTCGAAATGTGACCCTGCTCCTGTGCTTTTATCTCTCTGACAACTTCACACAGGAAAACATGCAGCCCCTCTGATAGCATGAAATCGGAAACAATAGCCTCTGGAAACAAAAGGGAGTAGGGAGGCAGGATACAGTCCAGGTCCTGGCTGATTTTAGGCACAAACAGATGTTCATAGGACCCGATACCCTGAGCAAGCTGAAAGGAAAAGCTTGTAAAAGAAATGGGCCTTAAAAACAATGTATTGAAGAGCTTTAAACAAAGGCAAAGGGAAAGCAATATGGCTTTCAATGATAAATCTCAGCAAAGAAAACCAAAGTGGCACCATGAATTTCAATGACGCATTTTTCTTTTTCAATGAACTCTACAGCTCATTTTGAAATCTACGAATTGCTCAAATCTCAACTTAGTCTACAAGTCTCCCATATCCATTAAAAGGTTACAATACACGCATTTCTCGTTTCTTATAACTAATCACCATAGCTGGGAACACCCAGTGAAGTCTTGAAATATAGGCTAATGCTATTATTTTAAAAGCTGCTTATAGCTCAACAAAGAGGAATATGCCTAAAGAATCCTGATCGGAAAAAATCTCAGACTAGCTGTTGGAACAAATTATGTTCAATCTCCTTCTCTTTTCATGTGCACCATTTCAGACTCAAAAAGCCCCACGGAAAGAATCTATGAAGCGCTGTCCTGAATTGGGCCCGGGTTCTGTTTCACAAAAGCCAATAAGCACCATTTACAAACGAAACAAAGTGCAGAATCACTTCTCTGACTGAAGTTTCTGCTTTTGTGATTAAAACTCTCTTCCTCCTTCTTGAAGAGCCTGCCATCCAAAAGGCCCTGTGCCATGCTCCAATGCACAAAATACATGTATTCATTACAGGAGAAAAAAAAACATGGAAAATTTGGCACAAAGGCGGGTGCATAGCTTAAGTCCTGTTTCGGATAGCCCTCACTTGAACCCTGCACATTTGCATAGATTTTACCTATTGATTGTCTCTATCAGGAATCTAGTGGATAACTAAAATAAATGTTTCATCAGCTGTTTGTGGTCAGGTGCAGATTTAACTTGTTAATTATTAGCATCAGCGAGATGCACATGGTAAAGAAACAAAGACGTGGTATTCTCCTTCACCAGCATGAAGCTCTGTAGAAATAATTTTACTGACAAGATCTGAGACAAGTATCTAAGTCAGCTTAGGAAGCTTTAACAAATTACTAGTCAAAACCCAAGCCAAAAGTGACTGTGCATTTGTCTAGTCTAATCACACATACCACAGACCACTACGCTGCACCAATTTCCTCCTGAATTGAAGCAAACGGCATCTCTTTTACTAAAACAAATCTTCAGAAAGACACTAACTCTTGGGAAGACATGGGGCATTCACCAATTCCTTGAAGAGTCGTTCCAAGAACAGAACCTCTTATTAATCACTCTCGTGGCTAATTTCTCATGCATGATTTTTCATTTGAAATTGTCTCTTAGCAGCTTCCAAATATCATTTAGACATGAAAGGAACGGAACATTGCTGTAAACGTAGCAGAACGTGGAGACTGCAGTCTTCTAAGTACCAGCTCCTGGGAAACCCTCTCTGGACTACGAGCAGAGCTGTTCGAGTTACATGTAATGGAGGTCCAGATCAGCAAACCTGACGCTGCCTGTGAAAGCAATTCCTCTTCGTCATCCAGATCTGGCCTAGGGTCTCGCTAAAAAGACAGACTGCCCTACTCTCCTCTCAGGCCAAATCAAGCTTTTTCAATACATGGTGTGAAGAAGCTTGATGGATTCCAACAGACCAGCTCTGCAGCCACATGTAAAATCAACTTTGCAATTTTAAAAAAATATACCTACAGATGCATTAATTATAGATGCCATGGCATTGCCATGGGAGCTGAGGCTGGGCTGTTTGCCTGCAATGTCTTTACTGTTGTGACTACTAACGACCCCTCGGTGCTCCTACAGATGCAAACAGCCAAATGCAAAGTTAAACAATGATGTTTTCAATGAACTCGTTTTGCCATATGATAACTTGACTACCATTTTCATCGACGATGTTAATCTCATGACAAACTGCCTTGTTCAAGCATATTTTGTGACTGCATTTTATCTTTCAATTTTTTTCTCACTAGCAACTTTTCCACTCGTTCGCCTAAAACGAATGCCAAGCTAATGAGAACCTTGCTTAGCGCTTCCCTTTCTTCCCCCTTGACCACAGACAGAAATCTACTCCTCTTTTAGCATTCTGCAACATCCCAGATACTCCAATTTGTTCTAAACCAACATTAAAGACTGTTGGCTACAGAAGGACAATTAAAATTGGCTGGTCCTACTAGTAGAAATCCTCCTCTGTTACCAACAGACTATTGTATGCTTCGTAATCTTCACATGATGAGCATTTTCTGTTTCTTTTAGCATGTAGAGCAGAAATACATAGAGAAGACCTCTCTATTTCTAAAACACCATTTTCAATTTTATTAAGTATATGAAATAAAAGATGTAAATTTTTTTGTCCTACTTTCAAAATGGAAAACTGGTCAGATACAGTAAAATATCGATCCTGTTCTAGACGTCTGAAAGTAATGAACATAACCAATGACCCTCCCGACTAAAGGAAAGAAAAAGAAATGACAGAATAATGCAGGAACAAGAGGGCCGCTGGAGTGATGATCCAGGATACTGACCAAAACCACCCTGTTCTGCGGAATGGCCCCGTCCTGTCTACAACCTGCCAAGGCTCGTCTCTGCCTCAGCCCCACAAAGTCTTGCTCCAGCGAAGGCGCTGGGAGTGCGCCTGTGCGCGCAGAGTGCTGCAGTACAGCCGCGCTGAGAGCCGACAGAGAGCCACCCAACTTCCACTCACTGGTTTAATGGTCAGGACACATCACCCAGGCACAGGCGGCTCAAAGCTCTCTCCTCCTTTTGTAAATTATACAGAAATATGTCAAGTTAAAGAGGTTTTCAATACATTCAAGGAAAACGTTAACTCTGAATTTTCTGCTATCAGATGTGAACAGAGCTCTCAAATGTTTCACTTGGGTCCGATGCTGACATCCTCATGAAATTCAGCACTTGTTAAAACTGCAAAAATGAAAGGCAGAAATGAAAAATAAATCTTACTGGTTTATTCAATTACATTTACAAGTGGAGTAATACCTGAAACTTGATAAGCCTTCAACACCTACTGAAAAGAAATTATCTGCATAGTGGGTGCTCACTACTCGTTATCTAGACTTTTTGGACTGTCTTCAGAAATTTCAGAGTCAGAAAATCAAAACAGACTTGAGTTTTGAACAGCATTTTAAAAATATTTTTTACAGATAAACGTTAATAACATAGTGTTACTTGTATGAAGCAGCAGTGAACTATCCATAACAATTTCATTTCAGAAACGTATCAACTAAGCAACCAGTATGATCTGCACTAAAGGATGTGTTTTACTCCATAAAAGACATCCTTTAAGTTCTTGGGACTATACTCAATGTGCAGGGAATTCAGCTGCCAGTATTAAAGGATTTTAAAATTACCATTACAAAACCGCAATAAATTAGCGCACAGAGCTGCTCAGTTTAAATACTGTAACATTACAGGCTTCAATGTAAGTTTTATTTAGTTATAGGAAAATTATCAAAGGCGGGAACAATGCTAATGGTAACAGCCTATATATACTCTTCTGTAACTTCCCAGTGCACGATTTTTTTTCATGGCTGAAAAAAAATCTGCAAGTTACTGGCAAAAACTCAAGTGAAACCGCCAACTGTATAGAAATAATTGGCAAAACCAGCCTTCCGTTTCAATGGTCACAGGTTTTCAACCAGAAATTCTGACAAGGGATCAACGCAAGCTATTTGCTAAAGCACATACAATATGCAATATCAAGCAACTGTTTGAGACTACTTGAGAGCCTAACTCCAAGAGAATTACAGCCTTAATTTTGTCTATCCTTGCTTTTATTGTTTGTCATTGTTTCTTAGAGTTATTCTGTTGTCAATATTTGAAGAACAAAATCCTTTCTTGATATTGATTTTCTAAAGACTTTGAATCACTGTCTTCATAATGCATATATTTTAAGGCGAGTGCATGCAAAAGGTGGAGGTGAAGCTGCTTATTGAATTAAATCAATAAAAGACATCAGATTGGCAATTATCATCTAGTATTCATTTTATAGAATGTAAAATATCCAGCAGACAGAAGAAAAACAAATTTCCATCCCACTTTGGCAATCTCTAATTTAAATCTCTTGTATACTCTGGACCTTTGGCTTGTTTCAGTTCAGTTGCTGTCACTCGAGCATTTAGCACATCCTTGACTTTACTCCAAAGCTGGGAATGGCTGGGTTGCACAGTGCAGCCTGCTTGATACTTCTGTGGTTCACACTGAAGGGCAGAGAAGGAAAGCAGTGGCAGCTACAGTCTGGAGTTGTTTCTCCACAGGGAGCTTAGGGGCTGTGCTGCAGGGAAGTTGTGACTCAAAACCCCCCAACTGACAGTGAGGAGGAAATACGGGACCCATAGGAAAGTCCAGCTCTAACCGGGTTAAGTTTGTGCTTCTGCAAGCTTAATGACAGTACTACAGTTACACTGTGTTCAGCTGAAAACATATAGAGAATTAAAATCGGTTTGATTTTCAGGGAAGCATTAGAGTTATATAAAAGTAATCTGGAAATAGTGTTATAGAAACACAAAGTGATTTCCATAAAGAGTTCATCCAGTATACGCATTTCTTTACTGTCTCTATGGAAGCAAGTTGACCTGAGTGCCACACAGTAAGGACAGGAGTTTAATGTAACTAGCAGCAATGCCACTGTAATCCATACTGGACTTTTTCAGGCTGGAGAGTAAACTAACAACCTTTTCCTGTCTGAGGGCTACGTGCAGGTATCACTCCAGAGGCTGGATGGCAGATGATGAAAATCTTCCCATAGGCACTGAGCAGCCTTCCTGCTCTGAACCACGTGGAAAGGACTGAGCTCGGTGCCCTCAGGTTGTGGCCAAGGTCAGCGTGGCACGTGCTGAGCAGCTGTGCTGCATCAGAGCTCAGGAAGATGTTTTTCCTCCAGAAAGCTGATTTTCCTCCTTTTCTGGCAGGAAAGCAGGAGAGGCCGAGCACATTGCTTTGTGCCACCATGTTGCCAGCCTTCTCAGTCCTGCCCCGAGTGCTGCCTCCTTGGGGATAGGGACCCCGTGGGGACGGGGTCCACCAGCTCCCCAAGGGACATGTTGGGGGCGAACCCCCACCCCTGCACGCATTAGGTGCATCCTGAATGAAGCCCAGGCCCATCCTTTGTTTACTTTTTCTATGCTATTCCATGGGACTCCAGCGTGCCGTAACAGAGGCTGAGCTCAGAATTTGCCCCTACCAGGATGCCATTTCACGTATACAGCTTTGTTTTCAACCTCTACGAGAAAGTGCTATTTAACTGTTAGCATTTATTTATGCCACTGACACAGCAAGTTACAAAGCGTTTGGAAAGCCAGCCACAAAGAAGTGGTCCTCTAACTACCCAATGGTATGTAAAAAAAATAATCCAAGGAAACAAGAGAAGCCAGTAGAAGCCGGGTGAAAGATCCTCATGACTTTACAAAAATGTCCACATGGGTAATATACCTTGTTCTTCCAGAAGAAGACACTATAAAGGAATATGATAATTTTCAAGGATTTTATTGGCATACTCCTCACTCATTAAAGGAAAAAAAAATCTATTCTATGATTGTTGAGAATAACATCAGACTGTATAGGTCCAAAATTGACTGACATCACTCTGGACAAGCATCATTGAGAGACACAAAGAAGCTGTTGTGCCTTTAAGCTTATGGTACATTGCAATGCAGTAAATGAAAAGCCACTATTATGAGGGGATGTTTATGTCAGTATCTGAAACAAATCTTCTTTTTACTAGGATAATACTGTCTTAAATTGTTAACTGTTGATCAGATAAACAACATGTGATAAAGATCCTATAATCTCTTTTCATAAAATTCCTTTTAACCCCTTAATGGCTTTACATATTATATTACTACACATTATTGATCATTGTGAAAGCTTCTAATAGCTGTAAATAACATCCTAACAGAGTTCTGGTGTAAGCAGTAATGCAAAAATTCAGGATTAGACTTTAAAGAATGTAGAGAAGAAATGCTAAAATTTTCAGAAGAGATAACGTATCAGTTGCTATCAGGAACTCGCACCTCGCCCTCTCAGGAAGACTTCTGGACGTTGTGTAAGAAGAAACCAGTTTGATCTCCATGGTTGGACTGTAGATGTAAGAGACGCTGCAGGCAGCACAGGACACGGCGAACCTCTATGGCCATGTGTTATCAAGACAAAGGTGACGCCGTTTCAAAGACGCAGCACGCAGAAGACACAACCCCCAGTGGTCCTTCGGTCCTTAGGCAGGACTAGTGAGAAGCTGAATGGTACCAACATCGCCACTTCACCCCTTGACCTCTTCAGCATAGCTGAAACAAACAGCCTTCGGGTAAGGGGAACATTTAAAATAACACTACCCATCTCCTCTCCTATGCCTCCCAGACATAGAGCTTAAAAGCAAGCAACTTCCTACATACTGATTACCTGAACCTAGCGACAGGACGACACGGGGTACGGTTATGAGGTCGGCACAGGTGGGTGAGCAGTCCCTCCTTCAAACCCCATCTTCCAGCGGGACTTAACAGGCACAACCCCTCTGTGCTCTGCACACCCGAACCGGCCCCTCCTCGCACAGACGTGATGGTGATTAGTTAGGACAAAACTAGATTTGGGCCAACCAATGTAATTCCTGTGACAACACACCTTCTTTATGCGACACAGATGTTTGGGCAGACCCAGAGCAGACGGCCCAGGCCTGGCGCACCCAGACGTACCCCAGCCATGAGGCCGCCGTTGCCCATGCCATGGGGCACGGCCCGCCATGGCACAGGGGGTACAGGAGCACTAGGCCAAGGCCCGGCAGCCTCCGCCCGCCACCGCGAGCGCGATTCTTGGGTTGTCATTTTGTGTATTTTGCTTTGAGATGTTGAATTCTTATCTCAAATTGGGACCAGGAAATGGGATACATTACGGGAAATCCTATTCTGAGAAAGGTAAAACTGCTGTCTGAATTATCAATATTAATAAAGGTAGATTTGTGGATAAATCTTGCAGATTGGAAAATCAACATTTCATTTGATAATGCACAAAATGACAAAACATACTGGAGACCTGCATCCAATCCCAATCCTTTAGAAATTATGTTCACTACCACTGTGTGAGTCTTCCTCAGAAAGACTGATGAAGAGAAGCCGCTGGCCCATTCAATACCTCTTTGCTACAGAAATGACACAGAAAGTACCACGAGGGAGATAAAAGTGTAACATGCTGCACGTAAATATTCCAAGCTGCTGCATAGTTAAGGGTGTGTTTTCTGAACCATCTTAAAATTAATACTGATGTCTACACTAATTTGAAGTAAAATGGGGACTTTCAAACCAGATCCATATGCTTGTAAAGTGATCTTAACGCAGAGAGGTCCGAAGAAGACAGAAGAAAGAGAAACAAACTAAAAATCTAAGTCTGCCAAAGAGCTCTACATGTATGCTTACATTGTCAGGTTACAATCCAAGACAAAATGTACTGAACACCTTTATCTTGATGACTTCATGGCAGAGATCCCATTAAGAATCAGGTAACAGTAGTGTCTTTTTTGTCATATACTCTACTACTAAGGCATGATGGGGTCCTGGGGCCACTAGTCACTGATAAAGCAGTAGTGCCTAAACCACTTAACCGCTGGAGTCAGTAAATACCTTTTTTACCCTAAAAGTCTGAAGGAAAGCTCTTCCTCTCCACTAGAAAAGCAGGACATGGAGTACGAGTTTCCAGCGGAGCTGAACAAAGCAGAGCAACCTTCCAGCCGCGGCAGGGCCATAAAGCAGCATTGTGGTGTGGCGACGGAGCGATGCTGTGTCTTGCGGCTCACACACAAACCAGTCTGTCCTGTGGGAAGATGCCGCATTAACTGTGCCTCTATGAAAGGAGATGCAGAAGCCGTCTTTTACTCAGAAAGCTCTTGTACCATTGCTGCATAGAAAAACCCAAGCCACATGAATCTGAATATTTTTATCTGTCACTACACAACAGTTTACATAAGGTGGCCTTAACTATAAAGGAAACAGAAGTGATCAAGATTTGAATCACATGCCGAACGATTTAATGCAACAGCAAACTGCTGTCTCTACACAAAGGTGTTGGCTGCCTGACTCATATACATGGCCTAGCACAAAAAGGCAGTTTGTCCATTCTCCATACATACTACTGCATTCACCATTAGGCAGTGGGAAGGAGGCGCCACCGCTCACTTTACAGTAAAGACAGGGGGTTTTCTTCCGCCAACACTAAATATGTGTCCAAATCTAAATAAAAATAATGTTTTTCTTTTTTCACAAAACATCAATCTTGGTTCCTTAGTGTACATTTCTCCCACTTTTGAGAATGACTATTTTCAGGTAAAAATACGTTAAACATATTTTTAAAATGTTTTAACGTAGCTGCACACACACCCAGAGATTTTGTATATTCAGTTCACCAACTCTTACTGCATTTCTGACTCCAGCTCTAGAACAAAACTTGCCACAGGAGCTCCTGTGTACAGTATAGAGGCAGACATGATCCTGTTCCTTGATTTTCAGATGGATATCAAATTCTTTCTTCTCAATTTTGTTTTTAATAAGCAAGCAAAATATCAATCTATACTACATGGTGTATTTTTGAAAAGACTCTTTCTAGGCTTCTATTTCTGACAATAGGTATAGGCTTTTGATATACTGCTGCAAACACGCAGAGTGCAAACTTTTTTTTCCCCTCTTCTATTTTGTACCATCAATGGGTGCCTTTCAAATGCTAGTGCATAAGTCGTCCATAGATGTTAACGTTTTGTATCATGGTAACAAACAGAATAAAGCGAAATGTAAAAAGAATACATTTTTTCAATGTACATGTATTTCTTCTAAAATGACATAATTTTTAGATGAAGAAAAAAATATTTTATAGCATCTACCCCGGTGATATTTTGTCTCAGATGAACTGATGAGTTTCTACACTAGATGTAAACAGAAAAAAAATTAATAGGTGGTTTTAGTTACATATTTATTACAGGCTTTCACTATGCATTACAATACTCTATTTAATTATTCCAATTACACCTGCTTTTATAGAAATATTTACAAGTCCTTCCATGACTTAAAACAATCGGTTGCTAACGCTCACAGATAAGCACGCAACGAAGCGCCTCCCGTACTCGGACTCAAACGCTCCACACGTTACAGGTGCAAGAGCCTGGACACTGTCAAAGTTTTGGCAAACAAACGTCAGGATCTGTTTCTTAATGAGTAGGTCACCAGGCAGAAATTAACCTGGGACGCTGTTAGACAGGTGAGCATTGTTAAACCTGGGAAGGTTGCAGTGGACACCTGGGATCTGGCATTACTATCTTATCAACTGGAACCTGCTGTCACGACAATTTTTCTCTGTGCGTTTGAATAAAGTCTCGGCCTCTTGGACCAGCCAGCCCGAGGGAAGCTGCAAGGTCTCCCTCCAGGTGATTTTGGCTGCTTTCTCAGGAGCACTGCTCCTGGTGCCAACGGCTACCCATGAGTCCTCGACGGCAGACGCAGGTGCCCCAGGAGCTTCCCTCTTCCCCCCGCCTTAGTGCACAGGACAAATCTCTGCCCTCAGTCTGTCCCTCCAGGCCGCCCCACGGGTGGGTAGGTATTTCCCTGGCAGCAAGCAGCCAGCAGCGAGGAGAGGAGGGACTGGCCCCCGTGCTCCCGTCACCGTCACTGTCAGCGAGGTGGCGGGTGGCAGGTGTGGCGGGGCCAGCGCTGGCCGGGCTGCGCGGAGACGGGCGCTGCTGGCACCGCTGTCACCGCCGCCAGCTGAGCCTCCCAGCTGCCAGTCGCTGCCACCAGGCGTAAAACATACACTCTGAACAGTCACAGCAGCGGAGCTGAGCTTATAGACTGCATTATTAATTAGTTTAATGACGCTCAGTCCTATTAGAAACCACAAGATAATTGTATTTAATTTGTGTACGTTTTAATTACGGCCCAAGCAGTTCCAAATTTGATCAACGTATCGTCTTTTCTGTTCTGCTCTGTAACTGTGTTTGTATTAATTTGCATCTGAAACAGGAGGAGCTGCTAAACCCCACTGGGAACAGAGTTCCTTTTAGTTTTTAAACAGCGTCATCTTTCACATCGTGATGCTGTGCGGGACCTCTGCCTGCTGATAACAGTGTCATCTTTTCCTGTAGCCACAAATTAAAAGCAGGTTTACGACCACATGCTACTAGACCCTCCAGGGCCCCAGAGAGGCAGCCAGAGAACAATTCATTCACTCATCTCTCCCCTTATCCATGATGGAAGTAGAAACAATTGCATCATTTAATTTATTATTGCAACGAGGATATGGCTCATTGGCCCCTCGTTGTTTTGAAGATGGATTTAATTAACCTCCTATGAATCTTGCCAATAAGCGTGGCAGCATCAGTATGGAACGGAAGATGTCAAAAAATCAGCTGCGGGGACGGGTAATGAGCGTTTCTCAAGGCAGCTCTGCTGAGAGGGCTTAAGGCTACAGAGTTTTGGCCCCTGCAGAAAGCTAAGGAACATACTGAGTTAATACACTGCTGACTTACCTCTGGGAATCTGAGCTCAGGTTTGACTTAGACTACTGAGAAAAAGAGAGGTAATTGAATAATTCCTAATAGCCACATATATCTTTAATGCAGAAGCCATTTGCAATCACCGGAAAATAAATAATTGCAATTAACTACACTGTTAAGTAAATATACAGTCCCTTGGGGAAGCAATCTGCATGCTTTTATAAGCCTGGCTACAATATGAAACTCACCACATTGTCTATGAGAGTAATTTATAATGAACATTTAGCAGATGCCTCAGATGGGTTCCTGCAATTTACATTCATTAATAAAACTGTCCTTATTAGACCTGAAGTTTTATGCATTTTAATTTAATAAATCATTGCTACATTTTCATTTTATACAGGATTTTGTTTCCAACGTTTCCCAGAATCAGTTTAGCTTGTAAAGAAAGTTAAAATCTTTATGAGACAAAGTTATTTACAATGCACTATTTGAGAAGATAAAACCAATCATCTTACGCACATTTCTAACTGGAATGAAAACATGATCTCAAGCTTGTAAACTATTAAGAATAATTTATTCCATGGTATGCAGGTTTATCCCAGAAATAAAGCAATGCCATTTTTCTTTTATAAGGATGGCTTAATATCACTTTACTGAAGGAAGAAGGGAACCCTATTGCAGTTTTAAACTACGGGCCACTATGGAGCAAAAGAACACATGAACTGGAGAACAGGAGAAAGAATGAACAAATCCTTTCACAGGTGTAAAAAAGAGCTCTTTTGCATGATTTGTAGCACTTTATTGGAAGCTTTCCTTCCTAACTATTTAAAGATTTAATTAGGACATAATGAGGTTTTGATAGTCCTGGTCTAGTCAACATTTAGTCAAGCTTTAATTAATTTGCTACTTGTGTAAGAAGCAGCCTGGCAGCGGCGCGTTTGCATACCTGTGCCTCTTGATTTCGTCCTGCTGCCACAGGAAGGGGGCTGTTCATCCCTCGCTGACCACAATTAACTGTTCTTCAACGCAGCAATTGGCCAAAAGACACGTACCTCATCTCAGAGATTTTAGAAAATTTTAGAAATTCTAGAAATTTCTGAGTTTGTGGGTTTTGGGTGGCTGTGAGTCAGATTTTGAGCGGCTTAGGGGCATAACTGCAATGTTAAAACGCTGTGTGTGAAACGGCACTTTTGTGGATCTAAAAAGATGCATTAAACAGCTTCAGTTCTGGCAGAAGAGGAAAGACAGAAGATTAGACTTACAAACGTTGATGTAAGCCTAGAAGAGGTAGAAACAGGTTTTTTACCTGTTGACAGTTTTCATTGCATGAGTATTTCCAACCCTTCCAACTATATTCAGCAACTCACCACTACTGAGCAGTAAGGTTTGAGATCAGCCTCAAAACATGCACAAATCACCTGAAAATGTGTATTTATTGCTATGTATCTACTCTGGCATCACACAATAGGCTATGAAACGCGTACAAGACATGAGTTTCACCTCTTGCAGATTTTGTGTCTCTAAGGAGAATAAAATAATCTAACTATATGCTCAAAACCCAAAGACTGGTACACAGATGTTTAAGTTACTCTTCATAATCCTAACTATTAGTAATTTCACATCAGTAATTCTTAACCGCATTCTTTCTCATACTCTTATCATCTAGAAAAAGGTTACTTTTCCATACACTTTTTCCTTCTTGCTTTAAGACCTCATTTCAGCGTTTGTTAAATAAGAACAGGAGAAGAGCAGAGCTGCAGACCTTTCTGTTCTCCATATCCCAACCAGCAAATGCAGAGATGGGGTGGAGACGTGGGACTGAGAAAGGCAGCGAGTGAGCTAGAGGGGAGACTGGGAGAACACAGCCACAGGTAAGACAAATGGCTGAAAGAGAAACAAAAGGTATTTTTCCATGGCCCCAAAGGCAGACGGCAGATACCAATTGAGGACTGGGATAAGACAGCACCCAGGCACGCAGTGGCGGTCGAGGGAACCCTTACCCAGGCGGTTAATCCAACATTACTGGATTCTTTTCAGTGGTGCGCACTGACAGGACAAGAGGCAACGGGCACAAACGGAAATGCAGGAGACTCCCTCTGAACATGAGAAACACTTTTTTACTCTGAGGATGACCAAGCACTGGCACAGGTTGCCCAGAGAGGTTGTGGAGTTTCCAGCTTCAGGGATATTCTAAACCGAACGGGACACGGCCCAGTACCACCCGCTCCAGGTGACCCTGCTCGAGCAGGGGGCTGGACTGGATCTCAAGAGGCTCCTTCCAAACTAAACCACCTGCATTCTATGATCAGGTCTGTTTGAAATGCAAGGTATGAACCAACATTGGCAGGCAGGTTCACAGTCTTAGTTAGAAGAGTAAAACCAACTTAGTGATTTCCAACTGTTATTCAAGACCTATGAACTTGAAAGAGCACGTGTCCTAAGCACGGGTTTCCAATACATGTTCTTTTCTTTTTCTGAAAATGCCTTCTAGTTTCCCCCGCCACAGATTTGAAACATCAGCTATTTTGTAAATACTGCAGCCAGCACAGTCCCTGTGTAACCTTTGTGATCATTAACGTTACATTTTCTTTTAGCAGTGTTTCTCTGCAAGTGCATTACTGGGCTGAAATGGTTTCAAAGAACACAATTTGCATAATCCCCACTTTAAACATTTTTCGATTTAATAATTTTCCAATTGTAATCACATGTTCTGCCATACTAAATGGAATGGTATTTGTGGTCACAAAATCCCAAATCACCAGATTATTTCTAATTATTGTAATAGATTATGTTTATAAGGGCAAAAACATGAAATTTGTAGCTATGGAAATTATAAAATGCTTAAAATAGTAAGTATCAATATGATATGGATTTACTAAAGAAAAATGTTTCTAAATTTTTGTTTTAATTTATGAAACTGCTGAGGAAAATATACAGTCATAGCTAGAAGAAATGTAAGTTTGTTTGCTGAAAATAATCTTAAAATAAACTGTGTTAAAGAGGGCAATAGTCCAAAGATATAGAACACGATTTAAAAATACTTTAGTGCTTCAGATGCCATGTTTTGCTGTCTGGAACTACCGTCACACAGCAAATGGTTCACTTACCCTGCGCCGAGGAATTCAGCAGGACCTACAAGAGCTGACCACTTGGCTATGAATTAAATGGACACAGCTCAGATCTTAAATGTATACGTATGCGTATAGACAACTGCTCGTCATCACTCTCTAGAAAACATAACAATGTCTAGTTCGGTTTGGCACTGGGAGGCAGAATTGCGTATGCCCACGACTATACACACTTACTTCTTTATGCCATGTCAGTATTTTTAATACAATTAAACATTACTAATTTCTCCTGAATCCTCGCTTGTGAAAGCAAAAAAAGTCAGAATTTTTAAAAAAGAAATGACCGCTGTGTTTGTAACGAGTGTCTGCAATTCTTACATGTACTTTTCCTGATGTATTCAAAGCATCTTCTTAAATGATACTTAGTTGAAAAAAATACACACAGACACACACATTTGCTGGCTGGAGTTTGCAAAGATCCTAGTTACTGCACAAAACACAAGACTCCATAACGAAATGAGTTCCACTTAAAACATCTCTCCAGATTTGAGGAAGATCTAAATCAATTACTCAGCTTTACCAGCTTTTTTTTTAACAGAAGGTGTTTGTTTGAAAGAGCGAGCGAGCTCTTGGCGGAGGAGGTCCGTGCTTCGCGGCCAAGCACCCCACGGCAGTACCAGGGAGCGCTCCTTCAACTTTTGCTGGCACAAGCACACTTGATAAAAAGATACGATGCCACCACTGTCCTTCTCAAAATGAAAGACAATATTGTGCCAAGACTGCACCATCAAATGAAAATTCTGTGAGTCACTGTAGCATCAGCAATATGGCAGGAGCTAAAAAGTCATGCTAGAATGAAGTTGTTCCTGTTTCACTAGATAATATAAAGGCAAATGGCCAGAGGTGGCAGACAGGCACAACGTGAGTGAATGATGGAGCTAGGTATGCAACTTCTTTATGAATAGTTATTACCTTTTAAAAAACATTTAATCAGCATTTCCAGTTATGGCTTATCAAATGTCTGCTTGGCAGAAGTCTACAAAGGAAACATCTTGTATTGTAATGTAACCCATTAAGTAGATAGGGCAGGTGTACAAGCACGAATTCCTGGTTTTAAGATGAGGACTTTGCTTCTCATTCTGCAGATGGAGCCTGAAAGCTTTTCGTAGGCCAAAATGACTGGTATCTCGAAACAGCATTTCTGTTGCTACCTTTAGAAATGTTCATATATGATACACTTTATCACTCTCCAGCTTACCAAGTTACTATTAACCCTCAAAAAATGTCCTTTCGTGAGGGAAAAATGAAAACTGTCTTTTCTGGATACAAGTGAAGGTTATGGTTTCCTGGAGCAAATGGATTCTGTGATTAATATGACTTTCTCCTAAAGACCTATGGTTTGCACACCAACCTTTACATTCCTGAGCTGCAATTCAATTCTTGCAACTGAGGAGAACGCAATTATCCTTCCTCTTTTCTTGGAAGTACGAGGAACTTTAAGAGACTTTTGAATCATCAGTCTCAGCCAAAAATAGGTTTTTATTCCAAAATAAGCCTAGTTTATTAAGATTGTACCTGTTCCTAAGATGGAAAAACAGTATTAGGAAGATTTACAGAGAAGCGTTTCAGTGGATAACTAGGTTTTTTTTAAAATATGAAAAGACAGTAATTCTCAAAGATTAATACAAAGTGTTACCACGGCCATCTGACAGCAAAAATACTCTTCCTTGGTCCAGACCCACCTAACACTTAAATGGTGATTTAAATAAAGCAAGACTAGTAAACTGACTTGCTGAGACAGACGGAACAGAAGGAGAAGCATTCCGTATGTGTATGTGGAGGCAAAGAGTGGCTGGGGGCTCTAGCCTGTCCCAAGGAGAGGGTGGCTCCAAGGACGGCGTACGAGATCTCGCAGCCAAAGCCAAGACGGGGCATCACTGGCTGAGACCTGGCAAAGAGACGCCGATGTCCTCGATGCCGGGCACACACCCAGGCACACAAATGCCTGAGACTTTGGGAAAAAAACTTGTGGTTCCTCTCATGCTCCCTGTACTTTGAATCACACATTGGCCAAAGAAAACTGGACTAAACTGAAACCTTATCATTGGCCTTTCCAGGCTGAGGACAACTTTAAAATGCTTTAAATGGACGAGCTGTAGGTATTTCTCTGAACATCATCATGCCAAGCTACAAATTATGCTCAATCCATAATTCAAATCTACTTTAAAACAATTGTATTTGCTGTGCTTGTTATGCTACAGACGTCCTATTTCTTTCTTGCCAGTTTATCCCTCCAGACAACGCGCTTGTTAATGCACACATGGATCTCAGAATTGCCAGAAGCCTTTACCTGTTTTATTGATCCCCCCCCCGGATTAGGCCAACAACAGTAAAGCAGATTTCCCTAGCAAGGAAATCAATATGGCTTTAGATTAAGGTTCCCATAAAATGTTTAATAAACTATATATTAATGATTTATTGTCTATTAATTATGAATTAATAAGCACAACATTTTTGGCATCTGATTTACCACACTGCACTTCAGTGTCTGGACTCCACATTTGAAACAGCTCTCAGATTCTCCCTTTCCATGGCTTAATTGACAAATCCTTTAGAAAGATACTTTATTCTTTGTGTTTGGTGTAGGCACAGCCTACATTTCTGCAACACACGTATTGCTCCCAGCATCTTAGCGTCCAAGTGTTTAGCACATTGGGGAACTCAAAACGTCAGCAAGAAAAGCAGAGATAAATTTAGTAATATACACAAAGATGACAGGTCAACGGATTAACCCTTAAAATTCCTAGTATTAACTACACCGCTGAATAGTCGAAACAATGGTTAACAGCAGTTTGCACAGGCATGCACTGAAAAGACAGAGGGGCCAGGATGTCTCTGGGAGGTGAGGTGCCTGCGTGACGTGGGCTGGCGCCGAGCGCTGGAGAAGGCAGAGAAGGGATCGCCTCGGGCTGTTTGTGCTCCTGCTCCACCCACTGCCGGCTGTGCCCGGCCTCGGCCACGGCATCTGCCCTCTGCCAGCCGTGGAGAATGGCACAGGTGAGAAACACCATTTATAACCAGTTTGTGAAGTGATCCGGGATTGGATCTTGACCTTATATACAGCCAAACCATGAGGTCCTATCCAGAATGATTCCTGCCAGAGGTGGCCTGCAACTCCACCCTTCCAAATTATGCTTTAGAGACTGGTCTCTCTCCTAGGAGCCTGGACTTTATTGTCAAAACAGAGCGCTGTATGCTTACTGTTGATTCATTCATGACTGCTCTGGTGCTAAGATGCTGTCAAAGACACACTGCCTGTACTACCGCTTCTGTGCAGTGAACTCCATCAGACAACCATTTCTTAAATCTTCTGGATCTTCTGACATACTGGTTTACAAACTGTACCAAAACAAACTTAATATGACTTTAACTGTGCATATGTAAATTACAAGTGGAAGTTTCTAGATCAACTTTAATTATATTTAATTACTGTTGCGAAGTAGCTGGGTGAAGTTCTGGTTAATGGGGTATGCTACTTCTCAAAAAAAGCAACAGAAAATACGTATTATTCGAATGCTTTGTACAGCCACACATGCACACGCCTTACCTAGCAAGAAGGGGTAAATGAATTTGATTCATCTTCAGATTACACCTTGTGTGCTCATACGCAACAGCACTGACACTGGCAAAGCGCTCATGAGTGTAGGACTGTCAGGACCAGGAATCACCCGAACTCTTTCTGCTTGTCGTGCAGTTCAGCATCATCTATGGTTAGTGACATTATTTTGTTAGAAGTGGATCGCTTTGAAACTCACAGACATAAATGTAGGAATCTTACTCTGTTGGAAGTAAAGAAAGCATTCTCTGCCGTTTCAATCCTGCAGACTGCTAGGCAGTTAGTAAGTTAGGAAAAACTTACAGCGCCCTTCATCAATAGTGGGTGTAGGAGAGAATTCTGCTGCAGCACGATTGATAGAGGCGTTCTCAGACAGGAGCGTTCTCAGTAACACTATCGCACCACTAGTGAATAAAAACCAAACAGGCACAATATTTCAAATCCAAGTAATCTGTAAGCATCAGTGATAACTACGGTAACAGCAGTGCAGCAGAGCAGGATTCAGTCCTCAACCTATGAGGCTGTGTATTCTGAAGCAGTGACTTGAACTGCGTTTCAATTCTGCCTTTAGGTGGCTGGTTAATGATTGCGATGTATAAGGGATTCCAAGAAGGAAGTTATTAGCTACACACGCAGTGCTGTAATGTCAAACCAGATTTTCACCAGATGAAGGATCGATCATCAGGTAAGGAAGAACTGCACCGCACCGAATGAGGGGCAGCCAGCCTTGGACACACAGGCCACTCGCTTCCCGCTGCTTGATTTACAGAATAAAAGCTTTTGGTTTAGAAGATACGTGCCTATCCTCAAGGACGCCAAAAAGACACTACAGTATCTCTGAGAATTAAAGTGTGAGAACCATGAGATTAAAGTGGATTTCAACCTGGGTGTTATTTCTGACCCCGTGTTACCTGGAGCTGAGCTTTAGCAGTAAAGCCAAGGTAACCTCAACTCATGATGAAAAGGGTTTACTGCGTTCTTTTTGGGTTTATACAAATCTTCCAGTCACCCTTCCACGTTGAGATGCTACTGTCACAAAGGCTTGCACAACCGTCTGCTTGTACTTTTAAAGTGTGGAGTTCTATTACAGACATTTAGGAAATGTCTCTCCATTTTTCCCCACAGAGTAGAAATATGAACCAGCACTTACTCCACTTGCAGTAAACAATTGTGAGATTCACCGTGAGCTATAAACGTATGGCAAAGTCACAAACATACAACAGAAACGTGGTATCCTGTGCTGAAGCCCGAAGAGATTTCAAAGAAGGAATCTGCCTGCCAAAGGAAGAGACTCCTGCGCGCAGTGGGAGGGCTCCAGGGCTCGGATGAGCGCCCACATTTCCTCCCTTCTCCCGCCGGGACCATGTGCAGGTGGGGTGGGCTCTGCAGCCGATACTCGCTTTACACACTGCTACTGAGAAGAAATGCAGCAGGTCAGCTGCCTTTCCTTCATTGCTTCAGCAGATTCACAACAGTGGTTTTTAGTTACCTGTCAGATGTTCCTGTTGGAAGTATTCCTAGGCAAGTCTGATGTCAATATTAAGATTAGTTCATTAGGTCACTTTTAGCTTTTGCACAGAAAAAAATATTTGAGCAATAAAACCTGGTAGGGTCTACAACAGAAGAAAAAGGAAAGTCCTACCTCTACTACTGCTTTGGCATCCAGTCTAAAGTTGAAATCTCCAAAGACAAAATACGAAACTTTCTCAAACCGCTGATCTATAATTCTGGAAAAAAACAAAACAAAGCAAACCTGTCATTCAGCTTTATGTATATGCGAGGATGCACAAATACACATATCTTATCTTCTAAGCACAATCTCAGAAATAATTACTGGAATGATCAAAACTACCAGTTTACACTGGAACAATATATTAACCATGTTTTTGGGCCGATTTTCTTTGCTTAGGCAATTCTAACTCCAACCCCAGTAGAATAATGCATTTGATTTCGCCTGCCTGGCTGAAAGAGCACTGTGGGGGAAAGAAGTTTGCAGCAGTCAGTGCAAGTAACGCAGAACCGGCACTTGGGCACCACAGAAATCCTGGGGGCATCACAGAGGTACCCCGCGCCTTTGGAACTTGGAGTATAAGGCTTTGGGCTGGGCAGCTAAGGATTAGGAACCCCGAATTACTGGTGAGTTCAGAATATGTCTACCTTCGAGTTTACTTATCTGTAGTATTGTGATTGTAACGTTTTCCAGTGTTTGTTGTACTCTAAGAATTACACAAAAAGTGATGTTAGGGCTAAACATTAATCATCACAGCGGGTAGAGGCTCATGTGCGAGGTGTTTCCTGGCTCAGTTACAGTCCTCTGAAAGACGGCTCTCTTTTTTGGTTTACTGAGATGTTTACTGGGGTTGCAGCTAACACCTAAAAGGTGATCTTTCCAGACGGGGAGTGAAGACTGACTTTTTTCTCAAGCCTTCGCTCAGTACTGAACAGGGAGATAAGGCATTACTGTCCAACTTTCAAACCTTGTATTATTAAGAATTGTTATTACATTATTAGCTTATCTATTATTAACAACAATTGTCTGGTACTCCTAACTGTGCAATTTTACATGCTTCCAGAGATCTTGGCATTTAGAAATCCACTGACCCACGCTTAATTTCAAAACAGGAATCAATACAATTAATTTCCTATCAGTTGCTGAGGAAGCTGTGAAACACCTGAAACGCGACTGCTACAGCTACAAAGAACATATGCAGACAAAATGCACAAAACCTCCAACGGTATACTAGATGTACAATGGATAAGAAATAAGGAACGAATGCAAGGCAATACACCCTGTACGTTCTGCGCACATATAAATACGCAAGCGTTACGATGCCAGAAACCCCAGCCGAGCTGGAGGCAGGGACCCCCACAGGCAGGGAAAGGACTGCAACGTAATGCATGGTACGTTGGCTTCTTCCTGCGACAACGCTGCCCAGCACGGGGCCATTCATTTCAAATGGCTTTAAAAGTTTTAATATGTTACATCCGCTTAGACTTTTCAAAGCTATAAAGAAAGATACAACGTTGGATTTACAGTGAGGTACTGCTTCTCCTCATAAAAACATCTCACATTTTTAGTCAACAGTAATCTATTACGTAAGGAATATTATTCTATTGAAAAATTAATGTGCATTGGACCTAAGGTAGTGATCATTTGAAGCAAAATCTCTTGCAAAGGCTTATCCTTTTCTGGTTTGAAAATCTGCAAATCCCCCATTCAGCTGACAAATTATTGCAGGTACTGTTAATAAATACTGTCTCCTGTCAGCTCCCAGCAAGCACTGAGAAAAACCTGTCACTCTTGACCTGTACATAACATTAGTTTGATTAGTGCCCTCATGGCACACGAAAGGAAAATGAGAACTTAAAAGTTAAACCATTTACATTACCACAATTTGCTAACACTATCATTGCAAAATCTGATATGCAACTTATGTATAAGAAAAACTGATTTTGCTTTGCCAACTTTCCTGATTCATATCTTAGTCTTGGCTTTGCTCATTGCCATTTACTGCTGACAAAGAAATGACAGATATTGCAGGAATGACATCAAGGTCTAGAGAAGGCCTCTTAAAACAAATTGATATTATGAGAATGATGCCTGTGATTGTATTATGCAAAGACGGATCTTCCAAATAAACAGACTATTCCAAAAATAGCCATTTAAAATGTCTCCTAACTGAAGAACAAAACAGCTGATTAGTCTGCTTCTGATCAATTAATTAAAATTCAGTCATTTCATAGTCTTGCACATTACCTGATTTAAACATGATTTGCATACAAATCAATGTCAGCTTTAAACTGATAATTTTAACCAGTTGTTCCCTTGTAGTTTGTCTTGTTGCACATTTTAGAAAGAGTGTCTCATGGCAGACTCAAGTAAAACAGCGCCAACGTTACCTCTCCAGACTGATGCTTTAGGTGGCTTCTGACATTTCTCCTTTCCACAGGTGGGGAAATTTTGGTGTACACTAAAATTACCAGCAGTGGCACAGCAAGGGATATACGCGTTTATGTACTTACTAAATGATATTTTATGCTTTATATGCTTTAAATGACTCAACTTAATACATGTATGTAAACTACTGTCCTTTCCATTGGAACTTATTATTAGTTCAAGAGCTCCCAAATCCTGGAATTATTTCAGCAGTTCGGTACTCTGATAGCTCTATTCTGGTGCCTATGATCGCACTGAATCAATGCATCAATGGCACAGGAACTAATCTTCTTGATTGTGCTCTTCGAATCCGACTACAAGTTAGCAAAGGCGATGGCAATGAAGAAGAGCGCAGCAGTATTTCCTCTCCCAGGAACATGCTTTTCCTGCGTGCTGCATCCTGCACGGGGGGACGCCAGCGCTCGGGAACACCGGGAGTCGCCAGCACTGAGGAGACACAGAGTGAAGGTGTTGGGACTGGAGCAAGCGCTCAACAAAACTGTTCCAGTCCTCTCGTTTCTGCATGCTAAGCCACAAATACATACAGTCCATCATGTGCGCAAGTAAATGAGAAGTCAGAAGACAATTTCTTTTTAAACGAGTGCTTGCAATTAGGAAGGCTTCAAAAATCTGCGTTCTACTTTGCTATTTGTTTCTATTACAATGCCCTTCCTTTAACCATGAATCAAATAATCCTTTAAAAATGTTGCCATGAATCAGTCAATGGAGTGATGAATCTGAATCATATAAAAAAGAAAGCAGCCAACCTATGTCACCAGCATTAATCTTACGGTTTTAGTGGGACCTAATGTCATTGCCTTTAACTTGTACTTGCTGACTACCAGACTGTCCCAAAGGGCTTCAACACACTTTAAGACTCCATTCTTTCCTGTACAACTTTTCTAAACAGCTTGTGACAAAATAGGCAACTCGGGTAAAAACTTCATGACTGTAAAGAAGCTACAAATATTTCACTTCCACAAGTCTATATGCAAGCGCAAACAAAAGACCATCAACGCCTTAATTGGCTGTGCTGCTGGCTGTCACCTACACAGGGCCATCGAGAGCTGACGGGCAACCAGGATGTACCCAACGCGTGAATGCAAATGAAAGAGAAAACTTCTAAAACAGATCACAGCCCTTCCTCTCCAGAAAGAGAAGTCTTCCCTTTACAAGGTTGGAAGAACGCGCTCACTCTTCTAATCCTTTGTTCTTGCTCCAGAAGGTATTGCTTATGAGAAAAGAGGTCACCTGCACTTAGAACATACCAAGGAAATGTCTTCTGTGCATTTTGGAAATAACAAATTTAATATGGCAAATAAGGATCACTGGAAAAAATGCATGCTTATGGGTTTATTGATAACATTGTTAAACTTTAAAGCACACAAATATAAATGCCATAGAAGATTTCTCTTCCACTAGTTCCACAAAGACAGAACTGCTAATTGCATAAGGAGTCCTTGATACTAGTATTAGATTCTTCACACTTGGAACACATTAATTATTTTGCCAGTCTCAAACTAATTCTACATTTTTAACTGATGGCTCTACACTGCAAGTCCTGTGGACTGGTTGGGTTATTCTCTGTTTCTTTTCAAATTTTGTTGTATTTTCAGAAGAGACAGGCCACAAAGTTTTTGAAACAGAGCTGAACAGCTTCTTAGACGTGACAGCACAGTAAAAGAAGGAAACACGCAACTGTAACTTTTAAGTAAAGTTTACAGTCAAAATTAGTCACGTGCTTAAATGTTTTGATGAGTCAGATCCATGGTTCACACTTTTTTTAAAGGAGTAAACTTCACCGGTAAGGGTGCAAGCTATTGTTAAATTACTATAGCAATTTCTTTGCTGCAAAATAAATACATGTAATTCTTATTTTGGTCTGACAGCTGCAGGTTGCCTCACACTGGGCATCAGCAACTGCTCTACAAACCCCGAAAGAAGTTACTGTGTGTGCGCTGGCAATGTTCTTGCTCTGCTGCGTCGTAGGGAAACGACATCAACCCCTCGGTGCTTTTTAGCACGGCAGTGCCCTGACACATCTTCCCAAAGACCTGTGACAAAAACTGTCTGTTATTCTGGGTGCAGCAGGAGAATTACAGGAAACCTCCAAAACCCTCCGAGCGATGATGCTGAACAGCTTTCGCCTGACCCATCCCGGCGACGGGAGCGTTGCCCAGCCCCGAGCAGGGACCGTCTGGACCCGCGCGGCAGCCAAACCTAGGAGAGGTCAAACAAATGCCAAAGGAGAAGCAAATGCTCAGGGTTTGGTCTTGGAGCCTGGGATACTTCAAATTACTTTGATGTAAAGACAGACCTCTGGGTCTGGATGACAGCGTCAGCTGAGCGGATTGGGAAGAGCAAGTCTTTTCAAAGCCATTTAGGAGATCTGGATGCCATACTCCTGCCAAGCCGAGGTTCCTCTTCTCCTCGATACTCCTGGAAATCTGTGTCTAGTTATTAATTTTAGTCTCTACACAGAACACCAAAAGGAATTGCTTAGCGCAACCTTAAAATGAACAATTCCGTGTTACTGGAATCACTGAAATCCTTTAGTTATTTACTTTAAAGTACTCATCATAGTAGTTACAACTAAAGTTACTTTATGAAATGCACCCTCTTTTATAAAAGCTATATGGTGTACTGTGCATATGTTTCAAAGCACTGAAATTCAGCCAGAAAACAACAGGGCAATCAGAAACACGACCGACTTTCCCTTGCTTTCATACTTGTCCCCCTCCCATACTGTCGCCAGAAAGGAGAAGGGAAGGAAGCGGCTAAATATCAGCAACGTGGTCGTGGAAGAGAGCAGCTGAACATGATTCAGTGTGACAAGAGGCACTGTGATTTGGCTAAACCATTTCTCAGGGCACTTTGTAAGGAGGATCAACAGCATTATTCCTTTAATAGCCATGTCTAATGCAATAGCCAGCTGGGTTTTGTCCCAGACCAAGGTATCAGCATCAGGTCAGAAGGTAACATTCTGTTTACACGACTATTTCCTAAAGCACTTATCTTCTCCTCGGTGTGAAAGTTGACTTTTCTGTTTGTAAGGAGGCCTAAAGAATTGAGGGAATGGGAAAAATTAGCTACACTGAGCTGGAGCTGAATGGCATTAAGTGGGAGGTCTGAGAAAGGCTGCCGCGGCGCTCAGCAGGACACCTTATTAGCCGCGTCATCGCAGTTCATTCAGGCAAGCCATACCAGTGTCACCAGCGTTCCCACACAAAGACAAAGTTCTTCACACAGTCTATAAACATGCCTCCCCGGCCAATTCATCCTAACTTGACACCGCTGAAAAGAGGGGCTCGAGGGTTTTTTTTGTTGTGGTTTTTTTTTTTAAACACAACAATAACATAACAAAACAAAACAAAAAACTTGCAGCTCTGCCAAGCAGGCTGAATGGAGGAGAAGGAGGGACTCTGTCACGTTTCTTGAGAAGAAACAATTCAGAGGTCAAGCCATATTTTATTCAGTAAGCAAATTTTTATAATAACTAAATGTGTTTAAGCTAAATATTAGCTAATATGAGCACTTCCATATTTCTTGTACAACTTCTGGGGTAAGAAATTATCTTTCCACAATCTCTTTATTTTTGCACATTATCCATGCAGAGGAAAAGCAGAAAAAGCTGCTTTTACAGAGAACATGCAATGCCTACATAAAATGTCCTTTCCTAAATAAAGGAATAGGAAAATCATGACGAACTACGCAGAGAAGGGAGGACAGCTTGGGCTCGTGTCTCAGGCTAAGCTGCCAATCCTCTGTACTGCTGACCGAAGCAGGGCGCGGAACCACAGGTTCTGCTTTGATATGAATCTGGTAAAAGTAACGCTGTCTGCGTCTCTGAACCTTGTCACGTCCCAGACGATGGGTGAAGTGCTGGGGGAACACCGGGGAGACGAGCCCATGGGGCCATTGGGTGCCACGTGGGAGCCGGGACGGGCAGTCCCCGCAGCCCCGTACGCAGCCGCGTGCCGAGGGCGGCTGGGTTGTACCAGCGGCCACGGTTGCAAAGCGAAAGCTCAACTGACGCTTTCTTGAATGGGAGGATCTTACTCCAAAGAGGAATGTTTAGAAAGGGGCTAAAACAAAAAGGCAGAAAGCGACTTGACCATCCCCTCAGTGGGAGCCAAGAGCTAGTCTGGAGATAGCCAGGCCATAGACACTCTCCTTGCCAGAGACCTATAATGGCAGAGGTGATAACAACTCCTGCAGTGACTTCTGGTGGAAAACCAAGGAACGACGACAGTGAAACCTGTCTTCTACCACAGCCACGTTAAGGAACTGAAGATCAAGAGAATGGAAATGTTCGATTTTGGCTTACACAAAACCAGATACAGGATTGCTGCGTGGCCTTTCAGATTTCTGCTGCTCCTATCCTCGTTACTTTTTCCTTTATAAGGAAATTCCTTTTAGTCAAAGAGATCAGCCTGCACACTTGCACCTGGAGAACTGGTCTCTGGGGGATCCACCTCCAGCAGAGGTGTCAAAGAAAGCTCTGAATCACAGAATGGTTTAGGTTAGAAAGGACCTTAAAGATCACCTAGTTCCAACCCCCTGCCCTGGGCAGGGACACCTCCCACCAGCCCAGGTTGCTCCAAGCCCCGTCCAACCTGGCCTTGAACCCCTCCAGGGATGGGGCAGCCACAGCTTCTCTGGAGCAGGACCCTGTGACCTCTTCCGCCCACGGCCTCCCTCCTGCAGCACAGTCAGCACTCAGCTCGCACCATTTTGCCTTCTCAGATACATATTTAGAGACAAATTCCAGAAAAATCCCCATCAATTCCAAATAAAAGCTACCTGGTGACTGTCTAAGTGTGCCTCAAAAGATGAGATATAAGTACCTTCATTGGCATGCCTAAGGTGTTGTAGGACTGTCATTAAAAAGATAAAGTTTATCATATTTTTGTGCCTTGTTCTTTCTGATATAATAGCTAAAACCTATTAATAACACCAAAACATCTCAAAAGGTCAAGCAGCATACAGCAAGATGAAGGGAATTGTCAAGAAGCTTAGGCAATCATCTTAGCACTCAAGACATTTGCCAGGGCTGTTTAACTAATATGTGGCGTTCACTTTTAATTTCAATATAGTGCCATTTGGGCAAAAATGTTGTATTTTTTAATTAATTACAATGTCAGCAGCTATTAAGATTAAAAGAAAGACCACATCAATAATAAATACTTAATCCAAAGAAAGGATTACAAGAAGAGCAATAAAAATCAATTTTTAGAGCTGGAAAATTGTGACTTTTTCCTCACTTGACTGGTATTTTCATTATATTGACAAAACCATGATCTTACCTGACACTGACATTCGCCTAATGAAATAGCAGCCATGTATAATGATGTAAGTACTTGTCAATTTTGCTACAGGAGAATACAATGCTACAGCACTCCTGTTATGTTACAAAGACATTTTCTTGTTCTTCATCTGATGAAAGAGAAAAGCAACAAGAAGAAACCAGAGAAATTGCACGTCTTTTTAATCTTCCTTTATTTCATCATGGAAGATTAAAATTCTTCCACGTAACTTCTGGAACTCCTCAGTGTTGGGAACACTTGGCCATAGGCAGGCAGCAGAAAGCTGCCGCATGGATTCGCAGGGAGACGGAGGCGTTGCAGTTCCTGCCTACTGTCCTGCAGGGCTGGGGTGTGGGGGAGTAAAGAAAAATCCCGTGTCCACTTAGTGTTAAAAGTGCAAATGGCAAGCCAGAAAATAACCAGGATACACAGTAATGGGACACTGATGATCCATTAACTCGTTAAGCCTGGGAAAAGCGGGTTTTGTGACAAATCTAGAAAAATTCATAACAGAGACACTGTGTGCCCTAAAGAGTTCATCAGAGGGAACAGTGGTAGAACTGTTCAGAAATCTTGCCAGATTTGTGTCTTGCCAGACTTGCAAGAAACACCTTTCCCAGTCCGACCTCCTACGGCTGGTGGCCTGGGCGAAGGGGCAGCGGAAGGCGGCAGGACAGTGGGACGCCAGCCCCGGTGCGCTGCAGGCGACAGAAACCCGCACGCTCCCATCGGCTTCCCGGGGGGACGCCGAACTGAAAACAAACCCAACAGCTTCTAGAAAAGGGTAATGCAAATAAATGACTAGAAACACAGAAAGGCTTCACTCGCAAAGGATTAAAAAATGCTTGGTGTTGAGAAAAGCTAATTAGCAACAAATTTTACATACCCAATTGTTAGCTTGGGCATCCACCCCTTTGAAGATCGCACTACAGTGGACTACTGAGCTACAACAGGGAACAAACGAGGGGTGACGTGACAGAAACATTTGAAGTGCTAAAGAGAAGAGAAAAAACCCTTTCTCTGAAAAGAGCACACCAATTAAAAAAATCAGAGCTGTCAACATTAGGTTTGAACAAAGAAGATTCTGGTGGGTATAGAGACAGCAGGACCATTTTCCTTGTTGGAGTGAGAACCGGAATCATCTCAGCTGCATGGTAACCCCCGCACCGAGAGGAGACAGACAACGCTTTCGTGAAAGGTGAAGCAGTTCCACTATTCACCTGTCAGTCCACGAAGAACGTCTGCCGAGCCCCTCTACAACCACTCCAACGCTTGTACAGACAAGAGGCTGAAAACGCTGCACCCTGCATCTGGTTATCCACCTGTTCAGCAGAGCACGTGTCTTTCCAGAAGACAAGACCCAAAGACAACCACCTCCTCACGCAGCGACGCTGCCTTCCCATGGGAGTGAAAATGCTGAAAGACGGTTATTCCCTCAGTGCCCACAGACTCAAAGGGAAGCAGAATGGAGCTCTTTCAACCATTTCGCTGTTTTATAACTCTCAGCTCATAGCATCATCTTACAGCGAGCATTGTAAATAAAATCACAATAGTAATTTATTTTCATTTCTCTGCAAATGAATAAAAATTGGATCAACAGCCCATACAGATTCTTAATTGAATCACAGCTACCCTGGAAGATTATAGGCTGTACGACAGAACATTTCCAAAGACACAAACCACAACAAATGCTGATGTGAGTGTCACCTTTAGCTGGATACTAATGACTGCTCTTTATCTAGCTCCAGACTTTCTAAGGAACAAATTACAGTAAAAAGAGAAATATAAATCAATGAGAAGGTGACGCACTCCGTACATTCTCATACAGAGCCATTTTCAGAGCAAAATCAAGCAGGCAACAAGTTATTTGCAGCCATTTCTTTTTTAAGAGGCACTCTCTCTTTTCTTCAGGTGTCCGTGTTTAATTACACACATTCTCCTTTACCGCACATCCACTCTCGCCTGTCGTTGCACTGGTTCTGCTCTACGGCAAAGGCACGGCAGCCGACTGGGGCAGCTCCAGAGCCCCATCCCTGGGACCAGGGCAGAGAGGAGCAAAGCCCCGCGGAGGGACAAGGGGGTGTCAGCGTGGTGACGGTGGCTCGGCTCCGGGGCCGATGTGGCAGCCCCTTGCTGTGACCCACATGGGGGACAGCGGGGTCGCCTCGGAGGAACCCCCAGGAGACCTCAGCACGTCTGTTGTCAGCATTTCTTCTGAGAGCCCCGATTCCACCCGCATTAGGCAGCCAAAGTGAAGAGTGATTTAGTGTATCCACGCTAACTTTAAGTGACACCTTTCTGTGCGACACCTGCAAGTTCTTAAAGTCCTGGATCTTGGGTTGCTGATTCTCCCGTCAGATCTTTGCTTCCACACCTGCTATCCTTTATACAGACTTCTTTTTATCGTGAGAGAAAAACCTGATCTTTAATTTACAATTTGAATAACAAATGCCACAGATTTATTAATAACCTGTTCAGTTATTAATTAATGCCAAAAAGAAAAGAGCCCCAAGTACTGAAAATAACAGAATAAGGGCAAAATTATCATGTGTATTTTCCAGTATAATGCATAAAAGTATGAAATTATTTTTCTTCTAAAAATATAACCTAAATAAAATTCAAAATGTGTTTGTGTAATCAGGAAGGACATATGAGTTAAATTTTTGACAACTGCGTCAAACATGCAAAAGCTCGAGCCAGCAGAAAACCAAGAAGCAAAGAAAAAGTGTCTTTGACCGTATCTATCTGACAGGTTGAAAGTAACAAGACAATTTTGCTGGATTTACTCTTTAAAGAGCATATTATACAAACACGCTAATTTTGAGAGCACTTAACCTTAGTTTAAGGGGGGGATGACTGAATATTAATGAGATGAGCCTCGGGGTGTTTAATGAAAAGCTGTCTTTTTGAATGTGATCTGGGGTTTTAAACCTTTGTTAGAAGACATTTGGACGGGAGGTTTATTTGCCCTGGGAGCGCATTCTATTTGAATACACAGAAATTTCACTAAACGTTTGAAGGCACATGATTACAGAGAATTTTCACTTGGTGTTAAAATCACTGCTGCAAAAAAATAAGTAAAATAAAATAAAAAAAAGATTCCCTCCCCAGAAGCAAGCTACTCCTAGGATCTTCTCAAAGGACCCAGATCTTTAGAGTGAAGTTTTCCTTTGCCTAGAAACTAAGTGGCTTTTCTTTTGCTCATTCAGCTGCTAGTTCTGGGAAAAGCCCAAAGAGAAACATTTAGATTGGAGGGGTCTTTGAGAAGATGTGACAGTTGACTGATGAGCATCCATAAAATGACAAAGAATAGTTGTGTGGAGCCGGTGCATCACATCGCCTCTCCCTGGGAAACTAATTGCTCTGAATTGTTAATAGTAACATTATTTTTCTGGCAATCATTTCTTTTGAATACCCAAAATGAGCATGAAACAGCTCCTTTGACCGGACATAAAAGTTAAATGTCCCAATGTTGATCAAATTAACTTCAGCTATGTGACAATGGACTATATTTGTGAGAAAATAATGAAGGGCACAAAGGGGAGCTTTATGCCAAGATTTCACAGTTGTAATGTAAAAATGTTTCTGTTGAACTAGGCCAGGGAGCATTTCAATAGGAAAACAGAAGAGCACTGTCACTTTCTTTTAAAAAAACCACATTCATTTTATGGATCTGAATGCTCTAGATCATTTCAGGAAGTTTAAATGGCTGGCACACCGAGACCCACGGGATCAGGCTAACATCTCACGTCCTCCTTCGCAAACTCTCCGCTCGGACTCGTACAGCCCCTGTGCTACAGCTCCCGCTCACTCCCAGCCAGGCCGTTACGCTCACAGACGCTTCTCCCCAGCGAGCCTCTGAAGGACATGACTAATATGCTGCTAGGATTAATTAGTAAGACATATGCACAAGCATTAGTTACAGCAGATGTATGAATGACTAAACTGAAACGTAAACTGCATTTCCCTTCTTACTGTCATGTATAGCGTAAACCCTCCAACTTCAGAAAATACAAAAATGCAAGTATTATGCAAATAGGGCTAATTGTACATGGGAATTATCCAAAATGGGCCTGGAAGATTTTTTTTGCCCCACAAAATATAAAGCAGGTGTTCTTATTCTAATTTATAAAGCAAATTCAGTTTTGACTGTATTTGTGTCTATCTGGAACACGGAAATTCACTTCTGGGAATTTAGTTTGGGTTTACATTAACACTGACAAAGACTCGTTACACACGCCAATTTTCTACATATACACTGTATATGTATTTGTAAATATAAAAGCAAATATTTGTTTAACACCAGTGTAATTCCACTCTCTTAAGCCTTTGAAGAGTCTATCTAACACCACATTTTCTTCACACTTGCAAAATGGCAAATGCTAAAGACAATCTGGCAGCACGTACCAGCCAGCTGTCTTTAAAAGCATTCTTCTCGCTATGTAATTAATTTTTAACATTATTAAAGCTAAATCACTTCAGAATACCATTGTACGATTAAACCTTTCTACTCCCACAACATTTTATTATGATTATTAATAGATTCCCTCAGGAGAAAACTTTCAGCGGCAACTTTGAATCGCTCACTTGACACTTTTTCCTTTGTTTTTTCCCCTCAAACTCCTCCACTTCTCGGCAATCAGGGATGTTGTGCAGCTTTGTGCCTATGTGTTAAAACCTTGTAGTTAAAATAATTCTGGGGAAACCGGCTTCCTTGATGATTTTAACAGTTAAACTAATTCATTTGAGCTTTATTTGCAAACTCTTTCCTCTTTGATATTTCAAACCCCTGTGATAGCTTTTACCTTACATGAAAAGGCTGCACTTAATTCATGTTTATGAAGACGCAGCGTGAACAGAACCGCGCTTTCACTTACTCCCACAGTGACCTAAATCAACTGTGAGAAGGTGTTTCTGTTTCATTCAGTCAAGGTTTAGCTCATTAAACTGTTCTCCTTCTCAGTATTGTTCACCGGGTTTGAACTGCATTGCTGTTAAATGCTCTTTAGCAGTTTAAAGGCTTTAAAGGAAAAGACTTAGCAGTCTCTGTTTTTAACAGCACTAAATCTGCATTATTAGTTCATGCAGATAAGGGGATTTAAAAGCTCAGCTTGAAACCTCTCTCTCCTGTATTTATCAGACACTGCATAGTTCCAGTAGCTCAGCTGGAAATGTAGATCTATGAAGCTTTAAAGAGAGATTAAAGCCAAGAAAAGAAGTACTTTTCCCCCTATAGACGCTCTCACTTTCCCTTTTCCTATGTCTGAAGGAGTGATGGCAGACAATGGTCAAAGATGGTTCCCAAAACCCTCTGAATGGGGACACTGTTGGTGGTAGCACTCATTCAAAGTGAGCTTCAGTGTATTGTCCTCCCCAATCAGCAGATCAGAATAGAGTTTGCTGGTGGCTGCCAAAAGGTTAGCCATGCCGTGAAAGGGGTCTCCCATTATTCACTGCTCCTACAGAGCCCCCGCTTTGTGCCAGCCAGCCCATCGCTTCACTCTGGAGGTCCGGATCTGCGGCTGGCTGCTCCCTCAAAATGAACAATTCATCTCAATGCGAGTCCCAGCGGCAGCGGGCAGCCCCGCACCCAGGGGCTTCTTTTCTAAGGACAGGGGAGCTGGGGCAGTTTTTGGCAGCGTCACATTTTAAAGATATACCATCATGACATCTCTGACCCACGGCTGACACCGACACTGCAGGCTTATTACCTTACCCCTGCCCGGGCATCGTGGGAGGTCCAAAGCCAAAATTAGCTAATGAAGCACACGGTATGCTGTAAACAAGTGTGCAATAAATAATGCAAAGGGTTTATACAGGTTTGCTAAAGTTCTCTCATGCAAAGCACAAGAAAAGGAGAGGAGACCAGTGGAGCCAAGAAAAAATGAAATAAAAATAGGCCTTTGCCACACTGCTGTATGGAGCAGAACTCAAAAATCTGTGTCAGACTGCACTGAGAGTAGATCCTGATCGTACTGCACCTCTGTCCTCTAAAAAGGGATCTTTTATAAACCACGGCACGCTACCTATCTGCAAACCTTCCAAGTGCCTCCAGTATTTTCTGATGATCTGAACAGGTTTTACGAGCGATACAAGAGGAGACATACTGGATTTTTCCTCTTCATCCTTGTATCACCCCCAAAAGTGAAAATAAATGCCTATTTTGGAGAAATTCCTATTTAGCCCTCTGCTGGGGTGCACAGGAAAAGCACTTCTTTATACACAGTGGAAAAAGCAGTCTCTTTTGCTAAAATATCTGCCTGCTTTTAAATAAGACTTACAGAAAGAAAGAAAACTTTGGATAGAATGTGATTGAAAAAGTATTTATACTCCCACATTTCAGAACCTTTTTCAGTCAAAATCTACATTGGGAAAAATGACAACACTGCATATGCAAAGATATTTTTTAACACATGACTCAGTTTGGTTCAGGAGCGTCTTTAGCTTCTGGGCTGCTGCCAGAGAGAGTCAGGAGAGTAAACAGTTCCGTGTCGGTGGGGATGGGGAATTTCTCGCTGCATTTGCCATGCACAGGGAAGGAGGAAGAGACACATCCAGCCCGTCCTTCTCCCCAGCCCCCTTGACCACGGTCTGTCACGCTGAGCAGCCTAAAATTGAAGGTTTTCTTCTTCTTCCCACCAGTGGCAGGCACTTGCGCTCCCAGCCCTGGTCAGGAAGCGGTGGGGGTCTGTGCCGGGGTGGGATGGGGAGCCCCTGTCCGAGCTCGGGGACCCCGCGATCCCGGCAGCAGGGACGGGCAGAACACAGCACATTCAGTGCTCTGATCTTGCTTTTTCCAGCCGAAGCCGTTTGTTTTAAGCACCATCTCATGCCACGGACCGCAGCGTATGCCACAGCTGCTTTGAAGAGACCTTTTAAAGCTCTATTTCTCAGGCAATCATGAAGTCAGGCAGTACCTCGTAAGAGAAATACCTATTTACTTTGCCAATACACATATGTCCCTGCAGAAGTATTTTTTTCTTGCTCAAAGAAAAGCTGTCTTTTTTTCTGACTTTATAACTGCTAATTAGGGCAGCTGTAAATTGTTGGGTATTTTTAGGACTATCCTCTGCATTGTACCACCCACCAGATGAATCCAGTCTGTAACACCATTATACACCACGTTATTAATAACAGCGATGACTGCACACGAGTGCTGTGCTGCTGCTCACCGCGCTCAGCCAGCATCGACATTAAAACACTGCAGGGTTCACTGTTGCGGGGCTGGAGCTCGTGATTTCCGAGGAGAGGCTGAAAGAGCTGGATTTCACAGAATCACAGAGTACCAGGTTGGAAGGGACCTCAAGGATCATCTGGTCCAACCCTTCCTGGCAAAAGCATGGTCTGGACAAGATTTGTTCAGTTTACAGAAAAGGTGGTGATGGGAGGATTTTGTTGCTGGCTTTACCTATTTGGTAGTTACAGAAAAGACAGAGCCAGACTCTCAGCAATGCACACCAAAAGTTGAGGGGCGATGGACATGAACTGCTTCAAGGGAAATTCTGACTGGATATTAGGGAGAAAACGTTTCACAATGAGGGTGGTCAATGGGTGGCCCAGAGAAGCTGCAAATCACTGTGCGTGGAGCTTTTCAAAGCTCAGCCGGATAAGCCCTGGACAACCTGCTCCAATGCTGAAGTCGGTCCTGCTCTGAGCAGGAGGATGAGCAAGAGGCTCCCAGAGGTCCCTTCCAACGGGAATTATTCTGTTATTCTGTAACTGAAAACATACTTGAATGGCAGCTTTATTAGACTCCATGCAGACTAAAAAGAAGCTAATCTAAGTAGCACATTTAAAAAATAAACCTGCTTTCTACTCTACAGGTTCTGGTGACTTCAGAGAGATTTTTCCAGTTGCAGTAATTTAGCTTAAAAGAGTTAAGTGTCATAAACTGATCTGTAATTGGTACTGTCTAGAAAACTCTGATAAGAAGTGACCATTTTCAGTTCACAGAATAAAAATCTCTGCATTTCTGAATGTGCCTTTTGAAATATCTTTTATAGACTGCTTACAAACACAGAAGATTGAGAGAGGCTAGGAAAGACCAATACATACCTATCAAGTACATAGCCAAGAGCCTTATGCCGAATTCCTGAGTAAACCGATGGGCTTGTTTCCCAAGCAATTAAATTGGAAGCATCATGGAAAAGATGAATGTTTACCAAGTCAAAGGCACTATGACAAAAAAGGAAAAAAATAAAATGATTCAGTATAAAAGAAAAAACCACTTGTTGCATCAGCAAAGCATTCAACATAACACTTACTGCATTCTCTCTTATGTTACCTTGATATTTACTCACATGGACTGTACAAATTAAGCTATCATCACTGGAAAATTGTCAAAGACTATTGTCAACCTTATGACAACTCATCCACAGGTAAGAATGCATCCAGGCTTTTGCTTAAAATATGCATAATATGAAAATGAAAAGCTATTTGTCAGTTACAATTCACAGAAATCAAGCACTACCCTCTCACTAAAATATTTTTAAAACAAAACTGAATGTGTACACAAACACAAAAAAGCTGTAACTAAGTACTTTGTAGAACTGCGGCTTTGCAATAACCAAAATGAAAAGCTATTGACAGGAGAATTTTACCGACAATAAAGGATAAATCATATCACTGCAACTCCTTATCTGTCCCTGTGTGGAGAATGCCAAGACAACAGTGGTCCATGCGCACACCACATCCAGGCGGGTGGAGGACACAGGCTGTTTAACTTGGACTGTGCCTGGAGGACCACGGAACCATAAAACCGCTTTGGCTGGAAGGGACCTCTCAGATGGTTGAGTCCAACTGTTACCCATCACTGCTGAGTCACCACTGACCCATGTCCCTCTGCCCGGCTTTTAAATCCCTCCAGGGATGGTGACTCCACCACTGCCCTGGGCAGCCTCTTCCAATGCTTCACAACTCTTTCCGTGAAGACATTTTCCCCAATACCCATCCTAAACCTCCCCTGGCACAACTGGAGCCCATTTCCCCTTGTCCCATGGCCTGTTCCTTGGGAGAAGAGCCCGACCCCCCCTGGCTGCCCCCTCCTTTCAGGGAGCTGTAGGGAGCGAGAAGGTCTCCCCTCGGCCTCCTTCTCTCCAGGCTGAACACCCCCAGCTCCCTCAGCCGCTCCTCACCAGACTTGAATGAGGAGCTAGCTTCAGAAAATCAGTAAAATTTGTAAAATTTCCCAGCTTTGCTTCGTAGCGTGAAAGATAGGAGCATTAACTCATTCTTTGCTACCCTGCAGTGGAGCAGGGATCAGAGAGCGGTCCCCCACCTGCTGCGGGCTGGCCCAGCCAAAGCCCATTGCGTTGTCATCCCCAGCTTCTGGTGGTGCACTCCAGAGGAGACAACCCCACGGGGTAAGGGCTGTCCCGGCTTTGGGAGCTCTGCCCCAGGGGGAACACGCAGGAGTCAAGCACCGCTGTTACTGTGCCCTGTGTCTGCCTTGTGGGGTGGACGAAGACTGACGGAAGAGATTTCTGAAAAGAACCATATTGCTTCTATGGAAAATCTATGGACTTTGGGTTGGTTGAGGACAAGAGAAATAGCGATATTCTGGAAGTTCCGTCTTAAGGAAACCAACTTCAAACCCCCATGAAACAGAAATACCTTCTTTTACCCCCCTGCATAAAAGCTAAATTGCACAATCACAGCATGGTTTGGGTCGGAAGGGACCGTTAAAGACCGTCTAGTGCATGATGTATCTGTTAACAAATCTCAGTAAGATAATAATGAACCATATTCAACAACTTCTCCCTTGATCCTTTTCTGCAGTATGGGTAATGAGTCAGTCATTCCCAACATTGTACTTGTGCTTTTGAATTCCCCCCTCGAAGCGCAATGTTTTGCACTTTTCTGACTTTAATCTTGCAATCCTGCTTTCTCTAAAATATCAAAACAATTTTGATTGCTGATTCTGACCTCAGATATACTTGCAAACATTCCCAGGTTGGTGCCATATCTACATTCTGTAAATGTATTCTCTACTCCGTCCTCCCTACCAAATATAAACTATGTAAGTAAACTGTATTTAAGGCTGTAATGCATTCAGGGCACTATCTCGCACCTATTGAGCCAACAACACTAGGAACTATTGGAATAGAAATAAATACTACTCCTGCCCCGCTATATTCAAGATATTAAAAAAAAGTGCATGTAGTTATGCAGTTGTGTTTTGTTTTTCCTTAAAATGAAATCTCTGAGTGCCCCAAGATTCCTTAAATCTTTGTTCACACTAAAGATTAGCTAATGAAGAATAATGGATGTGAAAAATCTGGATTCACAGAACTCAACTGGGGCAGATCAATGAATCTCAGAGGCAGAAAAAGAGGACAGTTCTCTGATAATTTTAAGGTCATTTTTTGGGGTTTTTGGAAGCCCTCTGTTTTTGGCAGGAGGTACATTCTATACTGATGTTTTCCTCAGCAGGGAAAATTAATAGCTCCCTTCAAGAATTCACACAGAGGTATTAACAACAAGGCTCCTGGCTATATTGTTATTGAACTATTAGCATGTAGAAATGTACAGATCAAAAGTCATGATTATGAAAAAGGCCAGAACTTTGTTCACATGCGTATGCACACAGGCTGGGTTTAAACGCTTTTCATACCATGAGCAGACGCATTATGCAGTTAGCCATAATTAGGTGTGTTTTCTAACCCGCTGTATTTTCCATAATATTTGACTTTCATTCTCCAGACACTGCTCACAGTAACTTGCCCCTTCAGCGGCTCATCAGAAACATCTGAGATCTTGTTATACCCTGTGGATCATGATCACAGACTATTCCAGGCACAAACCAGCTCTGCCATAGCTCACCCCGCTGCAGGTCAGAAAACGCTGTCAGCCTCCTCGCTCTCACTTCCCAACGCACCCTCAGGGAACGTGAGTATAGCATATTATCTGATCAGAACTTCTACCTACACACTGCTCCTTCCAAGAACATCCTTTTTTAATATCAACCTGCAAGAAAACATTTCCTTTGAATCTATCTCTGAATAACTTTTTTTCTTGGAAAGGCCTAAAAATAAATTAACGTTATTTTTTTCTGTAAAGAAGAAATCCAAGAGGATAGGAGAGACAGAACCCAGAAAAGTCATGACGTTAGAGGAAAGGCCAGATTAGAAACTGGTGCTAAATACCCACTTCTGCAGATCTCTACTGCTGGAATCACATGCCATGTTCACATGCATCTGGAAAAATTAACAAGAACCTACATTATCCCATAGTTGCCTGCCTGATTTCTGGGTCAAAAGTCTGTAAAAGAAGAAAACCTGCTGCTTTTTCCTTTTTCACAAACTGCTTAATCTAATAAACATGCTTATGCAAACGAGCAAGAATACTGTTCACCACCGAAAAATCATCTTGTGTGAACATTCACCAGACTTTAAAATCAAACTTACAATTTTAAGATGTGAAATTATCACAGGAGGAAGGGAAAAATGCTGAATGTTAGTCACATACCCTTAGGTGACTATAACATAAATAAGCACTAAAGACCAAAACTATGACTAAACGGTAAAAAAGTACGGTCAGATTTCCAGGTAGGACTAGAGAAACCTGAACCACCTGCAGGTTTTCTTGTTGAGCTCTCCTTGTGTTAAGGCCAGGAGAATTTCCAGCTCTCTCAGGTTTTGCACAACCAGCTGCTCCAAAACATATACTACTACTACCATTGTTATTAAAGACAGCGTTTTCAAACACAGATAGTAAATCTCTTCAGTTATGAGATGCACCTCTGGTCAACACTAGCTGGCACTGCTTCTTCCAGTGACCTAGCGTGTAACACCAGAATGATGTTCAACTTCTACTCTCAGATAGCTGCCTGCACCCCTCGGCTCCTGCCTCTTTGGGCTGTTGGATGATCCCAAGAGCAAAAAATGTTTGTTTCTTCTGCAGATTTTCACAGCACATCTCATGAGGAACTCCCTCTGCGCTGATGACAGCCAGGTTACGCTGCATTTAGGTCTGGCTGGGTGGGAGATTTCCTCGCCGCCGCCGAGCGCAGAGCAGAGGTGTGCTCCCTGACGCCCCTCCGCCAGACCCTGCTGCCAGGGGCTTCACTCCGCTCTAGGACGAAGATAGGCAACCACAGGGTTGCCTTGGGTTTAAAATGGGAATCCTGACCTGAATACGACAAATAAAAAGTTCAGTTCCAGTAGAAGTAATATAGCAGGAACTGGTTTAAAAAAGCTGCATTCCTTGAAGGTAGGGTCCCTCCACTGACTGCAGTGGAAACCGGACCGGGCTTAAAGAGTTCCTAGAGAGCAATCTCTGTCCTCGTAAACGCGGGAGGCAAGGGTTGCGTACACCCAGGCGCAGGAATCTGAGCCCGGAGGGATGCTGCAGAGCCCCGGCTGTGTCAGGCGAGATGTGGAGCAGCAGCGGGGGGACGCCTCCAGCTCCGCACGGTGACCCTGGCCTTGGCGCAGGCACCAGGCTTTCCTGGTCATGCTTGGCTGAGGGGTTGCCTGCGACCTGAATTATCCCATGCCAATTGCACATATACATGAATATTAACATTCTGTTTGCATCGTTACAACTTACTGAGCACAATGTGCTCAATAAATAATAAAGCAAAGCAACTGTTTCGGAACCAATCTGTTCTAGGACTGAACCAATCTATATATATGAATACCTTCTTTGAAATAGTTATTAACCAAAACATAGATCTTATATACCTAATCGGAAATAACTTAAAGGTGCAACTTACCAATCAGTAATACACCATCTTGTTCGAATGAAACCTTTTCTGGACCACTTGCACTGAAAAATAAACAAATAAGAATCAGTCACCTTCAGTAAAGGATTACTGTGAAAGTGAAACGTACTTCTACAGAGAACAAAATAAAACAAAGTTCATCCATAGGCTGTACATATGCGCTACACACCAGTTGAGGTACCTTGGAAACATATATTCTGTCTCTCATAAATCCTGGAATTATTTACATTTTTGGTCCTGCAGCAGTTATAAACTTACATGTAAAATTAATATAAGGCCTGCCAGTTGTTTATAACTGAAAGATAACCAATTAGGAAAGCTTTACAACTGTATTTACACTTAGCCTAAACCATGAAATTCTTACTGCCTATGCTCAAATGTCTTGGCTTCCTTCTAATTTTACCTGAACTGTAAAATGTCATCAAAGATTTACATCAAATTAAAATGAATGAGATCTCCTAGAAAGCTATTTCTCCTGCTGAGCCAACCCACCCAATATTTCTATAAAAGTTAAGGGGAATTTAAATAATGGTAAAACATTACATTTATCAAAACTGCAACATCCGCAAGAAGCCACAAATCAGCTCATGCCAACGTATGGCACTCCTGATACAGAAACAGGATTTTTTTCCGCACCACTCCTAAGTCACTGCCATAAATTACAGCCTCCCACAAAAAGACATGATTCTGCATCCTATTTATTCACTGTTAAGAATGACTGTGGGCCTAGGCTAATGTTCTCTGGTAATGAATACTGCACCAGACAGGCCTAAATAATGACGCCAATGATTTTGCAGCAAAACACTGCAAGTCCTTATTACAAATAAAGTGCCGTCCATCGCAGAGCATCCCCCGTCCCGGGGTATCGCTGTCCTAAGGCTCTCCCTGCAGAAGAGACTCGCCAGCTGTATTTATCCACCTCACTGGGAACAGACAGCCCTCATGAACTTCTGAAGTCCCAAATACTGCTGAGACAGTGAAGTGCTTCGCAGCACCTGAAGGGGCTGTTTTCTGACCACCCTTCAGCTAACAGTTACCTGTCTCCCCCCTCCTCAGGCACAAGCCCAGTAACCACGGCCAAACACCGCTCCTTTGCTCGGGCCCCTTTACCACTGGGGTTGGGTTCTCCTTGCATTCAAAGTACGCTTGTGAAGATTGCAAAGTGTTTATTTGACTGAATAAATAATAGCTTATTCTTGAAAGCTTTAATGTGAAAACTATTTACTGACATGCAGTTGTTCTCTTCTACCCAAACCCAGGAAAATGTGCAAAGTTACTTGTAAACGACAGCTTATTTCATTGACCGCACTCAAGTTCAGAGCTTGTAATGTGGAGAAAGTGTTACCTACATGCTACAAAACTAAGGAGTAAAAAATTGTCTGCAAAATTTATGCACAGTTACGTACTCCAGATTTTGGGAAACCCGTTTTCAGCATTTCTTACTGCAGGTGGCAATTTCAGAATCCCCTTTCTGCAGGCGTGCGACCCAGACCCTTCCGACCCAGGCTGCCAGAGGCCAGCCTGCTGCGGGAGCCGCAGGGGAACCGCAGGGCTGCGGGGCGAGCAGCTGGCTCTGCCCGCCCAGACAACGAAGGGCTGGAGGCTTTTCCTGCACAGATTTATCAGCTTTGCATTGCTACAGCAGCGGGCAGCACAAGGAAATAGCCCTCTCAAGGGTCGAGTCCAAGAACAGTGACTAACAACAAAGTTCTTCATGCAGTGAATCAAAACTTGTATTTTGATGCTGTGGACACACAATGAACAACTTTTTTCCGTTCTTGACTTATGTCTCTACTTACAGTTGGCTGTCAGTAGCTCAGAGGACATATATTAAGAGGGAATAAAATAAATGAACAGAACAAATGTTTAGCCAAACGTAAAGACTCCCTGTAGACAAAAGGAGAAAAACCTCCTAAACCCAGAAGGATTATACAGAATAAATGGATTTCTCTTCTGGAAGGGGAAGGCTACACCAGCACCCCCCGCAGACCTGTCTGGGGACTCCTGGCCGACAACCGCATCAATTCTGTAACTACATTCCTGGAGGAAAAGTGTTTTTGAGATATTTTGTCATTAACACCAATTGTTTGTTGATGCTTATAGGTGCTTAAATCTTTTAAGACTTTGGGCTTTTGAAAGCAAGTAAATTTGCCTAGGTCTAATAAGGTCGTATTCAGGGAGGAAATCCGAACAGCTCACTACTCCGAAATCCATCTGACGGATCCACTCAGAGGAGAACTAATTTCTCTGAATCCTTACTGCTTTCGTCTTAGGAGAACCCAACTTTTTGATTTTTTCTTAAACTGCAGCTATACTGAGAAATACTCTGTGGTGACTGGGAATAAATATCTACTTTATTGTAAGCATTTTTTTTTTCAACACTGAAAAATAAGCTCTTCTGCAGATGCAGCAGTCACCCTGGTCAGCCCGGGAATGGCTGGCTGGAGGGCTAACACACCAAATCCTCCTAATAGTCCAGCTTTCGCGGCTGAACTACAAATCCCGTAATCCAATAAGGTCTCTTCTATTCACAGTTTCTGTGAGGATCATGACAGCACAGTTACAACTTGAGATTTGGCAAAATGTCAACATTTACTCAGAAGCAAAACAATGAAACAAGTTAAATGCTAAAAGCATTCGAAAATGGCTTAAATCTAATCTCAATCAAAAAAGGGGAGCTCTGTCATTTCATTCTTAAAAAATAACGATATTGAACTTTTAATTACTGAAGAACAATAAATAGAACCTAAAATCAAACAATCCAAGCCTATGATGTGGCCCAAGATAATGTCTTCAATCAAGCTGTCATTTCTCATTTGCTATTTTCCTCTTTGGCAACATAACAGGTACTTCAAAAGATGTAACATTAAAACAGGGCCAAGTAGATCGTGTTGCTTAGAGCCACACACAGTTGGGTTTTGAGCATCTCCAAGGACAGCGATTCCACATCCTATCTGGGCCCCTCTTCTGTTGTTTACCCTCACGGTGGAATCTTTTCCCAGATTTATTCAGATTTTCCCTTGCTGCAGCTGATGACTGCTGCCCTTTGTCCTCTTGCTGCACCCCACCCGGAGACTCCTGGCCCCATGCCTCAAGAGCCACCAGTTGGCCGCTGCAGGCAGCAGCATGGTCCCCCATCACCTCCCTCCCCAGGTGGCACAGACGGGCTCTCCGGCCTCTCCTCCCACACCCCGTGCTCCAGCCCGAGGTGCCTCTCTACTCTTGCTCCAGTTTGCCCATGTCTGTTTGGTACAGGGGGTCCCAAACAAGACACTGGAGATGTGACGTGCCTTGGAGTGCCAAATAGATGGAGGAGTCCCTTCCTGGGACCTAACACATCCGGGGATGCTGTTGGCCTTCTTTGCCACCAAAGCACACTGCTGGCTCATACTCAGCTTGCTATCCAACAAGATCCGTGTCCTTCTCTGTTTTCTGGATAGTCACCTCCAGCCTGTACTGCTTTATGAGGCTACCCCATCCCAGGGACAAGGCTCGACATTAACTTTTGCTGAACTCCGTGAGGTTCCCATCAGACCATTCTTCATCCTGTTGAAGTCTCTCTGCAAAGCAGCCCTGCCCTCCAGCATATTGCCTGCTCCCTCAATTTAACATCATCTGCAAAGATGAGCATGTGCTCCATCTCATTGTCCAAGCTGCTATCAAGAACAGCACAGATACTAGCACTGATCCCTGAGCAATGCTCCCATGAGCAACACCACCAGCAAACAGCTGCCAGCTGGGCTTTGCTCACCACCTTGTGAGCCTGGTGGTTGGCCAACTTTCCAGCCGTCTTATCCTCCACCTACCTGGTACATATGTCACCAACTGGGCTTCAAAGATACTATGAGAGACTGCATCAAAGGCCTTGCTAGAGTCAATGTATACAACACCCAGAGCACTCCCCTTGTCTGCGCAACTGGTCATACAGGAAGATCTACTCCACCACCTTTCCATGACTGAGGAGAGGCCACCTGGGATCCTCCTTTTTGCCCTTCTTGAAAATGGCTGTGACATTTGTGTCTTCCCTGCCGTCAGGAACCTCTCCCTTTTAAGGCGGCAGTGAGAAGCCAGATCCCTGTCTCCCCTGGATGGCCCTGCCTGCTGCCACGGGCTCGTGCACATACAATTAGCTTAAGGTTTTGTGCAATTGAAGTGTACAAGACCAAGAGTGCTGTTGTCAATCATCATACACTTCTCCAGCAGGCCATCACTCTGATTCTGCCACCAATGACTTCACCAACACAAGCGACAGCAGGATAAAGCATGCCCAACCCTCCGCTATGCCGCCTTACTCTGTTTCATGCAATGATACACCGATATAAGCCAATGAACAGGTATTTGCTATGCCATAACATGGTAAAATACAGAATTTCTTACAGTAGCTTGGTGTTTCCAAACACATACACTGCAAATACCGGTTTTAAGGGCAGTAGTATGTATTAGAGGCTATTTTACCAAAAATTTACTTTGATAAGGATACTCCGATAACATAATGGAAATTCTGACACCTCTCTATTACAAGTCCTCAAAAAAAATATTTAAAAAATCACAATTTGAAAACTTGTAGTTACATTCCACTAGCCTTTTCTTTGTGAATAGAGTCTCTCAGGAGATCGTGCTGACCTTTTAAAACCCCCTAGAAACACCACCTACATAAATAACCTCTGCTACATCGGGTAAAAGGACCTCCAGACAACATTAACATGAAGAGAGAGGTTATAGAGGGCTAATGTCAAAAAGCACTGTGAGCAATAAGTAATGCACACAAACCATGATTGATAATGACTAGCACAGAGCCTTAATTCATCTTTTCTCCATCATTTTACTGAGAGGGACCATATCAAATTAAATAGTGACCCAGCAAGGGTTTATTCAACCATACAAAGCAGGGGCACGAAGGAAAGACATATTAAAGTGGCAATGACTGCAGTGTAATTGCAGCTCCTTAAAGGAACACGGCGGTTCGGAGGGAGACGGGAAACCCTGCACACGAACAGTCGAATGCCGAGCAGCGCGGGCACCACGCGATGTCGGGCATCGCTGTGGCGAGCACGACTCCTCCTCAAGGCCGCGCGCAGGAACCTGCGCTTCACCTGCTCACAGCATGCTCAGTGTTCACCCAGCCAGGAAAAGGGGCGTGTATTATGACAACTCTCCAGAAAAAACACGCAGAATGTAGCTCCTGACCCAAAATGACTTCTTTTCCTCCCTTAGATAACTTTACAGAATTAAAGAATTTATGCTCTTGTGTTTTTAGGAGTTTGTATGCAAACTGCTCAAAGTACCTTTCTAATTTCCCTGTATTTCAGAATAACATGTAGTATATGGAAGACTCAAGCCCAGTTCAGCCTTTGAACACTATCAAACATTCTAACAGCACTATCGGTCATATTTTTACTGCTAAAGATTTTTAGAAGTCATCACATAAATTTAAAAGTCTGCAAATGAAAATATCTATGGTACTCATCAAAAAATGCATAGTGAGAGCTTGAGAACATGAAGTCAATCTATCTAATGACAAAGTCTACCATGTAGTGTAATAATTTAACTGATAATTTCCTTTTTCACATAATCCTTTCATTACCCTTTATTTACCAGGAAATACAGTATAAAGAATTTAGTAAGAATATATCTATCGGAAGACCACATTTAAGTATCTGTGCACGATGTAAGCAAATATAAGAAATGTGTGATAAAACCTCCGCTTGCTCCACTTATTTTTACATACAAAGCCATGGGCCATGCAAATCATTACTGCGTCAGCTTCTTCCTGTACACATCACCACTGAAGTAGCCAACCAGCAGCAAGACAGAATTTCTTCACTAAGTTATTTTAGAAAACAGAAACACAACAGTGACGCAACTTTTGAAAGAGAGATCAAGTTAAGTATTTATCTGTAAGAAAGCTGTAAGGCACGACGCCAAGTGGGCAGAAGGGCTGTGGGAGGGATGGGTACGAGCACACATGGTGGGACAGAGGTGTCGGGTCCCTCTTCCAGCTGCTCGACAACCTCGGAGGAGTAAGCGGATCACGGGGAATGCGGGAGCTGGGATGGGGAGTTGGAGGGGCCTGACCGAAGGGTAACGGTCCTGTGGAGGTCACGCCAAAACCATCGGACGGTAACGGTAGGAGTTGGAGAGCACAGCACGGACCACCTGCCTGTTCTCACACTTCATACCCACCATCAGAGATACAGGACTCCTATTTTACAAGGCACCTTCTTTTTTCCTCCCTCACTAAGCTCTCCAAAGAACATTGAAGTCTGTAAGAATTCCTTTCTTTGGAAGAGCAGAATTTAGGCTTGGTAGGAGTATAAACAATGGACCTAAGCTTGAGATGCCCAACCCAAAACATTTGTAATTCTGTAGTTCATTTTTCTTTTTCTGAGAAAGCAAAGAGTCGTTACAAAACTTATTTTATAAAATAGTCATTAAAGGTAGATAATTACAGTAATAAAATGTATACTATTAAGGCAATAGCAGCACGGTGATAACGTGACAGTTGCACATGGAATGGCCAAGAACAGCAATGTTACACGACTTGTCCCAAAACCACAAAATCTGAGCCCCCATCTTGCCACAAATTTGCTGCTACAGTCAGGATAAGCCTAACTCAGCATTCGACACGTTCTCTTCTGATTAAGATTTTCTTTAGGACTTATCTGTACAGCAAAATTATATTATTGTTGGAGCATATGACTTAAAACAGTTACCAAAGCCACAGTGGTGGACAGAAACATGACGGTTTGTGCCTTTTACTTGGCCCACGTAAAAGCCAGTGCAGGAGACTGGGAGGTACTTCAGCTCACGCTGGAGAACGTTACCCAGCCCAGGCTAGTAAAGCAAGGACACCTACGCCTCTAGATCATAAAATGACACTTGTTTTATTGTGTAATTTGTATATTCCCCCACCCCAACCTGTAATCACCTTTAGATACTCATAACTTGAAAACACTTAATTCCTTTAACTTCAGTAACTAATTCACTTATTTATGATTTGCCTATTTAAAATTAAGAACGGAAAAGGCTTTGGACCTAATGCAGCCCAGTAGCTGAAGCACTGTCTAACATCTTAAATATAAAAATGCCATCCTTCACCTTAGGTATATACTGCAGCTAACAACGTGCCTTACATATTTTGTATCAATGATGCGCAACTGATGATCAATCAAGTATTTCCAAACACAGTATTTGGAAAGAAGAAAATTTTGGAAACAGAATTTAAAGAACTATAGCTTGGGAAAGAGAAAAGATAAAATTGTTTCTTACTGCAGATTTCAAAGGAACTATCTTTATTTTGACTTTATCAGATAGTCACTAGCTGATCCACCATCTGTAAACCAGCATAAAACCAGGTAGAGATGATATAGATCATCCGTACACTCTCAGAGAGGTATCTACATTTTAAAATAGGAAAAAAAAATCCTACTTCATGTCCCAGAAAGGGGATACCACATCTTTCACCTTACAGTATTAAGTCTCTTCTCAGATCCTCTGTTAATAGGATTCCTTTAGCCAGCAGATGGATTGTGAATACAGGCAGTTTCATCTACTAAAAGACAACATAAATCATCATTGAGAAAGGAGAGACCGCGGTAAGGTTATCACCATACAGCCTTCTCCATGAAAGGTTTGCATTAAAGCATTAGTGAAATTAATTCATCTTTCATAAGAGCTTTGAGCAGTATCTGTGATCTATGATAACAACCAATTTCTCACTATAGGAAAAAAAAATTACTCAGGCCTGATAGACTACACAAATCTGCTTTTTTTTAAATGGCCTAACATTATCTGGAGTGTTGCTCCCAGAGGCATCATTTGAGTCTTATGCCTAGCCAAGAGGACCCATAAATCAGGACAGAAAGTTTTGTTAGTTTTATATGCAGTGGGCTGTAATTATTTTGAATTGCATTATGCCTCAATCATTGTAATTACTTTTAGATCATCCTTAAGCAGCAGTAATAAAAAGAAAAGAAATCAGTCTTAAACCATTTCTCACTCAAAATATTGTAATGTGATATGAGAAGTCTGGCTAAAACACACAAGAGCATGCAAATGTAATGTTTGGACAGATATGCTGTTCATGCACGCTGCTGTGTCAATTCAAATTTTCAAAATACACATAATTTTGGGGTCTTTTAATTAGCATCGTTATTACCAACACTTGGCTAGAAAGAATATAGGTGATAAAAAGATTAATTTTAGTTTTAAAAGTAGAAACATGTATATGAGAAGCCAAACTATGCCACTGTTGGTTTTTTGATGTTGCTGTGCCTATGTGTGCTTGAGAGACCCCTTGGTCTTCACTCCAAAATGAAAAACAGCATAGTGTAAAAATCACCACAATTTCTAATTTTTCAAGTCACATGAAAAATGTGCTGGCTTGGTCTATCCTAGGTTGCACGCCAAATGAGCATGGAAAGTCAGAGAACTGTAAATATCGTTGCTGCTATTATCTGTGTGACTGCAGTCCTGGAGAGCCCCTACCGTTCCCTCTCCCCCCGTGTGAAGCGCTGAAACACAACAGGGAAATCCCCAGCCTGTTCCATCGGTCCCGCTGCAGCACCATTACAAGGAATGGTGCTGTGTGCAGGAACAGGACTGAACTTTCAAGATGCTTCAGGGATTGTTAATATCTTCATTGTGAGGGTTTGTGGATTTTCTCTTTTCCTTGTTATTCCTCCTCCAGGTAAACAGTATCCCTCACAACACCAGAACGTGGCACTTTCTCCTTAGAAAAGTCATTTAAGGTAATGGCAGGAATGGGAACGGCATGAAGGCGTCAAAGGGCATTTTGCTGCTCCTCGGCTTCCAGACCCATCAGTCCTGTGCCTAAAGCGGCACTACAGGGTGTACGGAATATAGAGGCTACAGCTCCAGAAACAAGCATGGGAACAACTGATCCCCCAGCGCCCACAAGAGACGGACACAACCCCGGATCCATAAAAGAGTGGGAAAGCCACGAGACCCAGCCCTTTCTCCAGGGGATTGTGAAGAATTGTTCATGTAAGAGGCGGTAATAAACGATGCTGAACAAGTAACAAATTTGCCAGTCTCATGGTGAAACAACAGCGGTGAAATAACGATGGAAATAATTCTTCCTGGGTATCAATGAACAATCCATAATTTGGTCTATTGCCGTTAAGCGCGCTAACAGCGCTCACGCACTGCTGTTCACTGCTCTCAGGATTACAATCAAATCATTCAACAGCACTCTTTGTTTCCCACTCACGTTGTCTATCACCCATACTGCTACAGCTTATTGCTGATGGAGGAGAAAAATAAATATCTGAGTAACTGCTTGGAGTTCCTTCAAAATGATATAACACTTAACTACAAGGAAGTACTTAAGATGTTTGTTCCCAGGAGGTAAAAGCTAGTAAAATTATGTCAAAGGCAGTTTCCCTTCCCGTACAGAGACATAGAATATAAAAATAAATAATTTAGTACCAAAGTCAAGCAAAAGAATAACCTACATCCCATGAACCCTTGTAATTATTTATGCAATGCTCTCCCAAGCCCACAAGCATTATGTAAATATCTCTAAGTGTGTATATTTACAAATTCTAAATTAATTTTTCAAGTTTATTAAGTTCTTTCTAATATTAAAGCAGCAATGTGCCTGTTTGACCCACAAATATTATGGGAATTCAACAAATTTATTCACTTGGCTTGTAGTAACCATTAAACACCCATGTTCTAGATGTTCTTAAGAAATGAAAAATGAGCAAATTAAAGTAAGCATCAAAGAAGAGAATTGCAGGCAAGGAGTGTGCTTGCACATGCATTGCACTTGGAGGTGCAGTGGAAGGAAACCCTCAGCTGCGCTCCTGTTTCTGGGTTCCACAAGACCTTCACCTTCTGACACGCAGCACTCCCCAGTTCTTAAGAGAACAACAGAAAAAGGAGGTACAAGGGGTGCGTCAGAGGAAGAGATCAATATGTTTTCAAGTTACGTGTGTTCTCGTACCACTGAGGAACCACCTCTTCCCTGCGCACTGGCGGTGACGGCGGCGGTACCCCGCTGCGCAGGCAGAAACCAGGATGGCTGCGACTGCAGAGCTGCTGCCCCTGAATACTGATGGAACCCATTCAAAGTCGCGTCTCCCCCTGCCTCTCCCTGGAACAGATGGGCAGTTGGCACTGTGGGCTATTTCTTTGGCTCTAAAAGCACAAACAAGTCTTTTCATCACTGTCTCCATCCTTCACAAGGATTTCCGACTATACAAAGAGGTCCATTTGAATTTGGTAAATCCACACAATGACTAAAAATATATATTACAGGTGACAAGGAACCAACAAACAAAACCAAAAAAACCGAAGACTGGATTCTGACCTTATTTACATTACTGAAGAGTAGCTACTCGAGTAATTACAGCAAATCAGAAACAAACCTAATACTTGGGAACGCTCCACGGGATTGTACGTACCTCAGGGAAATAATCCTGTGGAAACTTCTCTTTTTCCAGCATGGGCGTGCTTTCTAAAGTGTCTGAGTAGATTTCTTTCCCGGTAACCTTTTTATACTTCTTAGCTAGGAAGAGATATAGAACAAAATTAACATACATCTTTATCATTACAAGCAACTTAGAGCGCTCACTGGCAAAGCGGTGGCATCTGCAGAACAGGCGGCAGGGTCTCAGCAGGAGTACGCGAGCACTGAGCTGCTCTGGGGCAAACCAGAGAGCACTAAGCCAGGTACAAACACACTCGTTTACACCAGGCATTTTCAAGCTGTACAGCCAGGGCTGCTGTTATTTTTATTATCCAGAGCCCTGTACAGTGCTGGAGCTCTAATTATGAACCAGGTCTCTGTACACCCTTGCACTCACACTTGCTGGCATGGTTCTTCCAGGAGATGCCTGTTTGTGCCCTCAGACAGCATCCATATCTACACTGGATAATTAACAGGAATATTAATTAATATAAAACACGTTAAAGTGAAAATTGTTACTTATGTGTAGTGATTATCTGTATGTTTTATCTAACAACTCTTTTTTTCAGATTTTATGTCTAGCTGCCTAAGCGTCAACTGATGCACATCTGTAACACATCAGTAATCACACCTTTAAGTCATCAAACAAGTACACAATCATTCATTTACGTCCTGGGCCTCTGCCCGTCACAAGGTCTCCTCTGGGTCTCTCTCCTGATCAGGGCAATGTATTGGCATGTCTAAAGGCGAGAACCTGACTTCGCGTACCAAACTCCTCCAACAGTGGAATTCGGGCAGCTGTCTTACAGCTACCATTAATTGCAACTACCCAACCGGACTGAGTTCTGACTAGGAATGTATAAGAGAAGAATTCCAAAACACTATTATCAAGAGCCCTGATCCATCCAGTTCTACTGGATATCTGGTGAAAATACCAAGCAATACAAAAACTTGTCACTTTAACTTGTCTAGATAAAATATTTTATATAATCTGAGGACGCATTTACTGTAATGTAGCAATATATCTTCAGGGGAAAAAAAAGAAGTATCATTCTTTATGTGCCAATCGCTTTGAGATCTGGCTCCCACACGAAGACTAAACAAATATTCTGATAAACTAATGTGGCATCGTTCTAAGCAGATCATGGACGGATGGGCCTCTTTCAGTAAGTTTAACAGTGTCAGCGAAAAGATCCCGATGTCATTCAGGATACAGAAAACACTTGGCAGAACCGTAAGGACTGAAGGCTTCTGCTGTGAGAACCTGAATGAAAGGTAGCACTTGGCAGAGAGAAGGCACTTCACCATCAACTTACATTAACATCAAAGCCAAATATGAACCACTGATTCATTTACATGACTACTGAGAAGCACATGCAGGAGGAAAGAAGCATGCCTGCTTGTGCATCTCCAAGAAAAATGCTTCTACGCTAGTTCTGATTTCACACCAGAGAAAACGAGACTTTATGTAAATCGAAGAGGTCGCCTGAAACTGGCCTAATACCCCGTCAGCAAACCCCCCTGCTGGCTGATGGCCCTTCAGGACACGGAGCCTGTCAACACTTTAAACCACACGCAAACTTTTGGGCCTCTAACCACTGTAAAAATAGTTGAACACCTTCTATGCTATAGCAAAAAACATGTGAAGTTGTAGGAGAAAATTGTTCTCATTTTAAATCTCAAATATCTCTTCTTGAGACCTGAAAAACAGAGACAATCTTTTTTTCCAAAGACTGTATTCAGTCACATCCAACTGTGCACTGAATTCTGAAAAGACACAGTGATGTTCCAGGAATATTGAATTGTATATAAACATCTATTTTTTGCATGCTTTTGAGTAGAACCAGAATTTCATAATGATTTTTGTGCAGAGAACATTTGTATCCATTTGGATTTTTCCTCTGATTTAAGAGCTTAATACAGTGTGAAAATGTCAATAGTCATGAGAGAAGAGGTAAGTTTTACATTTCCCCTGAACGATGGGAGCCTTCAGGGCCATATTTTACAAACACTACACTGGGAGACTGATTCTGCGCTACATTAAGAGAGCAGCGGGTGACTTACAACACCAGTTCAGTGTAGCACCTGCTTTCCTTGATTTTTATTAGGTTTTTTTTTTCCAAGTGAGGACTGGGCCAACATCTTTAGGTGCGTGGTTCACACCTCATTTGGCTTTGCTCAGGTTTTGCTGAGCAAAGCGAAGCACTGAACATTTAAAGTGTTTATTTTCTGGAACAAGTATCTGGTTATTTCTTTTATACCAAATTTCTTCCCCTACTCTTCTTCCTTCCATTTTCTCACTTTTTAAAAATTCTTACATTTTCTTTACAGCAGCGAATAAGCTGTCAATCAACGATTAATAAACCCAGAAAGCTCCTCTTTGCCTAACCCAGCTGTAATTTCACTCTGTCAGATGTCGCTAGAGCAGGACACCTCTCGTCCATGACCAGCGGGAGGGAGCGTTACGTGTAATTCACAGCGGAACTGCTGGTCTGCCAGCGCTGGTGCCGAAATCACGGGCTCAGGAATTAGGTGGGCAGATCCAGTTCCCACACTACTGATACACAAAGCCATTCACAAGGCAAAATGGATAAGCAGTCAGGAACGCTGCCATCTCAGATAAAACCATGAGTTTCTTTGCTTCCTTACGCGGCTGCTCCTCAGACCCCGAGGACCCGTGGGCTGTCCACCCCAGGAGGGGGTCACACCTTAGACACCCAGCTTCACCGCAACGCCCATTCCCTCCAAGACTTCCACCCTGCACACCGCTCATCCGGTAAGGAACATCCCGTCATTACCTACAGCCTGCAAAACTCTTCTGGTCTGGGAGAAAGACCAGACATGGCCTCTCATCAGAAGCCCCTACATCACTATTGAGTTTTCCAGCCCTCTCTCTCAGAAATAAAATCCACTCTGAGCTGCCTGTGATATTACAGCTGAAATTTTCCTTCAGCATTGAAACTGGTGATGACAGGAGGGCTTACGTGGGCTAAATCTTCAGTTGCTATATACGCAGAAGTACCACTCAAACGTTGCAGGGAAGGAAGACGCTGTACCCTCAATTATGTGAGCAGAGAGAATCTGTGTCTACTGAGAACAAAAATAATGAATCTATATAATTAAGACAATTAATTCACTCCATAGTTACCACCATTTCAACAGCGTCTCAAATTAATGGCATGCTAGATGTAGTACTAATGTGATTCAGCTCGGTAAGCTAAATGAAGCTCAGAAGATTTCTGTATTTAATATAAAGACTGTTCTCAACTGTGAAATAACATAAATTTTATATAATCTTTTCTCTATACACTTCTGGACTATACTTCTCTGTACACTTCTATACACTCAATAATTTGCTATGATACCTCTAATATTTAATGTACATAGCCTAGCATTACTTTTAAACTTCTGAGATTTAGCAAGACCTCCAACCTGATGGATCAATGCGGGTTAAAAACAATGACACTCTCCTACTGACCTGCACTGCTCCCAAGTAATTTAAGCCATAAATCTACCTCAGCTGCTTTGCAAAATGACCATCACTGTTGGACATTCAAGGTCTTGGTCCTATATCTGATCTACCTGGAAGAACCTTGTGGCCATTCACAGTTTTTCTGAAATCATCAGGGATCTCTACAGATCCAAAGATCCATCTGCACAGGGATGATTAATGCACCGTTTCTCAACCTGTGGCCGGTCCATTGACTTCTTCTAAGAGGTCTATAAAAGGTAACATCTGCCATCAATGGACTTGCATGCATTATACAGAAGTCTGCATATCATGGAAAAACTGCTAGGCACCACTATCAGAAACGGTGACAGAAAGGCTGCCTTGATATATAAAGCCAATTGACAATTAACAACATTTAATTCCTTCGCTTACCTTTAAAATCAAACTGGTAGATGTTTTTCAAAGATTCATGGAGAAAGTAAAAACTTCCTAGAGCCTGTAAAAAAACAAAAAAATAAGGAATTATAAAAATATCTACTTTGGCTAACTAAAAACAAAAAAGTACCATCCTTTCCCATTAAAAAAAGATAAGAAATTAATTACTAATAAGTAAAATTACTAACTTTTCCATTTTCTAAGATTTATAAAAATATTTATTTTGTTTATTGCTTCTCTGAAGTTTCATAAACCATTATAAAGAAGATCCTTAACAGTTGACTGAATGTGGTAGCAGCACAATTACCAGGTGTACTTTTAGAAATACCAAACGGATGGATGCAATTAGTAATACAGACAAGCACCTTTTTAAACACCGAAAACATCCCCACAATTCTTTTGTCTAACAGCCTGGCAATTTCTGCTTCGTTTTCAGAGCAGAACAAATGCCTGTGGAGAGGGTGCAGTATGGAAAGGAGAAGGGCTGAGGGATGCGGTAGCTTTGGAGAGCCGGTCACAGGTTCTCCATCCTCCTCCCGAGCTGAGCGGAGCACGAGACTCTGCCAGCTGCAGAGCAGGCCTAACACTGAGAATCCAACAGGAGCGCTGGGAATGTTGCTACACGTTGTACAGCTTCCCCTGTTCGTAAGTGTTCTGACAGTAATTATAATGACTGATCCGTGCAGCACGTCCATCTCTGCTAGCCAGAACCAAGAGCAACTGCTGCTCCTGCCTTCGTGTGAAGCCCACGGGGGCAAGTGCTTGCTCACAATTGCAGAATCACAGAATTGCCCGGGCTGGAAGGGACCTTTCAGATCATTGAGTCCAACCATCAACCCAACACCGACTAAAACCACCACTAAACAAAGTGCACACCCGAAGAGAAAGAATACAAAAATATCTAGCAGAGGCTTAGATGTTTGAATACATGCACAGTTTCTTGATATTGGCATAACGGATGTGTTTATAAGCAGAAGCAGAGTTTAGTGAGTAATTTGGATTTAGATAGGACTTATAAATCCTGCTGATCTCGTCCTAAGCAACTATTCTCTTTAGTTTTTTTCAAAACAGTGGCCTAATACAACTGCGGAATTCTGTTGCAGTTTTAACGATTAGTCTGTGACCAAGTAACACATGTAAACACAGAAGTAGTCTCTACTGCACTCAGAAAAGCAAATAAACTCACATCTCAGCAAACTGTTTTTAAAAGCATACCAAAGTCCACCTATATTCAGCAAAATATTAGTAGCTCTTCCTTACAAATACTTCAGTAATTTCCTGGTTTCTGAAGATTTCTGAGCTCTCAATCCTCAGTCCATTATTTAAGAAAGCAGCTGTGTTCAGGACACCACCCAAGCGTTCCCCTTAGGTGCACAGGCACAACCGCTTTGGTCCCAGCGTGGACAAGAGCTCAAATGGCATCTTCAGAGTGACCATCGTGCAGGGTGTGCCGGTGAGAAGGCAGTCAGCCTCCTGTGGGTGGGACAGCCCTTTTCTCTGCCACGGCATTCCCAGCAGATATGAGGAAATCCCCCCCAAGCTTCCCACGCCTAATAACGACATATCCCTCATTTTCCGGGTACCCACTCTCAGGTTTCTGGGATCCAGCTTACAGAAGGGCTGAGCAGCTGGCACTAATGGCACTAACGGCACCAACGGCATTGTGCTCCAAGCACGCGCTGTCCCAGTGGCGGGAAAATAATGCTGTTGCAGTCACAGTGTCTTACGCAAGTGAAACGGAGAAACGACGATCCGAAGTGCAAGAGACCATCTAGCCCCAAGGGGGCTCTCTAACACGGCAGGTAAAATGCCCGTGGTCACACACGGGCAGCAGGTTGCCCACGCACAACCTGCAAGGGCTGAAGGGCCAGATGCCCCATGGCTCACCACATCAGGAGGAGCTGGCCACCCCTCTCCTGGTCCAGTACCTGCACCCAGACAGGACCCGGCACATCCCAGCCCGGCGTGTTGTACCTGGACTGCTTCTGAGAAGGCAAGAGGCAACACAGAAAGACAACCCTGTCATCTCAGAAAGGACTCTTCCTCCACCACAGCATCTTCCAGGGTTTGCAAGTTACAAATTTAGGCCATGCCTGATAGACAATTTTCTAACTTGCACCTAAAAGTCCCTGCAGAAGAGGCGTCCACCACCTCCCAGTGCAGCCTGCCAGAATGTTTCCCTGTGCTGGAGCTTACAAAGTTTCCTCAAGACAGACAATCCCGTTTGCCTTCCTGCCACAGTCTCTTCTTCCCGTGCTCGGAGCAGCGACCCTGCACCTCGTCCAGCCCAGCGCTGAGGGGGGGCTGAGACACAGGTGCTCGGGCTGAGACCATCCCCTCCTGCCCAGACTTCACCTGTGAGCTTGCTGCTTGCTTTTACTTCTTCACAGTCCTATAATACACTGTCTTCCTCCAGTTAATGAGAGGAAATTTACGTATTAGAAGAGAGTAAAGGAAAATCAATCGAGAAAGTTAGAAGTAGTGCAAGCAGGCTTTGTAGCAGAATATAAAAAACGTATAAATTATAAATGAGAACTTGATGAGCCTTTAAATACATCTGATGACCTCCACAGAAGTTGAGAGGGGAAAAAAGCAGCAGCCTGCCACTGGATGAAATCTTACTGAGAAGTAGAAAAGAAGCAACACATTAAACAAAAAAGGATGATTTAGCTTCATTTTGTTTTTTACTCCTATAATGACAGAGACCCTCCTGGCAGAGTGGTGTTTTGGTTCAGTGACTGCTGCATTATTTATGAGACGCTGCACATCCAGAGATTAAACATTTGCTGATTTGTCAAAAGCACAAACATGGGGTCCTGCCCATCTCCTTGACATATTAGTCCATCCAACAGAAAACACTGTCACACATTTAATTGATGAGTACACTTCCCTGCGACTCAGTCAGCTTCCTTTAGGCCTTTGGTTGGCTTTTTTATAACGTGGGGGAGGCAAATAAGAAAATGCAGGAGACACTCTTGCAGAGGACTCAAGGTTAACTGTCCTGCAACAAGGACACGCTGCCAGAAAAAAATAAATCCTGATACCAGATAAAATCGTTGCCACCTGATATTTAATTTCTAACTGAAGAAACGTCATTAGCAATAGAAAATGCTGCCATCTCAAGCTTAACTTTCACTATACTCTGGCCTTTGGATTTTAAAAACAGGAGATTATTCTTAAATAATATATTTACAATTAAACATACAGTTAAACAATATGTTTACAGAGGGGTTTTTTTTTTGTAGTGTATTTTATCTCTTTGAGAGCTAAAACTAGACAAAACTCTTAAAACCACATGCAAGCTACAGATAAAATTCAACTGTTGAACTTGAAAGTAACTCCTAAAAAGTCCCCAATTAAAACAACAAAAGAAAAATACATGGTGTCGCAACTTCAGATTTTGTGGAAAGGCAGCAAATTCTATGTTAAAAGAACCTGATTCTTTGAATGCACATAGGCACTGCTCAGATGCATTGTCTTCAAGGAAAAGTTATTTTCAGAACCCTCCTGACAAAAGCAAGTCCCAGTGAGGCTGATCCAAACCAGGGCGGTGGGACGGGGCCAGGAGCCGGGCCCCGCTGCGGTACCTGTGCTGCCCGCGGGCTCCGGAGGTCAGTGACAGGTGCCTAAACACTGCTCGCACGGGCGGGCGTCTCACGATGTGGCTCTCTATCACAGAATTTCACCTTATGCATAAGCATCTCATATTCTTAACATGATGCATTTTATACACACACAGTTTTTATCCTACCGAAATTGGTGCAATCAAGTATGAAGTAGAGTACTTCTGGGTTGAAGGACGCTACAGCTGAGCTCTCACCTGCTTATTTATTTAGAGCGCTGACCTTAGATAAAAGCTTACAACGTAAGTATTATATCAAATTTAAATAAGTTGAATCTGATAAATATATATTACAAAAAAAAAAAAAAAAGGAAAGAATAAACTGCTGGATGAGTTCTCACAGTTATAAAATCTGGTTAAATATGATTACTCTATTTTACCAGAAGCTATTATCAACTTAATAGAGTACATTAAAGTCATGCTCTCTGGACCTGAGTCTCTTCCCCCACTCCTACTCCCTTCTGAATTCTTCCCAGCTGGTCCATCTCTTTCTTCAATGCACAGGGCAAAATCTGACATACATAAAGATAACACTTTGTTGTACAATATTACTCTGTAAGAACTCAGTATAAGAATACAGCCTTTTTTCAGCTCCATAAATAGTCTTCAGAATAAAAAAAATGAGCCTCAGCAAGCACCTGCAAAACATCATCCCAAATGCCTCAAGTCTGAAAAATTTAAAAAAGCAAATGAAAAAGGGATACTGCAATGGGAAATCCTGGGCTGCGTCAGTAACATGTCCAGCTCAGCCTACCTGTAACATTTAAATACTACTTTTAAGGGAGCTTTTCTTTTTCTCATGACCTGGGACAGCAGCATCATGCAGGCTGGAAGGGACCTTTGGGGTCTCCTGTCCAACCCCCGTCCAAAGCAGGGCTGACACCTGCCTGCCCAGGGCATTGCCCGGGGGATTCTCAACCCCCCAGGGCTGCAGCCTGCCTCCCCTTCTCAGGGCTGTTCCAGCGACTCACCACCTTCAGGGTCAACTTCTTTCCCTCCATCCTCATTGGAACTCCCCTTGACACAGTTGAGACGGAAATGTAAGGCTAACTAAAAAAAATTATTTGGAAATAGTGACCTGTCCAAATCAGGCACAAATAATTTTAAAGACAGGTGAAAATTTAAATCGAAGTAACAGGATTATGAATTCTGAAGTTTCTCCATGTAACATGCCAACGAGTAAACCAAGAAGAACCAAGATGCTCTAAAAACTGTTTTATTTAGATGTCATAATTCTATCAAAAAATAGTACTGCCACTTGTGCTCAAGCTACAACTTGCTGAGCATCCTGATTTTCTCACTTACAGTTTTAATATTATTTTTAAAAAGTAACTTTGAAGAATTATACAGAAGTTTGGTTTGATAGTCTACCTTTGCAGCACTGAGTGTCAACTAATTGCGCACAAGGAATCTCTGATAGTGATTAAGTAACACTGTACAGTTTCAGGAACTGATACTGCTAACATTAAGATAGGCTTTGACCCTGTAATTCTAAACACACCATTGAAAAGAAGCAAAACTGTAATGGAATGGAAATTACGGCTATCACTATCTTCCGCATTGTTATAGACTTAATCAGGTTTATGTACATAAATGTTAACTTGTAAAAATGATGGAGTGCAGTTATAATTCACTGCCCTAACACAATTAAATATAAGTAAAAAGAAACTTTCTTTCAGGGCCTAAAGCCTAGGCCCTTTTGTTGAGGAGATTATGTTAATTCAATTTATTTCTCATAAAATGACAGTTTAACAACAAAGTTAAATGATATTAATTTGAAGTCTAGAACTTTGATTTATTATTTACAATTTTAATATTCTTTGGAAAAAGTAGTGGCATTCAGTACAGTAGTACCTACAGTATCTAAGTAATACAATACAGAAACACATTACAAATTATAAACTACCCCATAACCCCGATAAACTACAAACAGTTCAACTTTTAAAAATTTCAAACATAAAGAAAACTATTATTTGTTCCACTTTAAAAATTGCTGAAATCGATTACTTCTGCTGTTAGCACAAATTCTATGCCACTTGTAAGCAGGTGCTTCTACTACAACGCAACCGCAGAAGCTGTGTTATGTATTGTACCTTATTCCTCAGTTTGTTGTGGATTGTACCTTGCTTCCTCAGTTTCTCGTACATCTATGTCAGTGACTGCAGAACAGTGAATCAGCAAATGTGCAAATATCTAAGCCCTCTCTACGACAGTCTTTTTAGGGTAGAAGCCTGAAAAATAATGGGCAGTGAGGGTCACTGATGCTGGCTTTACGGTACGCTCGGGGAGGATGCATGTTGAGCAGCAGTGGCCCCCCAGACAGTGCCGCAGTCATCCCCTGAACGGATCAATCTGATGGCTTTCACCTGGAGCAACCCCATGTCTGAGAGAAGGGCTCAGACACAGCGGGCAAGCTCCTGCTCGCCGCTCTGAGCCCCAGTCGCAGTGGTCCTGCACCAAGGAATGGACAGGAGATGGCGCGTACTCTGCTGTATGTGTAACGTCTCACCAGAACGAGGGGAAGGGAGCAGCCACAGTCTCCTCTGCTTGATTTTCCAAGCAGTCTGCAAACACATCTTAGTCATGGAACCTGTATTTCAGCAGCCCCATCGCAGCGTGATGGACGGATAACTCACAGGCTGGCTCAATCAGAAAGTTCTCAATTTGACAGGCCAACCTGCCAACCCTTGGGTCTGTAACTACACCGAATCACCTTGACTTCAGGAATACCAGAAGCTTCTCAAAGTCCAGGAAGATGAGCACAACCCCTCGGCCTCAGGTGGTCGCGGGGACCACACGTGTAACCCTCTGGACTGATGAGCCAGGTGGCTTTCTGCCTTGCTAGCAAAGCCAGGAGCTGGCAAAATAGAAAGGGCTGTATTGGAGTCTGAGTCACCCAGTTACTCCTGTAAGAATGTATGCAATTCAAAGAAATACCACACAGACACAGCTGGTAGCTCTATTTAAATTTCTTCACATTCTGCTTTATAGAGATGTTTAAGCACTGTAAATAGGTATGAATACACATATATGTACACCCTAGCTAGCTAGAAGAGCAGAAAGCATCAAGGTGAAAAGTCAGATTGGACAATCATGAAAAATAGTCATTTTTAGCTTGGCCAAGTAGCTTAGAAATGTACCAGAATGTTAAAACTGGTTGCCGATTATTCTTCTGTCTCCCCTGTACGTTATAACTAAACAGCTTTGCTTTAACACTCCTAAAATCAAACAGTTAGACCTGCACACAAAATCCTACAGGTAGACTGGCGAAAATTTCCTTTGTGAACTTGTAGAAACTCTTTCAATATCGTAACCACTAACTGTAGAGTGCACAGTCAAACACATCCCGGTTTCTGAGAGCTTTTGTGAGAGCGGCCCTTGTGGAAACTTTCAGGAACTCAGAGAAAAGGCCAGGCGATTATCTCATGGCAATGCTGCTACTAACAAAATGCCTTTTTTCAGGACTGACAGAAGTACCTGACTGTTACCACCACGCGCACGTACAGAGCTGTACTGTGACTGTAGAAACAGCAAATTTAACTTACAGCCAGGGTATGTTAATTAGAAGAGCTTTGCATCTCCCCCCCAAAACGTATCACAGAGGAAAAACTAGATATGTTCTCCCTGTTAGTAGACTGAAGTTAAACATTCTCTGCTTTAAATTAGGTTCCAGAATGATACTCAGTACAATATTGGAAATGCCTGTCATTATTCCCTGCCAAAAGACTCATGTGGAAAAACTGGTCGTGATGGCAAGATAAACAAATTGGTTCTGATGGATTACACATCTGGCATTATTAAAAACACTATTCCTTCAATTATACAGAAATCTTGCCACAAAAGTCTGAAGATTAAAATAGCTATAATATTTTTAACAGCCAATTAGCATGATTTCTTTTTAAAGTATCTCATTTCAACTGTGGAAATTTAATGCATAAAGGAAATACCTGAATAAAAGTTTAATTACTGTACAGAGTAAACATTTACTGCATTACCTCACTAAATGTGATACAGCTAATATATAAAAATTGCTTTAAATAAATTGAAAATAAATTGCCAATGATGACACAGAAACTGTAATTCATGTAGTCATAAAATCCATAATTAGCTTTAATGAATTTTTAAAGTCAAAGTTCAACCCAACTTTTTCAATGTTTAACCTACTATATCAATACAGTTCAAGGAATTCATTTATCATCGAAGATGACAATGTCTGAATATTAATCGGCGCGGGGCTCTGCTGACAGGAAGGCCTTATCTCCTACCAGTCCTTCGGCCGACGCTGCCTGTCCACACCGAGCTTGTCACACCTGATATTATCGATTACCTGCCTGTTTTGCTAACAACAATTAAAAGAATATTTTACATATTTATAAACCCGAACATCAAGTGCACGTATGATTTCCCCATTAGTAAAATGGAGTCTATTAGCTGCCACATTTCAGTCAGGGGAAACACAGCAAATGAGAAGTTGCAGCAACTCCAGACAGGAAGACAATAATTTCACATAAAAGCGCTGTTATCAGGTACTATACGGGGACACCTTATCTGCACCCATTTATGTCGCAATGAAGCCTGAGAGACTTCAAACAGAAAAACCTGAGATGGCAAATGGCGCAGGCCCAACCTCCCCGCGGCCTCTCCAGGGAGGCCACAGGCCCTGGCCATGATGGGGCCACCATGAGGCAGGGGGTGCCCAGCGCCCCGGCAACCCCGCCTGGCACCCCCCGGCCAGCCCACAGCCCCTCTTCCCAGCCCGGCAGCCCAGGCAGGGCCATGTGTGGAGTGTCCCATCCCGTCCCATGGCCAGCAGGGCCACTCGGTAGCTGAGGTCGATCCTGGCCACCCCCCGACAGGCTGCCAACAGGGTACGGCCACAGCGAAATGGCTCCAGAATTCTGCCAGGACACAAGCCACAGGCAAGCCTGGGTTCCTGTGGCAATTTAGAAACATGTAGTGAAAACACCTGCGCTTAGTTTGCTGTAACCAAGTTAATTTTCATACAATTGCCACTTTCCAAGAAGTGAAGAAAGGGCACGGCACAAAGGCAGGCTGGCTTGACACATCCAAATAGCGACCGACGCGGTAACTACAAATAACGAGCAATGTTAAAGTATATGCTTGTTAACTCTGTGCATAGGCTACTTGATCCAGTATAGCTAAATTAGCACTAAATGTCTATTATTCATTCAAGGTTAAAAAACCAGGCTGGGTACACAGATCAACTCATTATAAAATAGTCTATCACTTTTTATTTGCAAACAAATGAGGTGTCCAGCAATTTATCATTTCCTGAATTAGACTTATCAGCTAAAGTACATACAATTAAACAGCTATTGAGCTTCCCCCAAAAGGCCTCGTCTACCTGGCGCACAGACAGCCGGAGCCTGGACCAGACCATTCCAAACAATTACACACTGCTTCTGCGCCTTCCTATCTCAAACACGGGTATCGGCTTCATTTCAACAGTATTTGAATAATTACACCTTTAATAAAGTGGAAAAGTGAGCGGGCGCCAAATATTCAGTGACAAAATCTCTCTTGGCATAGTGTAACTTGGTCTGTATTAAAAATATCTGCTTAGTTATATGTGATACTCTCATTAAAGCAAGTGGAATTACTCACTTGAGAAGAGTAAAACCACTGCCGGGTTGGTATTGAACACTCTCTTACTCAATAAAACCTAAACCAATGTTACGTATCATAATATACACATACCTATGTGGTAAAGAGGCACCTTGCGGTACCACAACTTGCGTGCGCAATTGCTAGAATCTTCACCAGTTTCTCCAGTGACTGCTCCCCAGTTAAGTCAATGCTGCTGAAGCAGCAGAGACTTCTGAGAGCAGAAGCCTGCACAACAGCTGGGGGGAAAAAAAGGGGATCTAGTATTAGATCTACCCAAATCCTGATTATTTGTTTCCTACAACTGTATTAGACCCATACCTGCAAAGGTACTTCTGGATTTCTAGATTAATTTCCACATGCTCGTTTTGACTTAAAAAGTTCTAATTTGTTTGTCATCTATTTATTTTATGGACCTGCCAATTTTTCAGACTGACTCTCTCGGCTATACCGTTGCAGCTAGGCAGTGAGGTTACACTTCTGACTACTTTGTGCCAGCTGAATAACCTCACACTTCCCATGTTCCCAGCTTCAATAAGCTGTCAGAACATGCGGTGTGATTTCTAACCATCCTCAACTAATTTTAATGCCACAGCCCTTCCTATTAAGTTGTAGTTTAGCAGCACCAGACATACCTTTAACTTCTAGCACTGCTTCCTCACTCTTTTCCTTCTTTCTTCAGAACAGTTAAGTGTGACACCAATAACAACTGAACGATCAAGAGGAATAGTCACTATAAAGTTACCACTAAAAAAAATGCAAATAATTTAAAAATAAATTCTGATTTTTTTGTTTTGTTTTGTTTTTATAATAGTTGAATTAAACATAATTCAGGAAACAACTGATCCATGAGTGTTTATGTATAGTTTTATAGCTTGTACTATTTATGTCTGGACTTATTACCAAGATTTAGGTATTTTCAAATGAGTCTATCTGTTCAGGTTTCTAAAAAGGTTGTGACCTGTCTACATGACAGATTGGAGTAACTGTTTTAGAAATGCCAAGATATCTAAATCCCAAGTCCTTTAGATGCTTAATCAAGAGATCATCATAAAAAAATAACTTGCTTGCAGACCTGGTCTTTACAGATACCTCAGAGAGGTCTCTCTGCTAACAGCAACCATCAATAGTACATTTTCAGGAAAAAAACCTAAGTCCCAGGAGCTTTCATTTTCCTGTTCTGAAGACTAACAAAATAAGGGATCTTCAGCTAACGTGATCCACCTCTACTACCTTCTCTTTATAATTTCTTTGCTGTATCAATATAGCAAATGAAAAATCATATTCAATTTTAAAAGATTCTTTGTGACTAGTTAATTTAATAAGAAAAGAAAAAAATAACAAAAAATCTGAGCTATGTATAAACATGCCTGGTAAGTAAATGAATGATACATATGTAACCTACCACACTGACACAGAATATTTAATACTACTTTTGATATTGACATCTTAACTACAAATCAATTCGATTAAAAAAAAAATCATACAGAGGTTCTTTTTCTTAAAACAAAGATTACTGATAGACCAAGGAGCCAACAAGATTTAAGGAAAGTGTACGTATGCTGAACAGTTAAAAAAAAGGCCACTTATCAATATTCCTGAAGTCAGAGTAGAACCTTCACAAAGTCATTAATCACCCTGTTATTTAATATTTCTATTACACAAGCACTCTAGAGGCCCCCAATCAGGATAAGAGGCACGCAGCTTGGCTCCGCACCAATACGAAAAGGAGGTTGCCTGAATACAGGATTCAAAACCATAATTCAGGGCTGCACTGAATCCTGCCCCAGCACCTTTTCCACGGCCCGACTGCAAGAAGCGTGTGGGATCAAACTGCCAAAGCCTCTGCCAAGGACGCCACCGGTGGCTTCAAAGCCAGAAAAAGGACACGGCACGGCTCTGAACATTCATTGGCTCTTCAGTATGGGAAGAGAGAGAAATAAAATCTAATTTTTATCTGTAAGCACAGCAGACAGAATAAGTGTACCTAAAGAGAGATATGCGGTTAAATGCTTAAATACTTAACTGTTATTTCTTGACAAACAGAGATCAAAATATTGTATGAAAAGCCAGATTTATCTAGTGGATGTTGGTAACAGTTCATGAACCGAGTCTCAGGCTGCAGAAGATAACACAAAAGTGCAGAATACTATTTTTCAGGAAGCAAGCTATATTTTATATTCTATTTCACATTTATTTTTTTAATCATTTTAGGAGTGTAACCAATAGCAACAGGGATCAAGGTAGCACTTTACCTCTTCCAGAAATGTATTCCTTATTCCCATGTACTCCTGTCCTCCCAGTGCTCCACGACCGAGTGCACCACAAGCCACCACAGGGATGCAGCCGCGAGAAGGCAGCCGCGCTCTCAGCGTGCCGCACTGGAGGAACAGCCACCGCTGGAGATGCGGGAATGCAACTGTGATGGTGGCACATCATCTGGAACCACATTAACAACTCCCATCTCCCATGTAAAAGGCTTGACCACACTGAGAAAAGCCCATCAGGATTAGAGAATAAGATCCTGTCCTACAAGAAGTGACTTTTAAAAGAGGCTGACTCTGTACCCCAGCAGAACAAAGGAAAGCTGCAAATAAACCAGAGCTGAGGAGATGCACTGGGGAACGGAAAGGACTAAAGCTGAAGAGCAACACTGACACAGGACAAAGCGGATCCAGACTGAACAGAAATTAAGCTAGACTAGTTGCAGGTGTCTGATCACCATGAAGAGACCTAGTCCATGGACTGTCCTTCTGGGAGCGTTCCCCTGATCAGCGGGGGCAGAAGGGAGATGCTGTGAGGGCAAAAGTCCTGACTAGTTCTGAAGCAAAACTTGACAGACGTACGTGAGCCCAGCAAGAAAATCTGGGTAATTTCTTCCAGTCTTTTTGCTGCTACAGAACAGTGCTCCCTCAGTACAGCCAAGCCTGACAGACAGCCCCGCTGGGGCAGTGAGTTGCACCCGGAGAGCTCTGCACAGTGCTCGGGCCAGCAGGCAGAACAAGCAACGCTCTGCTCGAATCCCGAAGTGCTCCTGCAGCCGGCACGGCGGCTGATCCCTGCTGCGCTCTCACAGCCAGCCACCAGCCCCTCCCAGCTGCGTTACACGAGACGGGATTTGCCTTTGCAGTGCTACTGGAACTGGGATGCAACTTGGATGGCTTCTGATCAGATGGGAGGGCCTGCTGGATATTTAACGTTTTCCATATTTTTCTTCTACTAAAAAAAAGTGCTTCATTTTGTAGGAGACTGGTGAGCTGGATGACTCTTACCACGTTTACTTGACTCTAAATAATTTTAATTTTAAAAACTTTAAATCAATTTATATTTCACTGATACATTCTTACATAATACACTCAAGACAGCAAATTCAATTTGATGAGGAGGCATTAATGCCCATTTCATTTAGTATTATACAGGTCATCTCCAAATAGGAAAGTACCATGTGGTAAAAGGTCGTATTTAGCATGTCACAGTCACTGGCGGTTGTTTTGTATCTCAAAGAACCTTTGTAACTGCCTCAAAATAAGAGATGATTGATTTACAAAGTACCAAATTTCAAATTTCATATTCTAGAACTAAACATCAAATAATTGGACAAAGCTGTCCCCCTGTCTGACCCATCACAATCAAGCCCCTTTCAAGGTTGACTGCCTGCATAAGAAATATGTGCATAATTTCATTTTGTCTCCTGTCCAACATCCAATGTTAGAAGTTAATTAAATTGCTTGTCCATTGTATTCATCCACTTACAAAGTTAATGATATTCTGTTCCTGAATTAAAGAGAATTTTATAAAGCCTGCACTATGGAACCTGGCATGCTGTACACTGAGGAGCTGAACTCTGTCATGGTTCCTGATTGCAGCTCTCCTAATTAGGAAACAAAATGAATGTTTCTGTGTCTGCCAATGCAGAGGACAAGTCATTCCAACAGCGAGGGTAAATGCTTCGTACAATAGCAACTTAATAATATCTCATGTTTGACTATAATAAATTCTGCAGCATTAATAAACCTGTTAAATTTTTAAATTACCATAACAAAGATGAACTGCAGTGTAACAAGACAGCCTTAAAAAAAGGGACGCAGGTTTGAGGGAGAGAACAGCTTCTTGCAAGGGCATCAACCCTGAGGACACTGAAATCACCGGATTCACATTCTTGCATGAGACGAAGAAGGAAAACATAACGATACAGCAATCTACGGGAGCCAGCTGGGAAGCTAGAATTAATAATTTAAATGATACTACTCTTGTGCTTTTGGCCTAGATACAAAGACCTGGTACCCGTGCAGCAGTCTTTCTGAGCAGCCGTACAATCGGAAGTGTAACGCAGTTGGAAATCAGGTCCCTGTTAGCGGCAAACCTCTGCAGTCCAGGAGAGCTGCAGGAGCCATCGTGTGAGTCACAGCCCGGGTGAGGCACAGCCTACCTGCCGCGTGACAAAAGACAACCGCGTGGTCGAGTGAAACCACCAGAAACCACCAGAACTGCCCTGCACAGAACCGCTGTTTTAAGATACTCTTTTCCACATTCAGCAAGAAGCAGCCTCCCATGGCGCAGGTGACGGGAGACGCCTTACCTCAGCATTCACAACTGCTGCCACCCAGATTCTGGCCGCGCTGCTGTGGGAGGACGGTGGCACACACGGGCATGTCGCCGCTGCCTTTCCCAGCCCCGCGCAGGCGCCCAGAGCCATGGCCCAGCCTGGGCGAGCAGAACAGAGGCCGGTTGTGCTCTCAGGAGATTGTCCCATGCGGGGTCCGGGCGGCATGGCTTTGTGTGATGCCACTTGACGCATCCACAGCTGTGCAGAACTGCTCCATCGGGTCACACGTCACCACCACTCTGAGGGGTGCGTTCAACCAGCCAGCACCTCTGCAAACACCCACCGTTGCCGTCAAAACCTCACCTAGCGTGACTCCAGGTTACGGTGTATAAAACCCACAGCGCCGTGCTCTTTAGTCAGTGCAATCGTATGGCAACCCAAGCACGGGACGGCAAAACAGCAGCCATTTGATGCACAGAAGAGAATTCCCGAGCCTCTGTATTGCCGAGCCCCAGGGCGATGGTACCGGGGCTGTGGGGAAAGTGCTCCTTAACCCTGCTCTTAACACCCTCCCTCAGCCTGTATTCTCAGGTTCTGCTGTAACATGCCAAAAAGGTCTGAAATCTCCAAAAACACTACCGAAAAATTAAGGTTTTCAGTGCCTATTTCTATCACCATAATCATGTATTTAACAACAAATACAATGAGAATTGGCCATATTTGAAAAACAGAATCTCTACTGACTTTTACCAACTTAATACAACATATTTTACCTTAAAAAACAGGAAAAATGTCTCTCTCCCAGCTTTGTCTTTTATCCAATGCTGTTAATACAGAGCGTTGGCATTAAAAATCAGAAGTGTTCCTTCACTGACACCTGATTCAGCGCAATGAATCTTCAATGTCCTACTCCGCACATTGCCATTTCAGTGAGAAACAAAGACGCATATTATAAGGTTTTTTTAATCATTATTGCTAACAAGGGGCCAAACACAGTATTTCCTAAAAGGCTTCACTTCACTGGAATGAAGAGCAGTACGACTTATGTGATTAGATATTATAAGCACTTGCATTCTTTGCACCAGTTGCTGCACTGATTCCATAAAGGCATAATGATATAAAAGAAAGCAGTAATAATATAATCATTTAAGCTTCCTCCATCAAAGTTCATTAAAAAAACTGAAAATTGAGTTAGGAAGAATCATAAAAAAATTTTCAGTGTATGCAAGCTAAAATAACAGCATACATGAAAACATGTCCAGCATATTTGGTTTAGTGAACACAAGAAAAGGTCAGGATTACTGAAAAGACGATGATTTTCCTGGAATTATATACAATAATTATATGTAAAATAACAGAACGCCTGCTGCCATTTTGCATTTCTTCATGTACATTTAGGAGCTATGCTTCGTGATAACTCATTTTAAACTATACTCAGCATTTTCTTCAAGTGGTCTCATTTCCAAAATAAGGCTACATATACCAATCCAAGAGATGTATTTTGACTAATGTAACTTTTGCGAATTGAAACTCCTTAAGTAGTATTGCCAAATCAATAAGGACATAAAGATGTAAAGCTTTTCTTTATGAAATAAACCAAATTATACTCTTCTAATCTAAATACTCAGTCAAGTCGCTTGATAATTAAATCAAGTGGAAAACCTGCCTTGTTATTAAAATCTCTTCAGAACGTCCATGCAAGTTGGAGCATGCACATAAATAATACATATTATTTATATTTCTACCTTTCAGAACTTTTCAATTTCAATTAAAATGCTGTAATTTTTATTGGAAATTGCATTACATGCATGATAGATGTAAGTTAATTAAAGGACAATCAATTCTAAGAGATGGCCAACAATTAACCTAAACAGTTTACAAATTACCTACTGTCATTCAACCGGAGCATGCAGTGTCTGTGGACAATTACAGAAAAGCTTTAATTGATTTTTAAAATTTCAATAATACAGTACATTTTGTACATTTATACGTACTCTGCTTGTACTCAGATTTTTAGAATTAAAGTAACTGCTGGGAACGCCAATGGAAACTCCTGGCATCACGTGGAGCTCGGGTCTGAAGTTCAACGAAATGTTGACATTCCTTATACATCCCAAAACAGCCATATCTACATCTCAAATTGTACAAATGCCTGCTTTATGTGGCATAATGCTTTAAGCTAATCATATTTTTAAAGGAACGTGTTCCTGACTAATTACAATTAAAAAAACATTTAGCACACTTACTTGAAGTTTGTTACAGACATGCAGGTTCCATTGCTCTGATGACACACAAGAACATTTTTCTCTTTAAATTCTGGCAAGCCACGGAGCAAACTGAATTACTCAAGACAAAACTGGAAACTGTCCCCCCCGACTCGCTGGTAACACAGGCAGCAAACAGTAGAACTCGTTAAAGCTCTTTTGTCTCAACATCCTAAAAAGTCTGAATAAAAAGAGGTTTACTGTGGCCTGTCTCTACTGTTTCCTCCTTGTTGTAGAATTGGGAGATCTGACAAGTCTCAGAGAACCAGTAACGAGAGCAAAGATGAAGCAAAGGCCTGATGTCCAGCAAAGGTATCTTCTCAACATGGACATCCCAAAGACATTACTTTGCGCTAGTAAAAGAAATTCCAGCAATTCTGCTAATCTGGTAAGGCGCTTGCTGATGTTCTGTTCCTACGCAGATCATTCATTTTGTGAGGCCACTCCTGTGTCAGACAGACACCAGATGTACAGTCAGAAGAAAGAAAATGCTGGCTCCCACCTTCTGATCTACTTCTACCGGTGTGAGCACTGAGACGAACAAGGCGTTAGGATGAACGTGCCTTATTCTGACACCTCCCTGGGCACGCCAGCTTGAGATTTATCCTGAAGCAGAAACCCAGCTTCATGGCAAGAGGAACTTGGAAGGATGCCACCCACCCTTCTGCAGAACTTCATTTCACAAAGAAAACACCACAGACAGTTTAGGAAGAAATGGTTAGAAACGTGCTTGCCATCTCTTGCTTGGAACTGTAATTCATTATTTCTATTAATGCTTTACCTTTCAGAGTCTCAGATGAACTTGCAGCTATTGAATTGTCACAACGGAATTCGTGGTGTTGTGCTAGAAACAACAATACAGTTGTCCTCAAAGGCTTACCATCTCAATTTGTGGGTTCTTTTTCCCTACAAAAGCAGCATTTGAATACCCACACCTGACTTTAAAAAAAAAAAAAAATCTAAAAAAGAAAAATAAAACCAAATGTCTCTATAGAGCATAGGAAAAGTGATTTTAAGATACTTCAGTTACAGTCTGTCACCACTGCCTTGCTCATATCCTACTTTTGGCCTTCCTAGCATCACCACATACCATTATTTTCTAGCTTTGAACTAGTAGATGACAATCTATTTAAAAATGTCAAGAAGAGCACAGCATCACAGAAACAAAGCTCATGGCTCTGTAGCGTGCTTTTTGATCGTAGGAAATTTGATAAAAAGTAGTATGGGAGACGAGAACTAAAAGCCTCCAAACTTGCACCTGCGGCCTTAATGTACTAAAATTTTCAATGGAATTAATTTAAGGTATGTTCATGCTCAGTATGATGTCAATGATTTCGACTGAAATGGGATGCCACGGCACCGAGCGGGGCCACTGTGGGCCAGGAGACGGCTTTGACAGCAACTCAGAAGACCAAGGCCTGGACTCAGGCGATGGGAGCTGCAGCAAGGCTCCAGAACCACGCTGTGCTGCCGCACTACCGTCAACGGGATTTTACATGTGAATCTGAAACCAGATAAATAGAAACAAATTTCCATTGCTAAACAGGAATATACTTTCTTACAGAAAACAGCAACAGATGAATTAAAAAGCCTAAAAAAAAATTAAGAAAAAAAAGCGCATCTCTTTCAAAGATGTGAAAAATATCAGTCAATTATACTGTTAGTCCACCTACAGGTAGGGGTTTTCTTTCTATATGCTCATACTTGAGTTAAAAAGAAGATGCCATTTGAAAAGAATGTTTTTGTTCTAGTAAAAGTGAGAAAGAAAACCTCTGTATTGATAGAAGTAATAACTTGAATTTTATTTTAAAACTGGGAAGACAAAAATAGTCTGTATAAATCAAACAAGTTGTCTCTTCATGTCACTTTTATGATGGGCATTAATCTTAGTTCCTAGACAGAACTGCTGTCTGATGTAACCACGCTTATTGACTTAATGGGAAGAAATTTATATTAGTCTAGGAAGCTGTGATGAATGCAGTCTTAAAGTTCAATGACTCGAACATTTTAGTAACCTCAAACATTGACCCAGGTAGACAGAAACTTAAATCTTAATCCGGGAACATAAGTTTATGATTCATTCACATTTTGTTGCTAAGAAATTTTGACTGTTTGTGTATTTTTCACATCTATTTATGCATGCATGCATGCATATATATGAACTCTATAGGTAGTAGACATAGTTTTCATGCAGCAAGATGTCTGTGGGAAAGATCCAAAGCACGTCCTAAGTACTTCTATCCCACTGCGTGCTCCCTCCCAGGACTAAGGAGTGGAAAAATTGCCAAGAGATTCTGAAGCAATTTCTTATTAGCAATTAAAAAAGAATATGCAGAAACCTGACTTCTTTGACACAGAACCCTCCTAGCCTTCGCAGACGCCAGCACAGGGGAGAGGCTACTGCCAAGTGATGGAGGCTGCGGCTGGGCCGCGCGGCTCAGGCTCCGCTCCGACACGGCGCTCCCCCCGAGGAGTCTCTGGGCGAACACCCCACTCCCCTGAGCGGAGGGTGAACGCCTCGATCTCCCCGAGCGCAGAGTGAACCCCTCGCTCCCCTGAGGAGTCTCTGGGCGAACCCCTTGCTCCCCTGAGGAGTCTCCGGGCAAATCCCTCGCTCTCCCGGAGTGGAGGCGTCAGCCCGAGGCAGCACAGCGGCCATCCCATTGAGCCTGGGTCCTGCTGGGGAGCACAGGCATGCACTGTCACCATGGTGGCACTGACTGAATCACGAAATGATGGCTGCAGACGAAGTATACTGACGAACCAGCAGAATCACAGTTTAACTTCCTCCCGACATACGGTTATTAGTGTGTAAACAGAGGTGGACCGAAAAAAAAAAAAAAATCAAACTCATTCCACAGCCACAGGCTATCAGAGCAGGGATATATGGAGCGCCTGCAGTTAGCACCCATTAGTTAATTGTAATTAACAGCTGGGATGATCCCAGTAGCATCTGCAGTGAGACTACATATGGCGGGGTGTGCAGAAGCAGGCAGAGGAGATGGGCTCCACTATCAGACCCAGGTCTTCCCTGGCGACGCCCATGGACTAGTGTTGGCCAAGGCCACCCTTTGAGATGGATAGAACAGCAGCGGAGGTGGTTTGGCTCTGCTTGTAACAAAGGATCCTTTTCCCATCAGCATTTCTCACCTTCCATCACTGTCCCTCTGCCTTATTCTGCTTTGATATTCCATAAGTACACCTTCCCTTCATTTCACAGTCAGAATTTCCCTTCTGTTGGAGAACGATTCCCCTGTGTCCAGGTCCATCCAGTGTCAAGACTTTGAGACGGGTCTTGTTCTCTCCCTGCTTTCCTACCAGGCCCTCAAACATTTTTGCAGAAATTGGTACGACTACGTCTGCAGTTGACAATCTGAGATGAGCCTGTGCACACAGGGAGAGTCACACGGTTATTCCTGCCGCCTCTTCCCGCAGGGGAGGATGAGTCTCACTTCACCAGGAACCCAGCACAACAGGCGACACTTACAGTAGGGTTTTACAGAATGAAATTGTGTTTAGTTATACTCAGGACAAATCTATAGAGAAAGAACACTTCCCTTAGTCCTAGCTGTTATTTGTGACCCAATCAACTGTAGATTCCCCTTCTGCAGATCTGTCATTTTGGAAGGATTTTATGTTCTCTTGTCCCTTGGTCACTGGGATCTTCCTTTTACAGGATACTGAAGCCTACAAGAAACCATTTCTGAAGAGAATCCTATAAACTTTCCTAAGCTTACTGTGCTCTTGACCTGGAAATCTCTTATTTATTGCCTTGGGAACACGCGATTTTTGGACAACCGCTGCCGCACGCTGGCCTGCCCAAAGCCCGGTGGGCGGCAGGTGCCGGTGGAGGAGTGGTGCGAGGCCGCGCAGGGACACCTGTCCCCAGGCACCGAGCACACAGCGCTGCAGGTCCACGCGGGAAATACAGACACTGCCCGATGGAGGGGACACTTCTGCTGAAGCCAGTAAGAAGGAGGATGCTGACAGAGCAGGAATGCCTGCACATGAGAGGAAGCCAGAGCAAGACTCCTGCAAGTAGAAGAATGAACATAAAAGGGACTAATTGCATAGATTTCTTGCTCTTCTTCCACACAGGGTGGAAGAGCTCAAAATTCAGTAGACCTTTTCAAGTTGTAACACACTGAAATACTACTACTTAATAACTGAAAGGAAAATTTGAGCAGAAGCCAAAGAGAATGCCACAGAAAGCAGAGTTTTTCCCAGAGCCAGTTACATGATTGTTGTTCATGACTGTGTGACTTGAGAAGCAGCAAAAGATGAACAAGATCCATCCTGAAAGCAGCACCAATGACCTGGTGCTTACCAAGTCCGGAATTGCCCAAACAGGGCCAAACCAGGCACTCCTTTGCAGAGGGGCTGCACCAAGACTTCAGGAACACGTTTTTTGAAAGTGTGTCTTCTGACATTCCCCTTTTATCAGAATGCTCAAGATGAAATTTAACTCAAAAATATTCCTTTTACACGGCACAGAAAAGAGCTTTGATATTTAACAGCAATTTGTTAATTCCATGACCACAAAACACCTTCCTTACTGATGCCCCAGCCTCCACAAAATCACTTCAATATGGCTGATGGCTAAAAATTTAATATGCGTGGTCATAATTACCAGAAAATTTGAGAGCAATTGTTTTTAAGGGTTTTCCAGACTTCAGATCCCGCAGCGTGTCCAGGCACTTCGGTTTAAGGCCCCACCGACCTTCCAGAAGGAAGCCGCAGTGGGGGTCCCCCCCATCCCGCTGTGCTGCTCTCCCAGACGCGGGACGATGCTCGCCCCGTGCGGGCCCTTGAGGCGGCGGCGGCAGCCCCGGCAGAGCGGAGCACGCGAGAGCACAGTTGCAGTCCGGCAGCAAAGCTGCTGGGTTCTGCAGGATTCTAAGAGAACAGTGAAATCCGGGACTGCGGAGCTGCAGCAGTTACTTGACACCAAACAAAACCAAAGCAGTTCACACTCGCGCCTCCTCCGAGGACTGAAAAAACACACTGTCACATCTGTCTGCGTATAGGTAGCGCTTGCTGTTTCTGTAATCATACAGCCTAGAAACCACAACAACATTTGCAAAACCATTTAATTCTACAAGGTTTCTCAATGGAATAGAACATATGTGGCACTCTTACTGGCTGCTGCTGTCTTAGCTATTTTTTACCAGGTCTAACTTTACCTAATCGAGCAGCATATCCTCCTTTCTTGAGACGACAGAAAATAATGCATGCAAAGTAAAGCAAGAAAACAACACAGCCTTCACAGGTGAAAGCTTCTCTCGCGTTGTACAGATGATGGCAGCTTCACGTGAAATCTGCACATACGATCCTCAAAACTGGAACCATCGTTTCCACCAGCGTGTTTCTGCGAGCTGCGTCCAGAAGCCTCTCCTGGCAGCGAGGGCTCGTCTGCTCTGCCCAGCTCCGCAGACACGGCTCCTGCCAGCACCGGCGCCTTTGCGTGGCCACTCTCCCTGCCCCAGCCCCAGTTCAGTCCCTCTGCACTCCGGAAAGACTCCATGAACAGACTTTACTCCTAAACACATTAAAATAAAAGCATTCAACAAAAAGAAATGTTCCTTTAAACAGCTGATTTCAGTGCAACAAAACCTGTTTCGCTGTTGGGATGTCACTGATTTAATGCAACTGGCAGCTGATGGATCACAACACGTGAACGTTAAACACCGTTATACAACTGCAAACCTTTAATACTAACTCCTGAGAAGAGGAAGGCTCAGTCTTTTGTGTACATTGGTTTGTTTGGAAAATAAGACAGTAATTAACAAACCCCTTGTCTTAAAGCTCAAGTATTCAGAATCAGGGATCCATGATAAGAAATAATACCCACAAGTCCATGGGCCCCGATGGGATGCACCCGAGAGTGCTGAGGAAGCTGGCAGAAGTCATTGCTGGGCCGCTCTCCATCATCTTTGAAAGGTCCTGGAGAACAGGTGAGGTGCCTGAGGACTGGAGGAAAGCTAATGTCACTCCAGTCTTCAAAAAAGGCAAGAAGGAGGAGCCAGGGAACTACAGGCCGGTCAGCCTCACCTCCATCCCTGGAAAGATGATGGAACAGCTCGTTCTGGGCGTCATCTCAAGGCACGTGGAGGAAAAGAAAGCTATCAGAAGTACTCAGCATGGATTCACCGAGGGGAAATCATGTCTGACTAATCTGATAGCCTTCTACGATGGCATGACTGGATGGATAGATGAGGGGAGGGCGGTAGATGTGGTCTATCTTGACTTAAGCAAGGCGTTTGACACGGTCTCCCACAGCATCCTCATAAGGAAGCTTAGGAAGTGTGGGTTAGATGAATGGACAGTAAAGTGGATAGAAAACTGGTTGAAAGATAGAGCTCAGAGGGTTGTGATTAGGGGCACAGAATCTAGTTGGAGACCAGTGACGAGTGGTGTTCCCCAGGGGTCAGTACTGGGTCCAGTCCTCTTCAATATATTCATCAATGACCTGGATGAGGGGATAAAGTGCACCCTCAGCAAGTTTGCTGATGACACAAAGCTGGGGGGGTCGGCTGACACACCGGAGGGCTGTGCTGCCATACAGAGAGACCTGGACAGGTTGGAGATCTGGGCAGAGAGAAACCTTATGAAATTCAACAAGGGCAAGTGTAGGGTGCTGCACCTGGGGAGGAACAACCCCATGCACCAGTACAGGTTGGGGGCTGACCTGCTGGAGAGCAGCTCTGTGGAAAGAGATCTGGGAGTCCTGGTGGACAACAGGATGACCATGAGCCAGCAATGTGCCCTTGTGGCCAAGAAGGCCAATGGCATCCTGGGGGGCATCAAAAAGAGTGTGGCCAGCAGGTCAAGGGAGGTCATCCTCCCCCTCTACTCTGCATTGGTGAGGCCACACCTGGAGCACTGTGTCCAGTTCTGGGCTCCCCGGTTCCAGAAGGACAGGGAACTGCTGGAAAGGGTGCAGCAGAGGGCTACCAAGATGATTAGGGGACTGGAACACCTCTCTTATGAGGAAAGGCTGAGGGATTTGGGTCTCTTCAGTCTGGAAAAAAGACGGCTGAGGGGGGATCTTATCAACACTTATAAATACTTAAAGGGTGGGTGTCAGGAGGATGGGACCAGGCTCTTTTCAGTAGTGCCCGGGGACAGGACAAGAGGCAATGGGCACAAACTTGAGCACAAGAAGTTCCACCTAAACATGAGGAGGAACTTCTTTACCCTGAGGGTGGCAGAGCACTGGAACAGGCTGCCCAGAGAGGTGGTGGAGTCTCCATCTCTGGAGACATTCAAAACCCGCCTGGACGTGTTCCTGTGTAACCTGCTCTAGGTGACCCTGCTCTGGCAGGGGGGTTGGACTAGATGATCTCCAGAGGTCCCTTCCAACCCTATGGTTCTATGATTCTATGATTCTATGAAAAGACTATAACATATGTGGATACCAGACACTTGATTTGTCAAAGGAACTGTAGTGAAAGCACACTACTTCCATCCCTGGCTGTTTAAACTTAAAAGACAGTAGTCAATTAGCTTATAAAATAAGTGCAAACAGTAAAATACCCATTCTACACCATTAGGAGAGATTCAAGAATGGATGTATGCTGAAATGCATTGAAGATGACAAAATGCACCAAAGACCAATTTACATGGGGCCTTAGTGAAAAGTTAGTGTATGGAAATAAGAATGTTACAAGTCAAAAGGAACAAGGCAACCTAGTTTAATCTGATTATTCTGGGGTTGAGGCAACATATTAATCAAGTGGACAAAACAATTCTATTAATGAAATTCAAAAGGTACAGTACGATAATCAATCTTTTACTATATTGCAAATGATAAAACAAGCATCCAGAAGGGTTATGCTAATTACATGTTTCAAGTCAAATGAACCCGTTCCATGCTTTGTCTTGTTTAGACAAATAGAGCATTCCTGCCATTTAATTATATTTCAGATGTCTATATCAGTGTCTGCGGTGATACATTAGCCTACCGAAGAACTGCAGATGGACTGTTACCTTCTCGCAGCAGAAGCTCCCGATGCATGCGGGCGCCCCAGGCTCGGCAGCCCCGCAGGCGGGTGGGAGCAGCCCGGGGGGATGGCCAGCCTCTGCCGGGGGCCCGCAGTCCGCATGGCTCGGCTCCGGAGCTGACGGTGGGACCTTCTCCGGGAGAGGGTCAGCTCCAGGCAGCGTCCACCAAACCTCGGTACACCGCTGCGCCTGCCCGCGTTAGCCAAGCTACCCCTGCGCACAACTGCGTCATGTCAGGTACACACTGCACCATTCCAAACAGAAATACCCTCCTGCGAGAATGCAATATAGACCAAAATACCTACATGTTCAGAAAGACCAAAATTATAGCATTACATTGAAGAATGATAGCACAAGCTCCTATCTTCCTCCACTGCTCCACACCCTCCGTGTAACCGAGCAAGAAGAGGACAAGCACACGCGTCTGCGCAGAACGCAGAGTGGGCAAGGAGCGGGGGAACTGCACCTCTCCCGCGGGCCCAGGGAGAGCGAGGACACCAGCTAGAGCCCAGGAGAACAGTGGCACATACACACCCTCCAAATGTGACTGAAGTACAGCAAAGATTGGCCATATTATAATTTGGTCTCAGTTACTAAAAGTATATGATAGTGTAAAATAACAGAAAGCCCATAAAACCGCTATGTCACACCATGCTTATATTGTACATAACGTAAGTAGTTGTGTTCAAATGTATACAGCTGGAAATATGATTCCGTGTATTTCATCTTCTCCAAGACTACCATTTTTATGTCACCCCATGTAGATGGCTCATACTGGAAATACAAAATCTCCTGAAAACTTCTGAAACATACTGCAGCATTTCTGCATGTGCTCGTGTGCGCATCAGTCAACGCTGTCCCTACGACCTACAGGCACTTTTGTCTAAATAAACGCAGACCTCGCGAGGCTTCACCGCTTCTCCCGGCTGCTTCTCCTCCAGCGCGCATCCCGCTCCTCCCACCGCAGCCACACACGGGCTTCTTTCCTTTCTCTTCCTTCCCATGCTCACCCTGTCCCCACGGCCGACGCTGCGGGCTCGGCGTGCAGTGCGGGTCCCGGCACGGGCCCTGTGGGGCCAGCGGGGTGTCCTCCAACGGCGGGGACGGCGCGTCCGCACCTCCCGCCGTCACGCTGAGCGCAGCGCGCTGGTCCGTCACCGGCAGCAGGCATTGTCTGCACAGGCCAACATTTACTCACTTCAGCGTCTGGAACTGAACAGCAGCCCAAAAGCAGGATGCAAAAGTGTAAAATAAATTTCCGCTATGTAAAAAAGCCCAGGAAATATGTGACAATTTAAAAAAAAAAAAAAAAAACCCTAAAAAAAATCTTCATTGAAAACTGTAATATTTTTAAACAAAAACTATTAGACCTACAATAGCAGCCAAAACCACAAGAAAATGATGAGAGCAAACAACTATGTGCCTAAGGCTGTAAGTGAAAAAGCCCAAACCCTAAAACCTTCCCACACAAAACCAATCAGAACATCCTTTCTGATAAAAACGATAAACATAATTTTTCTCAGCTTCCAAAGAAAGCTTTTTTAAAAAAAGCAAACACAAATCATTGCTACATATTTCAGAATCCTAAAACAAAAATCCTTTTTGTATCTAGCAATTGATAATATTTTTATTCAATGCATCCTCCTGTTTTAAGAGCAAAAAACCGTAAGTCATAGGAAAATTCAACTTCCTCGTTGCATCACCTTCCTTACTTTTAAGGAACAGTCCCTTTGTTACATGCAAGAGAAATGGCATCCTAAGGAAGTTACACTAGAAACGCAGGACGCTATCGACTTCAATGATTTCCTCAGGAATTTACATATTTACTGACAGAACAGAATTTAATACCTGAGGCCAATGGGCTGTGATCTGGCCCCACGTTCTCTCAAACGGGAAGACGTCAGTTTTCAGAAAGGATACGCTCTGTTTTAAATTGTAACGACTGCAAGTATTCTGACTCATCTAGCGTCCTGCTTTGGCACACAACTGTTTATAGAGTTTTCCCTGATAAAACTAAAACGTAAGGCATAAAGGGAAACCAGCTTACGAGTTCAACACAGGAAAAAAAATAAATTTTATTGCTATGCATGAAAACACAACACTGATTTTGTGTAACTTAGCATCCACGTTTCATTTTGAATTTTTAAACAGTAAATTATCAACATAAGGATAGCTGTTTCCTAATCACATTCCAAAGAAATTATTAGACGAATCCATACCACTGAAATGAAAGTTTTGGTCTTAAATTATTCCATGTATCTTCTTGGCCTTTTAAAGTACACTACATACAAGAGTGGTGACATTTTTAGGTTAGAGGTTGTACAAGGATTAGTCGTCGTGTTTACTGTTACATGCTGTATCATCGTCCACGTAAACTTGTGCCAGCCTGCTTTAAATTAACTTTAATTCGGGTTTACCAAAGAAGAAAATGAGACTGTAGCTAAATGAGGTCAAGGACTCTGGAAGACCTCATTTCACCCCACAATACCTGGGTCTTTTTATGAAGTCCATTTGAGCACCGGGAGTCGCACAAATGGGCGCGAGTATGCATGGCAGATTAAATAACTCTGTTTAATATTAGTCAGAAATAAGAAACAATAACTAACATTTGTGAAAAGTTACACCTGAAATATTTCACTCCGTCTTATGTTAAATGTACTTAGCAGAAAGGTCAGAGCTCCTGAATTTGCTAGATAAATAAATGTTGGTGAGGTGGATGAATCACTGGAGAATTGGTGCATGGCAGCGAATGAATAACCTGCAAATGCTTCCCAAACCCCATTATTTCCCTTTTTCCAGTAGGCCAAAGATTCATGTCCCTGCATGCCGCCAGTTCATTACGGAGAAATATCATTCCTCTTCTGGCACTCTCTGGGCGGCCTCTCAGCCCCACGAGGACCCTTTAATGTTTAATTCCCCATCATCTGCTCCAGTGAACAGCTTAATCTCTGCTTGTATGATCAATACTATATCAGTGTAAATTAAAATGACAATTTTAAAGTAATTAAGCCTGTTAATGCTCGATTCAAATGTCATTATTTGCACAAGGGATTGAGGAGAAATTACATCGTGTCCAGGGTGACAGGAAAATGTTTGAGCCTTCTCAATCCTGTTGCCGCTGTGCCACTGGAGGCTTTAGCAAAGCAGATTAACTTCTAGCTCCCACTGCCAGGATACCTATCCAATTTCAAAAGAGGATAACGCAATTTGATAAATTTAATTCCAGCTACAAACTCAATTATTGTGATAATGGATGAAAACTGGGAGGAGACACTAAACAAGACCCACATAAAAAATACACTTAACTTCAGAATGAGATACAACAGTAATTGTTTTATTTGATTTGCTCTATCCCTTTTGAAAACCCTTTAAATAATTGTGATTGTTAGAAGAATAGCCAGCATTTATTAAATAGCATGAGCTCTAAGATCAAAGTGGCTGCAGTTTAAAGGATTTTGGTCACAATGGAAATGTTTGCTATCCTTTGCTTGTACAGCTACATTTATTAGACAAGTAAAATTACATCATTACAGTATTGGATCTCATAAATAGATCTATAAAACTCAACTACGCCTAGATGAAATCTCAGCCCATTCTACGTGCTGGCCTTTCTAGACCCTGCCGTGACAGCCCGTAGTCATTTATTATTTCAAAGGAAGATTTTAATAATAGAAAACCTTAAACTTTATGAGACAGCCCCAGGATTCGGTTTGTATTTCAAGCTGAAATCACAGCCGAGCTATCGTTACCTGAGCTCATCTCTACGACTCCAGGAAACGGAAAAGCACAGCAATTTGGGCAAAACACTGGCCATCGATACCTGGTATTTTGAAGCAGATAGCAGAAGCGAAATACCAAATCTCGTGGATTTAATTCAACAGTAAGGAACAGCGGAAAACTTCTTCTGCAGAGGAAGTTGAGGAGCGACAAATTCCACTGCAAGAGGCACCAAGAGCTGCAGCGGAGCCCTGAGGGGTCAATCAGCATTCCCCTCGCCCGGTTTTGTTTTAATAAATTCAGTTTATCTGATCGTTTGCATTTCCTGAAGTTCTCTGAAATAATTATATTGAATTTTTATTAGTGCGCATGAAACATTTTTGGCTTGCGCTTCTTTGAATAATAAATGGCATATATCAAAGTGTCTTACAGGTCTAATAACTTGCATCAGATCCGTGTAGGCCTGTCTTATTAACTTTTAGTTTAAATTACAGCAGAATTCATCAATCAGTGTTTCTAAAAAGCAGACTGTAGACTGCCACAGACTCTCAAGAAAAATGTACCTCAGGACAATTAAAATATCTATGGTGTCTCAAGTATTTAATCAGAAAATCTATCAAATCCCAGATTTTCTTAGATGAACTGTCAAAAGAAGAACCCTAAGAGGGTAACCAAAGACCATTAAAATTTTTTTACAATAATGAAGAAAAAAAGAAATAACTAAACTTTAAATAGAGGTTTAACATTTTAAATTAAATGTATTAGCTCGAGCCAAACAGAATTTTGAAACGCAACTTAAGGAAATCTGACGGAGTCACGTCCCGCTTGCTCTTCCATTGCTAACTCCTGAAACACTGGAACTGCTGGCGAGGCAAAGGGCAAACTGAACCCCTGACTTCCCTTCGCTTTCATTCAAAACAGCTTTCTCCTGGAACAACAGCTGCAGATTCCAAACTCAGAAGACAATGTTCAGAACTGGGAGACTGCACTCAATGGGTTGTTCTGGTGTTTGGTTTTTTGTTTTGTTTTGTGTTTTTTAAATCTGGAAAACCACTGAATATTACTGTGAGTTAATCACATTTTGCTGTGATAGTTATGAAAACTTTAAATTACAAAGCTACTGCATCAAAACAGAACCAAACTGCTATTTTTAAAAAAATGATCAGAAAGCACATCAAACTAGTGAAGCCGCTGTTGCTTTGGGATTCCCCTGGTATTTTCAAACGCTGCTTTATTCTTTCTTTTCTCGCGTTAGAGACAGGCACAAAGGCTCGGCTATTGCCAGAGCAGACGACAGGCACGTATGTGTTAGTCAGAGATTACTTTTCTCCAAGAAACTTTAAAGAGGAAATCACACAGACGTTTTTTGGAGGTTTTTTTACAATTAAGTTGGGAAATATAAAGTAACACTGTTCTCACACCACAGCGAAATTATCACTGTTGATATCTTAAAATGTTTCCCCGGTTAAGTGGCACCCGAAATTAATTCAGATGTGGAGTGATGATTGTGTGATGCTACACGTATTCCACAGCTAATTGAATTAATAGAACATATATTAAAAAGAAGTAACATGGTAAGAGAACTGAACAAGACCGGGGTGTTTTTTCTCGAGTTTCCCTGTGTTTGCAGTAAAAGAGAGAACACCGCTCCCATTTTCAGGGCAGAGCAGCCGACAGGGATTCTGCACCGGGAGGGAGGACGGCAGCCACCCAACGCGACCCGCCAAAGGACGAGCTCGTTACTCACTAGCTGGAAGGAGAGAAAGTCAAATACTACTTCCACATTAGTGTCTGGATAGATTATCAGAATCCTCTCCCTTGTACATAACCTAAACCCTGCCGACACTCTACTGCAGCTTTTCTGTTTCGCATTATTAGTAGGGCATGTTAATGGACATCAGACCATCTGGAGCAACAAATTAATTGTTTCCCTATGTACAATAATAGCTCCATTTATCATGCACGTGTTGACCTGTGTTTGCTTTACAAAGCTTATTAATTATCAGTGATCTCGGTGCTTTAAGACTAAAGAAAACATCGGTAAAGTTTAGCACAACTGACAGATTCATTAAGAATTATTAAACATATCTTTACTGTTGAAGGTAGGAAAAGTGTTCATTTTGCTTTTAAAATTTCATTTGATAAGCTTTTAAAGAAATAACGTTGGTCTTTAGGAACAAAAACAACATTATTGGGAGTAGACTGATACTTGTTTATGCTCATGATTGTTCTGTTTGAAAGTAACTTTTCTTTTTAATACTATGTCTAATATCAGTGGATTTTTTTTCTGCTAGGCGTTTATCAACCTGTGAGAAGACAAGCAAGCCCAAAGCGCATTAACAGATTGTTAATTTCCTCTGATCTTTGCACCGACTGTGCCCATGGGCTCATTCCGACCATGCAGCGAGGGGGCCCATGGGGCAACGTGACGCCTTCGCCCCAGGCCGGCGGCTCCGTGCCGGGACACATCGACCCTCGCGGTGGTCGCCTTAGACCCACACGTTGTGGGCTCAGTCCCTTTGGCAAAACCCATACAAACACCCCAAGGAAAACAGTATTTTATAAAAAACCCAATGTGTCCCGTCTTACTAAGACTTTCCTACAGTTTTGACAAAAGGTAACTTGCTAAATTCTCTGAGCACCACTGAAAACTGAGTCACTGGAGCGGAGAGAAAAGGCTCAGAGGCGCCCGCAGAAGGTTCCTCAGGGGTTCCAGCCAGAGGAGCGCGCATCCTTACCGAGGAAGTACTGAATGAGCAGAACCACAAATCTAAATTCTGAATCAGCCATTATGACTTTTTGCTCTTTCTTTTTATGTTCGCTGCAGTGGTTTTCTGTCAAAAAATGCTAACAAGCCTTTAAGCTCTTTAAGAGCTTAACAATTTTTCAGTTTGTTCACCAATAGATTTCTTGCAGAATATTTGTTTCCCACATGTGGTGCTATGACACAGCATTCAATCATGTTTGTCTTTTCCCTTGATATACGGTCCAACCACAGCACAGCCTGGTCAGGCCTTTGCCAACGTGTCACTTACAGATTTTTCTTACTCTTTAAGAAAGTCGAGTGACAAGTGATTGAATTAAAAGACATTCTGGTCAAAATTCTGATCTTAACTTAAAGGGACAAACTGAACACAACTAGTGATAGTTAAACAGCTATTGACTTTTTTTTTTTAATATCATAAGCAGTAGCAGTTTGCTTAGGGTAATGCGACGTGATTAAAGTAGTGACACAGCGTTACAGCAGCTGCTGATGTTCTTGCATTGCAACCTCTTTAAACCAATTAATTAGTATTACCAGCTGCCAGGATGATGAAATTCAGTGTTCTCCTTTTTGCCAATGAAATAAAAAGATTTTTGAAAATACGAAGTGCGACTCTTTAATTTACAAGATAAAGCAGAACAATGGAAAGAGAGGGGTCTGGTGCTGGGAAGCCTCTGCTGCCACGGCAGGACCGACTGTACGCCGTCGCCCACAGCTGTTCACACAACCTGCTGGTGGCAGCTTCCGCTGGAAAATTTAGGGGCGCTTTTTTCTTTTTTAATTTGCGTTATGTCTTTTCCACAGAAAATGGGGAAAAGTTTATTCCCCCTGCCTTCCTCAGTTTTCTCCTCTCTAGCCCAGCCATACCCTGTGTTGCCAGTCCCTCGTAGCTTATATTTTCTCAAGCTCTAGTAAGTCTTGCTGCTCTTCCCCAAGCGAGGTTCAGGCAGCGCTGGCGCTGCTCGGGCGCGGGGGCTCACACCCTGGCTGTCACAGGGCCGCTCCTCTCAGGAGGAACCAACCCGAAGACATTATGAGTTCTGACATGTCGCACGTACGTTTCCTTCAAGGCTCACACCAGTAAAGCAGGGGATGGACCAGTGACCCACAGAAGTCAGTGGCTAAACATAAAAAAGGCAGGTAAATTCTGTTGCTATCAAGAACTTACCTATCATACGGTCGTATAATTTCACTGCACTTGGGCTTGGATCATAAATCATTCACAGTCTGTATGCAAATTATCGGGTGAGCGGAAAAAAAAAAGATTGTAATTTTCCAAGAGGAGAACTCAAATCATAGAATGGTTTGGGTTGGAAGGGATCTTAAAGATTATCTTGTTCCGAGGCCCTGCCCTGGGCAGGGACACCCAAGTTGTTTCTATAGAATGAGTGGTTTCTGTACCACCCACATCACAAGGAGTTTGAACCTCCTTCAAAACTGATGTTGCTGCGCGAGCTGTGAATGTACAGCTGAAAGGGTGCCCAGTTCCCGGTGGGATCCTGGTCCTCCTGCAGGCCCAACGGCCACTGAGCCTTGGCAAGCAGGCGGGATGCTGTCCTCGGCCCCTCCTGCAGCCCAGGGCACAATGAACTCTTCTGAGAGGTCAGAAAATACCTAATATTGGGTTTTTCCCCTTGGAAATACTTCTGAATAAGAAAGGAAAAAAGTCTAAGTGACTACGGTGCTGGACACGGCCGTCAAATGTGCCCACAGGATAATGGCTGTGACGTTATGAAAGACGATGACAACAGTTTTAAGACCGTTATTAATTATTTCTTGTTCTTCATCTCTACACTGCCAAGAGAGCATTTGAACTATTTGAACCAAAATGCAAAACTTGTACAAATTCTCTCAGGTCGGTATTCGCTGAACAGACATATTTTTATGTATATGCATTATGAACCTGCGAGCTGGGCAGCATACTTCTGTGTCAAGCCACATGAACGCTAGACAGACACAGGCTTTTAGAGAAAATAATTTAAAAAAGTATAAACCTTAAGAAGGAACCTTAATCAGGTGCCTGCATGTGGATATATTTGAGAGAATTCAACTGCAAGTATCTGCTGGCTACTCCCAAGGAGCCTCTGGATGTTAACACGACGTACACGAACAAAAGCAAAATCTGGCTGACAAAACGCAGTTATGCAGGAAAGTGGACAATGACTAAAATGTCAGCTCTGTAAAGTAATTTATGGAGCTCTAGTTTTATTCCTCTTAATTGATTGTGTCTCCTTGTATTAAACACAATGAACGCGTGAGCTTAACTATATCTGAACCATCAGGCACCAGACAGTAAACCCAGAAAAGGCCTGTGAAATGCCAACTCCCGTGCGCAGGGATTCGCAAAGGTCTGAACGCTGACTCAATGAGAACTGGGATACGTTTAAGACTCTACAGTAAAGACCTGGCTGCTTACGGGGCTGTTCGACACGCTTTTTTAATGCTGACCAAACTTCTCTCTCTGTTAATGGAAGCAGCTACTCTCATCTCATCGCAGCTTTTCCCTTCCTGCCATCTCCGAGCGCAGAGCAGACACTCTGCCGTTCCTTAAAGCAACGTTGAAAACCAGGTTCATAAGAGCTGCCAGAGAACAGCAACATCGATATATCTGTTCCCAAAGAACGTTTTGATATCTAAAATTAAATTGGCTTGTTTGCAAGAGAGAACGACTTTTTTGAAAATGCGCGATACTGCGTTTTCCTGTTCCCACTAATCAGAAATCACCCCCATTCATACCGCTCAGCGCCAGTGCCTGGGCAGAGCTCATTACCCTCCCGCGCACCTATTTCTGCTGGCGTGTAAAATGAAGTTAAACCGATGAAGCAAAAATAATCCGTTTAATGCTTATGCTATGTGATGCATTTATATGGGGTTTCTGTTGTTGTTGTTACAGTGCTTCTATTCATTCTTATGCTTTAGTGGTTCAGCTGCAATTTATCAGCCTGTAGTGGAAAATACCTGGCACCTACTTAAAATGCATGGAGCTGGCAATAAAATTAACCTTGTGGCAATTGTTTTCCCACATGTTTGATAGACCAATGTCAGCTCATCTGTTAGAAGGAAATAAAAAAGTCAAGCCTAAATGTACAAAAAATTATGATGGAAGCCTTAAATAAAGCAAGGGTAATGCAAGTTTATTGAGTCAAAAATCAATCAATCAATGAGCGAGTGGATTAGGAGCACCTCATAAGCCCCAAAGAAATAATTTGCCCAAACACTGGGATTTAACGGTAGAGGACCAAATTCCAACACTTTTAGGAAGTAAGTAATGAAAAATCAATTCAAAAGGAAAAACAGATCAAGAACCCTGGATTCTGACATGCCGACACATTTATTGCTGAATACCATTTCTTGGCTGACCCGAAAACTTCGGAAGGTGTTTATTTACTTTCAACACCTTCCAGAGATCAATATTTTTAATTTGGATCCGAGTTATTATTTTTCACATCACAGCATCGGGGAGCGGAGTAAAGTGGCTCATATTTTAGTGCTAAAAAGATCGATATGACAGTTTCACCTTCACTGCAGCCCCCCGCAGCCGCCCGGGCGCACATCACGGCGTCCCGCAGGGGGGTGCGAGTGCCGCGGCGCGGGGAGCAGGTCATCACCCAGCCCCAGAGCCAGACAGCCCGTGATTTACCTGGTCGTGAAGGGCCCGGTGCCCTTAGAAAACCAATCTTGTTCCTCTCACTTTATCAGGCCTGTCTCTTACCCGGCGCAGGGGAAGGGGGAGGGGGCAGGAGGGGAGCGAGGAGAAAACGAGGGAGAGAAGGAGCGCAGAAAAAGACAATCAGTTCCATAAAGCGGATTACGTCCCTCATCATAAATGCATCCATCCGTTTTTACCTTCCTGGAACCAGGGCACATCTGTAATCGATAATTAATTTTCCATAAATTTCAAAATACTGTTCGTCAGCCGCAAGGGGACGCGCGCAGGAGGGAGATCTCCCGCGGCAGGAGGCACCGCTCCCGGCCCCGCGGCGATTGAAGGCCACGGCCGGGAGCACGATGGGCCCGGCCAGCGGATTGCTGCCCTGACGGCTTGCTCATTGCAGCAGGTTAAGGATGTGCTGTCTCTCCAACAGCCAAAGCAAATGGCATGTGGCGCGTCCCGCGTTGTCACAGTTAACTTCACTCCCCTCCCAATTCAGCCACCTCCTCTCGTGTTATCTACTGACTTACGAGGCACCATTTACATACAGCTTCAAAATGCCCTTTCTCAATGGCATTCATCCTTCCAGGGCAAGACGATCGAGATCCTACACAAACACTAACCACCACAGACAAAGGAAGTCTATTTCTTAATTCATCAAGAGTATTAACTGCGGGTTTTACTGTGCCAAGTCAGGGAGATGGAGGTCGGGGATAGGGCATACGCGGCACGAGAACATGGTACAGCAGACGGTACTGTAATCATGGACCGAATATTCTCGCTGTCAAGGAATTGCAACTCAAACCCAAGGACTAACTGCACACCTCTGAGTGACTTCTTAACAAAACATATACAACTATCCCCAGGAAGTCATTGGTGATACCAGAAAATAGCCACTATTTGCCATTTAGTGTAGCAATCCGTTCCTTATAAGGATAGCTCATGTGAAACTAGGCAGATACCAAAATGGGAAAAGTATCTACAAGTAAGAAGCATTTATCAGGAAATCTCGCACTTTCTTCTTAATGTATCCTGGACAACAAGAAGCAGAAACAAGGAGGAAATGCAACTCTGTGGATGGGCTGCTCAAAGTACCACATTCTTTTCTCAGCATAATTAATAGTTCACGCTCTTGAAAAAATTGCCTTCATGAAGTCCTATACTTGGAAGAGTAATAAATGATAGTCATCCTCCTGGGGTATGCTCCAGAATACTAACTGAAAAGTAAATGCAGGACTATTTCTCCAAATTATGTACCAGAGCTAAAGGTCGTATGAAAGGAGCAGCATTATGTGATGGCATTAGCGGAAAGCCGTGCAGCTCCTGGCGCGCTGACAGCAGCACTGCAAAGTCGGGGCGAGGAGACTACCCCAGGGACGGGCACGGCAGCCAGCGCACAGCCCTCTACGCACGCCTCTTCTGGATTACAACAGACGGACGCCTGCTTTTAAACTCAGGTCCTGAAGGATGACAGTGGAGAATCGCAGCTAACAAACGATCCGAGCGTATGCAGAATCATCTGCATTCTTGTGACACTGTCTAGAAGGAACAGTCCTTCGACTTCCCTGCAAAGCACCCTATTTCCCAACTAAATCTCTGCAAGTCAGTAGTAAGTTCTTGGTTTGCTGATCTCTGTCAATCAGAAACAAAAGCCCCAATTACAAAAACCCCAGCTTTGGATCCAGGTCAAAGAATTAAATTCTTAACTCTTACACTAGCATCAGATCAGAGAACAAACCCTTCAAGAGTTGGCCGAGTGTAGCCATAGGGTCCTGGCACTCTCTTGGGTCGTTGAGAAGTCTGGCGGAGAACAAGCTGATGAGCTGAAAGCTCTCACCTGGGAGAAGGCTAACAACCGAGGAGAGGTCCTAGGCCCCGTGGAGAGCATCAATCCCTCTGGATACACTTTGAGGGAGACACGCAGCTTGGATAGCACTCTCCAGATACTCCACTCCGGTATCCTTACTAAGGAGCATCATCCTTCCCACTCAGCCAGTACAAAGACGTAACATTTTACTGGCCTGTGAGTAAGGTGTCACTGGAAAATGAAAATGTCTTAACTGACACTGCAATCTCTGAACAAGTTTTACAGACACTTTGCAAGTGATTATTTTGTTGGCTCACGGTTAAAGGCAGAAAAATGAAGTAGACCTCCAGTGCACTAGAAATCATAAGGAACGCTTGCCAAGTGACATTGTCTACAGCTCCACAACCTGCCTCAGGATTTGCTGAGATTCCCAGTTTGGCCCTGTCAGATACGCCGTCTGCATATAGAACGTACTGACAGTACTGAAACACAATAGTAAACTTCAAGTCTGAGTATGCCCACAAAAGCTCAGGGACTGGATTTAATCCACGCTGAAATGATGCAGAGTCCCAAGATACAGCTTAGAGTCTTCTGTACTCAGAGTAGCCTGTGGTTCCCCTCCCCACCACCTCTCTGTCGTTTTGTTTAAATGACAGAATTCCCGCATACAAATTTCTCGCTGGAAGCCTGAACTTGCTCTGCGCCGACCTGGGCCACCTTCACTGTGAAGGCTGCTGTGGAGCACATGCCCATCTGCTGGGTTAAGGCCCCTGTCTGAGAAATGACCTGAAAGCGGGCAGAGGTCCCCCCACATGAGGAAGTTAGCAGGAACCAAGTTACAGGCAGTAATTCTCACCGTCCACTGATTTCTAAGAAATCAGTATGGTCTTGGTCCTCCTGGAGGTTCAAGCCTGTTGTGACTTCCTAAGACTACAGCCAACCATGGATAAAATCTCTTCCTGACATCCAATGAACAGGATACTCAGCCAAAGCTGTGTCACGAGAAGTCAACAAGTCTGTCTGGCAATACATGGAAATAGAAGTTTCTCGGACTTGGAAAACCCCTGGTAAATAAAGAGGAGAAATATCTGTCATATTGAAGAATTATTGCCAAGTTCTGCCATAATGGACATCACAGTCATGGGATAAGATGTCTTGAGTGACTAACTGTTCTCAAGGTTGCTTGTAGCAGTTGCTATTTCTCCTGTTTTAACACTTCTCTTGCATTCATTTCTCTTGTTTTAACACTTCTCTTGCCTTCATTTCTCCTTAGAGTTACAATATATTTTATTTACTCCATGATAACAGGTGCCCAATATTACATACAGCTACATGTCCTTTTGCAAACCTCTGAGTGCCTCTTATCATACAGCACTTTGCCGAGTGTGGACGATTGTGATAGCCCACCGCTCTCTGTGTTTCATAAATTGCAGGGGAACTAAGTGTATAAACATAATGTAAGTGTACGTACAATTGCAGCAAGGACAAAAGATTTACTCAGGTCCTGCTGAAATCACGTTCACATCATCAGGTACCCTTGGACTCTATAAGGATTTGGAGTCTACAAGAGACGCGAGTCTCTGGTGGGGAGCATCTTCAAACCAGGCTTCTGCTACCACGAAAGAAGATCCCGTTTCTTTGCATGTACATGTACATAATTAAAGTACTTTGTAGGATGAAAAAGACAGGGGAGGAAGTATTAATATTGGTATACTAATATTAGTGAATTTTAAATATCCAATGAAAGGTAGTAAATCTGAGAGCAGAGGCAACGATCAGCACCGTTTTATGGATGATGGACATAGGGCAGAGAGCTCGAGCGACCTGTTGGACGTCTCGGAGTTGGGGGTGCGAGAGCTGCTCTGGGCAGTCCCCGGGGACGTGTGGGTGCTCAGCACCTGGCAGCTCTGCCCTCTGCCCTCGCTCCAGGGTGATCTCTCCTCGAGCCTGACAAAACTCACAACCTAAAATCAACCGCTTCCCTAAGAAAGCGCCTGTTTCCCGAACAGCTGCTCCCAGACACGCCAGAGCGCGCTGGTTGCCGACCCCAGCGGAGCAGCCACGAGCATCGCTTCACTGCGCTCAGCGACAAACAAGCTGCTGCTCGTCTCCCACACAACCCCACACTGCGCTGAATTTTCCTCAAATCTGGTACTGTTTACTAGAGACCCCAAAAGGCAACCCTTTTCTGCTGCAAAGGGACCCAAAAGCAATGTATCGGTACTTATTGACACAAAGCAGTTTACTGAAGTTTGTATTTTCAAAGTATTCTAATTTTTTAGCTCAGATGCTTCTCACTCTTCCAAGCCCACTGAAGTTACTTTCTTTTTCTGTCTCTCAAAAAATCATTTCCACATACAGAAGAATAACCCTTGTCTACATGGAGAAATTACTGCTCATAACGAATATTCAGCAAAGCAGCTGTTCTGCACTCAGTCCTTCCATGGAAAACAGCAGCCACCAGATGGTTTTTCCCATCCCTTCCATCCCCACACACCTTTGAGGCATCTGACACGCAGTGTTCTCCCACTGCTGCCACAGAGAGAGGTACCACCCAAGTGGTCCTTGCTCCGCTGGCTGGAGGGTGAGGGTAGGGAAAATACGGACTTTGGGTAAATGCCTAAAGCCAGGGCACCAGATCCCGATCTAATTAAGCAGTTAGTGTAAGAGTTCAAGTGCAAAGATTTACACTCTGTTCTTATGTAAGAAAGCACAGGGTAGCTTGTATACTGTAAATTTATTCTCACTCACTGATAAGCAATGTTAGTTCCACTTTTAAAGCCATTAGCACTTCAGCAATATTTCAATTTTGGGGTAGCCAACTGGAGATAAAATAAAGCAACATCTGAAACAGAGGTACGTAACTCTCCTCCACCTAGTCTTGGCTTTTATTTCTATATTCTATTAAGATTTTTCTACTGGTTTTGGAGGAAACAGAGTTTTTAAATTCTAAAAGTATAATTGCAATATCAGAAATACCCTGTTAGGTATCCAAAATACCGTGATACCTTTTGGATGTTACTCAGTGCTGTATTTTCACCATGCCTTAAACCCTCCCCGCCACGCACATAAAAGTCCATCAGTGTATCATCTGTTTTCATGTACCATATTAACTAGGGGATTAGACCGCAGCTTGCTTTGAGAAGTGGTGTGTCAAAAGAAGACATTGGTATAATCTGGGAGCACTTGGATGCGTGCACGGGTACCTCTGTGGGGGATTTGGGTGCGCTGATTCCACCCAGCATCAACATGAAAACAAAAGCAAAGCACCGGGGAGGGCGTGCTTCAGAAAGAAAAGGGTAGCATGCACTGAGGTGTTTCTTCCCTTTTGTAGGAACGCTGCTCTCACAACAACGAGTCAGTACAGAAATACCGCATGCAAGTAAAACTTCAGGCATGCAAGACAATTTAAGTTGCAGCCCTTTGAGTCCGAGATTAATAAGCCGTTATGATAATTAGCTGAGATGGACACGAATTCTTGCAAAAGTCATTGGTTTTGTGTTTGTTTTTTTTTTTTTTTTTGTTTGGGTTGTGTTGTTTGTTTTTTTTAACATTAAAGTCATCATTTACTTTGTCTTCGCCCACTCTCAAGGCCCATGTATTTCCTGATCATTACAACTTTGCTTCTGATGTTCTCATACATTATCCATCCCTTCATACTTGCTTTCCTCATACGATTTCTTCCTCTGTGATCTAAACCCCCTAACAGCCCTAATGTAAGTGGTCAAAGCACCAAATACGAACGTTTAATATGCAGACCACCCAAACTCTCGCCCCAGTCCCCGGGCAGCCCCCTTCCCCACGCTCCCACAGCAGCGAGCCGTACCCACCAACACCGGCCGTTCCAGCCCGCTCCCGGGGACACGGACGAGTTTGTCACCGTACGCAGGAGTACCCACACATCTGCTCATTCTCACAAGCACGTTAAAGATGTGGCTTAATATTGCACAACACAGATTTACACCTTCCATCATCTTTATAAATTGTCTGATGTTCCCTCTTGGATATTCTGATGCACTTCCTTGTCAGTGATCCAAACATAAAGCTTTGCTCTTTCATTGCCCTTGTTACTCAGGAGAAACTGCCTCTATTTTGTTTTCTCAAGCCCTGTCACAGGTCCCCGTTGCCTGACCAGCGACCTGAGTGCTGTTCCTACCACCATTCCCCATCCCCATCCCCTCCCTGCACGCCGCACTCCAGATCCACAGCCTGCAAATCACAGAATCATTGAGGTTGGAGGGGACCTTCCAGATCACTGACCTAACAGCCACCAACCTCACACTGCCAGACCCACCACTGACCCACGTCCCTCAGCACCGCGTCTGCCCGGCCTCTGAATCCCTCCAGGGATGGCGACTCCACCACTGCCCTGGGCAGCCTCTTCCAATGCTTGACAGCCCTTTCCGTGAAGAAAGTTTGTTTGTGTTTGGTTTTGGTTGTTTTTTTTTTTTTTAATCACCTCCTTGTGCACAACTTTCATTGACTGATGAAGCACTTCACGGGATGACGGTTACTGTTTACAGCACGTTTTTTCTATGCTTATTATGAAGCAGGGGTAACAGAGATAGCACTTCTAGTTTAAGGAAAGGGAAGCAATGATGTCTCATAACCCCAGCACAGTAACGACTTCTAGCAAAGAAAAAAATAACGCATCCTCCTGAGCAGCTGGGGAGCCTTTCTCAGAGTGCGAGGATAAATGCCCCTCCACTGACCCTGGAAGATGAAAAACACACAACCTGAATAGTCAAACTGGAAGAACACAAGTTGCACACGTACTTCTCTGCACCATGGCCAAATTTACTCGGATCAACAACCAAGAGCGTTTCGCCCCCAGCTCCAGCTCCCACCCGACGGGAAGGGAATCCTGCACTGGAAACTTCAGTCTACGACGGATTTGCGGGTAACCAGGCAGCAATGCCAGTCAGCTCTAGAATGAATGTTTACGGTTTTAGTTCATTCAGAAATCAGGTATTTTTTTCCCCAAGAAAATTTTCTGTTTATCTGGAAAAGACGGGATAAAATGAAACCAACCCAAAACTCCTTTTTACAATTCAATACTTCACAAAGGAAGGGAACTGATAACAATATTTCCTTTCCCAACCTGGACTTCTGCTACCCACCTCTGGAGACCTGGTATTTATCCCATTTACTCGAAAACCAAAAGCTTGACATCTAAATAATATTTGCCATAAATTTATTTATGTTAATAAATTACCAGGGAAAGTGTTCAGGGAAAAGGACAAAATTGAGACAACAAAGACGTTCCTGATACAGTGAGCCACTTAGAAAACCGCAATATTTGAAATTGTTTGGACAGAAGCAGCAGACTCTCAGCCACACTTCATGAGCAAAAAATCACTAAATTTGTCAAAATGACTAAACCCCACATTTCCATCTTTTCCCCTTTTGTTTTATATGCTTTGCATGTCAGACAAATTATCAGGAAAATACTCCTTGTGTGACATTTCATTGCTTAATGCTTTACTGGTGCAGTAAAACAAGACAACTGCTGAAATTATAGGAAAATAAATTTGTAATTTCTTCCTCATTTAGCCATTTTTGAAGCTCATGTATAGGAAAGTCATTAATGTTATGTCCTCCTATCGATGTTCCAAGCCTTTCAAGGGATAACTAATGTTTTTTCTATACTCCTCCATGTGGCCAGTTAAATTAGACACATTATTTCTGTGCTGTTAGAGAACACTGATCAATAGACACTTGGAAAGCCCTCTAAAACTAAGTGGAAACACTTCCTCAGTGTCAAAGGGTTCCAGTTTGGGTTTGTACATTGCAAACGCTGTGAAATTTAACAGAGCAGCGTGCGCGTGGCCGCGGGGTTTTCGTACAAGCATCAACGCCTCTGAGCATTCGTTTCCCTGCAAAGGCCGGGTCCGGTGCCCAGTGCATGCACCCTGCCCAGGGGGCTGGCGGCAGGGGATGCTGCCAGCCCCAGCCCCTTCCTCCTGCCTTCTCTCAGGGGTAGCCGTCCCCCCCCCAAGCCCCCGCGCCCCAGCGTAGAGCCTGCGGGTTCACCCAGCGCTGCCTCACCCAGAGCTCGGCAGGCTTTTATTCGTCTTTTTTCCCTGTGGTAATTGGGCCGCTTACTGCCTTTTCACATTGGTAGCGATATCTTGAGATTATGGTTACCTACTGTAATCCAACAAAATCTTTTCCTCTTATCCAGTTGTTTTTAATTGTGAAAAACCAGGTGCAGCTCCCAGCCTGTCTGAAACGTACCGCCGTAAAAGCTCTGCGGTGAGACCTGGCTGCCCGCGGCAGGCACAGAAAGGGAGCCAGCAGGCTCATGGATTGCTTTCTATTCGGCTATGAATACTGTATTATAACATTATTTCAAACACTAATAAACCCATTAGTGCGTATCAGTAAATAGCATACGTATCATTTTTCTAGTCATGCTGCTCTTATTTAAGAATTAATTTAGTGCCTCAGACAAACACATTAGCAAGTTCCTTAAACAGCGTTTCATAATTTCTTAAGCAATTATTTTCACATTTTCCAATCTCACATCTTTTCTTGAAAGCCAGAGCTGTTCCAAATCAAACATTTTGTTCGCACAAACAAAATTCCTCAATGCATTACTTGAAAAGCGCTGTTAATAACACTGCGGCTAAGCTGGAGCAATGTATAAATGGTCCTGCCCTTAGCCCTACCGCATATAGGTGCAAACAAGGTATCCAATTGCCCCATACTTTAATAATTTATTTTTTTTTTCTGTAGAAGGACAAAACCTGGCAACTATGCCACCAAATTTCTGAACGGGACCCATGTGGGGCTTTGCAAACTTCAAATTAAAGCATTTACTATACTATTTGCGCAGACCTTCAGCTGTTTCAGCGGATAAGGCTATTTTTCATGGCTGTTCTTCCTGTTCCGTTGACTATGGCACACGTTCCCGAGCGCCGGCAGACTGCCCACCGAGCCCCCAGCGGGGCGCAGTCTGCCCTCGGGACGGCGGGGGCTGCCGAGCGATGCCCCGCCGTTCTCAGGGAAGGCTGGGAGCGTTCCTGTGGCTTAGAAGGGAAGGGTTAGGTCCCGGTAAATGTACTTCACAGCATTTAAATGTTTACCAACGTGTTTGCCAGATGTGCAGAAGGCAGTCACGTACCGAAACACTTAGGGCAAGCAGCTGCCTGCAAATCACTAACGTGAGAAGTTGTTAATCTTTGGCCACACATCACTTGCGGATGAGCCGCTCACAATGGATACCAAGCAGTACAACGCTCTCCTCCCCGCTCTCTGGCAGGCTCCTGGACGGCGAGCGCTCACCACCGGGCACGGCTCAGGGAAGGCATCGTCTGCCTCCCGGTGCCCGTGGGGGCACAGACGGGCTGAGAGCCACGGCTCCAGGCCGCGGGGGCACCGACTGGCCGAGAGCCATGGCCCCGGGCCAGCGCAGCAACCACAGGCCACTGGGCACCACTGCCATCCCCCGGTCCGGCCCCCAGGACACGGTGCAGGGTCTGGGGATGGAACTGAGGTCTCCTGTGCTTGGGAGTGGCACAGACCACGATGGAGGTTGGAGCCTTGGATGGAGTGAAGGACAGCCTTCACTCTGCAGAGCCGCTCCTCGGCTCCTCTGCCCAGGATTTCTTCCTTTCACCCCAAGAACGTTTGCTGTGGTCTTGGACTGCAAAAGAAACTTTACTAAAATAAAATAATATGAAAAGAAAGGCCTGAAAAATGGGACTTTTATCCCATTCATAATAAGTGAAAATCTCTATTAGCCATGCTTTCCTTCAAAATTCTTTATTATCTGCATGCAAATTTATGTATCAAACTGAATTATATTCATTCTTCAAGATGGGATTAAGAAGAATAAATTCTAAGTATCATGTACAATAAAAAAAAGGAAAAAGCTAAATAAAACTTGAGAGCTGTCATGCAAAAAGCAGGCAGCAAATACTAATCTGCAAAGGGCTCTGAGTTAAAGCCTCCAGAATATCTCTGCAGTATCACAGAACTGTCAAAGGCAGAGTTGTCAAATAAATGGAATACGATTGAGAAGATTTACTGTTTTGATGTACGCGTTGAGCCAGCCCATAATTCTTCCCGTAAATCTTTGGAGAAATTACTTTAAGAACACACAATAATTAAATATGCAACAAGGCAGAATCAAACAAAACTGCAACACGCTCCGACAGTGGAAGGAGAGCAGGTCTCCATCGGTCCTGCTCCTCCCCACCAGCTCAGAAAAAGCCAAGTGCCAACACTGCCCGCCCCGGGGATGGGACCCTCCCCACCGCCACCGCCCCGGCAGCAGGGAGGGCTCGGGGCCAGGCGGGATGGGACGGTCCCACCGTGGCCATGGGGTGCCTGTGGCTGCTGGCCCCGGGCCGGGCTGTCCCCATGTGCCCGCGCTGCACATGGCTGGGGACGGGCGGGCACAGGTAATTCCAAATTACCGCAACCCTCGGGAAATTCCGAACCAGCGACTGCGAGGCTCAGTGCCGTACCCGTGAGGCACCACGCACCTCGAAGGTACCGGCCCCAGTGGCCAACAACCACGGCATCTCTTGCCTTACAACATGACAGCTACAGGGTTTTTTAAAAAAAGTTTGTTTTAGCCTCACTTTTCCAACAGGAATCAGAAAAGTCTTTTTTAATTTTTAAAAGCTTAGAAATACGCCTTTTCCCCTTGTGTTCAGATACTATAGCCTATAATTTAATTTTAAATATTTCAGCTGATTTTTAGATGTATGGACTTCTACAAAAACAGGTCATAATTACTCTTTATAAATAATCCCACATTTTTTCTAAGCACGTAGTCTGTCGCATGACTGCAGTAAGAAATTCTGAATATAAAATACACAGCCCAGAGAAAATGCAATTCCATATAAATTGTAAATCCATAGCTAATACAAACAGTATAATGATTCTACGTATAAAGAAGCTGCTATATCACCAATTTCCTCAGCACTAGCACATTTGTAAACAACAGGAATTGACCCAGGACTGCATTATTGGGCTACTGATCTGTGAAATCCTCACTGTTCTGTAATTATTCCTCCTCTTCCAATTATACGGAAGCGTCAGAAAACAGGTGGAAAATAAGCCATGAAATTCCTCACAGCAAGAACCACTTTATAAATGTCTTATGCGTTTGTTTCAAAAACGCATAGAAAAAAAGGTAAGTCAAAAACCAGAGGCAGGTACCGCTGCGGCAACACCTTTCAGATCCCATTTCCCATCCAGAGGAGATCGGAAGCGGTTCCCTGACAGCCGACCCGCTTCCCTACGAAATTAAGTGGGAGATTTCCTCCCAGGTGTCTGTAAGTACACGTCCGTGTCACAAACCGACACCACTTATACAACCGTTTTGTCATGACGTGTCAGCAGCAGCAGGATGGGCTCCCACGTTCCCCAGCTCGCTCCGCGAGCTCGGGTTTTTTCACTTAAAACGAGACGAGAAAAGCTAACGCCGAGGCCGACCGCGATGCGCGTGTCCGAACCCGCCCCGCCCTGTCTCTCGCGGCCGCGGCGGGGCGGGGCGGGGCGGGGCGGGGCGGGGGCGGGGCGGGGCGCGGGTCCAGGCGCAGCGGCTGCGGGACAGCGCCCCCGCGCGGCGCCGGCCCCCGCAACGCAGCCCAGGCCCTGCGGCGCGGCCAGGGATCCCCTCCCGGCCCCGGGGGGCGCTTGCAGGGAGAGTGACGCAGTCTCCAAAGGGTTTTGTTGCCTCTGCTCTCACCCAGGAAGTGGAGTTAGCAGAAAGTAGAAAATAGCCAAGTTGCGAGCACCAGCGCAACCCCGAGCGCTCCCCTCCGCAGCATCCGCCGCGTTTCACACAGAGCCTCCCCAGGCAGCATCAGGGGAGGTTTAGGCTGGATATTAGGAAAGGTTTTTACACTGAAAGGGTTATTAAGCATTGGAAGAGGCTGCGCAGGGAAGTGGTGGAGTCGCCATCCCTGGAGGGATTTAAAAGACGGATAGATATAGTGCTTAAAGGTACGGTTTAGTGCTGGCTTTTGTCAGTGTTGGACGCGATGATCTGAAAGGTCCTTTCCAACCTAGACAATTCTATGATCGTATCACAGCCCACCAGCACAATACACACCCCTGTGCGCTTGAGTACCAAGAAAAAAGTCCCAAAGAACTTGCATAATAAGATTTGCTTTAAAAGTTGTTACTTTAAAGAAAAAAAAAAAGTGAGGCAGAGAGAAACACGATGAGAGATGCTGGGGGGAGGCTGGGGATGACAAAATACTCATAGGTTTTTGTATATGCTTCTTAGAAAGGAGCCTGTGGACTTTCTGTTCCAGAAGATGGTTCTCTGGGTGACCCTCACAGCAGTTAATTCCAGCAGAGCGCCAAATGCCATCCCCTTGGTGTGACCTTCCCCTGCAGAACCGCCCTGTCGCCCAGGTACAGTGTCTCTGCCACTTCCCCACCTCGCTGTGCGCTGAGGAACCCAGTGCGATGTCATGAACGCTTCTTTGTGTAGGTACAGCTTGTAGGAAGCCTGAAATAAGCCCACCCTTCTGAAGGACCGGGTCAGGAGACCCCAGGAAGCCCCAGCAGGACGATGTCTCTGGAGGTGAGTGTCCTGGGGTCCTGCCCCCTCTGACACCCCCCAACCAGTGAGGAGGGTGTCACGTCCCACAGATCATCCCGACCACAGTGGGGCCAGGAGGGATGAAGAGCTGGGGGACTGCAATCACACCAACACGAAGAGGCACAATCAGTGCCAGGGAGACTTTGTTTTATCGTGATGCTACGGCTTAAGACCAGAAGTGATATCCTCCTTCTCTAGCTTGGCATATTTTTCAAAGATATTATAAAAACCAAACTCAAGTACAAAATAAAAATCCATGGAAAGGAGAGAAGGGAAAAAACGATAAGGTGGAAAGCGGCTCACGTAAATCGCAGAAGAACACTCAGGCAGAGAGTAGGGTAAAGGATAATAAGCCTGGCAAGAAAGCGTACTCCAAAACCTCCGGCTCGGCAGAGGGCAGGCTGACACATCGCTACAGATCCCAGAGCGTCCCCAACGCCCCCCGGGCAGAACCCCCTCCCTCCGCCCGCCCCGCGCTGGGGACCTGCCCGGCGCCCACCGGGCCCTGGCGGCGGCGCAGCGCGGTGGGGGCTGGGGGTTTGGGGGTGCCCGGCGCCCCGCGGCACAGAGCGGTGCTCCAGCCCCCCCTCCTGGGGAAACACGGCAGGAAGGGAAAATGCCTGAGCACACTTAATGGGGAAACGGGCGGAGAACTCATCAGGCGTGTGAATCCCCCCAATATTCAATTCAATTATGCCCCTCTTCCTAAATCATCTTTTTTATTTAACAAAACTCCAAACTGCCACAGCTAATAAGCTCAGAAGAATCAGCGTACACCATTCATTTCTGGGAACAGGCCGATATTTTCTAAGACCCATTAATAACTATGACAGGATTTATGTACAAGATAAATTCAATTCAATTTCCTTTTTCAATTAATGGCCAATTATTCGAACTCAGCTCAACCAAAAATATTACTCAAATATCATTAATCTAACAAAAATTAACTTTACTATTCTCTCAGTAATGAGCAGATATAATTTTAAGGTAAAATAACACACTTGAATAAAATGTTGCCCGCTTGTGTTTTTAGGACCACCGCTCCCCACTGGAGCCCTCCCCGTCACCCCAGCTCAGGTTATTATTGTTGAAGACAGCGACTCGAGCAAAGGTCCCTCCTAGACCCTGCTGCAGGCCACCCAATGCTGTATCTAGCTTAGTTTAAGAGACATTTTGCGTCTAAAAAACTACTGTCACAGAGTGTACGGAGTCAAGTAAAAACTATCGGAAAAAAAGAAAAAGCATAACTATTTTCTGCACGTGATCATAGAATGGTTATGGCAATGCATGTGCTCATTTACCTAGTCCAAGAGAAAAACGTCTGTGTTACTGCAGAATTTGAGCATTCCAGCCTCTTTTTACAGTGCTTATCCCCACTGTTTCTGTCCTGATACACCCGATGGCGTGACCCCCCCCGGCGCAGCCCCGTGACAGCCACCACCATGCCGGGGCAGGGAGGGGACCTGGGATGGATGGGGACACCCTGGTGCACGGGGGCGGAGGGGCAGCCCGAGGAGCAGGCGGGTCCCCATCACAACCCCAGGGACCCGTGCCCCATTAGGGAGGTGGCGTGTCGGCCGCCCCCGGGGGTTTCCAGAGAGCTGCTCTCCGGGAGACACACACACTCCCCACGAACGATGCCCTTGTTGGGCTGCAGCCAAGCATCCCGGCTGCCTAACAGACTGGCCAGGGGGTGGGCAAATAAAGCCTGTCAGAAAAAGGGACCGTTAATCTGCTCTATTCTCCACTAACCATCTATCTTTGTCCATTTCTGGGGTGGTAATTTAAGGCAAGTTTCATTTCAGTAATTCTCTCACAAAACTTGAACTTTGGAAGAAGGCTGCCACACAAGCTGCCTCCCCTCTCCTTTCCATTTATTTGTATTAGCGGTACAAAATAATATTTGCGGTTTACAGTGCCAGTATTGTTTAAACACATCTTCCTCATGTCAGAAACGCGAGTTTCAAAAAGTATCTTTCTTTTGCTGTTAATTTGAAAAAAATCTGAAAAATCCACTATGCAATGAACTCATTACAGTGCAACACATCGTTACCAGGAGGAGCAGGCTGGAACTTCAGCACGAGCTGTACAGCCCGGCAGCAGCACCGTTCTCATTGCAAGGTTATCTATTGGGCTGAGCAAGCAGACAACTGAGGATTCTGTTTATTTTAAAAAATAAATCGATCCTGAGAAGTAAAGCAGCTACCCCACGGTGGAGACGCTTCCACAAACCAGCCAGCCCACCCCGCGACTCTGGACATGCCCCCAAAAGCTCCAGGCGTGAGCCAGTCCTCGGGATTTGACTCACTGCAATAAAGAGTCTCTTTTCAACCTACTGAAACCACACGCTCAACACAGCAAGTACGGTTTAAGGCACGCAGGGGTTTCTTCGGCCTTCTTTTAACAATGGAAAAAAAGAAAAAGAAAAAGGGCTTTTGCTAAGCAATATAAAACCTTAATTGAATATCCCAGAAATCAATAAATACAGGGCACCAAACAAAACTAGCTTTCATCTAATTACAATAAAAAATGTCACTGATTATACTGATATGTTTTCAAATTAAAATAATTATGGATTTGATGAAAACATCAACTTATTTCTGGCTGCTCTTCAGCCTCAGTATGAATGCTCTTATTCCAGAATAAAAGCACCTTATTCACAATTAACTTAGGCTATTTGAGAAGTATCCACAGGTAAAAGTTCATCAAACCCAACTATTTTTGAGTAACTCTTCACATAGAAAAGCATCAAAATTTATGATTTGCCCCTTACATGAAATATATCAAATACAGTAAAATTAACAGAAAATGTAAATGCTAGGACGTTGGGGAAAATCAACACAACCGCACAGCCCTGCTTTATCAAGAGTGAGGTCCATTGGGTGTACTCACAAATAAATAAGACAATTGTGCTGAATTTCTCAGCTTCTCAGACTTTTACCTATTTTGTTCTTCTTATATCTGTCTTCTCTCGTCACTAACTATACATTCTCTGACAGAAACTAAGATCTACCTTGATCTACCTTCTAGATTACATTCTACATGACAACAAAAAAGTATCATGGTTTCAAACAGAGATTTACAGGAGCTGAATGTTAAAAACCATTGTCAACCCATTTGGATCCCTGCGAGTCTCTGTCTAGCACAGGGGTCAGTCTGTCCACGCTAGTTTGCTGTCTGTATTTCCAGTCATAACCGGAACAGCATCAGAGCTGCTGGTTAGTTAATCTGAAGCTTCTGGGAAGCCATCGTTACGCTTGCAAAGGTTGTCACCCGCAAACCTCATTCATAACTGTTGGGAGCTCTTAACTCCGTCACTGTCATCTTCCCAGGGCCGAGCAGCATTAGCCCTAATGCAGCAGCCATCTGCCAAGAGATTTATCTTCAGATCATTTTTAATTTTTACAGAACCATGCATCTCTGAAGTGTGGTACAAATTGCTTCTTCCACATGCGTGGGCACTACCCTGCGCTCCCCGTGACGCCCCTGCTGCAACGGCTCCTGAGGCCTGCCTTCATGAAAGCCTTGGGGCAAGAGTCGCTGCCCAAACGTCTCAGCCCTTCCTGCAGCCCCTGCGAGGGGGCCGCGGCCCAGAGATCTCGGCAGCGGTGTCTCACAGCGTCCCCCAGCCCCTGCCCTCGCGGCTCGTCCCACCGGCCGGGGCTGTGTTTGGTGTCTGTCATTTAATGAGTTTTGAGTGGAACAAACTCCCGCACAGCTTCATCCTACCGCCTGCGGCAGAACAAAGCCAACCAACCTACCTGCTGTTTCCTCCCCAGTCATGTCACCCCCCGCGCTCTCCCCACAAATCCCAAACCTAAAACCTGCCTGGTTCATACCAGATTTGGTATATGTCACCATCAACGACAAATGCCTGGTATTAAACTTTATTTGTGTCTGGGATGATGCAAAATGAACCATTTTGATCCTTAATACATAGTGAATTTAATAGAGCTTTTAAAACCAAATCACTCCACGAGAGACATCTCATTATCACACTGTTCTTTTACTTCACAACACTCACGTAAAACATGCACCCGCCGCCTCAGGCTGGAAGAGACGTGCTGTGTGCCGAAGGGACAGGCTATTGGAAACGCTTCCTCAGATGGCAGTGTCAGTCCTCACGCTGCCAAGTGAGGAACTACGGGCAGCTAAATCTGACTTAGCTCTGCAGGAGCCGAGCCAAGGAGAGCCTTACAGCAGAAGCGATGCCAAAACTGCTAGAAAAGGGGATATGAAAGCAGCAGGGGTAAAGGTTAGCCAAACTGCAACTACTTGGGCTTCTCCACTTCTAAAGAAAATAGCGTTATACAACAATATATGTGATAAATGTTTATGTTTCAAAGACAGAGAGGTAATAATATAATAATTACAAGGCTACCATCTGCTGCCAACTCCGTGCCTTAGAAGGGATGGAAAAAAGGCCACAGAAGTTAAAGAACTTTGCAATCAAGCAGAACTAATGAGGAAACAGAGAGACGCATAACAGCATGCGAGCCAAACCACACTGGAGATAAGACTAAAACTTTACCCTAAATGGACACACCACAGCGGTGAAATCCCTGTTCAGAGTCAGCCAGCGCATCAGTTCTGTGCACGTGGAGGCTGAGCAGAGGAGCTGAAGAACTGCCAGTTCAAATCACGTGTGTGATTCATTTATATGAATCTTTGATTCAAGACAATCGTCTCGGGAACCATGTATGAGGACTGGCAGCACTAAGTGCCAAAAAGTGGACTAACAAGTCAAAAGTTTAAGCATCTCGATATGAAGGTGCATCCTCTCTCCTTTCCAGGTTTTCCGGCTTTGGTTCCAAGCCACTACTATGAAAAGTCTAACAAGGAAGGTATAAAATATTCCCCTAGCACACAGCATTTTCTCCCAATGATAGTAATATAAAGCGTAATTAAACCATTGCTCATCTTTTGTTTTTTTTCCGTTTTCCACACTGAACTGATTCAGCTCTTAAAGTTTCTTACAGGTTGGAAAGAAAGTCAGAAAAAAGCCAGAACCATCATTCTGTGTCACCTCTATCTTTTCATTATGGTTTTAAAAATTATGGCACAAGAACCAGATGCCAGAGCACCCATGCTGCCTTCACTACATCTATATACAGAGAAAAAAAAAAATCACCATTTTTCTTACACTCCTTCTCTGCTAGCTACATTTCAGGGATTGCCTTCCTCCAGCTACAGCACTGCAACAGGAGCTTGTTCCCAGTTTGTCCAACATAAACCCACCCTCCAGGCGGGGAGCCCTGGCTCTCCGGCAGACACCGTCACACACGGGTGCTACACTCATCGCCATTTCCCAGTAACCTTGTTGTGTTTTAGTCCCACCGGCAGCGCTTCTGCACTCACTGCCAGGTTACCCATACGGATGAGCCCACACCTGAAACGGTCCAAGGTCTCCTCCAGGAAACCCCTGCCTCCTGCCACCGGAGACCGCCGGAGCCACGGCCAGGCCCCCCAGCAGCGCTCTGGTGTCATTACAGACAGTCCGGCACCTGGGGCTGCATCGGACACCCCCACAAACCGGCTTTACGTCGGTACAGCTACTAGTTCTACAGAGGGTAATTTAATCAAATAATAAAAGCACATGTTTGGCTAGACTATTTTCCGTGGAAAGCAATATTGGTATAAGCAGTCTTTTTTCCCCCTTCTTTGTTGACTGATTTTGTTGACAGAATTTCTTTTTCCAGGAAGGGCTACCTTTAGTAAATACAGGATGAGAAGAAGAAGATATGCAAAGTAGTATTTATGACAGGAAAGGGAGAATTACAAAGGTGGTTGGGGAATATTACAAGAAAACATAGTGCCTAGAAAATAGTGCTAAAACGTGAAACAAAAAGCCACATTATTTCTTGAACTAGGAACTTTGCAAAATACAGAGATCGAACTTCAGCAACACAAACAGCACATACTCTACATCAGGATTGCTGTCAACCTCTTTAAGAGCCTTTATGCACCGTAATGGCATCAAAAATAAACATACCTCCTGTTAAATAATATAACTTCAATAGTATAAAGCATTGTGACCATCTTTTTTAAAAAATTATAGATATTTTCTTATAGGTTGCATTAGTCTTCTATACTGTGTTTCCCGAATTAAGATCACACATGAACAACTACCCCTTTTCCTCACAGTCCCAGATGAGTCCATGTCGGGAGGGATCATAGAATCATAGAATTGTCAGGGTTGGAAGGGACCTTAAAGATCATCTAGTTCCAACCCCCTGCCATGGGCAGGGACACCTCCCACTAGATCAGGTTGCTCAGAGCCCCGTCCAGCCTGGCCTTAAAAACTTCCAGGGATGGGGCTTCCACCCCCTCTCTGGGCAACCTGTGCCAGTGTCTCACCACCCTCATGGTGAAGAACTTCTTCCTAACATCCAGTCTGAATCGACCCATCTCTAGTTTTAACCCATTCCCTCTAGTCCTACCGTTACCCGACATCCTAAAAAGTCCCTCACCAGCTTTCTTGTGGGCCCCCTTAAGATACTGGTAGGCCACTATAGATCTCTGGAGGTGACCTGGTCCAAGCCCCTCCAGAGCCCTGACAGCGCTTCTGCCCATCCCAGGAGGTGTTTGCTGCAGGTCCACCTAAGCCCTGCCACAGGACCCTGCGGGGGCTTCATTAGCGAGCAGGTTTAGTGGATGCAGTCCTGAGCGATAAGAGACTAAAACACGCAGTTCTGTCCTACTGCCCTTCATCTGCCAGGGCATCCCGGATGTCTCCAGCATACAGCTCTTACACTCCTCACGCGAGATTGGTCCCACCAAGGCTCAGTAAAGCTGATAATCTTGTTTTTCTCCTCTTTGATGACAAAGAGAAAAAAAATCTGGGTATCTCTCCTCCCATTCCACATGACCTGGGCTCCTAGCCAGAGTCATTAAAAAATGAATAAACAAAAACCTCTCCAGGTTGTTATTCCCCTAGGTTACATGCTACCGAGCTGGGATGCGTGTGCGTGCTGGGGGCTGGTTTCCCTGGTTGGGCTGCAGGTCCCGGTCGCTGCCATCCACCCTCGGGCAGCACCAGCAGCACCAGGGAGCCGGCAAAGGGCTTCTCGGAGCCACTGACCACCCCGGGCAGTGTCCTGGGGGAAAGGGAAGGTGCCATCTTGCAGAGACTGGAGATGCCACAGATTCACCTCCACAGGGCTGCTCTTTCTTGTACAACCTAGCGCTAATCACCCAGATGAACAGCAGGCCTGGTCACACGCCGTATGGTCAATGGCGATGACCACACAGTCACTCCTGCTCTGCACACATGCCTGGACATTTACCTAAACACCATACACATGCTGGGGAAACTCATGCTCTGGCACATCCCGCAGGCGAGGGAGCCTGAGAACCAGCTCCAGACACCCCTAGCGCCAGTCCTCAGCCCTCGCCCAGCCCCGTTGCCACTCACTGCCCGCAGGCCAGCACCGCTGCAGACCGACAGACAGCAACATGCTTCCGTAAGTGGAAGATAATTCCGACCCACTGAGTAGGTTAATCATTAGAGAAAAAAAAACCTTAGACAATCTTTTTAAACAAAAGAAAAGACTTTTTGTGCATTCCCATATTCTACTCATTTTTAAATGGACGCACTTCTGTGAGATCAGCATTTATACTCCTACAAAGTTTAACACTCTCAGTAAAGATGCAATCCTCCTCACGATGGACGCCGCTCACACCCCCACAACACTCAAAAACCGCAACCAGTTTAATTCACCATCAGTTGAACTGAACTTGCAAAAGAAAGAAGTTTACCGTAAAGTGTTCCTGTGATTTATAGTTCTCATCCAGGTAAACTCGAGCTCTGTTGTAGTCTTTCATCGCATCACTTGATAACAGTTCTCTAAAAGAGAAAGAAGAGACAGAAAACATGAAGACACATGTAAAGATGCCATATTGCTTTAGCATCACTAAGTGTTCTGTAATGCCCCCGATATCACCCAGAGGAACCACAGCCCTTCATCCCGTTTTGCGTGAATTTCGGGGATGGCAGTTTCCTGCGGTACAGCCCTGCACCTGCCAGCTTCGGCGCTGACCACATGGGCTGCTCTTTCAACGGGAGCGGTGACGTTCTGCAGCGCCACCGGGACGCTGCCGTGACGGGCTCCAGACCACAGAATCCCCTAAAATCGGGCGACTGGTGCTAAAGGCCCCGTGTCTCGGCTCAGAGCCCTCCGTGCCCAGGGAGCCCCGCACGGCGCGGCCCGGCGGCTCCCGGTGTGGGGGGGGCCAGGGTGACGCCCCCCACAGCGGGCCCCCGGCGCGGCTACCTGCCCCCGCCGGGACGCGCTCCCCGGTCCCCGCCCGCCTGCGGGGCCGGGCCGGGGAGGGGCCTCAGGAGCGCGGCAGCGGCCGGTGGCGCCGGCAACGGAGGGGGCCTCGGGGCGGCCCGCGCCCGGCGGCGCCAGCAGAGGGCGCTGCCGCTCCGCCGCGGGGCGGGGCCGGGCCGCACCTTCCGCCACCCCCGGCCCTCCCGGCGGCCGGTCGGTCGGTCGGTCAGACGGACGGGAGCCGGTCGGATCGCACGTGCCCGCGGCGAGCGCGTCTGACGCCGTCCGGGCCGCCCCCCGCCGGGCCCCAGCGCAGGGCCGGTGGGCTCCGGGAGCCCCTGCGGAGGCGGCCCGGCCCCGCCGCCCCGGAACCCCCAGCGCGGCGACCCGGCGTCCGATGTGTGTCCCTCACAGTCACCTGCCCCTGGCCCCGCAAGGGGCGGCACCGCACGTCCCGCCGCTGCCCAGAGCCAGCGCACTCGTCGCCCCCCGCCCCACACCGCACCGGCGGCTCCGGCAGCGGCCCCCTCGCTGAACGGTCGCGTTAGAACTCTCGACTCTTCGCCCTGACTGCCAACGGGACGCCCCTGCCCCAGCCCCAGCCCCAGCCCCAGCCGTGCCCCCCAGTCCCGACAGGACACTGGTTCCAGGCACGAGCAGCTTCATCCCAGAGATAACACAAGAGGGAGATCTATATTCCGTATTCTGCAGGATTAGCTTGCCAGGACATGGCCAGAGGAGACTTATTACTTCTGATTTCTTTAATACTACAAAGCATAAACATCTGCCTCGTCACTTCCCTCTGCAAGGCCGTACAACGTGCCGAAGTTGAAAAACATTTCAAAGCTTATATACTCACACAGCTAATGACGTCTGCTTAGAATTACAGTCCACACTCCATAGAACTACATTCCAACATTCCATATTATAACTCCCCAGTTACTTACTTAACAAACTTGTCCACGTGAGACATGGAAGCTTCATAGTTTTTTCCTCCAAATTCCTGACAGTGTAAAGCCATGAAGTGGGGCTTGTGTGCATGTACAACCTGAAACCAACAGAGAGACAAGTATCAACAAAGTTATCCCCACAACTGTTATCCCACAACGTAAATGACAGATCCAGATGCGTCACATCTGAAAGGAGAACTACGACCCGCTGTTACCTGAGAGGCAACTGGCAGGACAGCAACAAGGGGAGCATCACTTCTTATGCGCATAAAGGACTCACAATACACAGAAATTATCTCAAATACTTTTAGCTACTATTTTCTTTTTTAAACTATGAATTAGTTCCTAGGCATTTAAAGCAAATACATAACTTCTTCCAACTAAGTTCAAATTGGGCCAAACACCGTTAAGATAATCACAGCATCTCCTTGTCTGCGAGTTGAAAGAGTTTAAATACCCGAATTAATTTAAGTGGGGTTTTTTCCGCTTTTACAAAATTATCTCCAATTAGCTCATGACACAATGCTGATTAGCTGTCACATTTGATATTGTTATTTATGGAGCATCTTACAAAAGTATTTAAATAACACACACACACTATGTATATATAGACAGGTATCTAATACAGGAGGCATGTAAATCCATCACACTAGTTCAAGTGTTAGTCCTCTACAATGCCAGCATCTTAAATACTAAGTAGTCAGCACTAGGATGCAATTATCACACTAAAACCCCTAGAACATATGCTTTTTTGGTCACGCACCAAATCAAATATACAGTATTTACAGATTTGCTGATGCATTAAACACACAATGTTATTTTGTTCTAATAAATTTTCTGTGTGTTAACTGTATTCAGCATTGTAAACAACACATCCAGCAATGTCTCTGTGTTGATGCTGAGTCTCTAACAACTTGTATTTCATGTCTTATTATCTTGTGAATTAATGGACACAAGTTACAGAACTATTTAAATTTTTTAAAAGGGTAACAGTCTGAAATAATCAAGTATGCGCTGGTGCAAACATACAGGGTGAATAACACGTTGAACATCTGCAGCACGGTCCACTGTTTTGGACTGGGTGGCACTCGGTGGCCCCAGCCAGCACAAAGCCCATGTTGTCCGTGCGGCCATTCGGGGAGGAACGGCCTGGTTTCCACCCGCTGCCTCCACCAGAATGATAAATTAACTCCCCGCTGCCGGCTTCGGCAGTGGGGTGGCTCTGGCACGTGGGGGCACAGCACCCCCATCCTCCCCCCTCTCGTGCTGGGGGTGGGTGCAGACGGACGTGCAGGGGATGGGCACGATTACTGCACACACTTCTGGAACTTCAACGCACTGCAACGAAGAATAACTGAAAAAAATAACAGGGATAGCTCTCCTTTCGTACTCATTTTTTTGCTGCTGGCACCCTGAAACTCTGAAAAGGGACAGACACAATAAGCCCTTGCAGTCATGCTTTTAATTATGTAAATCAATAGTGGCTAACTGTACTGTATAAAGGTCTTTAAAAATGTTTCTTTCAAAGCACGGGAGAGGGAAATTGTCATCTCATCTGATGACAGGGTGCAAAATTCCTCCTCCCTGACCATGCAAATAATCTCGTTAGAAAATCAAGCTTAACAGCAATGAATTAAGGATTAGCAAAACATGAAATGAGCAGCTTTCCATTGAGCAGAGGCAAGCAGTAACCCATCCCTGCTTTGAACTGCCACCTCCCCATGGCAGCGACGTGGCCGGCCAGATCAGGGGAAGCGCAGTGTGAGGGACAAAGGACTCTCTGAGCGCATCCCATCGACGGGGATGCCGCGGGGACCCCGCTCTCCACCGCAGCCTCCCCCGCAGCCCGGCACGGGACCACAAGGCACCACCGCTCCGGGAGCTTGGCCGGCGCAGCGCGGCAGGAGGGAGCCCCGGTCCATCGCTGATGGGGGCACGGGAACCTGGCAGTGCCTCAGGAATGCCAGCGCCGAGGGAACACAGTGTACTACTATTTGCAGATCACACAGTGAGTTCTGTCAACTACAGCATCTCTAATCTAAACTAGGTTAGACTCGCAAAAAGGAGATAACGGCCGCTGGTTTCCGAGTGATTTCAGATAAGTCACTTCCTCTTCTGTACCTCAGCTTCCCCATCATCGAAACGCATCTCGGCACCGACCTGCTCGGTGAAGCATTTTGAGGTAAGCTACTGACTGTTACTATATAAAGGAAAAAAGTAAACACTCCCTCCCACATCTCTGTGCACTTCAGTTAGCTCATTAGTGCCAGTTTCTGCCCAACACGTACGATATGTAGCAATCTCACTTTAAACAGGGCTGTCATCAGTAAGGACCGAGGATGAGCTAGAGCAGGACCTAATGGAAAGCGCAACTGAGAAAAATAAATTTATAAAAGTAATACATAAGCAGCAGACTACAGAACAGATGGCTAAAAAAACCACCTGGAACCCAAGAAACTGCACCCAACTGGACACACACATACTTTTCCTTTGATATATATTTGACATAACTATGAAAGCTTACATTAATACTAGCTGATTTTATAGATTTACAAACAATTAAGAGAAAGCCTTGCTGAGAAAGTTTTTCTTAAGTGTCTTGTCTAACACCAAACACGGCACACATATCTAAGATGGTTTTCAACACACAAAAAGTCTTTCTTGGCTACAACCACCAACACTGAGGAGAGAGGTTTCCATTTCCAAGAAGTCTAAATGTCTACTTTGATTTTCAGGGAGAACCATTAGGTGGAAACTTAAGAGCCGCACTGTGCTGTGGAAGCCCAAGACGAACCTCTCTGGTTAAAGGCATTCCGCTCCACCGAGCCGTGGGTGGTGGGACGGGCACCCAAGCGGCTTTGCGGGGCGCTCCAGCTGGCAGGGCACACCGTCCTGCCCACAGTCGTGGCACGGGGGCTACGTGGCAGAACGGGAAGAAGTGTCCCTGTACAGATGCCCCCTTCTTCCTAGGGATACCGTGTGTTGAACCAGCTAGGCTCATCCGAAGGCCGGGGAGTGAGCTGCAACTCACAGCAGGGTTGTGAGCCTCTGTTTGCACAAGCTGGGACCACGGTGGTCCCACCACTGACATTTCCACTATGCTAATCATCTTGCAGTGGGATTGGTCTAATTTACCACCACTGTAAGAAACACCCCGTCCTGCAGAGCACCAGCTGCTCACGGATGGAACTGAAGGTGGGACATCCATAAGCATGAGGGCGGCACTGCAGCCTGCAATCACAGTCCATTAGCAACCAACTAATAGTCAAGCATCTTTATGAAGGTTAACTGGTTGGTTCATTTTCTTCACTATCTTGGAGATAAATATTAACCAAACACAGCCTGCAAAGTCAAACTTCGTAACAGAGCTCATTTGTGGTCCCTAAACAATGTGCAGTCCTAACTCTCCATGTGCTTTATTGCTCCAAATCAGTTTTGGCTTCCAAGTCCTGATCTTATCTACTTGGATAGCTCTATGAAATTACCATAATTAGTAAACAGTTGTAACTATTTAATCTCATAAAGCAAACATATCCAACTCTTACTGTTTCAAAGCAACACATCCAGTAACTGCTTATTGCGAACACAGCAAAAATGTGCTGGCACATCACGTTATTCTTTTTAACTGCTACAACAGTTCGCTTCATTAAGATCTCTTCTTACACAGCTAATAAAAATAGTAAACTGGTAAGACAAAACCAAACTAAATGGTTTCAGGCGTAGACTAGCTCACATTTACAAACGATGAGTAACAGGGAGCCTTGACCATGGAGTCCTGCCTCGAGAAAACTCTGGAGGACAACTTTACTGTTCTCCAGCAACAACAGAAAACATTTCCAGACTCAGAACTGAGATGCAGGACACGAGTGGTTTTTATTCATACTCAAATCCCCAAGACCTTGAAATCACAGCAGGTATTAAAAAAATTCTATGCCTTTTTTAATGAGGAAATGCATTGGCTTAATAGTGGTGAGAGGCCTTAGTGGCATTCCTTGCAGGTTAAACCTCAAAAACATACCTGAATATTAGACACATCCTCTCATATAATAAATACCCTCCAACTGAGAGCAAATTGGCTCTGCTTCATTACCTTTTACTAGTTTTCTACTGTTATGAAAGAACAAACAGTACATAATAGTGGGTAATGAATACTTCAGAGTTGAAAACTCACAGTTGCCAGAGGTTAAAGATCACATACAGGATCACATAAACACTCAGTCTGCATCTACAGCAGCACAATGCTGTTACAAAGCTGGGCATTATTCTCAATTTCTGGATACACAAGAATAGGCAAAGGAAGACACAATGGATTCTTTTTTGGGATATGGGGAACTGAGCAAGATGCTCCAACATGTTTAAATATAAATACAAAACTGGTGAAAAATAAAGAGTTAACCTCTTTCTAGTCCTACAGGCCCTCCTCTATTCGGAGAGGGGACAGGGTGGAGGAGAGGGTCCCAGCGGTGGCGGTGCCTGGAGCCTGGCAAGCCACGGGGCAGAGGGTACGGGGAGAGGACTTGGCAAACGGCCGGAGGAGTCTCGGAGAGGAGCGAGGGCACCGCTTCTAGACCTTGATCCAAGCAAGGCAGGAGAGGAACTTGAGCCTTGAGCTTCCACATCCAGGATCACTTTAATTATTAATCAAGCTATGAGCTTTAGTCTCCTCCTGAACTATGAAATATATACAAGTCAACTTAGCAACTTAGCATTTGTGGTCCTAAAGCATCTGAAGTATTTGCAATTTCTGCAAGTCTGAAGAAGGAAAAAAAAAGGGGGAGGGGGGTGTAGATAGATTTTTACAAGTGCATAGCCAAGCAGCAGTAGCCCAGACACGCCTGTGCCCTGTATTTCTGTATTTTATATTAACTGACACATCTGAATTCTAGCTCTTGTTACGTGATTCAAGAGAGTCTGATGATAGCCACAGTGGGGTGTTTTGTTAAAGCGTTCTGAAGTTCCCTGTCCCTGAGACAGGCTCTTCTTCTATGGACACGAAACATCTGACATTACGCCTTAACCATGAGAGAGGATCATTATTAAAACCTGAAAGTGTTCTTCTACAGTTAAGAAATGCTGGAAATAAGGTTGTCTATGGAGCTTTAATTCAGTTCCCCCATCCAAAGTTGTTATCCATAGTCTGTCTACATAAGTGACCTGACAGACTTGGTCCAAGTTGTTCAAAAATTTTGTGGTAAGGCGTTTGTCAGCGAACCCTCTGCCCTGCTTGTGAGAGCCGAGAGCAGCGCAGCACGGGAGCGGAGAGCCAGCGGGGGGGACGGGACTCCCCGCTGCCCACGGCAGGAGGGTGCTGGGCAGGACGCCCTGGGCCCGTTATTAATCACCTTTATTTCTTAAGCACAGCAGCCCCTGGCATCGGATGGACAGAGGGGAGAAGCGCTCCCCCCTGCGCCTGCGCTTTGCGGGCAGCGAGTCATGCTTTAAAGAAGGAAAAGCCCGCGTGAAGGGGTTACCACTGCACGACCTCAACGCACATATGAGTACCACAGGGGAACATCACCTCTGGTACCGCACCATACCGCAGCGTGACCACAGCCGAGAAAGTCATGATCTAGCAATTGCTACCAAATTTTAATGTAATTTAATGGTATGCAGTAAACTAAGGACAGGAAGAAACTGACTTGCAATTACTGATCAGGTTGGCACAGCAGAGGTAACTCCACAAGCGGCATTTTGAGCTCTTGACCATTAGTGATACTACAGGGTCCTTCTAAGTAATTCCTTAAGGTTTTTTTCTTAAACCCTCACAAAGTAACGTAGGAACACGCTATCACCAGCCAGGTAAGCAGCTTTACCCCTCCCCTATTACTCTGTCACCCGAGTCACTGAAGCGAGGCCACCCGCCGACGGCTGCTGCCCTGGGGCTCAGGGCGATCCCAGACCCGCACCCACCGCAGGGCTCGGCCGTGGCCACGGCTCGGGCTGCCCCGCTCCTGTTTGCAGTGCCCATGGCTGTTGGGGTCTGTGTCCCACCCCGGTGCCCCTGCTCCCTGGTGGCGGGCGTCCCCGGGGAGCCCTCGCCTGCCCCCCTGGGTCCCTGCCTGCCCTCGGAGGACAGGCGAAACACGGACCTTCAGCTGGGCCAACACCAGGACGACCGAGTCCCTGCTCCAAAACCCACAGGTAGCACGGCTTTGTAAAGAAACTCTTACTACCAGCGTGTACTCACACTTATTTTTTCAAATCAGGAATGAGTATTTTTCTAAATCTGATTTACAGAACGAAGAAACATTTTTTTGTGGAGGCTTCCTTTAAAACTCAGATGAGGCATACACATGGAAATTTTCAGCTTAATGACAGAAACCAGTAAGAAGGGTTGAGTAAGGGGAAAATGCATTTCCAAGTACAGGTTATGGTTACATAGGGATGTACACTATAGAAAAAGGAACCAATACATAAACTGATAAGGGATTAATTACTTAAGAGTCCATACTGCAAAATGTGAAACGGGAATAATCCTCCCAGACCAGCCACTGGCCGTGCCCCTGCTCCCCGAGGACACGGCACCTACGGCATCCCCACCAGCGGCAGGGCCGGGGATCATGCTGCTCCTCACCCCCTCCCCGCTCACCTGCCGCCGCCCAAGAAGGGCTCTGCTCCACGGGGACCCGACACGCTCATCACCGGGCAAGGGGGGACGGCGTGCGGGTGCTGGCGTGGTGCTGCGGGGAGCAAGCAGAGGGGGGCTGGCAGCGACGGAGGGCGGAGGGCCCTCTGCTGCCAGCGGGCGCAGGATGCCGCAAGTTTCCGTGATGTCAGGGTTGGGCTGGCTGCCGGCCACATGGCACCCAGCGCAGGCACAGCCCCCAGCCACATGGCACCCAGCGCAGGCACAGCCCCCGGCCACATGGCACCCAGCGCGGGCACAGCCCCCGGCCACATGGCACCCAGCGCGGGCACGAGCCTTCCCACCGGAGCGGCGATCGCCCACCCAAGCCATCGCCAGCAAGGTGTCAGCCTCCAGCCAGCGCGCCACAGCCGTACACGCGTCCGTCACACAGCGCAGGCAGGCTTTTCTGTCCTGTTTTCAGGTGATGGATTTAAACAAACAAAACCCCCAACAGCCCCAGCTGAGGAAAAAGCGCCCATCTGAAATGGCCGAAACTCACAAAGGTTGCTGGAGTCTGTAACAGAGTGTTTAGGTTAATCACCCTTTCTAGTTACACAAACAGATTTACGTCCACTAAAATAATTAACAAATAAACTTTCTGAGTGGCTGGTGGGTCTTTTTGTTTGTTTGGGGTTTTGTTTTTTTTTCTCCTCCTTTCTTTAAAAAGAGTAATACAGAAAGTTTCCATGCAGCAATACCAAGATGACCTTTAGCTTTTAGGTAAACTTTTAACTTCTGTATTATTACAAATAAAGGCTCTAAATACTCTAAAACACATTAAAGAACATGGAAACTGCATTAGGGAAAAAAACCTCTGCCTCCACACTTTCATCTAAAATGACTGTTTGCCATGAATGCTACAAAAAAGATTTTCAACAGCTCCAGCTCCTAAACTCCTCCCGCCCCAAACGCTAGGCCTGACGCAACTGAAGAAAGTACAAGGGATGGGGAGGGAGGTGAAAAGGAAAGGAAAAAAAACCCAAAGTAAATAAATCAACGTGAGCCCTGTCTGTGTGCCCCTGTGTCCCTCCCTTGCAAAGAGCTTCTTGGATGCTCTTGAAGCTTCTTGCTCCCCCATATTTTCCCCCTGCGCACTGACGGAAGGCTGCAGCCTGGGTACCGGGCACTCCACACAAGTGGGACAATAATCCCATTTGCATATTCTGTGAGTGCTCTACATTTGCAGAACATCTAGTTCACCAAATCACCCAGTTTCTTCTTAAGCACTAAACTCTTCCCCATCACACACAAGATGCTCCACACCACCATTCTCACAGCCGGAGCTTGCTCTCCTCCCAGCAGCCGCTTTCCCTCCTGCTTTCCAAGGTCTGTCTCTGGGCTAGGAGAATTTTTACTGAGAAGAGGACGGGAGTCTAAACTAAAATACGTAAGATGTGAGTTGCCAGTAACTATTCACAGTTAGGAGACGGGGCACAATAACCAGCACTAGGGCTTCACTGAGTTCTGCCTCCCTGTGAGGAGGTTTCCCCCTGCACCATCTCCTGCGATTCCCGATTACCAAGTGCATGGTATGACGTGCTTGCTTTCAAGACTTTTCGCTTTTATCTTGATTCCAGTGGATTGTTTTCAACCGCAAATACAATTTTCTGCTCCGAACATTAGGACCCAGAGCAGACTCTGCACAACCTGGGATTTTGTGACATCCTTGCCCTTCAGTGCCTGCGCCCAGTCCCTGCAGCACAGGGATTTTGGGGTGGCAGCCGCAGGGCGTCGTGGGAGGATGACACAGGCGTGCCAAGTGGAGGACAGTGCGTTACCGAACCGCCCGGTTCCTCTGCGGGGTTCGGGCTGGCGCCAGAGATGTTACGCCACAGGAGGCAGGTGAGTTTTTTCCATCCACGGGCTGCAAGTACCGGGCGTTCAGCATCGCCCCGGCAAAGCCGGGCTGCCTGCCCCAGGACACCCTTCCAGAGCCACTGCGCAGCGTCGGTGACCATCCCGCCCGGCTGTACAAACGCTTACGTGTTTCTCCAGCTCAAACCAACCGAAGCAGGGGACATGCTGGGCTGTTCCACAACATGCTGGCAGCCCTGTGCCGTCTCGCGTGGCCAGTGCAAGCCCAGGCCACCACTGCTGACACCCCAAGCTGGTCTGTGAGGGGGCCACCGCCTGCTGCGCCGACGCCGACACAGCCCCCCAGCGAAAACTCTCCCGACAGGCAAACCGTCTTCTCCTTTTCATCGCCTCTGTGTGATATTTAGGTGATTTTTAGCAAAACGATTGCTTGCTATTTGTTCTCCTCCTTCCCTAAACACAATGCTCAGTAGGCTGGATGTCTCTTCTCATAGATATTTTATCCCACTACAGTATTCCCTATTTTCAAGGGCATTTATCTTCCAACCCCACAGCTTCTATTCTATTCTGCCTTTTTTTTAAGTCAGAAAAAAAGTAGTCTCTTGTAAAACACGCCATGGGGACACCAGTACGTTTGTGCGGCTTCCCTGAGCACTGGCTTACACTCATTGTGCTTCACTTTATGTATAAAGATCCATATTAGGAATGGATATATATCCATCTACGGCAGCACTACCGCATGCAGGGAATAGCAGATTTCTGTAATGCCTACAGCTACTGATGGGTATTTAATCATTGCCGTGATCTCGATGGCTTCCTCGCACAAAGAAGAAAGAGACTGCAACAACAAACAAAGAAATTCAGGAATAATTTAATTTGCATTGGAAGTTGCAACCTGGCCTCCATCCCCAAATCAAAGCATGTTTTAGACAGCATGTAAACGTAACCCCTCACCGCCCCTTCCGACTCCAAGGGAAAAAGCTACTTCAGGTGGCAGCAGCTCATTGAGCGCTCCTCCTCCTCCTCCTCCTCTCAAGGTAAAAAGCAAAGCACAGTTTGTACCTCCGCTCCAGAAGATCACTGCGTGCCCTCTGTCAGCCCCCTTCACAACACGTCCCCTTCCTCACCAAGGGAACTCCAGCCCCGGGTCACCTTCCCGCGGTCCCTTTGTCCCCAGCCGGGGCCCTGCCACAGCAGGACGGCCGTCTGCCGCCCGCGCCCTCCCAGGGGCAGACCCCGCGCCCGGGCAGACTCGGAGGGGACGGCAGGAGCAGGGGTGGCACAGCTATGGGTACGGGCATGGGGTACAGCCCGGACCCTGCCGAGGAGGGCTGGGAGCTGGCAGGGGATGGGAACCCCTGCCCAGCAGCTCTCCGGAGATTGCTGACTTTCAGAACACTACGGATCTAGGAGAGATACTCCTGGCCACCTTATTCATGATCACAAATTAAAAAATTACTTCAGTGATGCTAAGTCAAGAGGCAGTATGATGTAAAATCTGATGACAACTCTAGAAGAAAAAAAAAAAAAAAAAATCCACTGGGCCAGTTCTCAAATTGGTGTATTTCAGGATGGCACAGTCCTGAAGCTTAGCTTTTGGTGAGGAATTAAACACAATTCTTCGCTTTCCTATAGGACAGGTGCTTTTCTGGCTTCACAGAGAAAAGCCAAATTCAAGGAATTCCAAATCCAGAGCACACAAATCACCAATTCAATTCAGAGACTCTCTGCTCCTTCTGAAGAGTATTATCACTACTTCACAATATGCTCAGAAAAAAAAAAAAAAAATCAATATCTTCAAACAAATCACCACCTTGTCCTACGCCAAAGCAGAGGCAGGAGGCTCGGGGAGGGCGACTCCTCCTGGAAGTTGCCCTCGCACCAGCACTGCCCCGCTTCTCCCACCACCGCCGGGACGGAGCACGGGAGAACAGGGGGAACGTGGGAGGGGGGCTGACATTTGCTTCTTCCTGCTTATAGGTTAATTTAAAATCCGCTAACTTTAAAGTTAACACTGTAATCCACAGAAGAAAAGCAGCATGGTGTTCCTCAATCATGTGGTGAAAGTTTTTGATGATACTGTGTTTTAATTAGATGACGTACTTCGATCAGTTTGTTAAGCATTCAGGGACAGGTGGATGGATCTTTCAGAAGCCTTTTCTTGCTCCTAAAGTATCTCTCTATTGGAGCGCTACCAGAGATGTTGACTTCCTTTTTCTACTTCTTTTTTGCAAGAGCTGGCTGCTTTTAAGCCTTCTTACTTATCTACATGCAATGAAAATACAATAGCTACGGCTTAGAGCATAAGGAAAAGCGTTGTGAAGCCCCCAAATGAATGCCATGGCTGCACCCATCGGATCAAATGGAAAAAGCAGAGCAGCGAGGAGGAAAAGCTTCACTGGAAATTTCGCGATGGGAAACAAGCGAGTTTCTGAGATCCAGGCCCCTCTTTCCTCCCAGGAGCCTGTTGTCAGCGGCGTGTCAAGGGCAGCGTCTATTCCCGTGCTCCATGGCATGCGTGGGAAAGGCGCCGCCACCCCCCTCCGGGAGCACGCCGAACGCCAATACCTATAAATATCCGGAACTGAGTTCAGCTGAACCCCTCCTTCATCTTGTTTTAGTTTTCCTTGGGGGAAAAGCAGCAAATAATAGTGAACGGGTAGAAAATTACCCAGTATTTCATAGTTAAATCAATTTTAAACTACCAAGTCAGATGTCACCCAAAACGCAGGCTCCACTTTGACAAGACCGAGAGCGAAGAGTCCAAGGAAAACGGATCAGACAAAACAACATCTCCCAGCCGCATCAACCGTGTTGCCGACAAAAGCCAGCAAGTAGCGTGCACTTTGCAGGCTGATACATTGTAAGCGGTCATTAAAAACATCCCTGGAAGTTTATTTAAAATATTTTTTTCCTGTTTGTATTTCTTAGACCAACTGTTTAATTTAACAGATTAGATATTTCATATTTTTCATGTTAATAATGTAGGATATTTGTAGATCAATGGCAGAAGTTAAAAAATTTTAGCATGTAACATTTGAATGTTATTGAAGTCCTCCATATGCTACCATGTTCCCAGAAATGTATACAGCACACAATCGATGATACATAAATGAAGTAACTTGTATATACCTGTCACAGCAATTAAAATCCCACATTTTAATCTACTGGAACTTAAAAACAAGCCCCCAGAATGCTCCTTTTATTCTTTGACATCAATTCAAAAATATATTTCCTTATGGGTTTAATTTCTAGAAACATTTTAAACTTAGAATGTTAATTGCGCTTCCTTTTTTGTGGAGATTGTTTTGACTGCTTACAAAAGGACTTCATCCTCAGATGTTACGCAAACTGTATTGACACAACTACATATGCAAATTGAATTCCTCAGAAGAATGGAAAAAAATTGTGGTCTGCGGTTTATCTGGGTTTCGAGTTTACAAAGAAGCACTGAGAGTCATTTTCCAGTACTTCTGATGAACTTCAGCTTGCAGAGGTTTTCAATGAAGCATGCAGAATTCAAATAAAAATAATTCTGAGGTTATACATTTGCTAGGTTGCTCCGTAGCCTGGTATCAGAACTGCGCCAGGCGGCTTTTGGTACCAGCACGTCCGTCTCTTCCCTAACGAGCTTTTTATAAAGTTTTATTCCACTTCCCGCTGCGTTTGTGAACAGGCGTAAGCAGCGTCCCGCTGCCCAGGGCGGGAGGAAGAAGGGCTTGGAGCGGCCCAGGCCGCCTGCCCTGACCAGCACCACAACTGCCAACCGCCTGCTTCTGGTTTTTTTCTTTCTTTCTTTTTTTCCTTCTTTCCTTTTTTTTTTTTTTCCCCTTTAAACACAGCGCTCTCGGGCTGCAGACAGGGAGGGGCAGAGGCACAGAGAGGGAGGGGGGAGGCAGCAGAACCGCTGCAGCCCAGGGGTGGGTTCAGGGCTACCTGGGCTACGCTTGGGCTGGCCCGGACCCTGCCGGTGGCTGCCCCGTGGGAGTGTTCGTGAACCGCCTTCTGCCTGTGTTGGACTTTGCACACACGACAGTCACTGGCCCAAAGACAGACCGCGTCCCATTAAGTGCTGGTGGTCTCTGCTCTGGGACACTCGCAGCTCGTTCCTCTCCCCTCCTTTTCCTGTTTTCCACAACTATTCACAGCCGTTTCCGTAGGGCTCACCCCTTGCCAGCAAACAAGGGAACATGTAAGGAGCTCCTTGATAAAGAAGCATAAATAAGTAATGTGATGCTGAAAAATATGCAGCGATCTTAAAAAGAAGTAGTTTCTATTTATTTAAATTCTATTTATTTAAAGGTATTTTATATTTTATTCACAGGAAGAGCTTTTCCTGAAGATGTGGAGATGGTTCAAATCAGAATTAGCCAAGAAAGCCTGTAGAGTGTGAGCATCGTGTACACGCAGCAGCAATCACTCAAGAGGAAAGAAGAAAAATAAACAGATGGATCTTTTGTGAAGTCAACAGATCGCGAGGAATATGAGTGGTTATCGCATCTCGTATTTCTGCAAATCCATTAAATTTGCCAGAAAAAGCTAACTGCAGTATTTTCCAACATCGCAATAAAGCTCATAGGCTGCACCAGTAACTGCACCAGATAAATAATTACAGGATGTTTTCAGTTACAAAATGCAAAAGGCAAAATATTGCTAATAATTTTTTCTGTATACAGTTTCATTTTAAAACTTGAATAGCAGAATGTTGTTGCTTTAACCATTTTTGTATAGGAGATGTAAAAAGGACTGAAGGAATCTCAGAATCGAGCAGTTCCGGCAGACGGGGGACAAGCCCTCGGGGTGAAGCGGCACCCTCAGCGCCGAGCAGGGTGACACCCTGGTGTCCCACCAGGGCTCGCTTCCTACGGCTGATTTACGTGTTTCTGCATGATCTCAGCAAGGTAACCATGTCTCCGCTGCAACAGCACAATGTGTCAGAGTGGCTTTTCTGCTTAAAAAAACCAACCACGCCCAAAGTTTACAACACATCTTATAATACGGGTTCAGTTTCAAGTATTTTCACATTGCCTGAACAAGAAAACTTTCCAGCAAGAGCAGACAGCAGGACTGAGCTATTGCAAACCAACACCAGAAACTGTTACACTTCAATATAAATGTAAACTGGACTTACCAACAGTTTGTTGTTCTTGCTTTTTTTTAAATTACTCAAATATATTTCTTACTCAGGAGACTTAAAAGGCCATTTCATGCCAAACTGAAGTAATATTTATAAAGCATCAAACGTTTTCTTAGGCTGAGGATTGTCAATGAGAACACATTGTGTTTATATACTGAACTTTTATAATCGTTACTTTGAAATCCAGAAAGAGACATACTCTTTTGGACTGGTTTTAACTATAGAACAGTTAGTGACTTCAACTTCAAAAGCAAAAGATCTTTAAATTATTAATTAAGCCAATAAGCAAATATGCATAGAAGTCCATGAAAAAATGAGTTTTACCTTACCTGATAAAATTCCCGAAGCCAATTCTTCTGTAAATTTTCTGGCTGAAAAACAAAATACAAAAACGAATTAAGAATAAGAGTAATGTATTTTTATAATACTATCCCGATATTTATTGCTTTCTTCAGTGCATTCAAGTGGGATTCTTCCCCACAATTAAAGAAAAACAGTACAAACACGAGGATGCTCCTCCACAAGCGCCCGTGGACAGAACCCTCAGTTTTGTTTCCGAGTCCCCGCTCCTCAGACTGTCACCCAGAAGGTACGTTTTGCACAGGACTTCACAAGTCATACACACGCAAGGTTATCAAGCAATTAAATTAACAGACTTGATGCAAATTGAAATCTGTGCTTTTAGAAGTGCACAGCGATTGGCTGGAAATGAGAATCTCCAGTCGAGCTGGTGACACCCCGCTCCCGCCACCCGAGCTGCTCCTTACAGGCATTTACTGCTAACGAACGGCGCTGGTGCGGGATGCTCCAGCACGAGAGCTCGTGGCAAGGACAAACTGGGAGAAGCGTTTCAGGATTGCTACAGAAGTTATGAAAACTGAAGCAGCAAAGTATGAAGTTCTGCCTTTTCAGAAACAAACCCCACCCCACACACAATTACGGAGGGAGATAACCATTTTTCCCACAGCTACAAGAAAAACATTTGTTGAGTTTTATCTTCAACAGTAAGACCTCTGGATAATTTCTGCATCATAGTGAGGAATAAAAACCCAGATCAGACTTCCCTCTCCCAGCTATAGCGGGAATGTACAGCATCGAACGGAAAGGCAGGGAGAGGCCTCAGCATCCTCCCGTTAGCAACAGTCGCGGCACCAGCTGCCTGCAGGCAAATAAACAGCCATGAAATCACGGTTCTGCTCTCTTTTTCCATCGAGTGTATTATTTTCAAATTGTTGCATACAACTTTAAACTTAATAATTTATATTGACTGCTTGCTGCATGAAGATTTCCCCACAGGTGGCTATAAAGATTTGTAAGTAGGCAAAAAAAAAAATTTTTGTTTTTTTGTCTGCAAACCTATAAAAGTCATCCAGTTCTGTAAGCCTACAAAGTCTACAGAAGTTTTTTGAAAGCCGAGGGGAAAAAAAGCACTACTTTTGTCCCTTGTAACCGTCACCTCCCATTTATTGATCACTCCTTCTTGACAATTCTGGAATTCAGACATTACTGGTCAAGAAGGTGACATTTTCACTCCTTAGGAACAATTATTTTTTCTAGTGCTGAACTTTCTCAGTATTTCCCATGGAAGTTTCTGTTCTCGGCGTGGGGGCCAGGCACCAGCCAGAGCCTGAGGCCCCCGTCCCGCGCCCGACGCCGACGGGGCTGAACCTTGGCCCAAGCCTGGAGACGGCTCCGATTAACACACCCGGGAGCAGCCATCCCTGTCTGCCACCCGCGCCCTTCCCCTCACGCGGAACCAGGGCAAGGAACCTGTGGGCAGAACTGACAACTGAAGGCAGCCAGGCAGGCAATAAAACAGTCCCTCTAAAAATGCCATCTCATCAGCTGCTTATTTGGCAACTTAACTCTTTTCCTACTCGTTCTGAACTTAATGAGACAACCCACCAAGGAACAGTAAGGAAGGACTGTTGCTTCTATAAAAGCAGCAACAAGAAAACAAGCAAACCAGGAGCTGCGCTGATTTCAAGCTGACTTCTAACCTGAAGTTATGAAGTTAGCACAGGATTTAATGATTTTTTGTTTTTTTTAACCACTCTACAAAACAGATAGGAACTGGGAACATGCTTTATATGATTTGCGTGTGACCTAAAACAAAAGGCCAGATTCAAACTATCAAGAAAGCAAGATCTTGGGGATTTTTAAATTTGTAATTAAAATTTTCTGGTAGTTATGAGAACTAGATCAGCAAGTCCTGCGTGAGGCACCAAGCAGACTTCAGCAGTGCTGTGTATTTGTTTTCAAAACAAAGTATGGCCTTACTCAGTAGGTAACAGGCAATTCTCATGTTAACAAACAAACCCCACGCACTCCTCGCTTCTCTTTATTTTATTTACGCCAGTCGCAAGATGTCCTGGGGACCTCTTAAGTTTTAAGAATAACTTAAAGTTAACAGAAGTCAGTCACTTCTGTAAACGCACTAAAACAAACCAAACCCCACTTCGGTCTGTATTTACAGACAGGAGCTAAGGGACAGGTGACAATAGCCCAAAGAATGCAAAGCCCAATTTGAGGCAAATGCGCTCCAGAGCACAGGACTCTTCACCGAGACCTCACCTAGTCTCAGACACAGTCTTTCTAACTTAAGCACAAACAAGATTTTTATTTACCATGTTTTGAGATTTTCAGTTAAACCTGAGCGTGAATCTGTAAATAAGGATGGCACAGCTATTCATGGCAATATGTATTAGCTACAGCTTTTTAAGGGAGAAAAAAATTGCTACCAATCAAGAATATTTAAAGCAAGTTATTCATACTTGAGGAATCCCAGGGGAGAAAATAAAGCACAACCTTACTTTTGTTTTTATATATGACTGCAAGCAGTAGAAGTCTCCCCATTTGCCAGATGACTAAATGAAAACATTGTAAGATTAAACAGGAAAAAACACCAGTACATCAGAGGGAAGCTGACGAGGCCACTCCAGGGCCCTCCAGGAGCTCCGCACCTACCTCCCATATGCTGTGCGAGAGTGTTTTTGAGAAATCAGATCAAATACTGAAAAATTTGCAAAACTAAACCCTAAGCAGTGACAGCAGTCCCTCAGATGAGGACCTCCAGAGGCTCCTCACAGGGCACAGCGAGCCAAGGCTTCCCCAGTTCTCCTACGACGCCCCGCTCCCCTGCCCAGTGCGGCACCCAAACGCAATGTCTGCCACAAGGAGGAATAATGATTTCCCTCCTGGGAAGCGACCTGGGGTACTGGATTTTATTTCCTGTGCTCCTAGTTCTCCTGAATCCCTGGGTCATCGCTTGTAGCAAGTGTCACAGGCATGTAGCTAGAACTTCTAGCAGTAAGACACCATCAACGTACCACCTAACATGGACTCACGTTGAAGCAGCAGGAAGAGGCTAAAGGAATGCAAAACCAGAGAGCCCCAGCTCTTAGGGTCAGCTCTGCCACCACGGCTCTTGGAGGCAAACTGGGGATGACGGGATTTTTCTCTGTCTGGTGGTCCCACAAGTCACGGCAGAAAAGCAAACGACACGCCTGCTTGTTCCACCTCCACTACCCAGCCTGGGACGGGACAGGCAATACTATTTACTTGTCGTCTTCATTACAGCTTCGAGATCCCTGGATAACAGATATTATAAATAGAGAGCATCGCTGCATTGATCTGCACCTGCCACTGGAGGAGATGCAAATACATACAGAAAACTCATAGCTCCCTAGGAAATTCAAGATCTCAAACCTACATGAAACAAATCTACAGCAGCTACATTTTGAAGGTAGACCAGGAATGCGTTTTGAATGTAAGGAGGAGTCAGCCACAAGCAACGATTAAGATAAAAGCTGCTAATAGCACTCCTGTTGCCACATTTAGCTATTACGGTATCTACCAACTCATGTATTTGTGAAAAAGCAGGAGCAGCCTGAAAATAGATTCACGTGGAGGAACAGTGCTCTGGAGTTCAGGTTTTTGTTTGTTTTTAAAAAAGGCTTTCTTCTTATTTTTAACCCCAACAGTCACTCCCTGGAAGCTGATGGCAGATGTCCCCTATGGAGCTGCTGTGCACTTTCCCCAGGTGCATTGAGAACTTTGGCTCAGGAAGAAAGGATACCACCCCACCAACGGCCTGGACAACCCGCACCCGACTCCTTGGGAACAAAATTCAGCACAGATCCACACCCTACCAATATAACCCTTCCCGACACCCACTGTATTTTGAATCTGCTGGCACAGGCCAACGTTCAAGCAGAAACAGGAAAAATGAATTCAGGTCACTAAGTAGAGGTACACCTAATTTTACAACTTCACTTGCCTGCACAGCCCTTTAAACTAATTAACAACAAAGTCTCGGGGGGGAAGGCATTTATAGAAATATTCCAGAACTAAGCCAGGTATGAGATGAAGGGAAAAAAAAACCCACACCAAAAGCTGTAGGACCTTCCCAACGTCCTCTGTCCCTTCTCCTACCCGTGCAGCGTCACTGCAGTGCCAGAGCCGCGGAGTCAGGAGTGCTCGGGGCCGAGGGGTGGCGGAGGGACGTGCCATGACAAGGGCCCTGGGGGCTGCGGGGTCAGGCCCATCCCAGGGGGGCTGAGGAGCACTGCCACCATCCTGCCTGTCGCCCTGCCCCGGGGACGGCAGTGGGGAGACACGGGACCAGCCAAACGCGGGCTGGCAGCTGAGCGCCCAGCTCCACGGGGAGTTTTAAACAAGTTAATTCTGCACAGGGCTGTTAATTGCACTACAGCCAGCAAGAAGCGAGGGGACAGCTGATCATCACAGTTCACAAATGAGATTTTCTGAAACAGGTGCCATCAGGAGGCAAAAACCCCATGAAATAACATGAAAGGGACAGAATACAGCTCTCACACCTGCAGATTAATTTCTCCTGGGATCCCACAGGAAGCTTTGAAGAAGTGATGACAGAAACACAAATCTGAGCAGTAGAAACAGCACTGAAAGATGCCAGTCAAGTCCCTTGGCAGGTAACTTCAGGAGATGAAGTGCTAAGGAGGGCGCCGGGGCTGCCAACAAGGGCCCCTCTTGCAGGGCCGGGGGTTTGGTCTGTCCCATGGCTGCTGTGACCATCACGTCCTGGCTCCGCAGGAACCCCACCGGGAGAAGGGCCCTGCCGCGCTCCCGACTGCCATGCCCTCCTCCTCCTCCTCCGGTCCCTCCCATGGCACCACCACATCCTTTCCTTCTGTTTTTACCACTCTGTGGTAACATTCCGTAATCTAGCCTCAAACTCCTCCCTGGTCACCTCCGTATAGATGAAATAATTTTAAGTTTTGAAGGACTGGAGATGACAATCAAATGGAAAGGTAATTTATCTTTCTCTTATTTTTCTGTCTAAAAATAGGCAAATCACATTTCATGTCTTCCAGACTCTTTGGACTTCTTCCAATCCCTTCTCTCCATGCTCTGTCCTTCATTAAATTATCTAATTCTTTTTGTAACGTAACCGAAATTAATCTTTTCCTTGTCCTCTTCAGCACTAGATTCTTTTATACCCATCCACTGATGAAGGCATTTCTCCCCACTCACTAACCCAAACCCCACTTCATCAGCCTCCTTGTTTCTGGCAGCCCCCCATTTGCCCTAGGCCCTTCTCCCCTGGCACGCACCAGCTCCGCTCGTGCCCTCAGGGATCCGCCAGAAAGATGCAAGAGAAAGGTCTGAGCATCCTTTCAGAAGGAGCCTCTCTCCTGACGCCAAGTGCTCCTCTCTCGCACCATCCCGCCCCAGTGCCCGAGAGCGACAGCCGGTTCCGCACGGCCTCCTCAGCGCGTGGGCTCCAAAGGCTCCGGTCGCGAGCCCAGCAGATGTGCACAGGTTGTCTCCTCAAAGGCACACCAAAGCTCAGGGGGTTCGCTGCTCCTTGGGCTGTGCTGCTGTAGTTGATCCCAGCAAACACCCCAAAGCCCTGAGGAGCACGGTCCTGGTTTCATCCTACCGTTCCATCCAACGGCACGTGTTCCAACTCAGAGCCACAAACCCTAGCCCTCGAAACAAGCACAGCTTCTTCCCTCAGCACAGGAGAGACACGGAGCTGCTGGAGCAGGGCCAGAGGAGGCCCCGGAGCTGCTGGGAGGGCTGGAGCCCCTCTGCTGTGGGGACAGGCTGAGAGAGCTGGGGGGGTTCAGCCTGGAGAAGAGAAGGCTCCGGGGAGACCTTCCAGCCCCTGCCAGTCCCTAAGGGGCTCCAGGAAAGCTGGGGAGGGACTCTGGAGCAGGGAGGGGAGCCATGGGACGAGGGGGAAGGGTTTTACACTGACAGAGGGGAGATTGAGATGAGATGTGAGGCAGAAATTGTTTGCTGTGAGGGGGGTGAGCCCCTGGCCCAGGTTGCCCAGAGAAGCTGTGGCTGCCCCATCCCTGGAGGGGTTCAAGGCCAGGTTGGACGGGGCTTGGAGCAACCTGGGCTGGTGGGAGGTGTCCCTGCCCAGGGCAGGGGGTGCCACTGGGTGGCCTTTAAGGTTTCTTCAACCCAAACTGTTCTGTGATTCTTTCCAGTCTGCAGAACACATGGAATCCATGTTACAATAACAGGACACGTGCACCGCTGCTCCCTTCAATTAAAAACTGTTTTGACCTTTTCCTGGAATTCCAAATGCCACTAAAACCATCTCTTTTCATGCCGAGTTTCCATTTGAAGTCTATTTATGTCACACTGGTTACTGTATTGGTCAGGCTTATAAGAAAAACTAGTAACTTGCAGATGCATGGATACCACATGAGTTGGTAATATCCCGAAAACAAGCGGCTTTTCAAAGCGAACATACAAGTAGTCTCTCTTCTCCCCGGTGTTTCCATTTCCTACAAAATTACACCCAACAGCCAAAAGAAAGCTTTAAGCCTGCTGCAAAAATATATTCAGACAGGGAAGAAGTCTTTTCAAAAAAGGAAAAAGAGAAAATATATTTAGACAGGGTAAGAAGCCTTTCATTCAAGAACAAAAAAAAGAAAGCGAGCTAAATGAAACCAAATTAACAGCCTGGAAAAATTCTTTTTAGTTTCATTCAGAGGGAAATGGAAGAAAGTAGATGAATTATAGAAAGCAGGTTCTATTTTGTGAAGTTTATTTTTAGCTAAGAATAGGCTCATTTTTTAAGCTAAAAGAAAAAATTCTCAACTCACTTCATGAAAACTCTCTGAACTCCAAAATGAACACAGAAGACAACTGCCTGGTTGGACTTTGCACACCAACCTGAACGGGAAGTACAACCAACCCCAATTTCTAAATGCCCGACTTAAACAGCCCTACGTGGACCCTGAGCTGGAAGGTTTCTTGGCACCGCACAGCAACACACAGGCCCTACCCAAGTCACATCCTCTACAGGTGCAATTCCAGGCAACACAGAGCCTTCTTCAGCTCTTCCCTTCAATCTATACTCCATTCAGAGAAAAATGTGAAATAGAGGATATTTTCCCCTGCATTTGCTATATTTGGTTTCCTACTTATTTAATGAAAAACAAAACCTTTAATCAAGCTCTGTTTGACCACAGTTACCAGGCTCATTCATAAACTGGTTTCGGGTCCATCAACATAACTGTTACATCGATCTCACCGATTTGTTTAGATTAAGATTTTTAGATCAAGATTTTGGATCTCCTATGCTATCTTTAAAAGTTTACTGGCTACTTCTTGACATTTATATTCAAAGACCTATTTGATTTAAATCTTTTTTCACCTTCAAATAGAGTTGTAAGTACTCCCCTTGCTATGCTTTAAACATCAGACTGCACAGACGATGCTAAAGGAAACCCACATCAGATGGGTAATATTATTGTGGCGTTCTGTACCAACTTTAAATTCACAGTTGACAAACAAAAAGATGATACCCTGCACGTTACATTCATGTTATTGGTTTACCAGATTTCAAAGTCAATGTAGACAAACCAACCAGGATCAAACAGGAAAACAAGAATTACTCGTGAGTCTGAAGAAAACTTCTAAGGAAAAGTCCAAGCCTGAACTTTTACTTAAATGCTATGGTTTTTTTACATGCCTTTGCACAGACAACTTCCAAATACAAATGCAGTGTCACAAGCTTTCCCGAGTCGCAGCAGAAAAATATGCAGTTGAAAAAAATGGGGTTTTGGACACACAAGTCTTTCTTTGTAAAGGTTAGGGCAGTTTTACTCCTGGGCTGAGAAAAGCAGTGGCTCATTGGATGCTGAACCAAGGGAAATGAAGACACGGAAGTAGTGCTGGGGAAATCAGTGTGTTAGGGGACAGGAGGAGCAAGGACGAGGAAGGGACTGCTGCCCACCCTTCCTGTTCCATGGGATGCTGGGTTTCCCTGCCAGTGCCAAAGGGGACAGGCACAACACAGAGGGCAAACACCAAGAAGCAAAGATGGTCTGTGCTGATGGTGGCCTTGTGCCTGAAGATGGGTGTAAGTCTCTGCATCCAGAGCCCTCTCCCCCTCACAGGGAAGGGTGGCAGAACTCAAGGACTGCAGTACGTTACCGGGGAGGACTAACGGACGGGCTGTCCTGGACAGAGGACAGGCCATGCCGGCACCAGAGCCGCTGCAGGGTTGGGCTGGCATCTCAGGACCGAGGTCCCTGGTGCAGCAGCATGTCAAAGGGGCACTGGAAACAACGGTCTTGGTCTCTCCTGTTCCACCTGACATGCACTGAGTATCTACTAAAAATGCAGTAACCTCCTAATTTGTTTACCTTCTTCTCTGTTGATCTCCCTTCCTGTGAGTGGGTCTAAATCAAGACACAATACATGGCGGGAATACAAAAAGAAACCAAAGCAGTTATGGCTTCCTGTGCAGTAATGCAGAAAACACGCTGCTGGCAGCCTCGGCACGGAGAAAGGCTGCAGGAACGTGGGCGACGCAGCTCTAGAGAGCCCGAGACAGATAACAGGCTACGGCCCAGAGCTGTGCACTCGCTAGCACGCATCTCCAGGAGGAACAGCAGGAAAAACTAAAGCCTGGGCATCCTGTCAGAAAACATCAGAAGCTGAGAGAAAAATACTAAGCATCTACTACCTGCTTTGAAGGCTAGGTGTTTCCAAGTAACTGAAGCTGTCTACAAGCTACCCTGTACACATGAGACACCAGCACCTCTTGACACAAGGGAAACCACGCGTACCTAGGCTGCAAGAGACACAGCAGACAGACCTCCCCAGCCAGGAAGGCTGTGTTCAAAACCCAGGAGCACTCAAACATAGGAAATGCAGCCTAAAACAATAACAGCAAAAGGTAATCCGTTAAAAAGTAAATAAGCTATTCTGGCCCCATCTTAGGGAAGCATCAGGAATGATGTAGTTGAGGTGAATGAAAGTGATGAAGCAATGATCAAGTGCCTGCCTCTTCAAAGGAGCTGGAGGTAAAGACATATATAGTACAGTTGATACCGGGACCAGAATTAATCTCGCCTTTAATGACACAAGAGAGGGAAGGGGAAAGAGCCACCCTTCTTTAACTCCTAAAAAGTAACGTTAGCACGTGCTGTCAGGACTCCAATCTGGACAAAATCTTCCAAACCTTCAGGACCTCACTGACCTAGAAACCAACCTAGTATGTTATGAGAACACCCTAAAATAAACAAACAAAAAAATCAAACAGATCCCCAGAAAAGGAAGTCTAGGAATGAACATCTCGTGAGCAGCAGCTGAAACAAGTTCCAGTTCACAGCAGCTTCAGCTGGTGATGCCAATTCCATAATAGTGCTTAAAAAAGCAAAATAACATCTTGCCTCTAAAACCCAACTTCAACAATTGCATCTTGCACCACTGAAACCAACTGTGCTCTTCACAAATAGTTTTGACAAACTTTGGCTTCTGAATGGCCAAGACACCGACATGACCATAGAGGTCCAAGGCACAGCTCGGCAGCGACACATGCGGGAAGCAGACCCGTGGGACACACTCTGGGGAACAGCGTACGGCACAGCAAGGAGCACCGATACACCTAGCAGAGCACAGAAGTACAGCTACATCAACGGCACGCGGGAGAGAGACCACAAAGAGATGCTGAGTCTCTGTTAGAGGAAGCAGTAGAGGACCAACCTTTGGACTTCTCCCCCTCTACTCCACTCCCGTGAGACCCCACCTGGAGTACTGCATCCAGTTCTGGAGCCCCTACTACAAGAAAGATATGGACGTGCTGAACGCGTCCAGAGAAGGGCCATGAGGATGATCCGAGGGCTGGAGCACCTCTCCTATGGGGACAGACTGGGAGAGTTGGGGTTGTTCAGTCTGGAGAAAAGAAGGCTCTGAGGAGACCTTAGAGTGGCCTACCAGTATCTGAAGGGGGCCCACAAGAAAGCTGGTGAGGGACTTTTTAGGATGATGTCGGGTAATGGTAGGACTAGAGGGAATGGATTAAAACTAGAGATGGGACGATTCAGACTGGACGTTAGGAAGAAGTTCTTCACCATGAGGGTGGTGAGACACTGGCACAGGTTGCCCAGAGAGGGGGTGGAAGCCCCATCCCTGGAAGTTTTTAAGGCCAGGCTGGACGGGGCTCTGAGCAACCTGATCTAGTGGGAGGTGTCCCTGCCCATGGCAGGGGGTTGGAACTAGATGATCTTTAAGGTCCCTTCCAACCCAAACCATTCTATGATTCTATGACTTCAGGGGAAGTTGCTGAGAACAATTCTGCAGAGAAAGGGTTAATACATCCACAAGCAGAGACAGTGACTGGCCCCTGGATGTTAGCCTGGAGATTTTAAAGTGTGAGAGTCCCGAAGGTACCGCGTGGGGCAGGAAGGCACGGCTCAGCCCCGCCATGGATGCTCGCACTGAGGATGAGGACCACAGCCTCTCTGCACGGCGCTGGAACAAGCACCAGCACAGAACATCAGGGATCGCAGGATGCGCGCAGCCGGCCACGGCAGCGGCTGCTGATTGACCCAAGCATGGAAACCGCATCTGCTGACCGCTGACGGATGCAGCCACAGTTGGAGTGACCCAGACAGCCCACCCTACAACCAGCGACCCCAGCATCGCTCCTGGGGACAGGCACTGGACACTGGCATTTGCAGTGAATTAATTTCAGGCAACATGTGACTGCTTGAGTGCACAATTGCACGTAATGCAAGAGCATGGCACTGCACGCAACTGCGAGTGTCTGCATCGTCTGCAACCGGTGGGCATGCGCCCAGCAGTGGAACCAGAGCCTGCTGCAGTAGCCGGGCCTGAACCCGGGAGAGATGGAGATGCCTCCCAGTGCTCTGCGGCTTCGCAGGGCCTCGGGCATGGAGAGCAGAGCAGGCTCACGCGGGACGAGGGTGAACACAGGAAGATGGGAACTTTACCATGGGGAGGATGAGCCTTTGCAGGAGAACACAGAATGCAGCGATGTGAGAACTAGTGATGTACGGCATCGCAGCAGTGCTATGGAAACAGCTGAAAGCCCAGGTCATTGGACAGACACAGGATAGATCACGAGCACCCAGACACAGCCCCTTCTGGTGTGACTATGACAGACAGGACTCCACGGCTGAAGCACAATGCTTGCTTCGATGCCAGAGAGCCCTCAGAGCAGCCACTGAGCAGAGACACAGCGTCATGCCTGTGAGCGGAAGCACCAGCACTGAACACCACCGCACAGCACCTACAGAAAGCAAACCTCATTCTGGACACAGGAGATTCAAATAAAAAATGAATTAAAACAACAAATACTTCCTATTAAAGAAGAACATCTGTTAGCAAAAGTGTCCCCAAGTTTAGTTTATTTTGGGGGTTGGGATGTACAGAGTGCAGTAGCCAGTGCCCTTGTGCTTTAAGGGAGGAGGAGGAAGAGGAGAAAGCGACTGTGCATTGATCACTTACCCATCCCGACCTGGCCTGGCAAGAATAAAGCCTGTTCAAAAACTTCTCTAATTTGAGCAAGTGGTTTTTTTCACCCTGCTGTGTGCAGATCTCAGTGTAACTAGTACAAAACACCGGGCCGCTCGACAGAGCCGTGCCCGACGTTTCAGTCCAGCCCCGCAGGCTCCTCGGCCCTGGCCAGACCTGCGCCCAGGCAGATGCCGCAGCCGAGGCGCGTGTCACGGCACAGTGGCCGCAGCCTCCCGCACACAGGTGCTCCTCAGGCGCCGGGAGAGGTGACCTGAGAGTGCCAGGGGTGAGCAGCAGCTCCCTGCAGGCAGGGCATGACAGCGAGGGGGGAACACCACCAACAGGCTGCACCCTCAGCAGGACTGCCAATGTGCTTTCCTGCCCCGCAGCTCTGTCTCAGGTTCTCAGCGTGGATATTCAGAGGCGCCTCCTAAACTCCATGGGCAGAAGGGAACAGAAAAAGTCCAGCCAAGAATACCATTCAAAGAAAAATAGAAAGGGGAAAAAAAAACCAAACTACCATGACAAACCCCACACCAAAAAAAGAAAACCGCTCGTTAGCAACGGAAAAAATAAAGTTTACATGACAAAATTGAAATCGGTCAAATTGGTAGTTCAGTGTGAACAATGCCTGCATCAATAAAGGATGATTCAAGGGCAGTGACTAAAAGCAATCTATCATTCATATGAACAATTAAATCTCAGGAAAAAGTTTATGAATCACATACAATACACAAGTTTGTAACAGAACATTTCCAACTCCCAAGTACAAAGATGAAAACTGCACCCAAAGCGTATCGCCACAATACAGCATTAGAGCAAACACCAGGCACTGCACACAGCAGAGGGGCAGCACAACCCCGGAACAGCCCTTCTGCGAGATCTGCCCCTCGCTAGCCATCAGTGCCATCCGCGCGCCGGGAAAACAACTGGGAGAGAAGCCCATGACTTGTGCATGCTATTACTTAGCAAGAGTCGTGTTCAGCAACTCATTCGAACATGTTTGTGCCCATCTCTGCAGAAAGCAGAACATGCCTGAGCCGCAGCACGGGTCTGACGCTTTACAGAGGGGACTGGGCCAGTTGCTGCAAGAGGGAGCGACGCGGCGCTGTGCCAGCAGGTTTTTCACCTGCGTACCTGCGGGGACGCCCAGCACCTCCAGCCAAGCAGCTGCCCTGCAGAAAGACAGTTCAGCAGCATGACAGGCTGCGTTTTGCACTGCAGGAAGGCGGCTGCTTGCCCTCGGGAGGCATTGGCGGCAGGGAGGCTCCAACACAATGTGCCCGGGGATGGACCCCAGGGACGGAGACACGGAGCGGGGAACAAGACCCCCAGCGTCTCCCCGCAGGCCCTGGCAGTGCCCAGGCTGGAAAAAACACTTCACATGAAAAACTGCTTAAAGCGTGAGTCGTCAGCGCCAAACTTCCTCCGTACGCAGCGCTGCGGGATTTATCCAGCTAATACCGTCTTACAGGCTTTCACAGTCAATTAGAGGCTGTGCCTGCCAAACACCTGGGAAACACATTCCCAGCAGCCCACAACAGCGCGAGCCAGAACACACAGCCCTACTCGCAAATACCCAAACGCTGCTCCGGCCCTTCGTTATTCATGTATGCCTTGACTGACAGGGACTGCTAATTAGCCAACTCACAGCTTTAATAATGGATATAACTCTATTATTTTAAAAAATAAATGGCTTGATAAACCTAATGCCATCCACAGAGGCACCCTCTTTCCTCAGCCTATAGCACTTACACCAAACAATGTCTTAAATGGGCAATGGTGATACAAGAGTCACTCTAACCACGGGCTGTAAACAAAACAAAAAAAAATGGAAAAGCAAACATTTCCTCTTTTCCTTCATAATGCCATACTGTTCACATATCCATATGAATGAAAACCTAGTAAAGCAGCAGACTTAGGAAAGGTGCGTGTATGTGCATATAAGTGCACACATAAGATATATACATGGGTGTGTATTTACATATACACATATATATTCCAAACAAAGTCTCAATATGCGTCCCAAGTCTATTGCTTTCTTAGTTAATCCAGTGTCAGAGAACAAAAGAAAGAGGCTTCTCTCAACACTAACGAAGCTCATCTTTCAATTATAAAATTCCCACACTGTCATCAATTGAAGTTACACATTCTTTCATAACTATTTTTAGTGGAGTTAAATAATAGGTAATTTTCTTAAGGATTACATTACACTGAGATGGAGCAATAAGACTTTCAGACATCCAGAATTGTTTGTGTAGAAAATAACACAGTGTATCTGATGGCAGCAAGAGCAGGTTTACGCAGGTCGTAGAATCGTGGAATGTTTCGGGTTGGAAGGGACCTTAAAGATCACCTAGTTCCAACACCCCTGCCCTGGGCAGGGACTCCTCCCACTAACACACATCCAGACATACCCTTAAAAGAAGTGAAGTTAAGCCATTTTAAACAGCATGTTTTCTGAAGGCGGGCAGCACAGGGACCCCCTTCGTCCCTGCTGCTCCTGGGAGCCGGCGCGCAGCCGGCAGCCCCCGCGCATGGGCTGTCTCCGGGCACGCGCTGCGACGGAGAGCAGACCTCAGCCCCCACCGATGATCTCCATCCACATCCCATCTGTAGCGTAAATCCTGCCAGACCATCCACAGTACAGAAACACCTGATCAATACAGATTTACAAGTAACTGCAAAGATTGGAATGAAAAAAAGACATGAGCCTTAACTATCCTGACCCTAGCAAACTCCCAATGTATTTCACATTTGACTTCTATTACTGACGTCTTACTGAAAGATTAAAGGCTATTTGAATAACCAGCGTGTTAAGAGTATTAACAACAAGAGTTAATCCAACACCCAGTATTTACAACATCATACGAACTATAATTGTTAGCAAATAGCAGCGATTAGCCACATTAATACACTCAAGTTTTCAACTACTTTGTTTCCCGATTTTGGAACGGCACGGGGAAAACAGGCCTTATGCTGAAAAAGAGTGTAAATAAAATTAATTTGGTCTTGCACATGGATAGATAAAATAGAGCTCTGGCAATACTCACAACCACCACCAAGGTCTATCTTGCATATTTGTAGGGTTTCTTTCTTTATTTATTTTAAATTAGGTCTTTAAAATTCCCCCTAGGTTTAATATTGGGATAATTACTTGTTATCTACAGCAACTATGTTTTTTAAATGTACATGGTGTGAAAACATCTGTTTTTAAGATCCAGTTTCAAAAGTGAAATCTACAACATGCTGAAGTGCCCCTCTTCCCAAATCCCACCAGAACAATCACTGAGCCAGTGAACTTTGAAAAAGGACATAAACAGAAAAAACCTCACCACGCCCCTCCAAGACCAGAATGTATTTATTAATCCCTGGGTTTTGAGAGTCTCTTCTGCAAAGCCTTGCTTGTGCTCCAGGTGCTTCGCAGCACAGCCCCCGGGAGCAACGCTGTCCTGACGCGTCTCCCAGCCGCGCCAGAGGTGGGCATGGACCCACCACGCCAACCATACCACCAAGTAGCAATTAACGGGTCATCAGTGTGTGGACACCGGACCTGCCCATTGCTAGTAATCTCTATTGACCTCTGAGGTGCTCAGCAAGCAGAGATCTTCCTAGCAAGCACGGTAAGCAAGAGAAGTCAGACGTGAGCTAGATGAAAGAAAAAGAAAATCCCTGTCATCACCGACAAGAGCCTGATGAAGAATGTGGTTCTCTGAGCCAGGTCAGAGTGAGATGCGTTGAGAGCTGTAACCTACCCCATAGCTGCTGCCGCTACCACAACATTTGAATTTTCCTATGTCCAAGTTATGACAGGGAGTAGTTAAAAACTCAGGAGATTTTTAGCTGCAGAGCTCCTATGAGGCAATGACGGCACAACAGGGAAAGCAGCCACTAAAGCCAACGATCAAAACAGTTCTTCCCGCAGGCTAGATTTTATGGAGCCTTGAAGATATCGTACATATTTCATTAATCCTGCTGGCTGTGAGAGTGGCGCACCTTTTCAGAGATGTACTGTGCCGGTGGCTTGAAGCAGCAATGCCACAGGCTGCCAGTGCTTCTACGCAAGGAATAAACGCGCCGGCGAGAGCACCACGGCTCAGCCAACCCCTCCTACGACTTTGCGACACCGGTGAGCCCGACGGCTCAGCGGTAACTGCGGAGCAGGAGGCCAGTATAAAATACTGCCTTAAATTAATAAGGTAGAATGCGTTCCAAGGAAAAAAACAAATGTAACATTATGTAAATGCTCACTTTTGTAGACAAGAACTTTCACGAACTACAGCTCAAGAGCTAAAATTCATGAGCTACATGCACTGGTCTACAGCAGTGTATCAACTACTCCAAGCAATAAGCGCCCTTTCCTTGAGAAAACACCCACATTTACAAACTAAACGCCTTTTGACAGGGCACTGCTCTGCCAGGGATGAAAGTCTGAGGCTTTCCCAGAATCGCTGCAGAACCAGTTCCAGGACTATGACAGCAGCGATGTGCACCCTGTCAGTGAGGCGGCTCCAATGCACCCTATTAAATCTGAAGAGATCTTTCATCCAGAATACCATAGTCCTAAGAACGGCAGTCAATTTACTGCTGAGTGAAGCATGTGGGATGCCAAAATGCAGTTCATCACAGTAAAAGAACTAGGTAGCAATCTAACAGATGTATTTGATAGCAGAGGAGACCATGGGCAAGTTGTTTACATCCTATTTCAGAAATAAAGCGATGAGGGAAATACTTAGAAATTAATTAAAATTTGATCTAGAGTGGGTTTTCAGTGTTACTTTTTTTCTTCTCCTTACTGCTCTGCGTGTTTCTGTAACAAGTGCATCTTCAGTCCACAGCCCAATGACCCACACGGGTTACTCTCAGCTTTACTCAGAGCCACCACAGGGACGTGCCAGTGCTGCGCTGGCGTTGCGGGAGGGAGCGGGGCAGAGGAGGTTTAGAACGGACAGTGATCTCCCGCGGGGTGAACCATCCGCCAGCACGGCTCCGTCAACACGCAGCGTAACGCTCTGCTGAGAGAAAGTCCTAAGGCCCCAGGGCTTCTACGCAGAGACTGGATGCACAGCCAGTTTCTCCGCTTTCGCTCAGGATACACCTTTAGCAACACTCAAGGGCTCAATCCTCATGTTACAACTGGGAAAAAACAAACAACCCCTAACATAATATGTTTTGAAAGCGAAGGTTTTACTAGTCCCCCACCCCTCAAAGGAAAAGAAATGCACGAGAGTATGAAACGGGACTTTTAGCAGCTTTCATGGAAGAAGAAAATAACGAATAAACACATGAGATAAAACAAAAAATACATTCTAAATGCTTTGTTAATTCCTATGAGGTTACTACAGTGTCAAAAAGGCAGCATTATGGTAATTTTGGAATTTACGTAAATACTTAATTGAAACGAGCACCCACCAGGCAGCAGTTTAGAGTTCACGTAAAAGGACATCTGTTCACTACTGCACAAGAGCAGGGCAGGCAGAACCCTCAGAAAACACTTCATACCAACGTCCAGGCGTAATGGTAAGGGCCAACTACAAAACAAAGTTTTCAATTCCGAAATCATATAGATAATTGGGTATTCACAGACAGTTTTCCCATTCAAACACTCCTGTTGTTGTTAGGGAGAGGCAGAAGTGAAATTCACTGCTGTCACAGAAGTAATCCTTTTTTTCCCCACTTCCTTTCCGAATTTCAGCCCTCGCAGAAGCTAGATGGGGAAAAAGGCCACCAGCTGCCTGATGAAGCAAATACACAATGCCCACCGCCGCTGCCCCGTCCCACCTGCTCCCTGCGCCCTCCCAGCCCACTGTGGGCACTGGCCCAGGTTGCCCAGAGGAGCTGTGGCTGCCCCATCCCTGGAGGGGTTCAAGGCCAGGTTGGACGGGGCTTGGAGCAACCTGGGCTGGTGGGAGGTGTCCCTGCCCAGGGCAGGGGGTGCCACTGGGTGGCCTGTAAGGTCCCTTCCCACCCAAACCATTCTGTGATTAATAAGGAAAGCAGCAATATTTTGTACAGAAGGATGAAGGATTTGGGTTCTCTTCCACCTGGAAAAAAGATGACTGAGGGGGGATCTTATCAACGCTTATAAATGCTTAAAGGATGGGTGTCAGGAGGATGGGGCCAGGCTCTTTTCAGTGGTGCCTGGGGACAGGACAAGGGGCAACGGGCACAAACTGGAACACGGGAAACTCCATCTGAACATGAGGAGGAACTTCTGTCCTGTGAGGGTGGCAGAGCCCTGGCACAGGCTGCCCAGAGAGGTGTGGAGTCTCCGTCTCTGGAGACATCCCAACCCCGCCTGGACGCGTTCCTGTGCCACTGCTCTGGGTGACCCTGCTCTGGCAGGGGTTGGACGGGATGAGCTCCAGAGGGCCCTTCCAGCCCTATTGCTCTGTAATTCTGTGAAGAGCATTATTGGGATATTCCATTTTTTAAACATGCTCCCCAAATCAGGCAGCGGTGCAAGAAGAGGAGCTGGAAACACCTGGGGAGGTTCTAATTGGACACGAGAGGAAAGCATTTCACAACGAGAACAATCAGCTGCTGGAATGATCTCCCCAGGGAAGTGGCGGATTACCCAGCACCGTGTGGCTCCGGCCATACCCACCCGTGGGGGCACGCATGGCGATTGGAGGGATTAAAATCATATGCAAAGCTTCCTGAGCTCCTGCATGGTAAAAAGTCACCCCAACACTCGCCGGACGCTCCCCTGCCAGCGCAGCCGGGGCACGCGTCCCGGAGTGCTCCCGGCTCCTGGGCACGGCCCCACAGCCCCGCGCACCCCGTCCCCTCCACCGCACGGGGACAGGCTCGGCCTGTCCGCGACTCTGCCTGAGACACAGTCTATTTTTAGAGCCACTAATAAGGGAGAGGAAAACAGATCCCATTCACCAGGGAACCCATCTGCTGCTCTCGGAACTTGTCCTACCCAACCCTGCTGCTCTGCACCGAAAAAAACGATTTTAACTCCTTGGCGCTAGAGCGCTTCCCCTGTGCTCCATGGCACCGAGCTGCGTTAGGAGGACTGTGTGCGTGGCACATGCTACAGCCGCTGCCCTCAGCACACGCACCACACGCTGGGAAGTGCCTGTACAACCACAGTGTCACACGTCACCTCGTCAGCTCCGAAGCCTGGGTTTGAGATGGTCCTGTTCCCCCCTTCCAGGGGAAGGCCTAATTCCAGCTACAGCAAACGTGCCGAGAAGTACGAAGGAGGGGGTTGCAGGCCAGAAAACATCTTTAACATTGATGGAAATCATCCAGGTTTTTCATTTAGCCTTTTTCACCATAAAGTTCAAAGTAAAAGTCAGCTCTCATGTGGGTGAGTTTCCACAGGAAATCCTGCCCTGCGTTCACTCTTATCCCTAAAGAGAACAGTTTCCTTTTGCTTGAAAGGCAACTGCCTCGTGTGCTATGCCACAGTGAATACTTTTTAACACTAAATATAGATTCTCAAGGAAGGAAACGTCAGGCAGACAACAAAAGCGAGGAACGTTAGCATGCACTGTGTCAGATGGTGCAGGCTCTCCGAAAACACGCCTGACCATGAGAACACATGCTCTGTTAACACGAAGAAACGGCAGACTAACGAACAGCAGAGATAAGAACGTTTTTCTCCAGTTTGAGAAAAATCAACTGCTGCTTAAAATAAATTCTAAAAAACCCAAAGTAACAAAACCATGCATGGATCAGAAATATTCCCAATTAGCACCCCAGCCTTGCATGATCATCTGACTGTTCCTCATCATGTTCATGGATATATAAACCTGTGAGATTTTATTTTTTCAAGCACACAGACTTAGTCCAGCTCTGTAAGCCTGCACCTTTTATTAGCCCGGGAAGTCCCACACGCTGCACGGAACACAAGCTCGAAATCACAGGTGCCACCTTCCCTGCAGGTCCCCTCACAGGCCAGCCCATGGTTTGTCAGCCAAGCCCTCGCAGTTTTGCTTGAGAAAGTGAAACCATGTTCGTAACGAACCATACAAAACTTAAGCCCTTTGCGTGACCCACTCCACAGCAGAACCCACAACACACATGGTGCCATCTAATTTCAGTTCTGCCTTCCAGTTGTCCCACGCCGCAGAGGACAAACGAGCAGCACCGTGAGCTAAACTGGAGGCTGCTGCATCTGTTTGGTTATTTCCCCCGAAGCCCCGCTGGGGCTGGCGGCTGCCCTGGCGCTCGCGGTGCGCCCGCTCCCAGCGGGTACCACGGCCCCGGTGGTGCTCTGGCCCCCGCTCACCGCCGCCTTCCCCACACCGTCCTTCCTCCAGCCGCAGGCAGAGACGGCCCCTCTCCCACTAACTTCTCCAAGCCCATCCCCACACAGACTCCTGCCGAGCTCCTCCACCTCCAGTCATACGCTCCAAGACCCCTTGACAAGAAAAACAAAGATAAAGAGTGCATTTCTTGTGTAAAATAAATGTGTGCTTCAACTCAAATTGAAGATCCAGTCCAGAAGTCTTTACTTTCACCCAAAGAAGTCCAAGCAAAGTTATCTGAGTACAACCGGAGGTCACAAAACAAAGCTCAGTTTGTTCCCTGGTCCTACCGTATATGGTTAAAACGAGACACTTTCACTCACTACCAAACTGACAGGTGACCGCGCGAGGCAACGTTCCTCCAGCAGACCTCTTTCTGTACGGCGACCGCCTCACTGCAACTGCCCCCACCCCAAACGTGTCGGCTCTGAGGCTACAGCCCAAACGTCATCCTCCCCTCCTTCTGTCTTTATAGGCAGTTATCGTATTTTTCCTTGGTTTAATATTAAAGTGTTGGTACAGTTATCCAACTTCCATTTGTCTCCCAACCAAACTCTTCAAAAACTGTTACATTAAATTTCCATTTTTTCCTGAGTATGACTATGGATACAACACACAAGGCCGTTACGATCACCACCAGAGGGAAGTATCAAAGCTTTCATTACTCTTCGGGAGTAATGTAACACACAGTATCAGCACCACCTGAATAAAGGTTTAATTTTAATATATTATTAACCAATTTTTCAAAGAAAATTATCAAGCTGACTATGCATTTGCAGGTGTGGACAGATTAATCAATGAATTAAGTTCTTTTCAAACAAGTATGACCAGTGGGCAGGGGTGTAAAAGGTGTTAAATGTCTACAGTGCTTGTGAAAAACCTCTGGCTGGGAAGCGGCTACCAAAACCCAAACTGGCGTTTCAAAGAGAAAAACTGCCAGAGCAAGCTCCATCGGATTTTCCCATAGCTTTCCATCTTAATTTCCTGCACAATTTTCCATTCTTTAGGCAAGAAACTTTTTGTTTGAACCTGACCAAAACCAATGACAGATGCGAATAAAGGCTAACAACGCACTGGGTTTGTAACTTTCACTGTAACTCTGCAAAACAAAAATGGAAATTGAGCTAAAGCATCCCCATTTCCACAGCTGACCTCACGTCATGCTTTGCAGAATTAGCGCCCAAATTACCTTTCTGCAGATTTTTACTGAGTAACAGGGAAGGATCACATTAGTCAGCAAGCAAATGGTACAGAAATTAAAACACTTTTTTACAATATACCCACTGAAGCGAACTGGCTGCCTTCAAAGCAGGAGTTTACGCACAGAACTAAGGTTACTGCCGTTCAACCCACGCAACGGTACTGGCAGTTTACAGGCGTTTATTAGGCATCAAGTACAATCTTTGTTGTTAGCGCCTACAACTGCACTGATCGCCTCAACACTCAGCAGTTTTTGCTTTGTGTTTGTGATTTATGCTTTTTTTTTAAAAAAAAAAAAAGAAAACTCCAAATGCCAGGTGAGTACCTCAGTCGTCATTTCTATGAAAAATGGAATTTCTCACAGGTGGATACAGAAAGAAACTTGAAAACATGACGCAAGTGCTCTCTAAGGTATAACACGCAGGAAGCAAATGAGTAAGCCTGATTTCCAGCGTGCTGCAGCGGTTACAGTCTGGGCAGGGGGATGCTCCAGCTGCCCGACACCGCCCCACTCATCCTGCTGCCCCTTGACGCTCTGCAAACAGCACAGAAACACCTCCAACTCCAGCCCCAGGCACGAAAACAAAACTATTTTCACAGCATGAGCAGCGATGAGCAGGCTGCACAGCCCTACCGAGCTCCTGGGTGCTCGGGGGTATTACTTCTGCAAAATTATTTTTCAAAGTGTCTTTTTTGTAAAAGTGAAAACCAATCTATTTACCATGCTTTACAAAACACCTTTTTGAGATATGTTTAATATTAAGTAGCAACTAATTTCACACCAATGAAATCATAAAGGGTAAAGCAGGACAGTAAGCTGGATAAGGAATACATTACTGCCACAAACATGGGCACAGATGCAAAGAAGCCGCGGTGGGGACAACAAAGAGCTGCGCTACGCCAGCGGAAGGTGAGCAAGTTTTACCACCCAACTTACTGCCCCCGGCGACTTTCCTTCAAGGGTTCTGTGATCTGCTTCCCATCTGACTGCACTCCTCCATCCACCTTTACCTTGCCTCAGTTTCTCATGTCCCAGGTGACCACTGGCAGCATCCCCTCCCGTTCTCATCTTCCACCCGCGGTTTCCCCCATCACCCCCTCTGCTCCCCCCGCTCACGGAAACCCTGAATTAGAGCGAGGAGGAGCGCCAGCCCCCGGCGTGCCAGCAGCTACAGATGGACACCTGAGGGGAAAAAAGACAGCCTGTGCCCCAACATGTTATATATATATATATATATAAATGTATTATATATGTATATGCAAATATAACTTTAATTATATTTTAACTGTTAAAAATATAAGATTACAGGGAGATCAGCAGGCCAGAAGTCAGGCATGGAAGGCTGCTGTTTTCAGCACACAAGCTGTTCAACTCTGGTCAAACTTTTGCACTGCCCCCTTGAAAGCTTTTAAGAAAGTTTTGGAGATTTTTACAAGGAGGTTTCCCAAACATAAGAAGCATCCTGGGACAGAGCAAAACCGTGTCTCCTGGCAAATGCAGTGGGTGAGCAAATCAAGACAGGGAACTTTGGCCAAACAAAAACCAACCAACCAGGAGCCAACCCCCCACTATTACTTGACAAAAAACGTCTCAGGAAGGCTGCAGAAAACAAGGGAATTTTACACTAAGCCAAGCAGCTTATTCTCAAAATAAGAGGACGTGAAATAAAGGAAGCGGGTGAAGTTCCCTGTGACAGACTAGGAGCATTATCTGTGCGAGTGCAGTCTGAACAGACACTAGGCGAGACACGACTGCATCCATCACAGGTAGGGAAAAGCATTTTACAGCCGTCGGGATGCAAACAACCACCCAAACAGCAGTCAAGCAGCAGGAACCACCATTAGCCCAGACTGCATGCAAAATATTAGCAAGATTACGACTGAGCCTGAACTTGAGGAGCCAGGAAAATACTGTCTGCATCAGCGTGGATAAACTACTCGTGTGGACTCCAAAAGAGATTCACAAGCTGGTGGGGGAAGATGCTGTTGGTAGAAAGCTTCACAGATATAAACAGAAAAATAAAAATGGTTAGGCTTGGCAATATACAAAACCACAGATGTAAGAACAGCAAAATATACGCAGAGAATCTAGAAATGTTTTCCAAATCACAAAAAGCAGAACCTCCCAGTTTACAGCTGCACCCACCTGCACAGATTCAACACTGTAAGGAAGCCTGGCCCCAATTCCACCATTTCTTGCCTGTTTTTGTAGAGAGCTGTAGCCTCCTAAGACCATTCCTGCCAGATCCAAGTACTGGCCAAAGTAAGAGGCCTAAGGCCCCGTGCTTTCCGCATGAGCTGCGCCCAGCCCCTCGCTGGTGTGGGAGGGGGGCTTGCAGACCACCTCCCCCTGTCCCCGCTGTACTCACCCCACAGCGTGACGGAACGCGGGACCGGGCTGCCCAGGGAGGCTGTGGGGTCTTCATCCTTGGAGCTGCCCAGCCCCTGGGCAGAGACCCCTGAGCTCCCGCCAGCCCCAGCCCTCCTGCGCTCTGTCTTCAGACTCTCACGGGTTTTTTCTTCTCCCCCCACAAAATGGTGGCCCGCGGGTTGTTAAAGGGACAACTGTACATATTCACCCAACCGTTGACTGCACACGGAGCAACCAGCATTGGGGTTCGGCTTGTGGATCCCCCTTGCTGAACTTCCACCCTCCCTACAGAGCGTGCCAAGCTCTTCCAGCCCCCTTACTGCCCTTTCTGCCGAGGGAGACATACACCAACGCCAACAGGGGACCCCCTCACTGATGGAGGCTCCCCCCAACATCAGCCTCAAAATAACCAGTGTGGGAACCAGTGAGTTTAAAAGGATGTGCCACAGAGAGCTGTGCCTTGTTTTCTGGCCTGTCGTACCCTCTTCTCAAATCTCAGCACCGCTCCAGAACCACACCAAAGACCACTAATTCTCTGCCAAATCCATACAGCAGCTTTCCTACCTCACATTCACCTCGTGGGCTCTTCACCGCTGGGACACAGGGTGGGCAGCTACACGGTTACATGCCAACTGCAGGAGTCAGTCTTTAAAGTACATGACACAAGCATGAGGTATGTTAACTTTCAGTGACATAACCCACTTAAAAAGTAGAATTGTTAGAGCTCCCTATTTTTTAAATATTCAACAGTACAGAAATAAGAAGCTGGGGAACATTATCTCGGAGCATTTCCGAGATAAGAATATATCTGGGAGTCAGGAAGAAAATGCAAAGAACTGTATTTCCTGTGTCTATATATTTTTTTAATATACAGCCAAGAGATAGCTTTGCCTCTCAATGACATCATTAACTCTTTAATACTGAAGTTGGCTTATGAGGTCAGCAAGATCTTTTGCAATGAGGGGAACTTTACTTAACAACCGTGGAAAATCCCCCAACATACGAACAGAAGTGCCCTCAACCCACGCGGCACTGAAGCCCCATGGAATGGACATGACACCCGCTCTGGGGCCACGGAGGAGCCACCACTGCTCAGCCAGGAGCCCACACAGGGCATAGGCAAGGTGGGCCACTGGCCACCCCACCAGAGCCCTGCCAGGCTTCCCCAGCACGGGGACCTGGCGGGACCACGGCCACACGGGCAGGAGGGGCACGGAGCAGCCCCCAGGCTGTGCTCCAGCCGGGGCATGGCAGCGGGGTGCCAGCAGGGCAGAATCCTCACCTCCCATCGCCTTCCCTGCCCCACTGGGATGGCTGCACCCGGCAGTACCCTCCCAGCCCCCCAGTGCACCTCCAAAACACCAGCAAAAACTACACGGTGATTACTCACTCAGTTTCCTGATCCTCACCCTAAAAACCAGGGGCTGAAGAAGACAGACTACTGCTCTTCACAAAATAAGAGGGTTGAGCCAAATGAAAGAGGTCAGATTTTTCTCCCCCCAACTCATTACATAGCACTTCGCTTTCTACACTCATCTTAAGAATTATTCACAAGACACAGCCAGGAATAGAGACTTTAGAAGTTACATGCCCGGAACATTCTTCCTTACTGTAACGCATTTCTCACTCAAACAAGAGACAAGACTGCAGCAAGAGAACTGATGTTACATTTTCCCAGAATTATGGAACTCTTGTTGACCTACTGTACATATACAACTTGGCGTAATAGCCTAGAATAAATACACGCTTGACAATTAAACAAAACACAAGTCATGCTGCAAGAATATGTACTCTGGGTCCTGCTTGTCCTCGGTGTTTTAAAGAAAAAGAATCACTCTCTATTTATAACTGAATATTCACCATCAACTGAATTCTGTTGTTGAAAACACAGACTGGGGGGGGGAGACAGACATCTACAGATTAAAAACTTATTTTCCATCTCAAAAAGCCTCCTATAATTAGAAGCAAGGGTGCGTCTGCCACAGGGATGGACCCCGGGAGGGGAGGTGGACCCCCACGCCGCTGAGCGGCTCAGACTCCCCCAGGGGAGCCCGAGGCTGGCGAGCTCACACTGCTCCTGCCACGGTGTAAGGCAACCCTACCCTATGGATAAAAAAGTAACAAAAACAATTTCCATGAACATCTTGTGGACACATTTAATGAAGCGGTAGGCTTGATTCAACACTAAAACCCAAACGAGCAATCCCACCAGGTATCAGTGGAAATCTCCTGACCACCAGCCAGTAATAATACTATTATAGCCAAAATTTATTCTGTGTTCGTGGCTCCAGAAATTCAAAGCCACTATGGAAAATTTTGTATATTTAAACCTAACTATTAAGAGATATCCTGTTTGCAATGAGGTAACACCTCTATTTTTCTCTGTCACAAGGAAGTGCACTTCACCTAGTATCAACATTTCTGAACGGCGCTGGAATGGCTCTTTTCCTGTTTAGGAAAATGGGATGCAGGCTCAAGCTAGACTCCGACAAAAAGTAAAGATTACTTTTATTGACTTTTTCCCCCTGAAATTCTTTTGAACAGTTTGAAACATTCCAAATGCGTAATAGGTCACACTGGGAAAAACCACCTCGAGCTTTCTCTGAGCACTCGAGTGAGACTAAACTGAAACCCGCTCACTGGGGTCGACGGCTCGAGGATGCACTTCAAGAGACCACTGCAAATATGAGGACACACTTAAAAGGGCAGTTGTAAATGTTTTTTTAAATGTTTCTCTTGGAGAGCTCTGGAAACAGATATTTATGTTGTGATATGTGAGTTGCTACAAGAAAAGTAAAAGAAAAAGCTGCCGTTATGTTTGGGATTTAGAATGAAGACGGTTAACACGGCCGCCACTCCCCTGGCGCAGGCTGAGCCAGGAAATCGCCCCACGGCTCTCGGGCTGCTGCCTCCCGACAGCTCGTCCCAGGAGAGGAGAGCAGAGGAGGGCTGTGACGGGCGCGGGGGACAGGACGGGGGCTGCACCTCCAGAAACACCCTCCCCGAGCAGCACCCTGCCGGGACACGGCCACTCCACAGCGCTGCCGGAGCAGGGGATGCGCTCCGCGGGCTCCGTGCCTGCACAATTAGGGACAACTCAATTTATTTTTTCTAGGGAACGCATCCCTATGAATTAGCATGAACAATTCAAAATTACACAGTCATTACAAAAGTACAGTTGGAAGGCAGACATGTAAAACAAAAAATACCATTACACTGTAACATTAGGTGTTTTAAACTTACTCTGATGAATCTCTCAACAGCCGTAGACTAAGAGACAACTTTCACAGCAACCCCACTAGAATAAAGCAGCTTTGAACTGACCTTCATTCACCGATCTCTCTCTCGTCCCCCCTCAAAAACCTCACAAAACAAACACGGCTCCAAAAAAATGCCACAGGCTGTAGCACCAAAAGCTTTGTGATTCCAGTTTTTAATTTCACTGAATATTTACACCAGCTGGAGTGCAGCATTGACACCAAAACAGTGGGTGTCCTAAAAGAAACCCCATGCAGTGTTGGAGGAGAGCACCCACCAAGGCCTCCCCCTCACCCAGCTGCAGCTGGGACCCCTCAGGAGCACAGAGCTTCTCCGGAGGGGACACCTTTCCTCTGGGAAGGAAACTCACCCTCGCTCCTCCCAGAAACCAGCCACAACATCACCTCGTTTGGGGTGACCCCGTCCTCGGGAGGCAGACGAGAGCAGAGCCGAAGGGAAGGCACCACACCACCTCTGAGGAGTGACAGGGTGGCACTGTCAGTACGAAAGATCCTAACCAGCCTGCACAGGGAAAAATTAAACACTGAGACCACGTAGAGCCAGCACGGAGCAGTCGACAAAGAGCCCACCTACAGCCCGCCTGCCCCCATCTCCCCAGCACAGCCCCTGCAGCGCAGGCGGGACCTGTCCCACCTCAGGGACACAAGCCAGCCTGCGGCCACCAGGCTGGACACTGGTCCCCAGCTTGTCCCTGTGCTCCTTTGTGCCTGGACTCGGATCTGGTGTGAAGCAGGTGGTACCCACGGCACAGAGGTCAGGAATGACACAAATAGCTGGATTCAGGGATGGAGAGCGCGGCCACAAGCCAGTCACACCACTGGACTGAGACATCACGTCCTACTTCCAGGCACACGAAGCAGACAGGACAGACGTGGAAACACACTATTCCCCTGCCTTTCCTCCTTCAGCAGTTTCCCCAGAGGCCAGCATGGTGCCAGTTTTCTCAAGACACAGTAGAAAAACGCTTGTTTTCAGATTTTCCAAGGCCACAGCCTGTCTACTTCCAAGGCCACGCAGGCAGAGCCCCCAACCTCATCTGCAGCAACCACAGCAGAGCACTGCATGTGTCTGACTGCCCTTGGAGCTGGCATCCCCCAAAGAGGTCACAGCTATTATTCATTAAATAATACTTAAACATGAGCACTATTTCTCACAATATCAGATTTCGCTCACTGAGAAAAGTGGCAGTATCAGGCCCCCTGTATCGAGATTTCTCACTGCACAACAGTTTTCTACACTGAAAGACTGTTTTCCAACTCATAGCACCTTGCAATGCATCAACACAACATATAGTCTAACTCCAGAGGGAAAAGTTATGTAAACTGTCAAATCCTACAGCAAAAAATCCACAGTCATACTAATTTTGTTTACACAATAATAGTTTTGTTTACACAATAATGACTAAAACCTGTTTCCATCCTTGAAACAGATTTCAGTTTTCAGAGCAAGCCGAGCAGTAAAAACTGTGCCTCTGACCAATCCAAGCCTTTCTGAAGGAGCCCAGCAGCTGTTTCGCACGCCCCGCAGCAGCCCCAGCTCGGCCACTTCTGTCCCCCCAGAGCCCCCCGGGCCGCGCAGAGGCAGAGAGGGGAGCAGTCTTGTGCGGCTTTCGGGAGACAACGAGAAGGTGACCCCAACGCTGACACAAACTTCACATCCTAAGGAGAAATGGAATTCCCTCCCCCAAAAGTAAGCCCTATATTTCATTGCCAGAATATCTTTTGTTTACCTGTAAAGCCAAATGTAAGTGAAGGCACTATACTTGGCATTTTAAAAACCAACTGAACAAGCGCAAAAATCTTTTTCCACTCTGTTCTTACAGCCCTTTTACATGCCTAGCTGTCTTTTGCTCCCCTCCTTCAGCTTTCACACAAAGTATTTTCCATAGTTACACAAGATTTACTCGTAAATGCAGTTAGGGGTTAATAAAACTAACTAGAAAAAAATTACTACTTAACTAACTCTTAGTTAGTACGTGATACACACAGACTATCGTACTACTATTTTACATCTCTATTTAAAACTAAAAGGGTTTGGTATGCTGGGATTAGCTACATCCATCCTGGTATGTTCACTGTCTGACCCCAGAGGCCACCACAGTCACATCAAAACAGAATCTCAAACTTTCTCACAAATTCCATAGCAAAAGCATCCGTTTTCTTACATTGCCTTTTCAAGGGTTCAGATGATCAACATTCCACCCACCCAGCCAGTTCAGGTGTCCTTGCATGACAAGGACAGGCTGAAGATGCTGGCAGTAGAGCTCAGTATCAGTTCATCTGCTTTTTCACTGATTTTATTTTGAGAGTAGACAGTTCGAAGTGACAGGACATAGTTTAATAGATCTACTCTTGTTTTCAACCGTAACTTGCCTGTCAGAGATCCTTAAAAGACACCCCAAACTTCTGAACCATATTTTAACCACAGAATTTTCCCCCTGGCCTCCAATTTCTGGTCTTTAATAGAAAGATATTAGCTGTAGTGATCATTTCACAGTACATACTGATTAAAGCGCAAAAGAGTAAATGATGAAGCTGTGACCACTCCTGAGGGCTTAAGAGGGTTCTGGAAGCTGCAGTCCTCCTTGTTCCTGAGGCTTCTCCTGTGACTGGTGCATCAAGCTGCAGAATGCTCCTTCAGAGACGACAGCAGCAGCCCCTAACTAGAAACCAGGGCACGAGGACAGGGAAACCTCAGCAGGCTAGGGAAAATGAGCATATCGTTACAGAGCAATTGATTTCCCCCAGGAGAAGTAACTTCGTTATCTCTAGCCTCTTCATTAAAGCAGCCTGCAAGTACTCTTTCAGGATCCACCTTGCACCTCCACCACCCTGTAGCTTTGCTTTGCTCCCAGGGTCGTTTCCCAGCCGGGACGTGCCAAGCGGGACCAGCAGCTGCCCATCCGCCGCGCGTCAGAGAGCACGGACCAGGGCGGCCTCCCAGAGCAGCAGACAGGGGAGTTCACTTTAAGGGGGCCCATTTTAACCAAAATAGCACAGCGCTGGCAGCTGTCTTCAGACACATCCTTCACGCGCAGCTTTACAGTCAGAAAATTCAGGATAAAAACACAAGATTCAAAGTAGAATCCTAGTCCAGGTTCCCTGACCATCCAAGATCAGGCTTCTCATCCGCGCAATCCCATCTGGATCAGATGACAGTGACAAAAAGCAATTAACGAAGCAGCCTAGATTACACACGCTCAACTTTGTTCTGCAGTTCAGCTGTGATTTTTAAGCAATATATTATATTTACAGCCCAATGACAGGAGTGAATAAAAGCAGATTCTCAAAACCTAGACAGATTCATAGCACATACATAAAATTAGTCATGAATACCTAGCTTAAGACTGATAGAAATGGTCCTCAGGGGAGCAATTTGATCTAACCAAGCTGAATTCTGATTACAGACTGCAAATTCACTCACTCAAAAGGAATGATACGCCTCTACATATAGGGGAGTTGTATATATAGAAATAGATGTATATATCTATATCTCCCATGAAGAACTGAAGTCCTTGAGGCGGTATTCTGGCCCCGGCAGAGTTTCTAACGACACTGACTGCTGTAACAGCAAGATCAACGGCAGTGGGGAGAGCTGGTGGCCGTGCAGCGGGTGCCACCGCTGTGGCTCTGGGCGAGGACGCGTTGAACAAACTGGCAGCACCAGTGAGACAGTTCAGACCAGTGAGCCCGAATTCCGTAGTGTTTGTTCATACCCTGCAGAAGTTTACACAGAATAGCAGGGGAAGCAAGCGCATATTAAAACTAGCACTGCCAACTCTAAAGTAAGGATTTCAGAGACCTTTAAAAGGCAGGCAAGTTGATACAGTCAAAAATTAATTAAATCCATTTTCCTTCCAATTATCCATCATTTCAGGTTGGATTTTTATATGGTTAAGTATGAACAGGAATGGTCTATTTACAAAAGGAAAGATTTTCATTTTTAATTAAAAAAAAATAAATTCATTTGTACCTTAACAAAGTTAAGTTTCCAAGTAAACTTGTATAACTAAGGATTAATTTTTTTTTTTTTTTTTTTTTTTTTTTTTTTTTTTTTTTTACACTGCTTCATTCACAGTTCCAACATAATCAGGGACAAAACCACTTCACTTAGTAGCCTTAAAACTCAGAGTCAAGGTTACTCGTGAAATACTCTCTAATTCCAGCAGAGGTGATCCTGGACACAGTCCTATGCTTACAGAACAGAAGGATATTGTTAAACACCAGAGACAGCAGAGCTATTAAATAGAACAACTATTACCAGAAAGGAGCAGTGAAGAAGAAAAGCATCATTGTTCCCACATTGACCCAGTCTTGCGTGCACCATGAATATGTTAGCAAATACTTAACACCACAAGCACTATGGAGTCACAGTCTTAGTGTCTTCTGGAGCTATGAAAACCTGTTGTTATGGTTTTACTTCACTTTCGGAAGACTCTCACATACAAAAATACATTCCTTCGTATCAATTTTTGTTAATAAAACAACAACAAAATAATGATTTTTTTTTTCTACTTATGGTCGATAGGACTGAATCTACTGGATTTTCTCTGAACGAAACTAAAAGGCAAGATGCACTCCAGCCTTACAACAGATATTTAGCCCACAAGTTCGGGCTACTCTCCACAAGATAGAACTACTCTGAAGAAGGTGCTCAAAATCAATGGGTTCTTTCCAAAACCACTTCGATTAAACTATGTTACTTGCTAATATGATATAAGAGTGCAAAGACACAGCACTTTTAACTGAAGACTTCATAGTCTTGTAGGTGTGACTTAATGCATTAAATGCACCTTGCCACCATAGGAAATACAGCAAATACAGCAACTAAAATAATTTTTAAAAAATAATAAAAAAAGATTGGGGAGTTAGGCTCCAAGTCTATTCTGGTGCTTTTAAAGTGTTTTAGCTTGCGTTTTACCCTGCATTATCCAATATACATTATTTTCCACAAAGACACAAAGCACTTACCAGAGAACTTCACAGCACCCAAGGCTAAGCTAGGACAGGCATTAAAGTTGCGGGCCAGACCTTGAACTGTTTCCTGGACATCTGCCATTCCCAGGCAAACAGCTTTGCCAGGCTGGAAATGACTCGAGTGGCAACAGCATGAGAGCAGCAACAGGGAAATTCCAGCACATTTCAACCAGGACAGGGGAACAAGAGCCACAAAAGAGCCCTAGATTTGACTTCTGCTTTTCCTTAAAGAGCATTAATTCCCAAACATTTCTCTCACTTATTTTAGATCTCATTAAATACTTAAGTTTTCTAAAAGTCCCAAATCACGCTCATTCAGCTGACACTAGGTAGATCTCAACCTTACCTGAGGCAGCTCCTCTAGGTTCTCCTTGCTCTTCACACTGCTTTACAACCTGGTCAGCAATGGCTGCCTCGTCAGGATATTTTAATTCCCATCAGGTGTGACCTGGACTCCGGTCTCCCAGCTGGCCCCACTCTGCCTGTGTGGGCTTGCAAGCAGCCGTGGAGCACCAGGACTGCAGAGGAGCAGCCAAGTCATTGCTGCTAATTTTCTCAAGATCTGTTTTGCCTCCCCTGCAGCGCTTCAGCCCTGCCTCGCTTGCAGAGGCGGCCGAGGCGCGTGGCCGTACATCACCAGTACAGCTCTTCAGCTGGGCGGGGGGACGAGGGATACTGGGGGTCATGAGCTGAAGAGACCTGCCCTAAAATTCATCCCAGTGTGCCCAGTGGCTTCCTCTAGAGAAAGTCCCTTTTCTGTGATGGCACTCAAAACCAAATTAGAAGAAAGAGGTCCCTCCACAGTGCATTTATCAACAAACACAGGTACCTGAAAGAATTCTACAGGGAAAACAGGAAAACTGCTTGGTCTTTCTAAACTCTGGAAACACTCTGAAACTCTGCATAAAATATAAGTAATAAAAAATGATTCTGATATTATGTTGGTTACCAGAAAACACAATTATAACCAAATAAAACACAAGTCACAAGAGATATGGAAAAACAACACAATCTTGGCTTTAAAGCATCCAAACTTCACAGTAATAGTTTTGCATTTCACTTGACAGTTCACAAAAAGACAGACCACCTCCAGCCCAAATATAAAATAAGTATTCCATGTTTTGAAATAATTTATCTAGATCCTAGCCAGATTACCACACGCACACCAAATCGAGAATCATTCGGATTTACCGCACTGTTGCTGATACAGATTGCCATGGAGATCGGACTCTTCTGCACTGCAGTGTGCAGCCATCCCAGGAACACCCCCACAAACAGCGTGCGACAACCGAACGCTGCCGTGGAGATGGGGCAGAAGACATCCCGCAGCCAGGGCCGTCCTCACAGCGAGCACCGCCTCGGCGGCAGTTACTCAGCTACTTGCCATCGGACGAGCCCGGACACCTGGAGAAGGCAACTCCGTCACGCAGTCCGGCTTTCTGTCCCAGTCTGCGGCGCTGGGCTGCTCTCACACACCCTGGTGGGGCATCTTTTATCTGCGTTCTGGTACATGTAGCACTATCTCCCTCACTCAGCTTTGGTAGAAGAGCAAAAGGAAGACATAAGCTTAACAGGTGACAGATCTCGGTTTTATCACTGCATTTAGAGTCTGAGCTTGAGGTTTAAAATGTCTTTTCATTAGTTGTATTTAACAGCAGAGAACCATTCCTGTGATGGCAACACCCAGCAGGCAGTTTATGCCTGTACGGTTCCTAATTCTGCTAGACATCAACCTTAGCTCCACAACAGCTAAACCCAGGAAGAAGCCTGACGCCTGGAGCACGAACACGCTTGCAGAGAACTGCCCAAAGGAACTCCAGCCACTCCACCCCCAACACAAAGTTTCGGTTTCATCATCTTTTGATTTCCCTTCTTTGCATAGTGCCAGATTTAAATTTTTATCTGATGTCCAGATGGCTGGCTCCTGAACACAATTTTTACTTACAGCAGTAAAAAATTAAACCCTAAGAGTATCAGAAGTATCGTTCCTAAATGTATATGCTGGTACCTAGCTTTAGCTTCTTCATGCGTTGGACACAAACTCTTAGGTACTACTGAGAACTAATGCTAAAAACAATCCGTCAGAGTAACGAGAATAACCCTGGTGTTAGAGAGGACCTTTCACCTTCTTGAAAACATCCCAAAATGTAAATATTTAAGAGTTAATAAAACAGCCAGACATGCGCAGCCGAGAGATTACTTTAAACAAGACGGAGCACCCCATCCTTCACTTGTGCCGCAAGGGATTCACCAGAATGGAGATCCCCAGCAGTGTGTAGGACCCCATTCTCCCCGGGGAACGCACACACATACTCACCCCCTCCCGCACTGCTCCCACGCCGGGGGTACCCTCATCCTTCACCCCCTGGCCAAGGCCGGCACTCGGCTTTCTGCCAGGCGGCTGAGGGTGCCCGCAACCCTCAGAACGCACTCGCTGGCTCCAAACGCGCCACACGCTTGCGGCAGCCCCCGGCACGGGAGAAGATGCCCAGACCCAGAGTGGCACACAAACCTGGTGCTGCCGGGAGGGACCGGGGCAGAGAGCCAGCCTTGGCAGGCCTGCCGGCACCTCTCCAGGACACCTGGCACCAGAGACCAGTACCATCCGTGCCAGGAGCAGCGACAATCCAAGGAGGCCCCTTTGCCTCTCGGGGCTGGCGCGGAGGCGTCCCCACAAGACACGGCCGCACGGCAGAGATGGCGCCGAAGCTGGCAGGAGCATGAGCTGCCGTGGGCAGAGCCACCGCAGTGCTGCCGGGACTCACTAGTGTCCCAGGGACAGGGACAGAAAGCGTTTCTGGTGATGCGCGGGAGGGATGGGAAGGTACCGGCAAGTTTGGAAACCAGTGTACTCAAATCGCGGGCAGGTAACTCCTGGGAAGATTCTGGTGACAATGTTTTGGCCTGTCCACCTTCCCAGCTGCTGTAACTCAGCTAGGGAAGCTAAAAATACTTTACTTTCTAAAAATTACTTTTCCATATAAGGAAGAGCTGCCATTACCACAACGATGTTACCACGCAATCACCACAGAGAGGGAAGTTGGTCTACATAACCGTGGCTGGATGGAGGCAGCCCCTGCGATAATCCTCTTTGGAAGAGGAGACCGCGCCGTGGCCGGGCTCAGCTCGGCAGCCAGCGCCGCTGCCAGAGCCGCTGCCAGCGGGAGGGTGGCCGCCCCCGACCATCAGCCCGGCCGGAGGGAGCTGACACCCCGCTGACAGCCAGCGGCAGCTCTGCGGCGTTCCTGCACCCACGGCCGGGCCCTGCCTCTTCCCTCCCAAAGCAGCGCCCGCCGCCAGCCTCCCCCGCTCAGGAAGATGGCTGCTCGACAGACAGGCCTTCGGGGGAGAGCCGGCCCCGGGTCGCGGGGACGGGGGGTGTGGGGGAGGCCCCAGAGCCACCCCGGCCACACTGTGCCCACAGGAGCAGCCACCCAGCCCAGCCTGGCAGGAGCACTGGGGCACATGCCACTGTATACACGTGCCCCTAACAAACTATCAGAATTTTTTTTAATGAAATCAGTACATACCAGTATTCCCTCTTTTTCTACAGCAAACACACTCGGAAACCATTGCTTTACATTAGGAAGTATTCCATAGCGTTATTAGAGCGACAATTCATTAATACACAATCTTGCTTATAAACAATTAATCCTGATAGACAAGACAGCTATTCAGAATCCACTTCATTTTCTGTCTTGGTGTTAAACACAGTAATTCTTAACAGCTGGTAATACTGCAGGCACACAGCCCTCCTGGCAATGACAGCGGATTCACAACAAATGTAACAGGCCACGTTCCTTGCGACACAGCGCTGACCCGTTCTGCATTTTTCAAAGTTCAACAAGAAAATGTCATTGGTGTCTTTCTGAAAGATTTGTCCTATTTTAGTACAAGGGATCAAAAGTTACAGTCCTATTGCTCTATTGGTATGTGAGCAGCAGGAAAAATGCTAAGAGAAGGGATGGTATAGTGTAAAAACGAGGACATCTACAATAAGAGAAAGCCTAGAGAAACAGAGAAAAAAGAAAAAAAAAAAGTCATTGCATAGAAGACTTAGAAAAAAATCATACAAGACTAATACATTCTCTGGACAGCCTCACAGAAAGCTCGATATTCCAGCTATCAGTAAGAGATATCAAAACACTGCATCAGAAGTAGGTAACGAGAATGGTTTTGAAGTAATAAACCATCAGATTTCCAAAGTACATCACTGGTATAAAAAGCAAATTAATACAAAGTCAGACCCCCCCCTCCTCAAATCTGTGACCCTCAGCAGCTAAGCACCGGATCTACCAAGTCAGATCCCTCTGCATTTCCTCGCAAGACCAGGTGATGGACAGACATCCTTCTGAGCTCTGAATTTTAGAGAAGGAAGAACATTATCTCTTTTTACAGGACCTGGTTTTAAAAGACTCATTGATTTCAAGAGAATTTTAATCAGTCAAGTTTTGAGGAGAAAATCAGTTACAACAATGACAACCACTGTCATTAATCCCTACAGCACAAAAAGGTCAGTATACATTTCCTCATCCAGAAGTCAAAGAGGCAAAAAAATACACAATCTATCACAATGCAATGAAGGCTACAGGTAACGCCACTGGTATTCTACGCGTAGCTAATAAGAGTAGGAGTCTTCCCCTTGCATTTGAGAAGTCAGTGTTAGCAAACACCGAATACAAGGGTGGAAAGCAGTCCGACGCTGTAAAGCCAGGTCACACCTGCCCGTGTGTTCACTGGAATGTGTCCACTCTGCACGCGGGAGCAGCTAACGTGCTCACACAGGGCACATTTTTAAGTATCATTTCTTTGCTTAGTTTCCAAATGGTTCACATCTGCCCCCAGCAACAGTGACACTTAACCCAAAAGGTAGACGCCAAGGTTGCCTTAAACTGAGCACCCAGAACCATTCATTAAAATCCACACTTAATGAAAATTTTCAAATTAATCTGTTATTTGGTATCATGTGTGAGAAGTTGGAATATGATGCCAAGTGAAGTTTAACAGGCTTCTGGATTTCTGTAGGCTTTAAAAATCCAGCAGCTCTGTCTCTGTTAGATTCTCATTCTTCAATAATTTAAACAGGCAGTCTACCTTTTTTTTTTAAAAAAAAAAAAAAAAAAGCATTTCTCATTCCTCTCAGTACATACAAAGGTTCCGTGATAGCTTTCACAAAGTTCAAAAGGAGTCATAAGATCACAGCTATACTGGTATGATAAATTTCACCCACATTCCCATATATATTGGCTGCAGAAGAATTAATAAATTAAGTATTTCAATTCTCAGCAGATTAAATTGTTGAGAGAAAACAGATGCTAGGAGAGCTGGAAGTATCATCACTGCCGAGGGCTCTTGCAATGGCTGGGAATTAATTAGGTGAGGTAAGAATGAAGATGAGCATACAAAGCAATCCACATGCTTTGCTGGGGATAAAGGGGAAAAACACCAAAGAGCTTTGCAGAGCCTATCTGCTGGCACATCTGAAAACGAGCTTAACCCCAAACCATATGAATGAAACATGTTGGCGAGGCATCTGAGAACCAGGTATACCAGTAGCACTGGGAATGTCTTGTAGGACAAGTCAAATCTGCTCTCCCCTTCGTCACCAAGAGGGGAGGCTTCTCAGTAGTATCTTTTTCACACCCAGGTGTTTGTAAAGAGCAATCAAATTACTTGTCCATTTGCCTCTCCAGAGTCTCGGGAATGGTTCTGATCCTGTCTCCTCTGCAGTCACTGGTATTTACTATTGTGGAAATCTGCATCTTCAGATGATGCTGGAGAAGAGCCCTGGATATCCCGCTGGACCCATCTGGATTGTGTCACTTTACATTCTGTCAAAACAGGACAATCAGTTTCAAGAAAAAAGGGAAGAACTGACTTACAATGCACAGCCTTAATCTGTATTTGTAAAGATGCGCAGAGTGGGAAAAAGTGGGAAGGCTAGAAGAGAAAAAAGAGGCATCAAGTTACTTCCAAATGGTGGGATGAAGAAAGAAACTTTGGCTGAATGAGGTTGTTTCCTGCCCTAGGAAATTATATCACATTGAGAGTATCTCAAACATACAACACTGCACCTGGCCACACAGGTTTTACATAGAGCTTTGTTTTACAGAGTTTCACTAAAGATTTCATCTGTTAGACGCAGTATGTCCCACGGATAGCTGCTGCTGAAACCACTTTCCAAAGAGAACGATTTTTCAGAATTTCAGCAGTCACTGTGGCACAAAACAACCTTTGCAGAAGGCTGGAGCCGGCAGGAGCCTCCCCATTTCCTGGGAATACCAAGAAACCTCATTTTTCCCCTTCCCATCACCTTTGAGTTAACAGCAACAGGACTTCAAAGCTAGCTCTCGGAAAACAGTATTCTAATAAAGTTAATAATGTTAATTTATCTCCTCTCGTTACCCATATTTTCCTGAGCAGAAAAGGCACAAAATCCTGGAAGCGAAGGTAGCACAGGGACGCAGTGAGGGGAGCGGCAGGAGGGGATGTCTGTGAGCTGCAGTCCTTCCCCCCAGCCCCAGCAAGGGGGGAGACAGCGCGGCAGGAGGGCGCACCCTCACCTCTGACGGTTTATCACACCAGGCATCACCTGCACTGAAAACACCTCAATTACATTACAGAAGCTCAGGGAAACCCAAGTTCCATCGTAAATGTTAGTAAGCACTGCACCCTGTCACTTAAAATCCAACTTTCTGGTTAGTCTTTGCACCTCTGTTTTACCTAAGAGAGGCGTATACATATACACACACACACACTTATACATACACGCATTTTGTCAGGGGTGGGGTGTAAAGTAGTGACTGTTAAAAAAGCTAGCTTGCTCCGATATTTTTGTTAAATTATTGTTACAAGCTTGACATTGCATTCAGTCTATATACATCCACACACAATGCTCGATGAAGACAAGCAAAACACAATAAAAGTACTGCACTACCAGCGTAGAACTTGGTGTATCAGTTTTAGAAAGTTGTCCAAGAAGACAGTTCAGGAAATAAATAAAAACTTTACTAACACTTGCAGGTAGCTGTTAACTGTAGTCACAACATGTCTGCTTGAAGATCAACTGGAAATCCACATTATTTGTAATAACACCATAAAGCATATCTGAATGCAACGTATCGTGAGAGAGGCTCACCAGGAGTGTAGGAAAGGAATGGCAGAGTTCTAAAAACACGTGGCAAGTCCTTTACAACCAGTGACTCACTGTGGCTACTTTCACAGACCACTTTTCAAGTCATTAATACACTTTGAGAAGAAAAAGTCTTTTTTCAGTGCGTATCTGAAAAAAGCGTCTTAGTCCCTAACACATAAAGGTTTTCTCAAAACCTTAAAGGATTTGCTAAGCATGATTGTTAATACTTTGCATGTCTGCTTTGATTATGTTTGACATAGTTTCCATATGGAAACTTACACTAAATTTCATCAAGAGCTTTCCTTCGTTTAAAATATCAATCCATCTAATGTAATAAATATTTGCAGACATAGGAAAACATCACCTTTGTGGGTAATCCTTACACAGAGGGTGAGCGAATTCACACACAACTTCTCTCAAACGCTTCCTATTTCCTTCCTGAATAATACATACCTTCTTATTCTCCAACCCAATTCTGAGCTGTTTCTCTTTGAGAACTGCTATTTTTGGTTCACTATTTGTATTTGTGGAAAATCCGGTTTGTTTTACTCACACTGAAAGGCTCGAGGGTTCACTGAAGTTACATAGATAAAGGTCTTAGCTTATGAAATCTCTCATCAAAACAAACAAAATTATTTGACAAACTAGTGTTGGACATAATGGGCCTCATGCTGATTAGTCAAGTTACAAAAAAAAAAAAAAAAAAAATCTCCTGCCATCTTCCTATTCCAGTCTTCCCTTGTACACAGCCACAGAGTTTCTGTGGTATTTAATGAAAACCCACTAAATTATGCGAGAAAAGGAAGCAACTACATTAAGGCCAAAACTTAGGTTAATAATTTTGAATCATTTTCATGAAAGATTATCATTACAAGTTCCCGTCTAACGTTTAACAGAGTGCTATCGGGAATCAGCCAAGGAAGCACCTGGAACCACGCCTGGAGACCGCCCACCCCAAACCTCGGCCCACTGAAGATGCCCCTGCCGCAGAAGGGACCGTGCCAGGGTGACGAACGCAGGCAGGTCTGCCCCGAGCCCCCAGCTTCGGCCAACGCTCCGTCCAGCCGCGTTAGGGACCACCGGGAACGGGGGAAAACAGACAGCTCTCCCAACCGCTGGGTAAAACCAGGTATAAAATTGTGAGATTCGGTAGTTTTGAAACATTGAAGACTAAGTTCAAAACATGATGAAAGTACACAAAGTGAAAAGCTAAGTGCGCTTTAAGCTTTTTGCTTACTAAGTAAAAGGATGTGACAGTTCATCTTCCTCGCTGATAGGAATAACTGACGTCAGTACAAACGAGATACATATTGCTGCAACATACCAACTAATAAAAATCATTCTGAAGGAAGATAACCAACAGTGATTGCATTTGGGATTCGTACTCTGTAGCTACTTGCCAGGTTTAAAGACTAGCAGAGTGATAAACTAGTTTCAAATAATGTCTTCAAAACAACCCAGTTCTGTTTTACAAGTTGAAAAAAGTCTGTTTCCAGACATGCTAGTCCTAAATGTTGTTGAACTAGAAAAATTAGCAGTTCCTTGGTACAAATCCAGAAAGGCGCGTGTTTTCATTTCCATAGTATCTCCAGCGCTCCACGGCGGGGCACGTCTAAGGCCACCAGAAACGGCTCCTCCCGCAGAAGCGGGGCTCCCCACGGCAAATGAGCCGCTCGCGGGGGCTCTCAGCAAGGTTAGCGTATGCCTGCTGTCAGAAATGAAGTCACTTCTCCATAATTGCTGGGAATGTCTACGCTGAGTTTAAAAAAAGAACAGCAACTTCAGAAACAAAAAAAAAAAAAAAAAAAGAAAGAAAAAACAGTTCACAGATGGCAAGCAGTGCTTCTCATGGCTGGAGATTTAAGGATGCCTTGCCAAATGGAGATGGCAGACATTTCAAAAAATATTCAATTAAACAAAAAAAGGTAGAACAGAAATAGCACATTTCCTTCTTTTGTTTTTTTAAGGCTAAGTCTGATGCTGCCAGTGTTTGCGAAGAACACTCAAATAAATAAACAACATGCAGCGATAAATTCCAGCGAAAAGTCTGCAGCACTACTAAATGAAAGCAGGCAAAGTTTTGCCCCCTGCTTTGGTTTCATGCTCTGCAATTTATCAGAGACAAGTAAATCTCTCTGAAATAAGGCAGTCTGGATAGAGGCCATTGCAGACAACTGTGCCTTTCAGTTTTTATCAGGATGCCTACTGAGCTGTTGTACTTTACAAGTGGTACAATATTCGCTGCCACTGACCAGAAACACCCACAATGGCCATTTTCGGAGACCTGCGAGGAACACAGGCTTTGTGAGAACTGGTTCTCACCACCCTTAGCTCTCACACCCAACTCCATCCGTAGGCTGGATTTCCTCTTCAGACCACGCTCATCTCCAGAGAGCGCCTGTGCGCTCCCGGCAGCAGGGCCGACGACGGGAGGTGTTGTGATGGAGGGGGGGTGGCACCAGTGCAGACTGTGGACACTTCACTGGCGGCGCAGCTATTCACTCGACTCAGCTCACTTACATTCTCTGTTACATGATTTAAGCAAAACCTAGCATTTTATTAGGAAAAAGAGCAAAACTGTAGCACAGGCTCCATAAACACAAAACATACATTCCAAGCACTATATACCTACAGCTCTGCTAACCGTGCACGCAGCAATTATTCACTTGTCAGGTGCACAGGAAATTTAAATGAGCTTTGTTAATACCACATCTGTTGGCATTTGCTTTGCATTTTTCCACCAGGTAAAACGTTTGCTGTACTCCAGGTTCTGCAGCAGGCACCGAATTTTTGGAAGGTTTTACAAACACTCTGTTTTCCCATACTGAGACCTTGTCTTCTCAGTAGACACTATCATTTACAATGCATCTGTACTGCAAATTGTACTTGTCACCGGGCTCTCCAGGTGCCATGAGCTTAAATAATCACAAATACTATACTTAGCTCAGTTCAGTTGGTACTCCCATTTTAGATTTCTAAATAGCTAGTAGATCTTACAATATACTTCAGAAATATTTATGCAACACAGCTTCAGACACAAGAATTTCAATTTTATCCATCTTCAAAGCGAAGGCGATAATAAAATGAGGAGAAGGTGCAAGACAGACAGAAGGGAGAGCACTGCTCCAAGAAATCATGCTGCCATGAAGTCCTCTCAAAGCTAGCTGAGGATAACGAGGGCTGACGAGCTTTACCATCTCTCTAACAAAACATATGAAAAAGTTCACCATGGCAGTATTTATCACCAGCTGTTCACATCACATTTTCTTGAAGTTCATTGTCAGGAGTCAGTCCTTTTCAAAATATGAAAAAAAAAACCCCACCACAAAAACGAAACAACAAAACCCCCATCACCCCAAATCACCATCACCACAAAAAACCAAAAGACCCCCCTCAAACAAGCTGGAGGTGAGCCCCCATCACCCTGCTCACTGATGTACGTGGTCAAGACATCCCAGAAAACATGGACTTCTGGTGTCTCCAGAGCAGGCAGGCACAGCCGCCAGGGCAACGCCTGAGCAAAAGGCAACGGAGGACAAAACCTGGGTGCAAATGAAGGGAGCAGCACTGGTTTAGGACTGTTTCTGCAGATCTCTTCCAGAGCACTGCAGCACATGTCCACCATCCCAACACCACTCACACTGACAGGAACGATAACCAAAAAAATCTGCAATTCAGAGAGTTTTTGAACTGAAAGAAAGGTCTGTAATATTTAATTGAAGCAGTGTTTCAACAGCTCTACCAATCATCACAGAACCACAGAATTCCAGGGTGGGAAGGGCCCTCTGGAGCTCATCCCGTCCAACCCCTGCCAGAGCAGGGTCACCCAGAGCAGTGGCACAGGAACGCATCCAGGCGGGTTTGGGATGTCTCCAGAGACGGAGACTCCACACCTCTCTGGGCAGCCTGTGCCAGGGCTCTGCCACCCTCACAGGACAGAAGTTCCTCCTCGTGTTGAGATGGAACTTCCCATGGTCAAGTTTGTGCCCGTTACCTCTTGTCCTGTCGCTGGGCACCACTGGGAAGAGCCTGGCCCCATCCTCCTGACACCCACTCTTTAGTATTTATAAGTGTTGATAAGATCCCCCCTCAGCCGTCTTTTTTCCAGACTGAAGAGACCCAAATCCCTCAGCCTTTCCTCATAAGAGAGGTGCTCCAGTCCCCTCATCATCTTGGTAGCCCTTTGCTGTCCCCTCTCCAGCAGTTCCCCATCCTTCTGGAACTGGGGAGCCCAGAACTGGACCCAGTGCTCCAGATGCGGCCTCACTGGGGCAGAGCAGAGGGGGAGGATGACCTCCCTCCACCTGCAGCCACACTCTTCTTGATGCCCCCCAGGATGCCATTGGCCTTCATCATCTTAAGATATAAGCCGAGTAGCCTCTCTAGCTATTTTTTTAATGACTTCCCATAGCCGACTTGGTTTATTACTTTTAAAAAGGCAACTTAGCCTGTAGATCACTTGGTTCAGCGATAAGAGAGAAGGTGCTACAGACACACAAAACTTGTCCAAAGACAACACCACAATAAAAAAGCAGACATACTTTCCCCCCAGTATTAATTCCACCTTTGAAGGAAGTGAAGCAGTGCATAAAGTTTCCAGGAACAGGCGAAGGCCACAGTTCTCTGAAAAGGCAAATCACTCCAGAGGTACGCTGACCTGTGAGGAGACCTTCTATTCACAGGTCTCAGTACTCCACATACAGTACTGAAAAGGGTATTTTCCCTCTGGTAGAGAACCTAGCACCTTGGGAGAAATGCAGTTTCTACCATCTCTTCTCAGAGACCTGATAACACCTATTTCCAAAATGAATTAAAGAATGCCATTTGAATCCATGGTTGGTTAAATTATTTGGGAAAAACACACATTTGACTCCCGTGGTAAGTCACAGTCAGTGTTTAGAGAGAGATGGAAAAGTCAACTAAAGTAAAACCCTCAATTTCAGATTTGGTTTTGATGAATCTTCATATTGTATCTTCACATTATGATTTGCTTATTGCTCGAAATACTTGCACAATCCCACAGGTTATTTTACTGAATGTAAGATTATACTTAAAATAATAGACATCAGGTTGGGCACAGGAATGAAAGGAAAAATTGTTGCGAAACATTAGGTAAATAGTACAGGAAGCCCATGAACATCTCCATCTATTATCACTGGCACCATAGATTTCCCATTCTTTAGCTTAAAATATACTAATACATTTTAAACAAGGAAAAGCCTGAAATACAGAACAGAACACAGGGAACAGTCTAATAAGCTGTCTGAACGAATGTCACGTTTCAGAGACTTTATTGGAAATTCCGACATTAAAAAAAAAAAAAAAATCTTCAGAAGTTTTCCCACTTCTTTCTATACTCATTTAATGAGAACAATCACCTATTTCCATTTTCTTAAAGCTTTTAAGTTCACGGATTTAATTAAGAGGTTTTGGAAGAACTGCTGTGAGACTATATAAGAACTTCAGTTCTGCCGAGATCTCTGGATAACACCTTCACATTTTTCAACTAATTAAAACACCACTGAACCTTCTGAAAATCCAGAGTGGCAAGAGGAATTTCCCTCTAGGATGATATCATGCAAGGAGATGTCAGTCTCTGTATATTTCAAGCAAACGTGGTTAAAGTGCTATCTAAGGTATTTTCCAGTTTTCAACAAAAGCTCTAAGGAGCTCTAAGGAACACAGTTCAATGATCCAAGTATTTACAGGCTCCTCAGCAAAGCTAGCTTTTCACCAACACTGAAGGAAATTCACCGTAGGTTTATTCCTATATTTGGAAGAAAAACCAGTAACAATATTCTTTCCAAGTATGAGGCTATGTAACATTAATTTTAACTTTTGGGGGATTTGGTTTGTTTGGGTTTTTTTCATGTTCTAGGATTGGGTTTTGGTCTTCATCGTTTTTTTGTGTTTTGTTTTAACAAATGTCTCTTGTCCAGGATACTCATTAAGAGTTCTGTATGCGTGTGACATGCCAGTGAAATGGCTGCGATAAATAGGAACACCGTCCATCCTCCCCTGCTCCAGTCCTTGTCCCCGCTTCTGGATCCCATTGCAGGAGCTGAATCTAAAAAACACAAACTGTTCAGAACAGAGCAACCTTCCGCGCAGTTATGCTGCGTAGCACAATGGGGTCCCTGCTGCCTTCACAGCACAGCCCTGCACAGGCCGTCAGGATAAAGCCGTGCCGGTCGACCTTGAGCAGTGGATAAGACAAGACCTTTCCATCAATGAATTACTGTACCTGCAAAACGCTTTTGTTTGCAGGGTGATGACCACTAAGGAAAAGCATGATGAGTTTTCCTAACGAAGATTTTTGGGAACGTCCCCTCCTGTGAAACACCCAGAAGCTTCAGAATCACTTCTGAACTTTGAGGCGACCCGTCCGCCTGCAGCACGGCCGGCGGGTGAGCTGCGCCGCTCCTGCTCCAGGCCAGCAGGGAAGCACCCGCTCCGCCAGGCTCTGCCGGCCCCATCCAGCGGGACTCCTGCCCCTGCTCGGGAACAGCCCCCCGGCAGAGAGAAACCAGAACAAGGCAGAGGCCAAGCAGGAGCCCCATGGAGCGATGGACTGGCAGCACTGGAGCACGACATGAACCCCATAGAGCAGAGGAGGATCAGCCCCCGGCCCTGACAAGTCCTTCCGTACACCTCTCCTCTCTGCACCTCTTCATCCTCCTGCTGCCCGGGAAAGCCCCTGGCAGGAACAGCAGCAGCTGCCTGTGACAGCGGCAGAAAGCCCCGCTCTCGAGGGCTGCACAAATATTTTGCCTTCCCTCCCTCCTCCCCTCTGCGGCGGCCTTTCCAGGAAGAAGACTTTCCAGCATGGCTGGGGAGGGCTGTCGGAGGTTGCAGAGTCTGCAGAACAGCTGAGATAGATTGAAGCATCGAGCTTGGAAAGGGAACAGGGAGATGGAGAGACAGCACTGCAAAGTATCTGCAGCCTCGAGAGACTCCACTGGCCTTGCCTCGCCTCCCACCACGGCCCAGAGCATCCTCGAAACCTGTCACCTCTGTCTGCACTGTCCCCATCTCCCATGGAGCCACTCGCTCCCGAGGAACCGCCTGCCAGCACACGGCAACTCTCTGCATCTGGAAAAAGAGGAGAGAGACAGCACTGGGACAAGAATTAGGTGTCCTTAAGCCACGCAGCAGTCAAATTTGAGATCAGTTGTGGAATTCTTCTCAGCAGAGGGAAGGGTCTGAACCTGCCCTGCTGCTGGAGGCGACGCGGGCAGCCGCAGCGTGCCGGGCGAGCCCAGTCCTGCCAAGCAAGCCCAGCTCACCTCCGCAGTGCAGCCCTGCGGCTCCGGCTGACACCTCCGCACGGCCCCTCGGATAGGGCGGACACGCCACTTCTCAGCAGCGATGCAGGGAATGTTAAAATACTGGCAGAAGCTTCACTCCAACTACGCCAGATGAACTGCTGCAAATACGGACAGCCAGTCATCTTGCCACACGTTACCAGGTGATTGAACAAAAATGCAGAATAGAAGAGGAATACTTGTCTTTTTTTTTGCCTTTTGTACTATGGCAACATCTCTTCCCAATCCTCAGCTCAGTTCTTTGGACCAATTATGCTTCAAGTAACAAAGAGTAATGCGGCAAACACCGCAGCAGGTAAAGCAGAAACAGGTAAGTGAAGCAGCGGTTCTGCTATCTCGTCTCTTGCCACCACGCACTGTCGCTGTGACTGTCTCTGGGGTAAATACTGCATCCACCCGCTGTCAGCAAACCCTGCCGTACGCTGCTCTTACCGTCCCCATCACTTGTAACTGCCTCCTGTGCTTCTAGCACCGTTCCAGTTCTGAAGTAATCAGGAACAGCATATTTATTCCCTACTGAAATGTCAACAGAAAAACAAACAAAAACCAATCAGAGCTGAAAGCCTTACTTAGAGACTTTGGTTTCAGCACACTCATTGAGCGTATGAGGAAGCTTTCAGAAGATTTAGAGAAACTTTATAAGCCGACAGACAACGTGCATGTTTTCCCTCAAGTTTCCGGAAAGCAGGACAGCCTTTGTTTTCAAATGTACGTGTTCCAGCTGCTGGACCAAAGTCTCTCTGCAAAGCATTCAGAAATGGTCAACATCCATAACAGAAAAGCAGGTAAAAAGGGAACGAGGATTTGCCACAAAAATATGAACTGAGAAGTAGGGAGGTGTCTTCTGCAAGTGTGGGAAAGCAACAGGCAATGGCATCAGCAGCAAAAAAGCCCATATAATGTCTGGCTACAAGAATCCCAGGCTGGCTGAGGCTGGCAGGGACCTCTGGAGGTGACCCGATCCAACCCTCTGCTCAAGCAAGGTCACCCAGAGCCACCTGTCCAGGACCAGAGAGGTTTTGGATACCTCCAAGGATGAAGACTGCACAACCCCCGGGCAGCCTGTGCCAGTGCTCGGCCCCCCCTGCAGCAGAAAGGCATTGCCTCACGTACGTTTCTTGCATTGCTCTGAGCGTAACATAAAGCAAACCTTTCATCCGTTTACTATAGATTTTCATTATACAACACAGAATATTCACATACAAATGAAAAACCAATTCATTTGGCACACATTCATTACTTTAAGCAACACAAGCAAGCAAGTCCTGCACCAAAATTCCACCCACTTAGTGAAGGATGTATCCCTTCACCTGGCTTACACAGCTCTGTCTTCACCCATCCGGGCACACAATGTCTTTTCCACGCGCTCCCTTCAGTAAGACCATAATGGCATTGATAGCCTGTAAGAACAGGGAGATCCACACAGCACCAGTTCCTTTCCCACTTTTTCCTAAATCATCTTAAAGATCTTTGTTGAGATAAGTAAAAGGTGCACAGTGGTCATAAACCACAAATGCTTTAGGAAGGACAGCTAAAGGGAAAAGGGTTTGCTTCCTTTTTGCTAAAAATTGCTGTCCCACAAGACAAATGCAAATTGGCTTCATGGTCTCGGAAGCAGCCAAGCCTGGATAAGGTCTGTCCTTCCAGCCCAGAAAAACAACATTGCCAGTTCATGAAAACAAACTTGATTTAGCAGAAGATTTTTGGGTCACGTCCAGTTCTCTGAAGTGAGTGGGTTGGTCCTACCCTACTGTTCCACCCAGTTCTTGACTCCTTCATGTGCCTGGCAATATTTGAAGTTAAAAATAACTTTTAAAAAAAATTGTTCTTCCATTTCTTCCTCCAGTAAAAATTGCGATAGGAATTCTAGACCAACACTTTCACTTTGAACAGCTGTTTTTGAAAAACATTTTGAACAGTGAGGTCAGGGACACAAACAGCCAACGCTTATGCCAAAAGGAGCCCTCTTCGTGCAAATCTGCTGCAGTAACGGATCCAGCGACAGCTGTCTGCCCAGCGCTACATGGGAACGTCTTCACTGCCCAGTTAGTCCTACGGAAAGCTGTAATTCTGTCCCTAAATAAACAAGAATTCTGAAGTAAATAAAATATAGATAATGCTGCCTGATGGTACTGAATGAATACAGAATTCCCTCAAGTGATTTTTGAACCATTTCTTTTAATGTTTGGTTGACACGTAAATAAACACTTCCAAAGAGAGTTCAGCATACATTTCTGAGATGTTCCTACGGGAAAACTAGTTTTGCTTTTCCCACTGGGATTGGCAAAGCCTCTAAAATTAGAGAATCTGCCACACCAGAAAAACAAAAAACTTCAAAACAAGCTCCCTTAAAAGGCTTCAACAAAAGGATTCAGAATTGCGTGCCGCTCACAAAGCCTGCCTGCCGCTCACTGTTCGTCTGCTGCGGCGCTAGGAGTGCCAACAGCACGGGACGGAGGCGCTCCGAGGAGCCCGGCCATCAATATGCAGTGACTTGCTGATACATTCAAGGGCAATAAAAAAATGAATCTCTTTTCAAGAATGCAATGGAAACTGGAAGAGGAAGAGAAAACAAGTAGAGGCAGCTCTGCTTCGCGCACAGCACAAGTGAGTTTGGATACGGCGTGTTCCCATGGTACTTAATGCCTGTGATCAGCCGCTCCTCCTGTGCCGTGCTAGCGAGGCCCTTTAATAACATCTGAACTTTCTAGAGAAAGGTGACGTTACTTAACATCCTGTAAACAGGCTTTGTGAGCCTCACCAAAAGGCAGACTGAGACGGAGCATCTTTCCTTGCTCTGACTTACTCCCGTAAGAAGATAGACTTTAAAAGAAAAAGTCTACCAGGAGCCAGTTTTGCCATTCATTTGAGCTTGCACAAGCCAAAGGAACCCCTCACTAAGCTCCCATTAACTAAGCCTTTGTTTGGCCAGGAACTTCTCCAGTAATAAGGTGTGCTGCGTGCCCGTACAGGCTGTGTTGAGGGCAGTAGGTGGTGCTTCTCTGCCTTCCTCAAACTAAAGGGGAAAGAATGAGCCATCACCTGGGTGCTGCCCATGACCCGCGCGGTCGGGTTACCCCCAACAGCTCGCCGTGCTGCTCCTCACCCATCACTTTCTTTCAGCTTATGGGGTTTTTCTGTCTCCACTACAATTTCATGTCACATTAGAGCCTCTCCTTACAAGAGTTTCTGACTGCAAACTATATTAGAAAAGAAATTGAGATGAAACCAATGGAAACCAAGGAGAGAGAAAAGGTAGAGAGAGTGGGGCATTTAAAAACGTCTGTTTGGCAAGGAACATAGGCAGGATAGTTTTTCATTGATTTGTGAAAAGGTGCAAGAAAAGACCAGAAGATGTTTTACTGAGGACAACCCAAAACCTGAAGTGAAAATCCTTCCAGACACAAACCACAACGTGAAAGTTCTTCCCATTGCAAGCTCGGGTGTGTAACTGCCCCCCTCAGTCTCAGCATCACCTGAACGACCAGCGCACAGCTCCCGCGCCGAGCTGAACTCTGGCACGTATCTAGGTATCGTAAGAGTCAGTCATACCACCGGCAGCGGTTCCAACTGGCATCTAAGTGACCTGCTCCGTGAGAGGCAGCTTTCAGTGCTGTCACGGTTGGGTTTTTTAAATTACTTTTCTCAGCCTGGATCTTCTGCTTTCAAGGATATTACCTGTGAAAGCTGACAGGCTCACGAAGACAAGTGCTTAACAACTTGAAGACATTAATGAAAACAATCTTAATTATATCTGACTTCAAAATACTATATAAAAGCAATGATCACTTTTGTTTGCTGGCAGTAAATGCTTTAATTTTAATATCTTTTCCAATAACATATTAGAAATGAAAGTGACGAAATTGTACATTTACATTAAAAAACGATGTATGAATAATGAAAATGCTAAAAGAACATGTTGAATAACTACTATACACCATTGGAAAAAAGGCAGTAAAAGAAACATTTTACTCTTAAAACTCACTCTTCCCAGGCTGATGATTATTGTGCGTAGTCTGATCTTTTACATCGTACAAAATAACATATTTCCCCGGAACTTTTATCAGGGGAAGACTCCTTGCCACTTCAGTAATAAAGGTGCAAAAAGGATGCTAAATGACTCTGTTACAGGCATTCAAGCAGTCAAAGGCAGAAAGTCTTGTTTTTTCTGTGACCACTTCCTATTCTCTACCAAGAGAGTAAAAAAAGATGGCTAGAAAATATTGAATAACGTATTAGACTACACTACTGTAGATATGTTTTGATAAATTTCCACATAGTAAAAGCATACAACTGGCTTGCAGCTGGACCTGCCCGCCTGACTTCTTCCCTTTTTTTCAAATTAAAGTAAGAGTTCGGGGGCAGAGGACAGGTAAAACTATGACCAAAGCAGCTGGTGGGGGCGGAGAGGAGGCAAGTCCCAGGGTGCACACTTAAAGCCAGTCTCCCTTCCAGGGAAGTTCAGCAATTTGATCTCCTCTCCTCGCATGGATGCCAAGGAATGGTGTGTTGGTCTGTCCCGCTGGCGAAGAAACTTTGAGTTTAACCTCGTGGAATCGCCTCTTTGACAGAGAGCGAGATACTTGTTGCATTAAAGGCTGCGCAACGACATTTTGAAGCCCAAGACAAAGCTTCACGTGAAACATTTCTGTAACACCAAGGGGGTTACTTCACTGGAAGTTTGCTGTCCCGGCTCTGTCTTTACCAGGCTGGTTACCCGGCACACCCCGGGGCCGTGCATTAATAAATCAGATCCCTCGTACACGCACTCAGTCCCTGCTGCAGCCCAACAGCTCCTGCTGCCTGGGGCCGTGAACGCGAGCAGGGGAACCAGGCTCCCCTTCCTGACGGCTCTGAGGCACAGGCAAAGCTGCAAATTTCTCCGTGACATCCGCACTTTAAATAATAGATGGGGAATAAGGGGAGAGCTTCCAGGAGGAGCTAAGTATACACAGTACAAGAAAGGGAAAAAAAGCATCTGAGATAAGAAGAGGAAATACATTTGCAGGGGGTAGAAGATATAAACAGCACGACGAAATAAGTAATAGAAAAGGGAGAAAGTAAAAAAGTAAGTAAACAAGAGATTAGCCTTTTGGAAAAATCATGAAATCCGAGGGCCTGACTGGTATTCTACGTGCGACTTCCTTCAAAGTCAAATTCTGTGGTAAGAAAATTTATGATGAAAACTTTTGAAACAGCAAAAAAACCTTTAAAATTTGACTCTTGAGAGAGTGCTCCTACAAGCTATTAAGGTACCAGATTCACATGTAAAGCATTCTTCCTCAGGTATCATACTCCCATTGCATACTTCCATATTCAAATAGTTTGGGAATTAAATCCTCTTAAACCATCACACTGATACATCAGCAATTTGCACAAACCCAGCAAGTTACAAAAAGCTAACTCTATTCCACCTGCTATAAAACCACATTAACAGAAAACTGTAATGATATAATGTACTTTGCCACCATTGCTTCCTCATGTAAACATGTGCTCTTGCTGTTAATGATAACACTTAATCAAAAGGAGAAGAAAGATGGTCCACGAGATAATCTTCTGAGTTTCCTGCTTAAGGGAGGCTAAACACTGTGCAAGCTCCTAATTACAACTCTCTTGCTCAGAGAATTGTAAAAATATCCGCTAAAAATATTTTTTTTATTTTTTGTCAAAAAAAATTAAGTGATTTTTTAAGCATACAACTCCATCTTGGAGGACAAACCCCAACCCCCGTGTTGCCCGTACTATTACTGCTCCAGTCGTCTTCAGCAAATTAGAAGAGAGCTTTTAAATTTGACAGGTATGTGGATGTACAGCAACGTGTCAGTGCTTTACCACACGTCTGCTTCGGGTCTTGATCCCCATTTATACTTACAAGGGGAACCTGCTCCGCGGCTCGCTCTCAGCCATTCTGTCCCCCAGGGGCTGGGCGCGCGGGGCCGGCTGTGCACAGCACCTCTGCCCTCCGCACAGCACCTCTGCCCGCCGCACAGCACCTCTGCCCGCCGCACAGCACCTCCGCCCTCTGCACAGCACCTCCGCCCGCCGCACAGCACCTCTGCCCGCCGCACAGCACCTCCGCCCTCTGCACAGCACCTCCGCCCTCTGCACAGCACCTCTGCCCGCCGCACAAGCCCCCGGGGGACGCGGGCCTGGACCCAGCACAGAGCCGGGCAGGGGATGCTCCCACCCGAGGGGGTGCACAGGCTACGAACAACCCCACCAGCACACGCTGCTGTGCCGTCCTTTGCCCAGCTGAGGCTGAGAGCTGAATCACTTGGGAGTCACTTAGGAAGACACCTAGGAAGCTCTAAATCAGCACGAGTACTTAGATCTTCTTCAAGCAGGCTGGGAAGGTCTTCAGAAAGACCTCATCAAAACCGCGTGCTTGTGAGCGCACCACTCTCGCTGTACGTATTTGACACTGTCACCTACCTAAAGACTAAATGAAGAAAGAGCTACAAACTGGTACAATCCTCCCCCCAGCTACCCTACAGTTTTTTCAAAGCACAAGTACCAACAGTTCCAAGTTATCCCTGGAAAAAACACGTTTGTAACAAAGACCAGCACAAGCATTACTGCTGGCGGAGCTCCACTGTACCAGCAAAGCCACTTCAGCTGTCCACGCATGTGTCCCCGCGCTCATCCCCAGTCACAGAAGTAAAAGAAAGCAAGAGGCACTGAAGGAGTATCGAACCAAAGCACCTTTTCACAGCAGCAGCTTAACAACTACGCACGATGAGGGCTATTCAGCAGCCAGACACCACGCGTCGGGCCCCCGCTCAGTCCTGTTCCGTTGCACATCTGGGCCAACAGCTCTATCCTGCTGGTAACGCGTTACCAGCAATTTCATTCTCAAGATACAACAGATTATTAAAAAAAATAATAACATTTGTTTCAAATGCACAAGCACTGCAAAGCGTAACAAAACAGTTTTCTCCTCCCCATCATCATTTTCACATAGCTCAGGAAGTTTTGGGTAGCACCTTACCTCAAAATTTCACCTCCTGCACAGGGGTTTAGAATTGAGTAAAACAAGAAAGAGTCTCCTAAAAAACACCATAAGCATGAGTACAGCAGAAACCGTAAGAAGAACGTTGATTTGAGAGTTTGCCACAGAAAGACAAACAAACAGAAGACGGCAACAATGTTTAAGAAATTACCCATGGCACACAACAAATTAAAATCAGAAAGAAGTCACCAAAATAACCAGAAAACAGAAAGTGAGCAGTGCAGAAATAGGTAAAGAGAAAACAGAGATTACTTATTTTTAGGGTTCCCATAATAGAGAACACTGAAAAAAAATACTTTTTTGTTGGCCTTCTACGTTATTGCTCAAGAGTATGTATTCCTAAAATGGAAGTCCTCAGCTATGAGCACGAGATTTTACAGCATCACAGAGAGCAGGGCAATAAACAACCCGGGTCTGGGCCAGCCCCCCCGGGACACTCTCCAGAGCTGCCCACAGCCAGGCTCAGCCCCGGGAGGGCTTCAGTCCCGCCAGACCCACCCGCCCGCAGCCAACGCTCCTTCTCTGGCTCCGTGCACGCCCTGGGGAGCACGAACCCGCTGGCAAAGCCCAACCAGGACCCTCTTCGCTCTTCCGCCCCTCTTCCTCCAGCCACCCGAATTCTGATGGTCTCACCCCGCCTGGCCAGAAAACCGGCGTCTCGCCCGCCCTGCCCGCCTGCCAGGTGCCCGCAGCCCCACTGCGCCGGCCAGAAACGCTCCCGCGCGCCTCAGCATCTCACAGAAACATCGCCTTCGCCTGGGCACATTTGGTTACTTGTCTCTTCCACTCCAGATAACATCAACGCAGCCTGACAGTAAGGATGGAATAAGTGTCTCTCAGCACTGAAATAATGTAATTTTTATTTTTTTTAAAATCACAATGAATCAAACATTATCTTTCACTCAGTCTACTAGCTATGATTTGAAGAAAAGAGGATGCCTTGACTTGCAACAAGCTAGTCTTAATACTTATTTAGAAATCAAAACCTAATTAATACATTTCCCATCCTACCACATTTGAAATATTCCACAAAATTCAAATAATTATTCAGGGGAGCTGGGGAGACAGCACAGAAAAATAAATGAAAACAAACAACAAACCCAAAGCCAAAAACCCCCTTATTGTTATCACCTAATGCCAGCTAAATCCACAGGTATCTAATATCAAAATAAAACTACATCCACTGTTTCAGGATTGGAAAATTAAGATCTGATGCGATAGAGAGACATCTAGACTGTGATCACCACCCATTAGAAGAGCAGGCTGTTTTTAAAAGTTATTATGGGAAGTATTTCTATTTCAAATTCAATTGACAGACTTCAACTCTTAACAGTAGTAGAGGTTATTTCGAGTTTGCACTCAGAATTAAAGCAATATGCATAATTATAACAATACCACTACTACAACAGGACTCGGAACAAGAAATTGCACCCCTGCGCTCTTTGTGTATTGTGTGAGAAAGGGGGACGTTCGCCCAAATGTTGAGTAGGTCCCAAGGCCACTTGGGAATGTGAAAGGTTCCTGCCCCATCCCAGCACTGTCGCCCAAAGGCCAGTATTTCGTATAGTCAAAGCAAATACAGGTAGGACAGTAAGAGCTTGAGTGTTAGTACCCACGCACCACACAGCAATTCCCTGACCTACTTTCTCCCCTCCTTTTTTAAACTAATAACATGTTCTGTTTAGCTTTTATCTTTCTTGTCACCATTACACTCCTATTCTGGCCCAAGTTTGTCTTGAGACTTTAAGAACTGCACTGACCTCCCATTAGAGAAGAGCTACCTACATTCAGTGGTGTGAGGGCAGAAGGAAACGTTTCAGAAGCAGCTACCTGACTTGGGCTCATACCTGCCAATTTCAAAGGGAACTGCAACAAATGAACTACTTTCCAACCCAAGCAGAAATGCTGGAACTTGTATGGCTAAGCCTGCTGTGCGCGTTGGGAATCTTCACCCTAAAGACCTACGCCCAGAGGTTTAAACAACATGCATTGCTAAAGTCACCAAAAACTCAAACAGCTAATACACAGTTTTCAAGTGTGAGCGCTAAGGTGTTTCTTCAGTATTTGTGACTGCACCCAGCTAACATGCGGCGAACAGTAACAAAACTTCTGGGACAACAACAAAAACTGACTTGCAGGGCTCTCCATCCGCCTCCCTCCAGCAGGAGCAAGCACAGCTCCACGGCTGCCGGCAGCGGCGGGGCCGTAGGGGAAGTGTCCCCAGGGCACGCAGAGCCACAGCCGCCCCGCGACACCCGCCGGGGCTGGGGGCGGAGAGGCTGCCGCCCTGGCTGCGGACAGCTCTGGGGACAGACGTGCCTCCCGCCATCGCTGCGCCTGCCGCCCACAAACACGCTGCGACTCACGGGCTCGTGTCCCAAGGAAAAGCAGACTGCATTGACATGTTTAAAAGGGACTGAAGAGAATGAAAAGGGTACAGCAGATAGGAAAAAAAGGCGGCACATTAAAGTAATTAAAATCCTATACAGTAAGAGCAGAGACATACCAGGCAGATCGATTTTGTGGGCACTACAGCAGTAGGCTCCTTGAAAGGCAAATGTGAAATTCCGCCAGAGCGGATAGATGAGGCAAGGAAAGCAAGGAAATTGGGGAGGGAGAGAGAGAGGCTCGTATCACAGGCCAGTTCGGGCTGGAAGGGACCTCCAGAGATCAGCTAGTCCACCCCCTCTGCCACAGGCAGGGCCATCAGAGGAGGGAGAAAGAGCGGCCCACAGCTAACCTGAACTCCATCCCCTGCTGTTAGCAAGAGTATACTGGGATAAAAACAGGAAATGTTTATGCAGCAGGACAAACATTAAATGATTACGTAAACACAAGTGTACTGAAAGTCATACGCATTCATATTCATGAGATGCACGTGTTGATGAAACTTTGAAGAATATTTGTAGATCTAATACTGCCTTAACATTTTTAATGAAGCAGCAAAACTACTCAAGGAATGAAACAAACCCAGCACAGCCCCTCTTCGCTGTTAACATGTTTATTCATGAGCTCCCAGGTCAGCATTGCAACAGGTTATGAGTGGACGTGGATGGCTGGCAGGAGCAAACCAGTATGTTACCATAACTCGCTTCTGGCAATCGGAGAGCAAAAATAAAGCAATTCTCTCCTCTTTGCAAAATTATAGCCAGGTCAGCAATACCAGTGACCCAGGAAAGACTATCCCACCCAGATGAGCCTGTCTACAAAAGATACTCTGAATTATTCTTCTACAAAATACCGGTCTCAACTAAAGAGCATTTGCACGTACAGCATGTGCCAGCCGAGTAAACAGTACTCGTACAAAACGCATCTAAAGTGCAAATCACACTGTTGCCACGCAGTAACATTCGGGCTACTTTAAACAAATCGGCGAAAGGTTCACCGCAGAGCCAACGTGCGAGGGTCTGCGGGCGCGGGAAGGGGGAGCAGAGGTCCCACCCTGCGGGGCGAGACCCACGCCACCAGGAGACCCTGCAGGACCCAGCCTGCCCGCAGCAGCCCTGTGCCTGGGGGCACCTGCCCTGGAGCCTGGGGTAGGAACGGTCCCGGGGGACTCCTGGCCCGCCGTGAATCGGAGCCCGGGGCGAGGGAAGGCAGGACTGTGCAGGTGCAGGGTGCTCACACCCAACTATCCCGTCCGCTCGGGGTTTCTGCACCGTGCGGTGAAAATGCGTACTGTTACACTGCCCTGCGGTCCAGTAACACTCCACTAAAAACATAGTGTTTAACTAAAATATGTACCACCAACTGAAATTTGAAATGGGAAAAATAGATTAAAGGAACTGGAAGTCATTTTCCAGCCGAGCTTCGGTGAAGTCCATCAAAGGACAAGTCCTTGTTTATAACTGAAGTCACTTCAGGTCACGGCAGAGAAGCTTATTCCTCAACTGACAGGGAAAGCCCAACAAGCAGAAATAGCCACTGACAGCTCCACAAACCAAGCTAATGTCATCTTCATCGTGCCTGAACTACTCCAGAAACCTGACTGGGCAGTGGCCAGTACCAACTCCAACAGCAACAGACCCGAAGCGTAATCACGAAAGTTCAGACCAGTCTTTCCATTCCCCACCCTGCAGTGGAACATATCCAAATAAGCCTGGGTTTGTTGCTGCAGAAAATTAATTTTTCATTGCAAGGGAGTCGCTTGCCTGGAGCAGAAGCGTTCGCCTCTTTGTTTATGCCGAATGATAAACAACAAACACCCTTCACCCTCTCCAGGAATGCCAGTGAGTCTCAAACGCTAACCAGGAACAACCGGGAAATCATTTAGTCTGACAGCACAGGATTTCTTCAATGACATGCTCCAAAGTGGCGGCTTTTATCACTCTGAGCTGCCAGGGAAGGCAGGAGAGCACTCTCAACCACAGCGCTCGCCACAGGAGATAGCGGGCTGGGGTCAGAGAGTGGGCTCGGGTCAAAGCGAGGTGTCCTCTTTGGGCTCCAGCAACAGGAATAGCCATAACGACCTGCAGAGTCCTGCTGGATGCCACGCGGCTTTACTCAGACAGACACTGCTCAGGCCTAAGGCCATCACCATGAAAATTATTACGAAATAAGTATTTTCAGTGTTCATTTAATACGAACAGACATATTGAAGTGTAAAAAATAACTGTGGTGATAACTTGTCAAAGTTTACTGAAGTTGGTGAAAAGATGAATTGCATCCTTTGGCTACATACGTATCAATCAAAGTGTGTACTTTAGGTCAGCCTTCAAAATGATGAAAAAAGACAGCAAACTTTGAAGACTGGGAGGAGCAGGAAAACCCCACGCTTCTTTTAGTGCACGAAGTGCTTTGTGCGTAGGGCTGGAGCACGAAGCCAGCCCTAACACACACGGCAAGAGCAACACGCAGCGCAAGTCCAGACCCAATTCTCTTTAGATGTACAAACTGCAACCCCAGAAACACTCCCTTTTTGGTACGTGACATGCCGGCATTGCTCTGCCCCAGAAGCGCTTTGCCACCAACTTCAGCAGTGCCAGACTTCACCCGGGCGCAGCCCAGCAGGTTTAGAAGCCTGGCTGCTGTTCCAGATGTTTGCAAATACCTGTCTTAATTCACGCAGACTTGCAAGAAGGCACTGCTCTCCTCGCTAACCGCTACCAGATCAGCTGTTGCACTCGCCTTACTTGCCGCGATGGGAAACATCCCCAGCGTCTCCCTGCGCACGCTGCGCTAACAGCCAGCACAGCGTGTTTTCACGCCCCAACGTGCGGGGAGCCGGGAGAGGACCCCGAGGGGCGGATGCCTCAGGGCAGAAGCCGTTTGTCCCCGCGGGAAGGGGGCACCCCGGGTTCTCCCCCCCGGACACCGCCGCCCCTCCCGAGCCGCGGAGGGGGACGCGCGTCGCCGGGACCCGCGGGGCGCGGTGACAGCCGCACGGCGGAGGCCGGGGCACACACGGCATCCCCGGCACGGCGTTTCGCTGCCGGCTGCGCATCCCCGCGCCCCGCTCCGAGCTTCCCGGGCCGGCAGAGTGTCCCCCCCCCGCCTCTCCCCTGGCGCACCGGACGGCTGCCGGGACCCCCGCCTCGCCGGCGTCCGCGGCCGGAGCGGGACGGGGCGGCAGCCGGGGGTGGGGGGCGGCGCTAGGACCGGGGAGACCCCGACCCCCCCCCCTCAGGCGGGGCGCGTGCGGCCGCGGTACTTACGTCGTCAAAGAGGGACCCGACGTTGGCCGTCACCAGGAGCACCCCGGCGCCGGCCGCGGCCCCCTTCACCGCCATGGCGCCGGCGGCGGGCGGGCGGAAGCGCGGAGCGCGGCCGGCGGCGCTGCGGGGAGCCCGGGGGCGGGCGCGGGGCGCTGCGGCGAGCGGGGCGCCTGGCCCGCCCCGTCAGCGCGGCGAGTGCTCCCGCCGCGGGCAGCCCGCGCACATCCGCGCCGCGGCGGGCCGGCCGGCCGCCCTGCGGCTGCTGCGGGGCCGCGGCGCTCAGCGCTCGCCCGCCGCCGCCGCCGTCGTCGCGCTGCTGCCGGGACGGCTCCCGCCGGCGGAGGCTGGCGCCGGGCCGCGGCGCATGGCAGGTCAGCGGGACGGGACGGGGCGGCCGATGTCGGCGGGGCCGGGCCGGGCGCTCCCCGGCGGCGCGGAGCTAGGCTGGGCTGGGCTGGGCCGGGCCGGGCGGGCGCTGCGCGCACCGCGCTGCTGCCGCCGCCGCTCCCGGCTCTGGCGGCGCGGCGGGCGGGCCGGGCTAGGGCTCTGCGCCCGCTACGTCACAGCGGCCCCGCGCGCCTCTTAAAAGGGCAACGCCAACCCTCGGGAGGCAGCCGGCGGCGCCGTCCCGCAGCGAGGCCGGGCCCGCCCGGGCGGGGCCGCCGCTCACCTGGGCGGGAGCGGGGCTGGGGCGGCCAGACCCTGCCCAGGGGACGGGCCCGGTGGGACCGGCCTCGCCTCTGCCCGGGCGCTGCCTCCCGCGGGGCGGCCCGGAGCAGCGGCGGCTGCCGGGGTTCGCCCGGGGTCGGCCCCGGGAGCGCGGCGGTGCGCTCCGGAGGTGCGGACCCCCGTGCCGCTCCTCACCCGGCCCGAAAGTGCCCCAAACCGGCCGCCCCGGGTACCGACACCCCGGCGCGGCGGGCCCCCCTCTGCCTCGATGGCTTTGGCAAAGGCGTAGCGTGTCGCTCCTCCCGAGGGGGAGCCCCCGGGATCGCGGCGAGGCGCTATCGCAACCGACGGGAGATAAGAGGCACCGGTAGGGCCGGACAGACCGCCGCCACCCCCGCAGGACCCGGACCCGCCGAGGGGTGGGATGGACCAGCCCATGCAGAGCCTGGGAATGCTCCACGGGAACCTCCAGCTTGCACATGCAGCTCCTGGGGAGGGGATCTCTTCAAAACTTTGCTTAAGAAACCAGAGAAATGATCAATCAGTCTTTGCTAGGCTGTGCAAAGTCACCAGCTCCCAAGATGGGAACAAAATGTGCAGAAGCTGGCATTCCCGGGCTTGCAGAGGCCTCACCGCGTGTCAGAGCCAGGGAAGCCGTTGTCCAAACGGCTCATAAACGGTACGGACAGGGGGTCACCACAGAGCGGGGAAAATGGGAAACCCAACAGGATTCAGGAGCAACTGCACACACAAGTCTGAGGAAGAACAAAACATAGGGGCAGAAAGCGGGATGGTGCGGAACATCCAACAGGTGACACACGCTGTAGTAGAGGTGACACGGAAAACCACCAACGACAGAAGCATTTCTCCCATTGACAGGAAGACATCACACTGAACACAAAAGCTCAGCCAGAGAAATGTGCCTGCCCTGGCAGAGAAATAAAGAGATTGTTACTGCTCCCCAGCAGAACATTATTTCTCCTCAGCTTTTGGCTGCGCCTCCCCAGGGAGAGGTGTCTGACGGGCAGCAAACAATCATGTACAGCTCCAAACGCAAGGCCAAGAAAATATCTCTCCCCATGGGCCTTCAGGTGTAATTTATGCAAAATTTATTATTTTTTGCATTGTAGTCAACAAAGCCTGCTTATGGTCAGTTAATAAGTCTCCCCCAAATTAAAGCTATGTCAGGCAAACAAGCTCAGCTGCTCACACTCACAGTCAATGAGATTTCACATGCAGCAGTAAAATAGTTTCCAAGCCAGGGCAGTGGCAGGCAAAGAAGGGACTGATACCCAACTGGTACAGCTACAGCAACAGGCCACGAGATTTCCTCAGTATTAAGGAAAAAGAAAGAGAGAGGTAAACAAAGCCAGTCTTCAGTTATGGGATTCTCCATACCATTATGATAATAGAAATTATCAGCTGAATGCCAAGGAAAGATACCTGAAACTTCTAACTACACAAGAACAACTACTCTTCCCCTAGAAAAAGTAATTCCTGAAGTAAGGCACTAGAAGAAGAGATTCAAATAATAAATCTAGTGTAAAACAAGCTGACAGTACTTAATCGCACCTCTTTGGCAACCCTCAGTTGCCCAGGAACATTTAAAGGCTGTCTTCTGGTGCCTTACAATTGTGCCCCTCCGCCTGCAGGCGGGACAGGAGACGGAGCTCCCCTCCGTCCCCACGCGATCGCTGGGGAGCAGCGCCCAGCAGCCAGGCCTTTGGTTCCAGTGGGTTCCTCCCACACATCAGTTTCACCCTCCTACTGTGCTCTTCACATTACAGGCGTGTATCACACGTACAGAGAGACTCGGGTGAGGGAGCGTGTCAGCCAACCTGCAAGACGAGATGGCCGTTTCCAGTGACAACGGACTCGATAAGTCCCATAAAGTCTCTTCTCTGTGGCAAACTTTCTCAGGCAGGGACGCAAGTGGAATGACAAAAGCTCTGCTAGACTGTGACCACTGGCCTTCTTTGTTACAAGGTGCAAATTAAATATACAATTAAATAAAAAAGCAAGTAGAAATTGTGGAAGTCTGCCTCATACATGGGATACTTGCCAACTTCCAGTGAGCTGTGACATACAGACAAATGCAGTGCAGAACATGCTCGTGCCCAGAGGCACTAAACGCTGCAGGACTCCCCTGGGAAATTTCTTCTAAGGTTTTCTGTGACTCCTGAGACAACAACTGCATCAAGTTGCACTGCAGACACCATGATCTTACCTGGATGCAGCCATCAGAGGTATCAAAGATGAGCCGAACAAACAGACCATCCTGATATATCTTTGCATGTTTACACACAAGAAAAAAAAGAAAAAAGAGAGAGAGGAAAACCCCCATTGGCTGCTGTGCTTTTGGCACACGTGTCTTACACAGCCCACAGCGATTACAGCAACGTCAGGGCATGCTGGAGGAAGCTGTGTCAAATTACACCCAGCTGGAAAGGGATCCCGAGCCATATGGCATCCAGGTGAAGAGTTTGGCAGTGCTCAGGAACAGGAAACGAGAATAGGAAGTGGCTGCAGACCACAAGAAGTTACTTGTACAGAACCCCGGCAGCAATCACCGGGCGACAATGTGGGCGCACTTTGCCAATTTCTTTGGCAGAGGAAGCACTACAGCATGAAAGCGTCACAACTGCATACAAGTAAAACGATGACCAAGTCGATGCCTGTGAGTCCCGGGCCTTTTTCAAGGAAAGGAGTGGATAAAATCTGGGAAAACAGGAACATAAAACAGTGTCATCTATGAAGCATTTTCAAAAGAATTCCTGAGAGCTGACTCGCCCAATAAAGGATTATAATAGAAGGCATTTCCCAAAGCAAGAAGTGCTGACCATTCGGCGAGGTGCAGCGGTACCTCAGACCCATGGGTTTGCGCGGGGGGCACAGGCCGAGCAGAGCACCCAGCGTGCCCAGGGGACAGCAGCGGCGGCGTGGAGCAGCCAGTGCCGTCACTCGTGGGGGCTGCAGCAGCTCGTGTTGGTGACGTAGGGCAGTGTCTCGGAGAGGCAGAGCTCAGACGATGCTCTGTCAGGCAATGGATCCCAACTGCAGCCAGCTTTTGGCTGTTTTTGGCAGGGTCAGAATTCCTTTGTCCCATCAAATGGCGGCATCCAACAGTAATAAAAGTCTCCAATTAAAAAAAGCAAGGAATGACTGAAGCAGCACTTCCAGGCTCAGATGCAGAAGCCCAGTACGAATACTGATGGGGGTGCTCATTGCCAGCCACTTTGCGGAGCAGGGGAGGTGCAGAAGGCACATCAGCTAATTTTGCACAGGTAAAGGGAGCAGAGCTGATTCTTGGTTAACTCGGAGGAGCAAGATCTATACATGTGCTATGTGGGGCGGCGGGGAAAAAGGAAAAGAAAAAAAGGGGCAAATCTGTGTCCAAATACAAAAGTTTGCCAGTGGCAATGGTGAAAGAGTAATAGGTAAAAACACGCTGAAGTCTGTATTATATCTCCTTTGACACGACTGTTACACCTAAGTGTGTATTCTAGAGCTGACACTTAATTTTGCCCCAGACATTGCAAGAGGAGATGTTACAGTATAATGACGAGGAAATAGGAATAAGTATGAAAGTGCCTCTCTGCACCCCCTCAGCACGCAGGAGCTGTAACGGCCCCCGCTGTGTCCCCCCGCCCAGCCCAGGCTCACAGTGCCGGCCCCTGCGCCGAGCCCAGCTCGGGGTGCAAACACAGACGGGACCGTTCCACTTCCTCCCCGGCACGGAGTGGGAAGAGTAGCTGGTGTTGGTCAGGGGTGTTCCTGCAGGAAAAGCACCACTTCCAGCTGAGGTTACCTGATGTTTTCTGTTACAGCTCCTGGTTTTCCAGTACTTGTAACCCAGACAGTGCAGTCTGAGTATTTTCAGTCTTGGCGCCTGCCTTGAATATTAAGTTTAAGCAAGAGGGCTCAAGAATCAGGTTAGTTTTTACTAAGTGGCTTTGCCACTATGAAGAAAAAAACAGTCTTGAGGCTGAATTTTTTAAATAAGCCTGAGGGTCAGATGAGTGCACAAATGCACTGTCCCAATGAATTTTACCTGCACGACTTGGAAAACAACATCACCACTTGCACAGATGTCACAGAAGAGTTGTCTTGGGCGTTTGGGCTATTGCATTTTTGACCCAAGTTCCAATATTTTCACAGCTCTTCCTCCTGAAATAAAGCACAAATAAGATAACAGAGTTGCTTGACATTATTTTTGGACAGGTTCATAGAACACGTGATTGGACTTGGCACCGAGGAGGGACGTGGGGTATCCCAGACTCGCTGAGGCACCTTCTGGAGAGTGCGGACAAACACGGTCAGCCAAAGAGCATCGCTTGCTGCCAGACGGGGGTGATGGAGCCCGCGCAGGCTCAGGCAGGGCCACAGCGTGAAGGCGGGTGGGCAGTGTCAAGAGGCAGCACCAGGCACGTGCCGGGAGCCTGGACCCTCCGGCCTCACGCCTTCCCCACATCTGGGCTGTGGCCGGCCAGCCCGCAGGCTGGGGGGACTGGAGGTTTGAGGACGATGGGTTTCAGTGTGGGTTGGAAGATGGATGTTGCCTGCTGTGGAGGCTGGTACCCGTGAAAATTTGGCTGGAAGCAAATTCAGTTTTTCAGCTGATAAAAGTACTGCGACCTCACCCAAAAGCTTGGTCGGGCCAGCTCCCCGAGAGTATTAACAGAAAACAGATTTCCATTCATTTTTCAGAAGACAAACAAACAAGCACTGCATTTGGTTATTTTCGCGCTGTTGTGCCACTGCCGTCAGCGTGGGTGTGTGAAACCACCGTGACTGGTGGCCACAAACGCTCCGTGGCCCTCCCGGGCTCCCTCAGGCCCCCCCACCCAGGGCAGAGGCAGCCCCAGGGGCTGGGTGAGGTGGGGAGCAGGCGCAGGCGGCTGGGGCACGCGGCAGGTTTAGCCGAGGCTGTCACAGGTGCGGTGCCATGGGGTGCGTGGAGGTGCCGCTCCATGGCTTGGGGCTGGTGCCGAGCAGTGGCCCGTGGGCACCCTGCGGGGGGGACGCACTGGTCAGTTTTGATTAGATTCAGCCTCGGCTGGGCACCAGGCAGATTCCACATTAACAATAATGCAATACTTACCTAATTTGGTTCATAATTACGATTTCCTTAGCCTTTGAGGAGTTCGCCTTTTGGAAGTAGGTGTCAGATATTGATTACACCATGCCTGGAGAAGAGGAAGCTGCAGTTAAAAAAAAAAAATCTGCTAAATGATGTATCTCTGTCCTGAATAAAATAAGGTGCAGCTTATTTTATAAATAATGGCACAGAGAATTTATTTTTTAAAAGTAGATTGGTCCTATGTGACTGGTCTGCTGTCTCCGCAAGGTGGGACATCTCCCCAGGACCACGCAGAGCCGTGGCTACCGGAGTCTCGCAGGGGCCATAGCTCCCGGTCCACGGCCAGGGACGATGGAGGAAGCACTCATACGCCTGTTGTGCAGTTCCTCTATAATCGCATTTGACTTACTTTCATCACTGTCTTTATGGCTTTACTAATTGGCTTATGCTTTTATTAGAAGGATCTTTATGAAGAGCTTTTTATACTGGCAGGAAAAACAACAAAACCCCAGAACTATATCAGATTAAAACTCTTAAATGCAATGTAGTATTTGCTGCCTGAAAGCTCTTTTATAACCCTGAGGGATGGACTTTGTTCTTCTCGGAGATGGATCTTAGTGGGCTTTGTGAGCCTGTCCCTGCATTTGATTAAATGGGCCATTTTGTACTTTCTAGACGTCAAAACACAGCTTGAAGGAAATGGTCTCGGAGTTGTCACTGTCCTTTTTTAGTTCCCACTTTGGAAGTGAGGAAGGGTCGCACAAGTGGCTGCTCCCTAAATTTATCGTGGTCCCGGAGCCACAGGAACCAGAGGTGGAAGACCCCAGGTCTGGTACTCGGGTATTGAATCCACACGTCAGACTAGGGGTTGCTGATGTCAAACCAAAGTGCGTCAGACCGAGTCCCGCAGATTCCGGGGCACTGTGCTAGGTACACAGCCTTCATTTATTTTTCAGTCATTGGAAATTCTTCTGAACTGGAAACAGCTCCAGTTATATTTCTCAACAGAAATTTATTGCTGTCCATTATGGGATGTTTTGTGCATAAAAATTAAAATTCATAGTATATAGCTGCTGCAGTACCTGTCCAGGACAGCTGTCTAAGAAGTGTAATTCCTGAGGTGTCTGAAATCAGTCCAGGTGAGCACTGGTCATCACTGGGCCTCCCTTGTACCTGGGGCTGCTCAGGGACATTTGGGCCGATCAGGATCCGTGTCCTGGGGGCCCTGACGGGGACCATCGGCCTCAGAGATGGCTGCGCGCACCCCAGAGGAGCCGCTTCACTGCCTGCGCACCCACCAGAGCTTTCCTCAGTCCTCGCTGGAGGCTGGGACTGGGAGGGAGGGAATCCCGCAAGCAGGCGCATCAGTACAATTCATAAATATTTCCAACGGAGCAAGCAGAGAACAGTCACATCATTAACTTTTGAATCATGCAGTAAAACAGAGGAAAACATACTGATTCCCTTAATAGAAATGAAGGGAAAACAGCAAATACAGGTATGAAAAAAATACTTACATTTGATTTGAAATAATTCCAGCTGGCCCTGGGGCTGTTGTGGCTGTTACTGGTGCAGAGGGTGTCGAAGCAGAGAAGACAGCGATGGCTGAGGTAACTCTCCACACATCGCAGGGCATCTTAATGATATCAGAATGTTAAGGCGTACTTTAGCATCTGCGTTCTGACAACATTCAAACTCCTGTATAACTAAAAATATCTTTGTAGCTGTTTGGATTTCACCTTTCTGGTGAACAACAACTCCTTAAAATAGTTGCCCCTTACAGTCTGCAGCTTCTGCTTAGTTGTGGGGCCTAAATATCTTCAGCATTTCTAAGGACTGGCCCCATGAGCTGTTTAGGTTTCGTGGATGAGTGGGGGACTCCTGTCTTAACACCCCACACCTGCACTGCAATTTGTATTTAAAGCATTTTGCTGTGATTCTGCACAGCTGCAGCTGATCAGTTTTTAGCACTGAAATTACAGCTGATACACGTTCAAGCTGTTAATAGCTCAGCAAATACCTGCTGTGTCTTCTGTCTGGAAGATGGCAGATGAACAAGCGTGTGTCCTGTAAGCTGTTAGTGAAGCCTGAGGGGTCTCAGACCCGCCGCCTCCCTTAAAAATCTATTTCCTTTCAGTGGGCCTCTATAATCACTTGCTTTTACATTTTCCCTGCGCTTTATCTCCACTGCGAGAGGGAAGAGGCTCGGGATGGTGTGTTGGGGAACCCAGGGTTACAGCCCTGCACGCACCGCTCGAGCGTCCCCGAGGAGCGTGGGGGACACTGATGTGCTGCTGGGGACCCTCCGCTGCGGCGGCTCCCCCCGACACCGCGGCTCCCCCCGACGCGGCTCCCGCAGCGCAATGCTGCCCGGCCGGGGAAACGCTCCGCAGCTGCAGACGGCGGCACAACAGCTGAGGAAAGTGCAAATAGTGAAGTTTGCACCTTCTCTGCTGCCCTGAGCTGCAGTATCGGGTTTGTCACTGGGCAGTTACAAAGTCCAGGGTTATAAGGATCTGAACAGGGCTGGTGCGCACAGAAATAAAATTCAGTGGCTCATAAACCCCCTCCTTTCACAAGGAACAGCTGCAGTGTTTTCTCTGCAGCACCTACGCGCTATTTCAGGATTCCAGCGCCCTGTATAAAATATCCCCAAACACACTGACGTTTGTGAGAACCGGAACATGTACCACAGGAAAATGGTAATATAAACCAGAGACTTCAACTTTTTGTTTCACATCGATGCCTATAGCACCGTTTGTTATGATCTAACTCCCATAGAAGCACACAAATTATGTGAAGTTGTTCTTAGTGCACTTTTGGCACACAAATTACACCCCCCAGCACGTGGAGCTCCTTGTGGCCAGCAGCGCAGCGGGTGGGGGTCGGGGGGGTCCTGCGCACAGGAGTCAGTGCTGTCCTGAGCTGGATGCCATCCGGGCACAGCTGCTGACGGTAACCACGTGATGGGGTTGTCCAGCATCTTTCAGACTGACAAAATGATTTGAGAACACTTAGAAAATCATAATAATAAATCTTTTGGCTAAGAAAGTTAGCATCAATTAGTCTATATGGGATTCAAATATGAAAGCCAACATTGTATGACAAAAAAAGGTAATCAGTAATCAAAGTACATACACTGAAAAAAACCCAACAGAAAAAAAAATTCACTTAAAACAATAGCAAGTCCTTCTTGAGCGTATTTTATTTCTTAGTATTGGCTTTCTGCTTATCACACTAGGTTACCAGTTTTGGCTTCTTCAAGAGCCAGGTACCGGCCTCTGCCAAGTGTAGCTGTTTTAAGCCTGTTTTAAGGTCCAGTTGAAATAAACCAGCAGTGACACCACAACCAGGAAAACCCCTTCCATCCCCAGGTGGGAGGTTGGACGGCTTGACACGTCCATGGTGGACATGGGCAGTTTAAATGCCGCACGTGCAATGGCACTAGGAAATCTATACAATAATGAGTTGTATGTCGGGATAGGGAGATTTTACAGAGCTTTTCTTTCTTTGTCACGCCAATCTGCAGAAAAAGAACATTTTTATGAGGAAAGAATTCAACTAGGAACCTCCCGTATTCAATGGCACTGCGAAGAGAAGATGTCTCAATTGCAGAAAAACACATTCTGTTCGTTATAAAAAAAAACAGAACAAGAAACGATGGCCCCGATTTTTCTTTTTTAAGAATCTCTTGTTTGGGGAAGTTAGGGAAGCTTGCTGTGATGAGCGCAGATTCCGTTTCACGTTGGCCATTAGTGGCGGGGGCTGTTTCCCGAGCGTGTCCTCGGTGGCTCCGAGTCACCCGGAGCCAGGCTCCCATCCACAGTGGGCTGGAGCCACGGCCCGAGCCTGGGGCAGCTCCCACCCGTGGTGCTCTCAAGGTTGGCTCCCTGCAGTCCCTGCTGCTGGCCGAGGGGCAAGTTGAAGGAAACATGCCTTAGCAGCCAGTAAACAGCTGTATGTTAGACCAAGATGTGCAGCTAATGAGCCATGGCCTCTCAGAGAGGCATTGCCATACCAGCGCCAATGAGATGACTTCTTTAAATAATACAGAGTTATTTAAAGACCCTAGTGTGAAAAGCATCTTGAACAAGAGGATAAGTGCACGGCTGTCAGTTCATCCCGATAATCACGTGTACGTGATCACCTTCAGCTATGTTAGTTTTATTTGCTAGAGAACAGAGAGAGAGTTAACGCCATCTCTTCCCCGTTCCTCCCCCCTGAATCCGTGCGAGATGAAGCTGGTGCAGCTGCCCACTCCCTTGGGCTCTTCCATGGGGCTGTTTATGACATTTCCCCCATAACCGTGGTACATATTCGCTGTTCTCCAGTCTAGGCAGCTGCAGAAAAGTTATCAAAAACCTGTTGCTATTCGGTGTTGGTTATTATTTTTAAATTTGTGTTGGTGATTATTTTTCACAGTGAGAACCATCAGCCGTTGGAACAGTCTCCCCAGGGAAGTGGTGGGTTCCCCAACACTGGACACTTTCAAGGTCCAGCTGGACAAGGCGCTGGGCTGTCTTGTCCAGACCGTGCTTTGCCAAGAACAGTTGGACCAGCTGATCCTTGAGCTCCTTTGCAACATGGGATTCTGTGACTGTATGATGATTTTACTCGCTCATTGTGCCATGAGATTCATAATTTACTGAATGTAGTTGCACTAATTATCACCGCTACGTGTTCCTTACTTTCTAACTTTCTTCAGCGACGTTACCACTGTTACTGGACCGAGGCGCTCTGAAGCACAAGGATGCTCTGCAGACTTCGCAACTACCCAATATGAAAAAGGGGGATAGGGCGAATGAGTGATTTTCTTCTTCACCTTCCAACATGTATTTCAGCGCAGCGTTCTCCGGATTAGCACTGTTAGGCTACTGCCAGAGGGGTTTACCTGCTGTACGGGCAGCCCACGGGTGATCTGGATCTAAACACAGACGCAGTGGTACGTCTATTTCTGTATTCCTGGAGCCTGATGTAAGGCCTCTCAGGCTGCTGACTAATAATGGGTTTCATTAAGGCTTAGTTCTGCCGTTACGCTGCTGTTTTTCCCTCTCAGGCATTCCACAAGTGCTCTTACAGCAGCGTTAGTGCTGCCTTCAGTTTCCGGTGGGTCCTTAATCTCTGTCTAACTTTGTGGTGTTGCATCACACACATTGACACATGAAACAACTGAATTCCCATAATACTTGGGGTACAACCTAACCTAGAAATTTTTAATAGTCTGTTCTTCTAGTGTTTGTCTCTCACCAAATACAGATTAGCGCAGAATTTTGTCCTTTTTAAATTTAAGGCACGCTGAATATTATTGTAGAAGCTAAAAACTGCCCTCCCCCCCAAACTGGGTTTGCAACTTCTGCTTTTACCCTTTTTGCAGAATAAAAGATGTACAGTCTTCCAACTCTTTGTATTTCTCATATTTGTTCTCTTCCTATAGTTCTTTCCCTTATGAGGATTTAGCTCCAGATAGATCCATCTGCTCTGCTGTTCCAGTGCTAAAGGCCACCCAAATATTTACTTTTGTACAGCTCATAAACAGCCATACCTCAGGAGCACTTCTTGGGAAATCCTAAACCATTGTATAGACGTGGGGGGGGGGGGAGTGTTTCATCCCCAAGTGCCACTCAGCTGCTCCTGGAGAGGAGCACCACGACTCCTCGCTGCGTGGTCTTGGCCCCCTGAAGGAAGTGGCAGGTAGGAGGACGGTGCCATTCCCAGCGTCGCTCACGTTCCGAGGCAGGGAGTTGCGTTCCCAACAACAGGAATAAGGAATGTTTGGGCCTGGAGCATTGGAAAGCTGCAGCACCATTTATTTATTCAGTTTAAATATGACTCGAGTGGTAATTTATTCTGATGCGGCAATGAATGCAGCAGCTGCCGTACTGGTTTCCGTTGTCCCGTGTGCTCCAGACCCCGCTCCCCACCAGGACAGCGGCGTGTGCCGGGGCTCTGGCGGTGGAGCTGAGTGGGAGAGGCGTCACCAGGAGCCACTGGGCTCCCGATGTGGCGGTACCGGGGCTTTGCCTCCGCACGGAGAACGTTAGTAAATAACTGTGTGACTCTTCTGACTCACCTGGGTTTGCTTCACATGTCCCAAGTCCAAACCTCCTCAGGCTTAGGAAAACTAATGAGGTTGTTGATGTTCAGGGGCAGGGAAAAGTGCCCCACGACATGTTGCTCACGGACTGAATCTGCCTTAGCGCATCCATGGCTTGTCATCAACAGGGCCACGGAGAGGCTGGGGTCGGCAGGGACCCCAGCGCTGCTGAGCACAGTGCCAGACCTGCCCGACTCTCGTCCTTGGCATAAGGAGGAAAACCTTCAGTTTTTCCCCCATCCTCTGTAAGGCAGCATGTGAAAGTAACGTTCCATCTCCAAGATCCTTTATTGATACAAAAGTGAGAAAGTACGTACAGAGCATCATCACCGTAGTGAAAGAGGAAGGACACCCGACTTTCCAAAGGCAAACAGCTTTACCTTGCCGGAGTTCGAGTGCCGCAGCCACAGACACTTGAGAAGGAGACAGGGCACTGGCCGGGGCAGAGGGCTGCCGAGCAGGACCGCGCTCTGCAGGCGCCTGCGGATCCCGCAGCGCACAGAGGGCACCTTGGTCGCAGCTTCCACCCACTCCGTTGAGATCACTCACAATTAATTACACCTTGCTTTATGTCACTGTCTGCTGGTGATGATCCAGGTGGGTTTTCTCACTGCTAAAGTTTCGTCTCTAATGTTACCAGGTTTTAGAGATGTGTATGAAGGAGTGATATGGAAAGTCATAAATATACGGAGCAGATTAGAGAAAGCAGGATATAAGCAGGTAACCACTGATTGCTGTCCTGCAGAACTGTCTCCCAGAGGGCAATATCAACCCTTGAGACAATTTGTGAACTGTACCATTTCTTCCAGCTCTTCTACAGAGTAAAAGAAAAGCTGAGTTCTTTCAGCTAATTCTCCTGAAACAGCAGACAAAGAGCGGTTCAGGGATATTAAGAAACACCCAACTCTGTGGTATCAATCCTTCGTTCTCATGTAAAACAGTAACAAAAACCCCAAAAGATGACAGCATCATGGGATTAGTGTGGAAAAAAGTAGCAGGAGAAAGCACAGCTTGTTCAGTGTGAATATACCCATAAAACAGCTATTGCAATATATACAATTATATTGCCAATTTATGCCTGGTAGAACAAACTTTTCCCTAAAAACAAAGAAAAAACCAGAAAACCACAGGGGACCTGTGAGCTATGTGGTGGCACCCTGAGAGAATTAACGACTTATGCTAAGTAATTGCATAATGAAAATTTTTAAAAACCTCATCCCAGAAGGCCATCATTTTTCAGCATAAGATGGATTACCCATCCTCTGGTCATTTAGAATTATTAAATTGTGTTTGGATGTCTGTGGAGGACTGTCAGGATTTTTTATTTTTATTTTTTAAACAAATCCTGCCCTGGAGGCAGGACCAGAGCGGAGGCGGGCGGCGCTGGAGGCGCAGGGGGTGCACAGGGGGCTGCTCCCTGCCAAGGTGACCCCCCGCTGAGCACGTTACAGAGCGCGGGACACGCCGGGCGATGCCACCGAGCTGCGAACCGGAGCAGCGGCCGGGGCCGGTGCCGCAGGGGGGTCCCACTGCCCTGGGAGGGTCCGGCCCATTCCGCGAGCCCCGCGGGGGAGCACGGGGGCTGTGCCCCTGTGGGTGCTGCAGGGGGGCACCGGGGACACGGCTTGGCTGCTGCTGGTCGGTAAGGGATCTGTGGGGCTGCCGCAGCCCCTTCCCAAGGTATTTTCACAGTGGGCGCGTACAAGGTAATTGCAGCTTTCCCGGTTTCATTAGCAAACAGCTCATACACAGAGCTCACTTAGGGAACCGGTTCATTTATAATTTAAGCCACTTAATGTTTCTCAGAATTTTGTTTCCTTTAAACAAGAAATATGATGTAATTTGGGTGTGTGTCCGTGTGATTAGGCCAATCTGCTCTCTCTGTTAGGGCTCCTAACCCTTTGCTGCCCCAGACGAACTCTCAGGTACCCCAGCATAACAAATCCTGTTCTTCTTCTACACCCACATTTTTCTAGAAAATTGTTTTTCCTCAAATCTGTTAAGCAAACCTGAAGCACCGGATTGTGAAGCACTGGGTGGGACATCGTGGTCAGGATGTGCACCCTCCTTGCGTTTGGAAAAGGGCTGGAAGGAGGCCGGGTCTGCGATGCGCTTCCCCACAGCTCCTGCAGAGGCAAAAGCCGGAGAGAGACACGAGGTCTGGGCCCGTTACAGAAGTGGGTTGGCAAAGTGCGAATGTTCCTTAGGAGCCTGGTCTTCTCCATCCCTTCGCCATCTGCCCAGGGGCTGGTAAAAATTATAAATGTCATCTGTAGTTCATAATGGGGATTTGTATTCAGGATATACTCCATCAATTACTCAGCCACCTGCATTTACACCCGTTTTGTCATGGGGCTGGGACGGAGAAGGCGTTGAGAACAGAACTTTTCTTTAACTGAATAACACAAGAAGTAATAGTGTCAATATCATTGCTGCAAAAAGTCTATTACCTAATCACCTAACATTAAAGAAATAGATTAATATAGTGTCTGTTCTCACAGGACCATAGATATTTTTATGGGGTATGGCATTATAATAAAAATTCCCTAGACTTCAGCTTAATCTAGAAAACTCATTAAATAGATTCAATACACTATGGAATTCTATATAGAAATATTATTGTTAAATGTGTACCATATTTCTCTGCCTTCTTTGCCCAATAATTTTTGTTTGTAGCATATTTTACAGTGTGGACGAGATAGATAGAAAGAAGACTCAGAACTGATGCAGGCTTTAAAGACCATTGACCTCTGTGCTTTACTACGTGGGAAGATGGGAGGAAAGGGGTCATAATTTATAAATTACTTCACCGCTGAAGATGAGCTTAGCATGAACAGAAAACCAGGTCTAAGCTATAACTTGGTGAGGTTTCAGATTCTCAGCCAAAGTTATGTTACAAAATACAAACTAAACGCTAACATCTGATGCGCTGCCAGTGACTCACCAGCACCGGGGTAATCCCTGTTCTCAGAGCCATCAGAGTCACCGAGAAGCTGCTCTGTGGGAAGGCCCGAGGGTGTTCCCCCGCTGGTTGCCAGCGCGGCCGCTGGCCCACCCAGGGGCTCTCTCCAGGGGTCTTTCTGCACCAGGGCAACCCCAGCACCTCTCTGCCCGGCCCCAGCAGAAATCAGTGTGTCCTCCCATCCACCTCCGAGGGCTCCCAAACCACGCACACGGCTCAGCTCTCGCCCTTCCCCGTTCTCCCCACACTGCTGCCACCACCGTGCGCCCATGCACGGGCAGCACCCGCTCAGGGACGAGGGGCGGTGACAGCCCAGCCCTGTGGAGCGGACCGAGGGAAGGGAAACCACTGTGAAAACGTTCTCAACCCTTTGGTCTCTCCAGGCCTGTGCAGCAGCAGCGGTCGATGCAGTCTGTAGCTGAGGAGCTTTGCTCGGCTCTTCACTAGGCTGACGCAGACCATTACTCAGCAGGATAAGAGTCATCCCTGCTCGGTAGCCCTCGCTGCTTCTGCCGCAGACAAAGAGACATCCACCATTGTACACATGGCTGCTTCCACCTGAGCTACAACAATGCAACCTACCTGAGCACGGAGCCATCAGTCTGCAGGGAACTTCAGCTGGGGATGAACCCTACGGCATAGCTCAGCTGGGTGGCAGCAGCACGGCCCATCCATCCGACGTGCTTCACAGGGGATGGGAGGCTGCCGTCAAGCCAAGCTCGGGATCTCCATTCTTCTTGCAAGGCCCTCCACTGCTCAGAGACACACAACCAGCAGATCGATGCACATGAGGTGAAGATCATCACTGGCAGCTATGCTCCTCTGGCAGAGAAGACCGTAATATGTGTAAAGCTTTAAATTAAGAGCAGAAGGCATAACTGTGTGGACCAGCTTGAGACTTGTGAAGAAATTCCTACAGGATCTGGGGCTCATCACAGATCTCACTGTCTTTCTGCAGGAGGTGCATTTCTAAAGTGGAGTCTTGCTCACTTGGGTATTATTGTATCCCATATGGATGTTAAAATACTACACGCAAGAAGAAAATGCTTCATAACGTGTATTTTTTCCCCCAGAAAGCAAATGAAATGACAGGAGTTAATCACCTCGCTAACTGCAGTTAAGCACCAACAGGGAACCACTCCTGAAATACAAGTGTCCATGTGGTGACAACTGTTAAAAAGATGCTTTGATTCCCATGTTTATAAAACTACTGATGAAAACGTATTTCTTTTTCATTAGTCCAGCTTAAAGGCATTGTATATAGTATGATTCAGTTAACTAGAGGTGCATTTGTATTGCGATTGTTTTCAGGCTATACCTCAAAGTATTGGAATTACTGAAATACTGTAAGTTTGTATGTTCAGGTTGTGGAGACTTTTTAGGATTGCACCCATGCAGAATTTTTCTGAAGGAAAATTAAAATGTCCTGCAAGACAGCATCCTTGTTTTCAAGCAACGTGTGGAAATAATAGCTTCAAAAACACGTTGGAATAAACTCTCCTGCTTGCAGATAAACAACAGTGCATTGAATGAAGTGACTGCACGGCTCCCTCGCTCCCTTGGACACCACTTGTGTTTAAAAACAAGATGTTTGGTTAGCATGCCTCCGTACCACTAGTGAAAGTAAAAAACATTCTCGTTTCAGAGAAGCTGGCTCCCTGTGCAAGGAGGGAGGGAGGGCGAGCAGGCGCCCTGGGCGCAGCCAGAGGGGAAGGAGAGGGAGTTGAAAGGCTGAGGCTCCTCCTTCCCACCAAGTAATGGAAAAACGATGTCAGAATTCCAGCATCTGAATAAATGTGTGCCCTATGACCTTAATCCCCTAGGAACCAAAAACATCCAGAGTCAGATAAAAATAGTAAGCCCTTTACGTTGCTGAGGGAGAACAGCACTGCTTGCAGCTAATTAGCTAAATCCTGTTAATAGCACGGGGGCTGGGCAGCCATGAGGAAGTGAGTCTCTGGGAGACGGTGGAGCCAAACGTGCAGCAGAGGACGAAGTGGAGGACGGACGCGCATGGCGAGGCGCTCGCGCGTTGGACCGTGTGAAGCAGGCAAACGGCACAGCAGTGCCCAGCCAAGCTGACGGGTTGCGATCAGGTTTCCCAGGGCAGGGGATCCTCCCCGTCCATGGCACTGCGACACATGCTTCGAAGGAGACCCACCAGAACGACTCCTGGTTGACTGCAGCTGCTGGTTTAGCCTCAAAAACCTCCTCCCAACAAGATTACAGACCTTGCTGATGCTAGCTTGTGTGGGAAACCTCAGCCTGGCAGCAAGGATCCCTTTAAAAAAAAAAAAAAAGAAGTATAGTGATCCTGACAGTAAATGTCAATGAACTGTTCAGGTTCAGTTGTATCATTTTATTTAAAGTACTATAGCTTAACTGTGTGCCAAAGATTAACTATTTATTCAAGCCATACTGCAGACAATAGACTGCTTCGAACAGCATTCACAAATGTTTGCTCTAATTCTGAATGACTTTCATTAGTCAGCATTGGGTTTCTTTATTATTCCCTATTTGCAAACATTCACACCAGCCAATTCTTACATGGTGAGTGTTCTCCTCACGCTATACCTGCGTACGTATGCAAAGGTTAACATTTGTGCACAGCCAGGAGTCCTGTGTAAATTTAGTATTTTAAATTTTTCCAGCCAAAGAAAAACTGCCTTGTCAGAGAGCAGAAACTACCCCAGTCCATCTCAGCAGCCCGCTGGGCTTCATTGGAGGGAATTCTGGAGCCAACCCAGATGTTGAATGTTTGCTCCAAATGCAATAAGGTGGCTAACACCGCTGCTGGGCAGGTTGCCCTGCGCTCACACCCCAGTGATTGAGTGATTGTGGCTTTCCTCAGCCGGGGACACCTGCGGGCAGCGCGGCCAGGCTGGGACTCGCTGCCCCTCCTCCACAGCGCAGGGCACGGCTGCAGAGCCCACCAGCAGCGCCTCTGTGGCACCGCAGCGGTGGCAGCACAGACTTGTCACTGCCATTTATGGTGTCCTGAGGCAGAGCAGCTACTCTGAAAGTGCTCCTGGCGTCTTCATCTCTCCGCGTAATGCAGTGGGGTTTGCCATAGACATTTCCCTCCAGCAATTTAGGCTTGAATTTTAGCTAAAACATTTCCATATTAATGTTCCAGGGTGAGAAATTAGTTTGTCATAGACTTCACTTCGGGTGCATTTACATCATATTTCTGCAAAACCACTGCAGATATTTGTTTCGGAAATGACCTGACAAGCCATTAGAACAATTTGCTTGCTATCGGGAGGAAAGGCTACTGTGTTCAGCGTGTGCTTTGAAAGGCTGGGAGTGCTCACTTTCTGCAAAATCATACTGAATTTTGCCTGGAGCTCCAAACTGGAGCTTTGATGGCAGCAGCCTTGCTCCAGAGACTGTGCAGGGAAATACTACAGCGCAATATGCTGCAGCTCACATCCAGAGCACCTGGCACGTTATACACCATTTTTCAGCCACAAAAAATGTCAGTGTGCGCTGCATGCTGTGCATAACGTATTGCTTTGCAACTGCAAGGCAGAAGTGTGAGGTATGGACCCCACAGCCGTTTGGGGTGCCTGGACGGAGTGACATTTTTGGAAAATGCTGAGTTCCCTCAGGAAACGCTGCTTTTGCCCTTGCCACGGTGTGCCATGGCCATGGGGCTCTCCACCAGGGACCAGGGGCAACTGCTCCATGGCAGCACAACACCAAGAATCCAGTACCCTTGTTTTGTGGTTTGTTTTTTAACAACTGTTTAACTTTTTTTTTTTTTTTAACAATCATATTTGAAAGCATCATGTCTCTGGCACAAAAAAAGAAACATGTATTTAACCGATGTTTTATATAGTGCACTTTTCACAGACCAAACCCCATGACTGGCTGGTAGTTACAAAACCAGAGAATTTTCTCAGATTACTGTATTTCACACTGTGACTAAGATTGAAGAAATGCATTTTCACTCTGTAAAAAAGGCTGCCTAAGAGCATAGTTAATTTCATGCCATCTCAAGCTCTAAAAGCCGGGTAATTCTTATCCTTAGAGTAACACAAGAATTGAGCTCTTAATAGCAACAGACTCGTAGGCTGAAGGAGGTGGCTGGCTTACCTCTGTGCTGTGGGTGAAGCCACCGGCTGGGAGGGGCCGTGTTGCAGTGGGGGTCACAGCCCCCCGGCTCACGGGAGCACCAGCAAGTGCCGAGGTCTCTGTGCCAACCCCCGCTGACCCCGCCAGGCTCATGCCGAGGGAGATGCTCTGTGCAGCTGGAGGTCAGCAAACCCCACTCGCACACCCGTCTGCTGCTGCCTGCGCTGGTTTCCTGTCTTAAGGTGAGGGAAAAGTTTGAAACATTATTTAAAAAAAAAAAAAAAAAAAAAAATATATATATATATATATGGGGTTTTCTTCCCCTTTGTGTTTCACTGACAAGTATACAAACACAAGCCAGGGCACAAAACCCTGCAAAATTGGTGTGGAATTATTTAATTTGGACTAAGGGCACTTTGTCAGGAGTTGTGGGGGCTTTTGCTGCTGTTGGCTGTAGAAACAAACCTCTGGGTGACCTGGCCCGTCCCCCAGCAGCTCTGGAGCTCAGGCGGCAGCCTCAGGGCTGCTGGGGCCGTGGGCAGCACAAACCCAACCATCCGAAGAGGGCAATCCCTGTTAAGTCACTCATCCCTTGGCGCCACTGCCACATGCCTCTGACTCTCACATCGCCTCTGTCCCACGGCTTGCTCACGCTTGTGAGGATGAGGAGGAGCGAGGTGGCATCGCCTTCCAGGGCTATGTGACAATTTGCTGTTGAGGCACACTGCGGGGTTTCCACGGCCCACAGCTGTCTAACCAATTTTAGCACTGCTTTACCTCCCTCCTACTTTTTTTTTGTCACTTTGCATGAAGAGCATAACTAAAACAGCAAGGAAGAGTCACCCTTTGCCTCACAGTTCTGTATGTTAAAAGCAACATCTGAGCAGTCAGCCCCTGATGAAAACGTCCCTCTTGCAGGCTGGCGAGAGGAAAGTCAAAGCGCTTGAGCAGAGCTCCCTCTGCACCCAGACCCAACAAAGTGCAAGGGCTCTCAAGGTGGTGCAAAGTAAACAGACATGACTCCAGAGTCTTTCCACTGCTCCTCAACACCTGGGTGCATGCTCTTCCCTTGGGATTCGCGCAGACACACCGCCTCCATGCCAGTGCCAAGATGCCCCGTGTTTGCTCTGAGGTGAGCACGCACACGGGCGGTTAGTGCAGAGGAGCAGAGGCGTACCTCCTCTGTACGTCAGGAATGTTTCTTGGGGTACGCAGAAAACCAGACCAAGAGCACTTCAGCCTGGGTATGTCCTCAACCCACCCAGGGGCACACCAGCCACCTGCTGCAAGAGGTAGCACCAGCTTCATTCACTTCCCAGCCCTCCCAGTTCACCTAGCGGTTCCCTGGAGCTTCACAAACCTGATGTGACCTTCACCTGGGGACCTCTGCTCCGGCTTTCCTGCCTGCTTTGCATTTGCTTTGTTTTCTTGTCCTATTCCTTCTCCCTCTCTCCCACACTCACATAAGTAATCTCTCACTACCCATCTCCTCAGGGCCCCCTCTGCACCTGGGTGTCCTAAAGCTGCTCCTTAATTAGCACCTGGAGGAGCTCCTCCTTTGCCACATCAGTCTGCTCCATGTCTCCCCCGGAGTGGGGAAGCCTCCTGCACTTGTGGGATGACAGTGGGTGTAATGGTAGTACCAGTGAGCGGCCTGTTCTTTTCACAGAATCACGGAATTTCAGAGTCGGAAGGGAGTTCTAGAGACCATCCGGTCCCACTCCCCTGCCAAAGCAGGATTGCCCGGAGCACATCACTCAGGGCTGCATCCAGGCAGGTCTGGAAAGTCTCCAGAGAAGGGACTCCACAGCCTCCCTGGGCAGCCTGTTCCAGCGCTCTGTCACCCGCACCGTAAAGAAGTCTTTTCTCATATTTGATCAGAACATCCTATGTTCCAGCTTGTGCCCATTACCCCTCGTCCTGTTACTGGGAACCACTGAAAAGAGTCTGGCTCCATCCTCCTTAAACCCACCCTTTAGATACTTGTAAACATTAATAAGGTCCTCCCTCAGCCTTCTCTTCTCCAGGCCAGAGAGTCCCAGCTCTCTCAGCCTTTCCTCATAAGGGAGATGCTCCAGTTCCTCAGTCATCTTTGTTGCCCTACGCTGGACTCTCTCCAGTAGTTCCCTGTCTCTCTTGAACTCCTTCAGCAACTGAATTAAACCCAACCTGAATGACACAGCAATATATTCACATTTTAGCAGCGACTACAAGAGCTGAGAATGACCATCCCATGCCAGCTCCTGGTCAGGTAGACAGTGTGTGTCAGGTACAACGCTTCCTATGGAGACTTTCCATATAGATATATTGATAGAGAACAAGGGAACATGCCAAAGTGAAAACATTTCTCTTACTGAGTTTCAAGTCCTCTAAAGGGTTAACTTTTTCTTCCTCTGCCTCTCCCACTATGGAGCAGGTTTATATAGAGCTTTTCTGTAGCAGCAGGCATAGTAACTGGGAATCACGTTGTCAGTAAGACAAGTCCCGAGACAAAGTGTGCGATCCTTATTCACAAATACAGTCTGGCCAAAAACATGCAATAAATGCTAAGCATAGTTGTTTGGTGAGGTGCAAGTGCAAAAAGCAGCTCCCTGCCAACAGGATTTTTCACTTCAGACTTTAAACACTACAGCAGCAATAAAATTAACGAATATAAAACCTCATAAATTGCTTTTGAAAGTTTATTCATCCTCTGAAGTAGGAGCTGCGCACAATATTGGCTCGCAAAGTATCTGGAGGAGAAGCTGGGCAGCAGCCTAGCTCACTCCAGCCCTGGTGGCTCCCCAGGCACGGGTGGGGAGACTGCCTGGGAGAGGGGCGGGCAGGAGCACGGATGGCAGGCACCGCTCTTTCCTTCCCCTGGCTCTGAGACACGAAAGCAGTCAACTAGGAAGAACAAGAAATGGAGTAACTCCGAGGCAAGACGCAGCTTATTTTCAGTAAATACCTGCTTACCCCTCCCCCCTCAAGAAGCTCTCAGAAGAGACATCTCACCATGAGTTTATTTGCAGAGATGTATTTAAATACCTTTATGAAACGTTATTGCTTATTGCCCTTCTTATAGCTGTAGTTGTGGTTTCATTTCTAAAGAAACACCAGTATTTTTCTTCTTCAGTAGCTATCAAAAGATAGATAACCAGATGAACCATGAGTCTGTTTTTTCTTTTTCCAAGAAGTCTAGCAGATGAAAGTTAACCTGACAATAACACCTAACACCTTACATCTATCTTCATGTAAAAAGTCTCCAAGACACTGTATTTGTGGGCTAAGTGGCGTGTTAGTAGCTGTGGCATCAGCCTTAAACATGGACTACTTGTACCTACCATGTCACTGGTGAGTACCACGGAGAAGCACAGCAACGGGTAAGATTAAGTGCCAACTGCCTTTTTCTAAATACAACAATCAAAAGAAGAGCTGTTACAAGGACAGAGTTCCCTTCATTGAAATACAGAAAATCACTAGAAATAACTTTTTAACCCCAATGCTACAGTCAGCTCCCTGGGGCTCCCAGGGGTGCTGGGCTCCCAGCCTTGCCCGCCCCATGTCGCCCCCCCTTTCCCTTGTGAGGCAGTTGCCAACAGGCTGCTGCCTCTGGGACCCAATGGGAGCCGTTTGACTTCTGAAAGCTCAGCGCCCACCATGCTTTGGTCCCAGCTTGGGGACCGAAGAATAAACAATGGATGGGCATCTGCTACCTTTTTCCCCTGACACGTGTGACTTTTTGGCCTCATTTTAACTAATTTGGTTTTTTTCCTTCAGGAGCTGTTTGAAACCAAGGTAAAGACGGGAGATAGAGACCACCTACTGGGTCTCATTCTCCTCTTATGTAAGCCTGTTAAAAACAGTAATAGCCCCATTAAAGTGAATAGATTTGTATCAGAATAAAAACAGTGTGAGCAGCAAGAGAATTGGCTGCTTTGGGTATAAATTCATGAAAGTCATTTAAAGGCTCTCTGGGAGCATAATTAGAAACATGAAGTCCTGGGATGTCTTCCTTCCTTTTTAATCCAAAAACTACTTTTAAGAGCTGCTGTCAGCTTGAAAAGTGGTTATTAAAAGAGAAACAACTCCAAACAGTTTGGGGAACAATGCAGCCCACTCAGTTTTTCTGCAAACTGTAGGGTTTGGATTTTTTTTTTTCCTTTTTTTTTTTTTTCCCTGCACACGACTGCTGGGCAGAAGATCCATTTAATCAATAGGGAACAAGACACAGACTGACTCTGGAACACAAAGGAGTGTCTAAAGAGTGAAAGGGAAATAGCCCTTTAATCTCTCTTATGGTAGTTTTGTTCAAGGAAAAAGATACTTTTGCTTTTTGCAGCAATGCTAACTGCAAAATTTTCAGGTGGAGGTATGCTTTTAAAGTTTGCACGATCCCTTTAAGCACTGGCAATATTTGAGAGCATGCGAGAGAGCCTGGCAAGAGCTTGTTCCTGTTACATTATCTAGGGACAATAAATCAAGCATAGAGAGGAAACCTAATTCATCCAAGACATTCTTTTCAAAGGCTTCTCTGCCTTGATAAATAATATTTCCCTTTGGGAAGAGCAATAGGGAAGGAAGTACAAAGAGCAGCTACTGGTCATGTGCTAAGTCACTGGCGGGTGCTCAGACAGCAGAGTGATGGACACACTGAAAGCCATCAAAATTGATTGATATTTGCCCATGTCTGAAAGCTAACTTTTCCTTCCCCTTCTCCCATAGAGCTTGCACAGTGGTATGTAAGTGGACTTGACCTCCTTTTGGTGCTCTCTCCAAGGGTAATGCACATCATCTCTGTTTCTATCCTAGAAAGGATGTTTTAGAGAAAAGCTCTAAGTTAGAGGATTTTTTTTCACTCTTTAACTCCGAGGTTTCTCAGGATCCTGGAGATGGTGTGTTTGGCTTTCGGAGACCTGGTACAGGATCAGAAATACTGCATTCATGGAGTTTAGAATTCAGCAATGGTATTGGCAAAGTAAGACCATTGTGTCCTCCTGCACATGGCATAAACCCTACACCTATGTGCTTCAAACTCCGTCAGTGATTATTTATGAATTCAGTCAAGTTTTGGTGGTCTGTACAGTGAGCATGGAGCATGACTACAGCATCATCACATAGGAACAGCTCTTGGCTTGTGACCTCTTAGGAATCCCTGTGGCCCATAAGCAGTAACCAAGACGTAAATCATTTTTTATGCCAGCCATAATAGACAATATAGAATGGGAAAAATACAAAAAGAGAAGAGGGGAAAGTGTATTGGAACTGGAAGCAATTATTGCTTTTACCATGAAGAACCATAATAAACTGGCTGGTCGCCGGTTTGCAGAAGTAAAGTGTGGCCCAAGGCACTTGGAAGTATTTTCTGTGGCTGTTAGTTACCTCTGCCATGCTGCATCTTCTCAGCATGATCATCCATTCACATTCTTGGAAAACAACTACAAAATTTATGTATGAATCTTTGAAGATTTATGGATACAAACAGTGCCTCTTTCCCTGGTATAACAGTCCCTCTGGCATTTGAGTAACATGAAGTCTTTGGGGACAGTAGTGTTTGTTTCAGTTCCATCAAAGGCTGGCCTGCAAGAAATGAAAAAATAAAAATATGAAACGCCAATGCAGTCAGCTACTTCATCCAAAAGCAAAGGAGATGTAAGGTAGCAGTCTCAACTGGAGATGCAGGGGTCCCACAACACCCAGTGCATGGGTGGGACAGTGGGAGTGCCTGCCACGGCTGCTCACACCATGTCAGGGCACAGAGAGGTATAAGAGACATGAAGGCAGTGTGTGCCCACAATTCACCACCAAGGCAATGAGGGAACAGGCTGGAAAGATGGTGTGAATTCATTCTGGGTTTCCTTTGCAATAAAATCGGCTTCACCATCTCACAGCCATGGCAGGGAGCACAGTGGAGAGTGGGCAGAGCAGAGGTGCATGCAATGCAGATTTTTAACAACAGTGACTCGAGTGGGTGCACTGGTGAATATGGGCTTTAAAAATTAATATAATGTTTTTCAAATGTCTGATGATGCACAATGTGTCCCAGAGATGTGCTCGGCATCGGGACCAGAGCTGAGAGGCTTTGTAGCCTCTCCCTGGGATGCAGAGGAAATGTCAAGCTGTCCTTAGCTTGGAAGTGAAAAGGTTACACTGAATTAGGAAATCAGCACTGACTGAATGACTTTTTCACCCCCTTAAGTCCAACAAAATGTCAAGAGCCTGTCCAGCCTGCAGCACAAGGAGGGAGGCCCGGGGGAGCCTGGCTCCTGGGGGTGCTGGAGGTGGGGCTGGGACTGCAGGAGAGCCAAAGGGGCCCTGGGGACACAGGGCTGGGATGTGGACCCCCCTCATGCCGGCACCTCCCCGCTGCAGTGGAGCAAGGAGCTGAGCATGAGCACCCCTGTGTCATGAGCAGGAGTTGCCTGCCCTCCCAGGAGGAGCGGGTGGAAACCCCATGCTTTGATGTCTGTCTCTGGCTGATAAATAGCATAGCGTGACTGAAGGAAACAACTAGTGGGAGAGGAAAGCCAAAGGAAATAATGACTCATGAGTTGGCAGCTGAGAAAGTGCCATCCCAGCCCTTCGTTTCCCTGCAAAACTGGTCGTAACGGTGTGAACATGAGCTCCTTTTCCCTGGTTCCTCCCACCTCCCGGGGAGCTGCAGCCTGGCATGAGAGGTACCACCAGAAAGCTGGGAGGGCTCTTCTCCCCTGAGGAGGAGATGGTTGGCTGGAACATAGGCATGATGCCATCCTCCAAGCCTATTACCGACTGTTACCATTTGCTATGATCTACAGTGATTTCAGCTTTAATAGGATTTCTACTAAGACAGAAATTAATACCAGCCTCTCTGGTTACCTGGACAGTGTCATCTGGTGTCATCTTTGTGAAACTGCCTGATTAAGGACTCGCACCAGACTACATTCTGATATAAAGTCTAACAAAATACTTTTTCCTGAACCTACTAATACACCACAGACCTTGTTGATGTCAGGAAACAGACGGAGGATAAACTGTCCCAAAGACGGAGTGTGAAGTGAAACCCCCTCCAAAACCATGCCTGTCTTGCCACAGTAGCAGCAGCAGCACTCTGCAAAGTCGCAAACTGCACCAAAGCCGATTGGTATCACAAATGTCACTGCTCTCTAACATGGATAATCTTCAGTGCCAAATATTTTTAAATTCAGAAAAAGATATTCTTAGTGTAAGTATATTTTTTTTTTTAAATTTTTCTATAATTGAGGTGAATTAAGTGTAATTGGAAGCACCTGCTCCTATTTTGGCACCCAATATAGCGTGGTATTCTGCATCTCCTGGAAGACACTCTCCTTCTTCAACTCCCACTAGATCCAGCTAAAAATAGATAATCTAAATCACATTCTCTCAGGCAAAAGTGCTCTTCAGCTCTCAGGATTTGCTCCTCCATGCTAAACTGCAGCTACCAGCTTCCTTGCCCTGGCAGGATCGGGGGGAGGCACCAGAGGGTGCAGGGGAGAAGCCCCGGGTTGTCTGAGCGGGACATGCTGTCACCAGTGCCTCTCCTGGGGAGCCGTTGTGGTGGATGATTGGCAAAGCTGTGACACCAGGGAAAGGTGGGTGGCCCTGGCACGGGGCAGCGGCATGTCCCGACAGCACCCCAAACTCCTCCAGTGCCACAACTATTGCTGTGACTGCAGCCAGGCCAGTGACCAGCTGGGGGCCCAGAACAGCCTCCCCAAGCACCCGGAGGAACCTCACCTCCTGCTTAGCAAGGCCCAGCTTGGTCTGGTTTCATCTTCATCCCTGCTGCACGGAGGAGCCACCTCTCCCACCATGAGCATCAGCCTGGGGACGCATCACCTCCACCACTGGCTGGGGAGCTCCTCCGGCCCCATGCACAGCAATTGTGTTCCTCACATGGGTAACAACATATTTACTCCTAGTTACCCGTCCTTGGGGCGAATATTCCAGTGCCAGGTTTTTTCCTCATTTTTGAACTAAGTATAGGCTGAACAAGCCTGGAAAATCTCAGGGAGAGAAAACAGAGGAAACTTGAACAAAAGGATTTGCATAGATGTCTTGGCACAACTGCAGAACATTGTGCGAGCGTTTGCTTTGTAGCCAGAAAGCATTTATTATGAGGTCAGTACATGTACCAACTACTAGCATTTTGCCAGGGAGAGCTTTCTTCATGCCACTTTGACTTTTGTTTACCCATCAATTCAGCTGCTGCATGCAGGAGCCCCCCCGAGCCTCTGCCACGCAGCCCTTCCCCGGGGCCTGCGTGCCATGAGCCCTGCACCCTGCCCTGTCCAGCCCGGCCTTGAACCCCTCCAGGGATGGGGCAGCCACAGCTTCTCTGGGCAACCTGGGCCAGGGGCTCACCCCCCTCACAGCAAACAATTTCTGCCTCACATCTCATCTCAATCTCCCCTCTTCCAGTGTAAAACCCTTCCCCCTCGTCCCATGGCTCCCCTCCCTGCTCCAGAGTCCCTCCCCAGCTTTCCTGGAGCCCCTTGAGGGACTGGCAGGGGCTGGAAGGTCTCCCCGGAGCCTTCTCTTCTCCAGGCTGAACCCCCCCAGCTCTCTCAGCCTGTCCCCACAGCAGAGGGGCTCCAGCCCTCCCAGCAGCTCCGGGGCCTCCTCTGGCCCCGCTCCAGCAGCTCCGTGTCTCTCCTGTGCTGAGGACTACTAAACAATACACTATATTTATGCAATATGCTTCATCAAGCCTTATTCTGTTTAAAAATTATCATAACAGAACCAACACCTTAACTTTAATATTATATGTAATTTTGCTTGAGACAACATTTTCCTGGGAAGGCTTACAACCCTCAGAGCACGACTTTTAATTGACTTTACCTTCCCAGGTAGGAAATATCACTAAGACTGAGTCAAGATTGAGAATACATGGAGAAATAAATATGAATAACCTGGTAAGTATGTTACAGTTACATTAGAACAATGATTGGAAACTTAGAAAATCCAATTAAACCTAAAAACAAAAAAGAAATTTGAAGCTGTGAAGAAAGTCAGGGCATTTACTCAGATTCTCTGTCTTATCCCACGCTCATGCCAGTGGTCCTCAAAAGTAAGATTCCCAAATATATTTCTTTCAGAAAGTGCTCCAGGGTTTGAAACAGTTAAACCACAAAATACCCAAGTCATGAAATGGCAATGTCTGAAGATCTAAAAGATGACGACAGCCCAATTATTAAGGGCATTTTTTTCTTCCTAGTGGGAATGGAACAGCCTTAACATTTTGTCTTCCTCTCTCTGCTAAGTCCATCCCTCCCCTGACCGGGCAGGCCAGTGGGTAGGACAGGGACATGCCGGCCAGGCCCAGGGGGGTGTGGGAGCCCAGCCGAAGGGCTGAGGGGGCCAAGGGGCCGAGGGGGCCGAGGGGCCAAGGGGGCCGAGGGGACTGGGGTCTGAGGGGGCTAAGGGGTTGAGGGGCCAAGGGGTCCAGGAGGCTGAGGGGCTGAGAGGCCGAGGAGGGCAAGGGGCCACAGGTCCCTTGCTGCTGGGCTGGGCGGTTGGAGCCACCTCCTGCAGGGACCTGTCACTGCTCCCTCCCTGCCTCCCTGCCTCCAGGCCCCTGGGGAGCACATGCAGTATTTCCTACAGGCTGTATTTAGAAATCAGAGGGAAATCAGTCTGGGAAACTTCTGGTTAAAGCTTTTGAATAAACAGAGGGACGTGAGATGGGGGTGATACTGTTTTAACATTTTCCCCCTGTGAGAAGCAGCAATTCTCCCCCCATATGACGCCGCACACCCTGCAGCCCTGTGCTCCCCGTCCTGCCCCAGCGCTGCAGTGAGGGCAGAGCCTCCCCCAGCCCCGTGCCCCCAGCCCTGACATGCCCCTGGGGCCCGGAGGCCGTGTCCATCCCTGCTTTGCATGGTGCTGCCGGCTCTGCCGGGAGCGCAGGGTCTGTCGGGGACCTGTCCCCACCCTCACGCCATGAGCCATGCTGGTGCTGAGGCTGCAGGCCGGCCTGGCCACCCGCCTCCTCCACCAGCTCCAGATAAGCTCCCTGTCCCTCCGCTCGCCTCACCCGAGGCCACCCCAGGTGCCCGGTGCAGGAGCTGCCGGGCACTGCCCATCCCTCCCACGCCACTGTGGGCACGTCACACCCACAGCTGGGGCTCTGCCTTCCGGCTCCTGCTGCGGCTGCTGTCAGGCCAGAGAGGGGCAAAGAGCAACCTCCCCTCCTCCACTGACATGGGCCAAGGAGACGCAGGCCCTGGGCTGTGTCAGCAGTGCCGCAAGCCTTTTGGGTGCCCATGGAGGAGTGCAGGGCACTGCCCTCCTGTCCTTGGCAGCAATGTGCTGTGTACTTGGGGTATGAGCCACGCAAAGGGGCCCTACAGATGCAAGCACAGCTCTGCAGAGAGGGGCAGTTTTCCAAAATTATTTCTCTCACGGCACTGGCTGTCCATGGGGGAAAGCCTGCTCCCCAAAGCCCCTCCGAAATGGCCGTGGAGATTGCCAAATTCTCCTGCCCGCACAGACACAGTTCTCTCTTGACTCACATCCATCTTGCATTCATAAGGGCTATAAATACATCTTGTATTCTATACAAATAAGGCATGCACTGAAAATATTTATGCATTGGATCCACTCACGTAGTCCTCTGGATTCCAGCCTTGACAACAGTAAAAACTATCATTATCCGATCACATGGTTGGGAGAAAATTCTAGTGTGAAGGTTAGTTTATCTTTTAGGGAGTTTGAGGAAATTGCACTTCTGCAAAGACTGCAGCTCTGGCAGCTAAACCTGTCCCTTTAAGGAAATGTCCTCTAAAAGAAGGCAAGGTTTATTGGGTTTTATGCTGTTGCGCTTTTAGACAGCTCAAAACTCTCCCAGGAATCCTTTTAATATTCCCATCAAATTGAAATATAAGTTATGTAATTATAATTAGAGCACCATACTCTTGATAACGTCCACTTCATTTCTTTAAAGACTGTTTACTTCCCGACTTGTACCTAGAAGAAATCTTAAAAAACCCAAACAAACAGTTCCACTCTCTCCCTTTAAAGCACAAAACAAACCAAACAGCTAATTGCTCAAAACTTATTAAAGCAGCTCTTACAATAGCTGTGTTTCCATAGAGCTGCTTCTGCAGTAACCGTGACCTGATGGGAAGGTTTGTCACGGGACATTTCCCACGTTAAGTGTCAGTGACACCTTTGTGGCAAGAGGAGCTAAAAGCCATAAGGAAATGTGGCATTATTCTCTCTTTCTGTAAAAGCAGGACACTTGAAATTTGGCAAGGGGTGGATGTAGCAGCCCCCTCCTACCTCAGCTGCCTTCCCTGGGCAAGTCACAAACATCTTGAAAATTAAAAAACCCTATTCCTGCTCTCCACCAGTATCCATGAATTCATTTAGCAGTGATTCGCAGGGCAGCCCTGGCTCCTGCGTTGGCCATGGCCTGGCCATGGGCTCTAATTAACGTCCCAGCACACACTGCCGTACACCGTGGTGGTCAGCACTAGGGAGAGAAGCATTAACTCGCGACCATAAAGCAGTCTAAAAGCACAGAAGTCAAAGGGTGTTTTAAAACAAACACTGGAAAAACGGGTAGCGTTGTGAATTGTCAGCAGCTTTGCATGGTCTTTGAGGACCTGGTTCGATTGATGCTGAGTTACCGTGAGCCATGCTTGTGCCACCTCATCCTGTAACGGCTGGCGGCTCCTCGAGAAGAGGGGCTTGTGCTGCTGAGGTGTCTCGAAGTGTCTTGGATAACACAGTGAAAGACATGAAATGCACGCCTAGGCAGTCTGTTCTTTTCTGTTTCAGTTTCATTTTGAAAGCAGAAATTACACAGGTAAAGCTTTTTATGCTGAGGTTTGACATCTGTTAGAGCCTAATAAAAGCATCACCAAGTAATTTCCCTTGCTTCCCTTTGATTTTAACACTCTTGGTGCCAGTTTGTGCTGTCACCTTTAATTATTAAGCAGCAAAATCCATGGTGTAATCCTCAGAATTTAAACTCTGCAGACTACTGGGAAGCGCAGATTTGATTTTATTCTAGAGGAGTTCACATATGTATTCATCCTTCACAGAGGAGAGATGATTTGACTGAATATGATGAGCCCTTTGGACACCATCTCAAAATTTCAGCATCTCATGCATTCAGGACAATTTTAGCCCAGATCCGTGTTTGGGCTGGCTGCTGTCCCTCCTCTGTGAATGCCCCCTTCGGGCGGTGCTGGCTGCAGAAGGCCAGCGAAGGTCAGGCTGTTATGTGTTCCCAGACAGGCGTACTTGCTTCAGCTCTCCTCTCGCCTGGTTTTCCTCTCCTGGCTTTGCCTGTCTGGTTGGGACGGCAGAAGTGTCTCTCCTCCGAGCTGGCAGCTGATCCTCGGCTGACCGGGGAGCCAGCCCCACGCTCTTGGCTGGAGGGGTGGGAGACACCGCTGCAGTCCACAGGGCACGCGCCAGCCCGGCCTGCGGGAGAGGGTGTGAGACAGGTCGAAAACCATCTGTACGTGCCGTGAAAAGAAAACATGGGTTTATGGCTCAGGAATGCCTGCAGCCTTCCAGCAGGCATGGGGAGAGGGTGCTCGCAGCCAGGCACCCGGCTGCCACAGATGGAGCAGAAACCTTTCTTTTTTGGCACATCCAGTTGTTGGATCCCGCAGCAATGCACTGTACATCATCCAGACTTGTCCTGATAGCTTAGCGCTGCTTCGGCAAAATGGAGCCTCCCTCCCCTTCCCTCGTGCACGCTGCCAGGCTGGGGCAGGTTTGCCTGGTCCCCCCGGTGCTGGAGGCTATCCCTCGCCCAAAGCCCCCTTGGCAGCAAAGGATGCCGAACTCTGCTGAACTCATCCTCCACGAAGGGTCCCCTGGGCTTCGCTGCCCACTGCCCAGTGGTCGTATTATAATTTTAAAATTAAAATATTTAACTACAGTAATTACTCTGAGGTTTTAAAATAATGTTTGTCAGGAACACTTTTGCCCTGACTTCACACACGTTCAGAAGGCTTGTACATATCTTTGCTAATAGCTACAGTATTCAATCACAACAACCTCTCATATGTAAACAAAATGTGAACTAAATGTAACCGGCCAATATAAACCTGTATGGTTATGAAGCTTGCTGTGGCTGAGCTGGGACCAGATGCCAGAGCCCTTGTCTCGGTCCCCATCTCCTGCTCTTTTCCAACCGCCAGGAACAGCACGATAAATGTATTCTTAACCTTTGTGAGGGAAGCGAGAACACAGAGACTGGTATTTGCATTTCAAAGCTGGAACTCATACTGTCCTCAGAGAAAGGATAAAATAGAGCAGAAGTATGACAATTTGTCAAAAAAATATTTTTGAAATTATGTGATATCAAATGAAAAGATCATTAACATTCCACTAGCTTGCTTGAATCTGAATAATATTATTATGGGTAATATTAATAAAGCAATGTCTGTCACCCAAAGATAACAGCCTCCTGCTCGAAGTGCTTCAGGAAAGTGAGACAGTTTTCTGCTGGCTGCAGAAAGGGGGTGAAACCCTGGGCGGGGTGGCAGGAGGTGCCCATGGCCCCACTGCTGGTGTTACAGCACCAAAACCTGGGTTTGTGCGGCTGGGACAGGGCTCAGACACAGGGATTCCTCATCCACCTCTGCCACTGCTCCCAGATCCACTACGGCATCCCCCAGGCATCCCGAAATGGGCAAATCCCAAGCATGACCATCTCGGAAGGGGATGCTGTAGGGCCGGTACCAAACCCATGCAGATTGGTGCAGATTACCACGGCGTCTGCTGCCTGCTCAGTGTCAGCAAAGCCCACCCTCAGCCCCTGCCCACACGTGGGTGCCCGGTGAGCCCCACTCCGAGGTGGGGATCTTGGCTGCTGAAGAGCAGCCACTGTGGCCGAGGCCACGGGGCCACTGTGGGCTGGCAGGGGTCACGGGAAAGCTGTGCTGGTGGGACCGGAGGGAGGGGATGGGCTCCATCAGCAGGTGCTGCGGGGAGAGAAAAGGGACACCCTGCCTTTCTTTCCAGGGTTTACAGGCTGGCTGGCAGCACAGAACCGATTTCCTGAAAAATCCCAAAAAGGAGACTGGCACTTGACATTAGAATCTAATAATGTTAGAAAAGCAAGGGAACAGATAGTTTAACAAGGAGCCATTTCTGGTGGTTACTAGATAAGGTTTAAAAAAAATTGTTTCATCCTGACTTGACCTAAATGGAGTGGAAAATTACCATGACTACATTTATCTGAAATCATAAAGTGCGTTCTGATTAGACCATGATAAAAAGGATGGTATAAATTGATCCAAAGATAAAGAAAGGACAGGGAAAATGAGACGAGATTAAGAAAAGAAGCAGACGCTAAAAAGGAAGGATAATACAGCAAGTCTCAGAAGCTGTATTAAAAATAGCCGTAGGAACTGGAACGTAAATAGTTCAGTGCTTCACTTTCTTCTGGGTGGGCTGAGGTTTGGCCGTGATACCTGGGAGTCCAAATTATCACTGTGTTAATCCCAAGCCCTTCCGCAGACCACTAAATGCGAAGTAGGTCTAGACCAGGCGGTGCCGCGGGCCCGAGGACCGAGCTCGGGCTGGCGAGTGCAGGCTGGGGCTGAGCCACCGTCCGTCCGGAGCCAGCTGTGTCCTCCCGGCAGGACCTCCTGCCTCCCCTCCTCGGTGAAACCTGGACTCGGTTAATATGCTTCAGGCTATATCAAATTACATTGAAATTTGTCAAAAGATTAGAAAACTAGTACAATGGATCTAGGAAAAAAAAAAAAAAGCAAACCAAAAAGAGCAATTGGCTGAACCTCACTTCCTAGAGATACGGCACTTGCCTCTGGCAGAAACTGTGATGGTCATGGAAACAAATTTTTCTCTGATAAAAATTGTCTTTCCATTTCCTAGAAACAAATAAAAAAAAGTGAAATAAAAAAAAATATTTTTTTTGAACCCTGATTGGGCTGTGTAATGGGCTGCCTGAGGACTCGCTGTTTGCAGCACCACTATGATACTGAACAGGGAGGAAAACCACAAGCCGTGAGGTCACAGGAGGCTTATGAGAAACGTGAATAACAGCCTGCGCTGGAGGGGCTCCCTGCAGCACCCCGACCCGCCACTGCAGACCCCAGGGGAGCCCCAGGGAGCCTCTCCTCGCGATGGGGCTCCAGCCGCCGCAGCAGCACCCGGGCGTCCCACTGATTGGCATACGGGTAAACTTAAATCAGCAATAACAACGTGCTCCATGAGCCACACACCCCATCGTTCTTGGAGGCTCCACACCATCTGAGGAATAAGGAAATGATGCTCGCAATAATTTGCTCTTAAGATCATCTTTCTCAGAAAACACATTTTTGATAGTCTGGAAATGCCACTGCTGTTCTACTTGTTAAATGTGGATCAGAAATGGATAAAGGACTGACACAGCCTTCCTTTTTAGCTGTTTTTTTTCTCTTCAGCCTAATGACTGGATCGTCCAGCCTCTCTCTAGAGCAGGAAAGCAGTTTATTTATCTAATCCCGTATGACTCTGATCTCAATCAGGTTTATCTAAGTGCAGCACTGGACTCCTCAACACCCTGTGAACACATGCCTGCACTGCACTCTCTCCCAGACCTTCCTTGGATGGCCAAGTGTGGCTGGTTAATTTAGATAAGGCTCAGCAAACAGCGTATTTGGGAAACTGTCTACTCTTTCCATTTAGTATAAACTTCCTTTTCCACTCTCTGTTTATATTAACATAGACATATGTAAATCCTTCCACCAGAGATTTCCTTCAAGGAGAACATCAAGGCGTGGAGCAAGAGGAAGACCCATTCCTGCCAGGCAGTTTGGATGGTGTCGGCAACGAGGCGCTCCTTGGTGTCCCCGCTACGGCCTCACAGGGAGGCTCTGGTATCACCGCCAGCTGTTTCCCTACAAGATTCTGGGAATGACTTGGGGCTTTTCTTCTGTTTGAGAAAAAGCCTGGTATTGACATCTGTCTCCATGCTGCCCTGGCTGGTGCCGCAAGTCCACAGCAGCTTTTTAGTTCTCTTACTGGAGAACTTTCTGCAATGTCATTAGCCAGTCAAAGATAACTTGATTTCCCCAGATTTGGTATGGTTTTAGTGAATGTCTGGCTAGTCAGCTCTTCCTCAGGGTGTCTGCTGTCTCCCCTCTCCAGCCGGAGGTGTTTTGTCCTTGAAAGGGGGATGCAGTCCGATGTCCAGCGGCAGCTGCCTCTGCGGCCAGGCGGACCCAGCTCTCCACGCCGAGGCTCCCTGCGGGAGGGGGCGATCCAAAGCCAGGAGCTCCCCCAGGTTAGGGGTCCCTGAGGCTGGGGGCTCCCCATGGCCAGCTGGGGAGCTGCTCTGCAGGCTGGGAGGAGCAGCATGGCACCGCAAATCCACAGAGGTCTGACCCATGGAAAGGGCCTCGGTTATCTGTGATACTTGCTGCTAACATGGGACCAATCGTAAACGATGAAACCCAGAACAAACTTAGTGGTGAGTAACAAAAGATACCTAATGAAATTAATAACATGTATGCAAAATGAACAGCAGCAGCAAGAAGAAAGACTGAGCTCAATGCACCAGTAAATGCAGAAAGATAGAGGGTGGCCCTAACAGGTAGGCACGCAGGAGAAAAGGCTGCTCAGCCACAAGTCAGAGTGACCTCAGAAAATAATTCATAAAAAGAATTCTTCAAACAAGAGTGTTATCGCTGTGACTATATTAAACAACACTGTAATGCTGCAACTTTATTTTATTCTTCAGTAATGGCAATGCCACCAGAACATACATGGCTGTGCTAAGAGTGATCCCTTCAACCACTGCTGTGTAAAGTTACTCTTGTATTACAGTCTTTAGACATAGAATGCACAGCAGAAGGTTTTTGTAGTTGCAAAGGGCATTTCTCCTATATCAAGTCTTTATCTCCCATATTCAGCAGCCAGAGAGGGCTATGTGGGCTGCAGGACACTGCAATATAAAAGTAAGCTAGATAGCATGGTAGCATAACAGCAAACTTTATAAGCAGATGCGTATAAATGTGCTGCTGACTGTGCCGTAACAAATGTTTGATTCCCTCTTGGAGTGCAGAGATTCAGCATCACTTTGGAGTTCCAGCCTTACATTGAATAGTAGATTTATTGAGGCATGTAAGGAAAGGGAGATGCTGAATTTTGGAGCATACAGTGTGAAGGTTCACTTATTTCTTACACAGTGGCCAACTAATTAAACAAAGCAGGTGTTTTGCATCACTGTGGCAGCAAATTTATCTTTGCTGCTCAGCAGCAGGAGGAAACATGGGAAGATGGCAATAAAGCTGTCAGTCTTCCCTGGCCAAGACACTGGGTCTGGGGTCCTAAGCTCAGCCTGAGGGAGAGGAGCTTTGCCCCGTCCCCGGGAGGGGGTCCCGGGGAGGCAGCGGGTGCCCTGCTGCCGGCAGCCCGGCCCTCAGCCCTCGCCGGAGGAGCACACTCCCCTGGGAGCCGGCGGGGCCAAGACCAACAGAGACTGCGAAAATAGCATCCAGCTACTCTCCAGTCTCGTCTTTGCTAATGTCTGTTTCCATTCATTTGAGTCTGCCATTGCTGCCATGGTGACCAACTTAGAAATTAATTATATAGAGACATCAAAGAGACATTTAAATAGGAAAGTTCAACCCACAGTTCTGGCAAAAAGATTCAAGTATTCCTAGATCGCACCCCTCCTGCTTTCCCCTTGAGTCCTTCAGATACCATGACTTTACTAATTTTTTTCCTGTGCTTACTTCTGTGCTGATGTTGACAAATAAGATTAGTCTTCTGCTTCTTTTTTTTTTTTCCTGACTCATATAAAACAGATATTCTTTAAACAATTTTAGTTCTCACTACAGAAAAGCTCTGTCGCTGTTTTCAGCAAATCCATCTTGTAGCTGACAGACTGGGCAGGGGTGGTTTTGCACAGTGTTGACCCAAACTGCTCTGCCCTTCCTGGCGATATCCCCATTTCTGGTGTGCATCGGGGACTGGAATCACTGGTGTCGGAGACTGCCCCATGGGCTGCGGCTTCCAGCGACTTCCAGGGACTTGGCACCACGGGGCTCCTGCCTGGCTGGGGACTTTGCATTGCCTTGGAGCCATCAGGCCTGCCCTCTGCCCAAAGCCCGTGTCGCTGCGAGCACAGATGCTGTCCTTGTCCTCCACTCGAGGTTTGGGGTTTAAGCTATTGGCTTCAGAAAACTGAAGTGCCGAGGCAAGCTCCAGCAAGAGCACAGGCATACTGTAACCCATCTTGGGCTCCTGCATTTTATTTCTTGAGGTTTTTCCACAGTAGATATGTAAGTATCAAAAAACGTACCACCGCAACCAAAATGCTTGTCATGGCTGTGGCAGAGAAAACAAGGGAAGTTCACAGAGGCTGACTTGTGCTTTAATCTGCCTGCCAGTCCTCTTTTCCAAGAAGAAAGGTGGGTGGTTTAGGCACGCTTGTTTTCCTGTTGCAACTATTTTCTAGGAAGATGGGGCTTTTCAGTCTCTATGGAGTCAACTCCACTCCTGCTGTGACCGAGCTCTTCTGCTTTCTTCTCTCTCCCTCTCCACAGGTATGCTTTTATCTGTGTCTAATTGCGCTTTCTGTGACCTCCCTCTCATCACATACTGCCTTTGATGTTGATGCTGTCACGGAGATTATTTTTGTGCTCTGTTCTGCAACTACTTTACCATTGACTCCTGTCTCTTTTTTCTGCATGGCTTTTTTAGCATAAACATATATCCACCTTGCCTCAATTCCTTTCTGTTCAGTCGTGTGTTCTTCCAGGAGGCGGCCAACTGATGGGGACGAGCAAGAGGGGATTTAACTGCACCTGAGTATCAGGGGATTTGGCGTTTCTGAAGTAAACATAAAACTGAATTTACATTGCAGTGAAAACGTGCCTCCTGGAAGGGCTTTGCCGAGGGCAGGGTTCACCCTGGGGTGCAGCCCTGTGCTTTCCCACCGCGCCGCTTCGTTTGCTTTGGCACTGGCTGCTGCAGGGGCTGGTTTACAGCCGCTGCTCAGCCGCTGTAGTATTTTCGTTCAAAGAGCTACTGGGAATGAGTCCTAAAAAAACTTCACAGAGATGCCTTCATTAGTTCTGCTGAAAAGGATGCCAAAAAAAAGTTGTCTGGCAGATGTCTTTCTCCAGAAGGAGCCTGTGGTGGCTGGTGGGACCACGGCCGACGTCTGGATGCCACAGCTCTGGAGCCTTATTTCAGAGACAAACCAGCCCTCCCACAATTTGTTGCTCAGGGACTAATTTTCAGAATTATCAGCTTTTGCTAACAACAAATAACAGGGGAAGCAAACAAAAAACAAAACCAAGAAGAATCAATATACTTAAAGGAAGAAGATAACTTCTCTATGGGTGTAGCTTGCTGGGTAAGCCTGCAATGGTGACTGTTGTATTTCACACGTAGACAGCACTTTTCAAGAGATGAGCTAAAACTGCTGACAAGTGGTAAATTCTCACAGACATTTATTCACAATTGCCCGTGTAAAGGTTTAATCTGCTCTTCCAACACAGCCTTTCTGGGAGAGGAACATAATGGATGGAAGGAAATTGTAAAGGGTACAAGAAGATAACAGAGGATGCTCAGAATTAGCTCAATTCAAATTAGCACTTGATCAGGACACATTATCGCAGCAAACACATCATTTGCAGCGAGTGAGCCATCGCAGGAGGGGTGCTACTGTCTACATCCCAAACCACGGTCCCGATCCTGGGAAGGGCAGCGTCAAGAGCTCACCGTCAGGAACGCATTATCTCTCTCTAGGGAGGGAGCAGAGCAGCTCGCGTAGCGGAGAGGAAACCTCCGGCAAGCCAGAGCGGGGTTACTGAGAACAGGTTATGAAAGATAGTATCAGATAGCTGCTTGGCGTCGCGTTCAAAGCAAGGCTGTGCTCAAATCCATTTTCCTTCAGGGAGCCGAGCGCGCAGGCAGCAGGCGAGCACTGCGGGCAGGAGTGGGACCGTGCCTCCTGTGCCTACAGCATCCACAGCTACTGCCACTCCTGCCTTCAGCTGGGGGCAAATAATGAATGTTGAGTGTCTCAGCTGAAAACCTTTCACAAATACCATGCTGACATGCAGATAGGAGCATGTGGCTAAACGATATATGACACACAGCTTGCTCCGCTTTGAAAAATTTGGATGTTCTTTTGTCACAGAGCTGCCCATTCTTTCCTCTTAACATAAACATCGCAATGAGAATAAAATGGTTTTCTTTGACAAAATGCTATGTGTTGATGTTTAAACAAAGTCAAGATTTTGTAAAGCAAATGAGGAAGAGAAAGGAAGCTCTTTGACGAATTCTGTGAGCAAAGAAATTGTTGTTTTATTTTCTGAACAAATTAATTTCTCTTTTCTTGGATGTCCACCCAGTGTCAAAGATGGATATCAAACCAGCGTCCAGGGGTACTGAAAAGGGAAATGAATAAGAAAGTGAGCAAGCGTCCTCCCTTGATGTGTTACTAATCACTCGAGCTCCTCAAATCTTGTGCCTTCACACAGCTTCAAAAACGGCATGTAAACACCCCATGCTTACAATTACACTGTATAAATCATTAACCCCAAATAAACTGCAGTAATCATGTGTGTTATCACTCAAGTCAATAGTCTTACTGACTTTAGTGAGACTGTCAGGATGGTCAAAGGTTGTCAGTGTCAATTTTAGTTTCAATGTAGGAACCATGGATGTTGAAATTAAAAGCAAATTATTGCCTGTATCTCCAGCCAACTGATGTTCTGATTGACAGTATTTAATTTTTTTTAAATTTCAGACATTACTGTTCTTTTTTAACCACAGGAAGGCTCAAGGTATTTAGCTGGACAAAAATTCAAATATTTTTGTGCACCAATATAAGCATGTAGTGAAATGGCAATAGGTCGTCAAGAACTAAAAAAATAGGTGGTCTACTTTTGATAAGTCACCACTGCAATTCACAGATATAGGATGTTCGTCTATGGATACAGGTACCAAAATTCAGGGATTAATCTCGCATTCAGTGCACTCTCCAAAAATGCAGTGAAGCCTTGAAAGCCCGGTCCATGCTCAGGCACCGCAGCTTCGTCCCCACCACGGCCCCGGCTGGGCTTGGCTTGTCCCCCTGCCCGGGGTCAGGGCACATCCCAGCGCGGCAGCGAGGGGATCCCCTGCCAGCATCCCCCCCAACACCCTGCTGGGGTGGAAAAGGCCATCAGGCAGGCTCGGGATCGCCTCAAGACTGAATCGCCTTCACCACTGGGCACGTTTTCAAGGAAATGACATTTCAGCAAAACGTGATGTTCAAAGTGTAAACATTTCCCTGGGACATACCTCTCCCACGTGCGCTCTCCTCACGGGGGATGTTTGGTCTGAAGCACTCACTTAGAGAGAGATGGCAACACCCAAGTGGAAAAGCTGAGTTTCCAGTTTGATTTTTTTTTTCTAATATAAAATTCCATTTTTATAGAAATGTAAAGTTTGTGTCACCTCTCAGTGAAGGCAAATCTTAATTTTAATGGTCCCCATGAAACAAAATGGAACTGCTCTGTTTGGCAAAAGTGAGGAGACAAAATTAAATTTGAATTATTATCCTCTCCTGCTGGAGATTTTTTTTCTTTCAAATCCAAAAAGTGACAATACCAAGGTCCTGAGCAGCAGTAAGGAATCTCCTGTTGAAACAAATGGGAATTATGGTTTTTGGCATTAGTTCCTGAGTTGCTCAATGAGTTCCATTGCTTTTTGCGGCAAAGCCTGTTCTTCAGCATAAACCCTTACTGTTGCAGACCTTGGAGTTGGAAATGTGCAGATTAAGGCATTATTTTGACTACAACCTAAAGACCTTGTAGAAAAGTTGAAAAAATTCCAAGGTGCTGCCAGTGGTTTTGCTGGGGACAAGATTAATGTTTGCTGTATTTGCTGTATCCTTTTAACTGCTGCTTTCCTCCTCCTTCCAGTAAATAAATCTGCCTATTAGTTAAACAAACTGACTCTGATAGAAACCAAACATGAGAAATATATTAACAATAATGCCCTGTTCTTAAAATGGAAAGGCAATAGTAAAGAGAGCCCTTGGGTTCTGGCTTACTGCTGGGTGCTGCTCACTCGAGTGCTCTTGCTTTTAACTCCCATAAGAAAGAAATACAGGCTGCAGGAAAAAAAAATAGTCAAAGCAGTACCTGCACATTGGAGTGTTTCAGCTACATTTGCATTATTTCATTGTGCTGCTGTTACGGAGCTTGGACAGTCTCATGGTCCAAACTGACGAGAGAGGCGTAGCAGGAGAAGAGAAGAATGAAGTGATGTAGCGGATGATCCAGGCCTTGGACATGAGCTTGCTTAGCGCTCAATACGGGCTTTCCCCCTCCACATTCTGTACCTTGTGGGTTCTGTGTAATACAGCGGGCACACACGGAGCAGTCGGCACTGCAGCCTGGCCCTGGCGGGTACACCACCATCGCCGTCTTTTCTTAAGAAGGGGGGTTTTCAAAGTACAGATTATCTGTTGCTTGCAAACAACCAAGAAAAAATGGTGTGCAATTTTGCAAATGGGCAGATCTGCTCAAGTGTGGCGTCTGAAGGTGCTGGAGGTCGGGGACACCCTGCTCTGGGGTGGCTTTGTCCTGCATGGAGGGAGGATGCTCCTGCTGCGTCTTGCTGCTGACGGGGGACACGGGATCCCTCCGTGATCCCCTGCTCCCACAGCAGCACCAGTGCACGGCACGCCTGGGTACCACAGGAGACAGGAGATGCTGGCATTGGCAGAGAATTTCCAATTAAAAGTGTATTTTTAAAGTGAGAATTTCACAGCCTTTCCAAGCCTTTCAGCCTTTCCAGGACCCTTAAAAGGCCTATTTCAAAGGTAGGCAGTAGCTAGCCATCCTCATTCGTGCTCAATTTCCTGCAAGTGAAAGACGTAAATTCTGGGAAACCTTTGGGAAACCTTCCAGCCTCCCTGCAGTGGGAGCAGGCGGCTTGGGGCTGGCATGGCACTGCAAAGCTGGAGCAGCCGGGAGGCAAAAGCACAGCCTGGGGCTGCCCGGGCTCCTGCCTGCCTCCCCCAAGCCTGCTTTTAGCTGCATCGGTATTGCAATAACAGATGTTTTACGCTGATTTTCAGGGTGTACTTCAAATTGTAGGATCTTGCTCCAAAACATCCTCCAGAGGACATTGCCTCAACCTCGCTGCACGCCAGCGGCCACTGCCACGGGGCTCTCTCCATCCTTTTTGGGATGCAGCAGGCTCTCAGCAAGCAGTGATTAACAGCCTCCATTCACCTTTTTTGGCTGAGTGCTTCATTAATATTCAACAATGTGTAGAAAAAAACCCTTAAGCCCACAAGGACCCTGGGACACTTCATCCCACTCCTTCCCCAATATTTAAACTGGAGTTTGAAGTTTAAGCCTTGACGTCCTCTCACATGGCTGAAAAGCTCGTTTCTCAGTCTGGAGGCGGGTTCCTGCCCCACATTTGCCCAGGGTGCCCGGCAGGTTCCTGCCCCACATCTGCGTGGGTGCCGGGCGGGTGTGCGGGGTGCGGGGCACCATCTGCCCGGCAGCTGGGTATCACCTTTTTTGGAAGAGCTGGGGCTGTCCGAGAGCAGCGCCACGGCCGTGCTGGGTGCTGCGGAGGCGAGGCCGGGCTCCTCCATCCCACATTCCGTGCTAATTTTAGCCAGCTCCCTTGAGCGGCTCGGCAGCAGGGCCCGCAGAAGCACGGTCTTGATTTATTAGTCTTTCCCTTCTGAAAACTTTTGTTCAAGTGTCTTGGGACACAAGTAAAACCAGAATGGGATTCTCAGCCTGGATCCTTAGAGGTGTTTATCTACATCACGAAGTATTGTGAGTTTTTTGCAGTACCAGCAGTTTTTTCACCAAAGGCATCCCAGCTCTGAGATGCCGGGGGAGCGGGGATCGCTGGCAGAGCTGGGTGATGAAGATGTGGTGGAGATGCCAATGCCCCCGCCATGGCTGGGCAGTGTGCTCCCTCAGGGTTTCCATGCTCAGCCGTGGTGCCTGCCACCTTCCCACAGAGCCGTCCCTGCGCAGCACACGCTCCCTTCGCCGTCTGGCCCATTGGGAGCAAATCACCAGGGTCCACCCAGACAGAGGACCACGCTCACCCCAAATCTGACAGCTCTCTCTGTCCTGGGAAAGGGAAGGGAACTGCTCGCCATCTGACAGGGCTGGCCTCCCCTGGGGTGGCCTGGTGGCCATCAGCTGGACAGCAAAGGGCAGAGAGGCAGGGCTCAGTCCCAACAGCAGGACAGAGAATGACCAGAAACCGCCACCTATGAGGTAAACCAGAAAGATGGGTCACTGAGCTGTGGAAGAGCCGATCACAAGGAGACGCAACTGTCCTCAGGCACTTAAACAGACGTTGTAAAGGGGCAGGGAGGTCCACTCCCTGTAGCAAACGCAACAAGCCACAGCGTGCTTAACTTGAGGCAAGAAAGGTTTGTTTTAGGAACAAGGAAACTCATTAGTGGCAAATTCAGCTGAGTGCTGGAACCGACTTCCCAGGGGGTCTGTAGCATCCGTATCATTGGAGAGTCCCAAGTGCAAGTCCCACACGCACATGCCAGGGAGGATGGTCCTGCCCTGGGGGAAAGCACAGGCTGGGGGGCCCCTGGCTACGCCGTCACCTTCTCTGTGACACAATCACTGATCAGCAGCAGCCAGAGCCCCTGGGAGTCCCCACTGCCCCGCGGGGTCATCCCACCGCCAGCAGAGACACAGCTCCTGAAAAGCAAAAAGCTCAACCATCTCGCTGGCTATCGTAGCACTTCCTCCGTTTCCCAGCGTAAAAATTAGAGTTTATCAATCTCAAATTGCACCAGTAATCAAATCAGCATGAAATTCCCAAACCGTGGTATTTGTGTAGAAAACATCCCAAAGGGAAACATTACACTTTTTCTTCCAAATAGTTTCTCTCGCTTATTTCACATTGATATTTTGTGTGCACGTGGACTTTACATCTATAGCCAAATGACACAGTGCTCTTGGAGAATGGAGATTAAAACTCTGGTTATGCTTTTTTTTGTCTTGCCCTTGTGATTAATATAGAAGGAAAAGCCGGTCAGTGGTTCTGCTCAGCCGCCCTGCCGCGTCCCTTGTACCTCGGGGAACGCGCCCGGGGCTCCCTGGCACTTGGTGTCAGTGAACGCAGAAGCCCAACGCTGTGGACGCAGCCACAACCACCAAAAATCCTGAGCAGAATCTAAGGCTGTAGCTTGGAAAGGAAACAACTCTTGCCTTGTTGCTCTTGCAGAACTAATGATTTCTTGAAGGTGTTTTGTGTTTAAGACTGAAGAATTAAGCAATGCTTTATGGTTTGAGGGTTTTTTTGTTTGTTTATCTTAGATTTTCCTATCCAGCTGCCAAATACTTTCTGGCTCAGTCTTCAAAACAAATGAATTCTGCTACGATCAACCAATTTAAATAAATACTGGTTGAACATCTGAGGTGTGAACCAGTGAGGAAAGTGGGACTGGAAAGCCTCCAGCCGTCTATCTGCTGCTGAGGTGGAGCACCGAGCCCTGCCCCGGAGACCCCAGCTGTGGGGAGCGAGGAACGAGGGAGGGAGACGGGCGCTGACCCAACGGAGAGTGTCACTAGAATGGCACTGGTCACAGCAGCCACTGCGGTTGTTTTCTTGCTGGCTCGTGACTTGATTTCGGCCAGTCTTCTGCAGGGTGTTTCCAGTTTCACCAGTCTTCCATCAGGAGAGCCTGTGCTGTGCTTCGTGCTGTGCTGCTGAGAGGCCATGCTGAAACCCTCCTTGGCTTTGTCCTCTTGCCAGGGCAGGTCCCTGCTGCTCCTTCCTGGTGGCACTGCTGGGTAGGGCTGGTGTTTCTCTTTGCTTACCTGGGCTGCTTTCCTCACCCGAGCAGCACCTCCCTGGTTTGCATTATTGCAGGCTATAAATGAAGCATGGAAGTTGCAGAATAGAATTAATAGAAAAGGAAAAGCATAATCAGCCCTCACTCTTATCAGCAATATCTGTTGGTTAATTGACAACTTGAATTTTGCAATACACAATTAAGAGTTTGAGCAGGGGTCTACCAAACACCACAGTGTGCCAACCTCTGGTACTGATAAAAGCACCCCTGTAGCCTCCCTGGGTCCCTGCATAAAGGTTATTTTTCTGTCTCGTTGTTTTGCCTCCCCCTCCCTTCTTTTTCCGTGTAGAACCTGAGTGCTGCTCTCTCCACCGACACTCTCCATCTCTCTCACACGGCCTGCCAAGGCTCATCCACCATCAGGATACTGAATCCTGACTACTGCTGCCTATGACTTCATCCCCATCACCTCTTTATTTAAGGATTTCAGGATGGTCCCTCAGCACCATGTCTGCCCGGCTTTTAAATCCCTCCAGGGATGGTGCCTCAATCACTCCCCTGGGCAGCCTCTTCCAATGCTTGACAACCCTTTCCATGTAAAAATTTTCCCCAATACCCATCCTAAACCTCCCCTGGCACAACTTGAGGCCGTTTCCCCTTGTCCCATGGCCTGTTCCTTGGGAGCAGAGCCCGACCCCCCCTGGCTGCCCCCTCCTTTCAGGGAGCTGTAGGGAGCGAGAAGGTCTCCCCTCGGCCTCCTTCTCTCCAGGCTGAACACCCCCAGCTCCCTCAGCCGCTCCTCACCAGGCTTGTGCTCCAGACCCCTCACCAGCTCCGTTGCCCTTCTCTGGACACGCTCCAGCCCCTCGGTGTCTGTCTTGTGGTGAGGGGCCCAAAACTGGACACAGCCCTCGAGGTGGGGCCTCACCAGTGCCCAGTACAGGGGGTCGGTCACTGCCCCAGCCCTGCTGGCCACGCTGTTCCTGACACAGGCCAGAATGCTGTTGGCCACCTGGGCACACTGCTGGTTCATGTTCAGCCAGCTGCCGACCCAACACCCCCAGGTCCCTTTCCGTGGGGCAGCTCTCCAGCCACTCTGCCCCAGTCGTGTTACGCCAGGGATCAGAAGGCTTCATTTTTGCTTAAGCAAAATATTGAGTCTTCTGTTGTTTTTCACTGGATATTTACTCCCTTTTCTTGCAGGCACTGACTTCACTGACAGCAAAACACTCACTGAGCCCTTTCAGTCCCCTCAAATGGGCATTTTAACACATATTTCAATGCACTTCTCCACTTTCCATATTTCTCTCGAGCTATTTCTTTGTCTCACACAATGGGCTCCAATTGTCACCAACACAATGCCTACACTTGTATTTAGAGTTGGTAAAAAGCAGAATAAAATTTGTTCTTATGCTTATTTCACTATAGGAAGTACCTACCTCCCTTTTAAAAGAGGCTGTCTGGGTTTTTTTTTTCATTTTCCACCAGGGCTTTTGTAAATGAACACCTTTATTCCACCTCCATTTTCCAGTTACCTCTGTTAGGTGTTACGATTGTGGTTAATATCCAACTTCCCTGAGTTTATGAGCACTGGGGACTCCCAGGCAACTCTCCGTGCGGGAAACAACCTCCTGTCACCATTCAATGAAAAACGTAATTTAATTCTTAAAGTACCCTCGGGTCTAGCTCAAGTTTGTGCATTTTTCCCGTGACATTTGAATACTTTCCTTAAGTAATTTCAGTTTTCTTAAGGAATTTCATTATCTTTAAAGCTTTAAACAGGAAGGGGTTTGTGGGAAACGCTGGCCGAGCTTTCCCAGGAGTTCCCCACCCGACGGACAGGCAGCTGCTGATGGCTCCAGCACCTCTTTGCTAGAGCCCAGGACAACCCTGAGCAGTCTGTACACAGAAGCTATTCCACAAACCACCATATACCATATGTCTCTTTACATAATTTGCTTTTATCTCATGCTCTGAATCTCCTCAAAACAGTAAAAAAAAAAAAGCTGTGTCTGTGTAACAGCGGGAGACGGGGAAAACAGATTTAAGGAGACAAGATGTTTAGCCTGATGTTCTTCACATCAGCCCATTAAACTGCTCTGACAGATCTCAGCAGCATTAGCCTTTGGTACCATAAATTGAAATTCCTAATCTTTCCTGATTTGCTACAGCCCTAACACTTTAATCCGCCTTGTTTTCTCTCCCAGATACTTCTCTCCTGATCCCATTGTTGCTCGATTAAAAGCAGTCCAAAATAATCAAACAGCCAAGGAAGAAGGAATAAGAATGTCCTAGTGAGAGGTAATTTCAGAAAATGAGATTACATTTAAGAAGACTTCATACGTTTTACTGACACGACAGTCCCACAAGTTAGAGAAATGGAGAATGGATTTACTTTTCTCAGTATAAATTGATGCTGTTTCTCCACAACATGAGTCATCATTTTCCATTATAATGAAGATGGAACAAGGCAACTGTGAAAAATAATACACTATACAACCAGATCTGCGCATTTATGACTTAAGAATTGTTGTCAATATAGCTAACTTAGATCAAACACTTAAACATACCATTTTTAAAAATTGAATAGCAGAAATATTTTTTTCCTTGCTAGCTAACATTTTAGGTCACAGGGAGACCCCACACCGAGCACATGTGGGTCCAGCAGGAGCGGCTGCTCTGGCCGTGGGGACCCCACAGCTCATGGTGATGGAGGGGCTGGGGGGAGGCGGCCACAGAGAGGGGCTGTGACGGGCCCAGACCCCGTGCCCTAGGTGTGGGCAGGGCTGGGCAGGGTACGGCGCTGCAGGATGGCTTTGGATCTCAGGGGTACGGCGCTGCAGGATGGCTTTGGTTCTCAGGGGTACGGCACTGCAGGATGGCTTTGGATCTCAGGGGTACGGCGCTGCAGGATGGCTTTGGATCTCAGGGGTACGGCGCTGCAGGATGGCTTTGGATCTCAGGGGTACGGCGCTGCAGGATGGCTTTGGATCTCAGGGGTACGGCGCTGCAGGATGGCTTTGGATCTCAGAGGTACGGCGCTGCAGGATGACTTTGGATCTCAGGGGTACGGCGCTGCAGGATGACTTTGGATCTCAGGGGTACGGCGCTGCAGGACGGCTTTGGATCTCAGGGGTATGGAACTGCAGGGCGGGTTTAGATCTCTATTCTGCACCACCAGGTTTACCCACCCGATGCTCTTGGTTAAGCCAACAGCCCAGCAAACAGCCCACCACGCTGAATAAAGAGCATGGAAAAGACTTCTCCATGGAAAAGTCTCCTCCACTGTCCCAAGGAGCTTGCAGCACAGGTGGGATGGGAACGGGGACACCTGCGCTGTTTTACAGGTCATCACACCGTGTCAGTGCTGCAGGCGCCCTGTGAGATTTCTTCATGCCTTCTTCCCCTTCTTTCCTTTCTCCCCACTCTATTTCCCAAATTTCAGATTCCAGCTCCCAGTTTGGGTGTGTTTCGTACAAGTTGAGCTTCCCGCCCTCGTGCAGGAATGGGGGCCGCGTGGCTGCAGCGCGGCACAAGCCCTGGGCTCCGAGGGGCCATTCCCCACCACGGCCGGGCAGAGCTGCGCTCGGCTGCACCCAAACGCCCGACTGCTCTCAGCTCTGCCGCTTTCCGCTGATGAGATTGTCTTGTGAGGTCTTCAATTATTTACGAGCATTATTGTTTGTTGGCCAAGTCATTGCAGCCCTTTGGCACACGGTTACATCACCGTGTCCCCCAGAAACCGGCAATTAAGCACCGTGTGTATCGCCGGGCACTTGTTTTCTCCTCTCCATGTAGAAAAATCAATTAGAGGTTCTCGTTGTGCAGTAAATGTCAATTGTGCTAACAGTACAAAATCAGAAACATCTGTAACTATGGAAACTCCCAAGGCAAGGCTCATTTCAAGAATAAATTATGGCAAGAAGCTTTTTATGGTTGTTTTTAAACAATAAATATAAATTAAAACAGCTTAATTTCTTGGATGCAAGTTAATTTTATTTTTTAGCCTTTAGTAGTATAGGTTCTCAAGACACATTTAACGATATTGACATGCGGGAAAATTGTATTTTATCAATGTTTGCATCCAAAGAATCAGCATCATTATTTGTTTCACTTAAAAATGTCCTGCTAAGACAATCTCCCCTGTATTTCATGGGGAGGATACTTTTATGATGACTAATGGCCCCTCCTTATAGGTTATCATGGTGTGATTTATGCTTTTTGCTACACTTTATGTTTATGCAAAAAACAATCAAGTGCGTGAAAGGAAAACTCAGTCAAAACTTTCTTTGAGTCACTAGGAAATGAACACGAGGTTTGTGCTCAGCCACAGCTTTGGGGAGAAATCTGGAATTTGATTTCCCACTCCCTTGTCCCCAGCCAGCAGGAGATGCCCCAGGCCGGGGCAGTTCGGTTTCGGGGCGGAGGGAGGCGGCTGCCCCCGAGTCACTGTGACAGGGACGGTGCCCTCGGGTGTGAGCTGTGCTCGGCTCCGCCAGCATTCCCGGGGCCCTGTCTTCTCCTTCAGCAGCGCAACCTCGGCAAACGGCTCAGAACAATTCTCAGATAACGTGTTTCACCATCATATTTTTCATCCTTTTTCTCATGTTAATATACTTTAAGTCACTTCAAAATGAACGCAAGAACAATGCAATGCTCTTTCTTTTTTTTCCTTTTCCTTTTTTTTACCTTCATCTTGCTCTAAGTTCTAACATGGTTCTGGTCCGAGTGCCACTAATTAGAAATGCGTCTCAGTACTGCACGTTGTGGGGTGGCTAGATATATTTCAGTTCTTATCGAATGAAAATCTGTTTGTGTATCTCTATCAAAGTCAGTGGATCTGTGTTAATTTGTGTCAACAGATTTGCATGAAACATGTATGTTGCATTTGTATGTTGGAACAGGCTGCCCAGGACAGTGGGGGAGTCGCCATCCCTGGGGCTGTTTAAAAGCTGGGCAGACGCGGTGCTGAGGGACGTGGGTCAGTGGTGGGTTTGTCAGAGTTGGGTTGATGGTTGGACTCGGTGATCTGAAAGGTCCCTTCTAACCTCGGCAGTTCTGTGGTTCTGTGATATGAAACAGAGTGCCAAAACCTGGTGGAAACATCCCAGCTGTGAGGAGAGCTTGATCTCTGTGAGCATGAGATGTCTGCTGCTGACCATGCCCGCCCCAGCCAAGCACCAAGGTGATGAACCCCATGGCGTGAGCAACAAGCAACGGGCAGGGCCAGGGCCAGTGTCAGCAGCTCGGATGGGGTCAGGACAGTGGGTGGCCCAGGGGTGCACCCGCTTCACGGGCGTCGGGGCGGCAGAGAGCGCAGAGCTCCTGCCTGCAGAGACATGGCCGGCCACCGGCAGGAGAGCCGGTGTTAGATACTCAGGTGTTCATCATTAACTGACATGGATCCTCTCCACACTGACGAACTTGCTAAAGGAAGGTGCTTCTTGAAGGAGATGACCTACCCCTCCTGGCTTGTGAAACCTGGTGGAATAAACCTTGCTGGGAAATGAGTTGGTGTACCTCAGAGCGCGGCTGGTGCTTTGAAGACATCTTAGGAACAAGCCGTCTGGTGTGCTGAGCTGCTGGGTCGGGGTTAAACACTGGTGGTGCTCCCGGACTAACCTCCTGCAGACCACCAGCAGGTCCGGCAGACACTCGGGTCCTGGCCCGGTGCGGGCAGTGCTGGTGACACACGGGGCGGTGGGTGCTGTGGGACCGCGGGGCAGTGGGTGTGCCGGCTGCGGAGCATCTCTCACACGTTTCCCTGGGGACACAGCAGCTGCTGGGACACAGCACGGACCATTCCCCCAGTGCAGCCTCACGCACAGTGTCCGGCTTGTGGAGCTGCCTCCTGCCTCATGGTGGCCGTGGGACAGGGCAAATTCCATGTGGGAGCGAGCGCGTCCCCCCTCTCCTCTCCACCTCACCCCATGCTTGTCCCCAGCGCCTGGAAGGGATCAAGGGAAGGCTTTGCTGAACCAACACAATCGGCAACTTACTGCCAATTCCTTCTTTGCAACACATAACCACAAGTGACATGGTTTATCTTCAGCTACTCGTGAGCTTGTGCGTGCTCATAACACAATGCTGTGAAAATTGTATTTCGGAGTCACGCTGAAAGAGATTAATACTTACTTCTCAAAACTTGCTGCTGGCAGCTTACCAGTATCTGTGCTTTATCTAAGAAAACCCTTGGAGATAAAATTTGGAGGCAGCTCCCTTCAAAAAAGAAGAAAAGCTTAAGGAAATATTTATTCAGCAATTTTTTGCTATGTCCATGAGAGCACGTGCTGGGGAAGAGAGGGCGGAGGGCCACAGTCTGTGTTTTCAAATCCACCTCTCAGCATCCTTCGCTGGCTCCATCCCCCGCAGCTCCCCAACCCCAAGGGACGCTGTTCCTGATTCCTTATTTGCCCAACCATTCCCAAGGTGCAGAACCTTCCATCGGTTTGGGGAGATTCAGTGACTCCCCACTTCCCATAACGGAACAGCAGCACGAAAGGAGGCTAAAAAATGCAGCGACCGCTGGGGTTTTGGGGAGCAGCAGCATGGGGGGACACAGTGGTGCGGGCGGAGGGGGGCCGGGGAGAGCCCTGCAGGACCACAGCCCTGGTGGCCACGGGCTCGTCAGATGGAGCTGGGGGAGCCCAAGGCACAGAGCCCGTGGGCACTGCAGGGGGTGAGCGCGGGGCACGGCACCTTCCCCGTGCCATGTACAGCCGCTGCACCGGGCACTGGAGCCGGCTGAAAGTGAACACACAGTGCGGCTTTTTTTCTTTTCTGTTTTTGTTTTTATAAACCTCTTCTACCTCCTACATAAGCCTTTGAAAATCAGGGCAAAACAATGAAGCAAATACCAGCTGAGTGAAGGCTGTGCCTGTTCAGTCTTAGACTCCCTCTGCCTGCAGAAAAGCAAACAAATTCTCATGAAAAAGTCCGTTATCGCCCCCACCGCCCCCGTGCTCAGCAGCTCTGCGGTGGGGACTGGCGCATGGGACAGAATGGGAAAACGCGATCCCCCTCACAGATCCCTTCACACCCTGTCCGTGTAAAGCGTTTCAGAAACAACCTCTAGAAATCAAAGCAACGTGGTCTTCCAAAGCCTCGGCTTAGATCATACAAACATTATCGTAAGTTTTTGATCTTATCCCCTGGGCTTTTAGACGTGAAAGACTTGGGACACATCACACAAGTAGCAAGCTTGTCATTAACAGTCTGATAAAGTTTTCTAATGGCTTAAAAACAATGATGCAAAGAGGGTATATTGGTGATTCTGTCAGAAAGATTCAGCATGATCACAGCAGGAGAGATGATACTTAAATACCCCCAGCAGCTGTGCTTCTGTGTCAGCCAGAACCTTCACGCTGTAAATAGACGTGTCCCTCTGCAAAGCGATGCTAACGTAGCTCGGCCCCGCGAGCCACGCACATTGCTCACAGAGGGGCCACAGAGGCGGGCTGGGGCGGGGGCAGGGGACGGGGCATTTTCCCCTGCGCTGTACAGGAGGGTGACAGGGAGCTACGGCCCATGGTCCCCCCGGGGGTCCTGCCCCCACGTCCCTCAGGGCTCCGCCGGCTCCCCCCGGGAGTCACTTTCAGTCACCAAAGGTGTCATCAAACTGGACGAAATCATGACGAAATAAACACCCTATTTAGGGGATTACAAATTTGCAAAGCAGTGACAGGGAAGCAGCTTAATGCACCAGCTGCAGAGATTTTATGTAAAAGGGTGACAAGATTAACTGAGATATACACTTTTTTAGTTTTAAATGAAGCAATGGACGAGAGCAAAGAAACCTCTGTTTCATAAAACCCTGCAGTTTCCAAACCACCCAGGTACTCTCTGGCTGACCACATGAACCAGCCTGGAGTCGGCAGCCAAATGCCCTACGCGCAGCAAGGGAACACCGTGTGTGTAACGCCATGTCTCAGGCACACCAGATGTATTAATAAAATCTCCACAATTGGAACATGCTTATATAAACAAGCAAGACGAATGTGCTTAAATGCTTGCTTGATGCCACTGTAAGAGCGGGGTAAAGATGGGTAGATCGAACCGCTTCAGTGCAAATCACTACACAAGTGCCGTTCAGCCCGCCTTCCCACACTACTCAAATTTGACCAAACTCCCTCTTCACCCACCAGCAGGTGCTGAGGGCGCTTCACACCACACTCCCGGCTTCCAAATCTGCACCCAGAGAGGAGCAGCCGGCTGGGAAAGCGGTGAGCCAGCGTTGTACTGACACCCGCTCTTCTCCAGCCCCACCGCTACTGCCTGCACCCCACACACCCCTGAGCACTCACCTGCCCACGGTGGGAATGATCTGTTCCAACAGCAAAAGATTAGTGAATGCCCATTTATTTAATAATGAAAAGTACCATTCTCTGCCACACAGGTGAGAGCCAGATCGACAGGCAGCATCCCCCCAGAACAGCGTCTGCCAGGTGGGATTCGGCTCTCGCTGCTGGACAAAGCCATGGGCATGGACAGCGTTTTTCACCAGGGTTTTTCTCTCTTTCCCCTCTCAGTTCTTGTACTCAAACCAGGGGGTTTGCCCCCGTTGGGCACCACCACTGTGGCCCTCTCCTTCCCCAGCCCATGGAAAGGCTGCTCCTGCCCCCCACAAAAGCCATCATGGGACTGGTACTAATTAAGCTGCCCAAGGGACAAGCAGGAGCCGAGGGATGACACGCACAGCTCTGCTCTGCTGCTGTTTTCCTCTGTGCGAATGGCCTGTGCTGGTGACGGCCGCCACACCTGGGTGAAGTGATGGACGTGGCACTCACAGGGACAGGTTTGCGGCGCCAGGACAGGTTTGCGGCGCCAGGAGAAATTACGGCTGCAAAGGGAAGTGTGACAGCACCTGCGAGTGGCACGAAGCCACTCACTAGGGCTCATGATGGAAAGCTGTGCCCGCAGGATGGATGCTTTGGGATAAAATACATTTTGAAGGTTTTACCGAAGAAATCATAGTCCTCTACTTGGATAGTGAATGGGTGAGGAAAACATCCCCATGTACCTGCCAGACTGGGAAAAAGGAGTTTTTTTCATGGCACCTCACTGTCCCCGTGCAGACTGTGCTCCCCTGCTGGGACCCCTCTGTGGCGTTTGGGAGGCACCTCAGCATCCCGCACTATTTCGGGTGCTATTTTGCTGCTGTTGTGGTGACGGGTCAGGATCGAGCTGGCGTTTGACGGAGCATCTGCAGCAACACCGAGACCTCTTCCACGGGTGCCCACAGCCGACCCACAACCCTGTGCATACGCCGTCTCTTGATCCCCATCACACATTAGTCCCCATGCAACCTGCCTGCCTTTGTGCCCACTTTTAGCAGTAATTTTTTTATTTTGGGTACCTACATTACCATGTTACGGTCAGCAGCTAGTGTCCCCTCACTCTTCACTCTTTTGTGGGTTTCTTTTTTCATTTGTCCTTTTTTTTTTAAACACTAACCCTCTTTTTCCGCTGTGAAACTGGCAGCTTAATTCGTCTCCAGGCGTTGGCTGGAGGACGGCTAAGAAGCTGTTTGAAAATCTGAGTGCACGCTATCACACAGACCAGCCCATCCCCCTCAGAGACCCCGAGCAGACCTAGAGCAGCCGTTCCCTTCCACAAACCCACGCTGCCTCTTTCCATCCCATCGCCCCACCCGCGTGTCTGCTGATGCCGCTTCCTGCTGCTGGGGGGAACAGAGCCCCGCTCGGGGGTAATTGCTTCCTCCCTAAGAGTTACATAAAGTGCTTTATAACCCCGTACGCACTATTATAGGGGATCAATACAAATACGCTGCAGATTAGAACTAGCAGTTGGATATTCCAGCGCTAAGCCTGCTTTTATTTCTCTCTTGCTGTGCCCTCGTTGTGCTGGCAGAGCGGGTACGAGCCCCGCTGGCCTTGTCCCCTGCAGACAGGCACCTCCTTCTCCAGCTGAAAACAGAGCAAAAAATCTCAAGGTCTTTTCTAAATCTAGGTCTTCCACAGGGGCCTGCCGTGTACCAAGCTCTCAAAGGAAAATTAGTAAGGCACTTTTCAGAATAAAAGGAATATTTCCATTGTAAACCGCACAACCATTACAGCTTTCAAATATAAAATCTAATTTTAAGGTGTCTTACTGAAATGGGACAAATTAGTGGTGAATGTGTACAGATTGCCCCCAAAGAATGCAGATTCCATGCAATCTGACAGTGTGCTGGGCATCCTCAGCAAATAAATAATACCGGCTTGCTGGTGGGGTATTTGCTCAGGGCGATGTTCCAAGATCCCAGAGTCGGGATTTTGTGCCCTGGGGTTGCAGGGTGACCCCCGTTGCTGGTATGGCTCCTGTGCAATTAACCTTTGCTCTCCACCGGGAGGGAGAGGGCTGGTCTGCGGCCGAGCGGTCCCAGTTACCCTCATTTCACACAGACGAACGTTCATAAAAGCAAATAGATGAGGGGAGAGGGGAGCTGTCGGAGCCGTCGAAGCGGTGGGGAGGGATTTGCCACACCGCTCCCTCAGCGGCATCAGCTGCAGAGAGCCAGCAGCGCCCGCCCCAGCCCGCTGCCCGACGGCTCCCGGCATGGATGTCGGTGCGGCAGCGCCGCCGGCTCCCAGAGCGATGCTCAGCACCAGCAGTACCAACACCTGCGGGGTGCCCAGATGAGACGCTGTTAAACAAACACGAGGGTAAGGAAATCCTTTGTGTACATCTGAGACAAAGTTAGTTGTAACGACTGAACTGCCTGCGTCTTACCCGAGTGAACAGATGAGCACAGCAGGAAGGAGAGATCACCACACGTACAACCCGCCGTGCCCCGCGCTGAGCCGGCTTCCCCAAGGCCATGGGCAGGGTCTGCCCTCACAGCTCCAGGTTGGGGGACCCGGGGCAGAGCCCCCCAGGCACAGCTCCCGCTGGGCTCATCCCAGAGAGGCCCCGGGGCCCTGCTGCCATGGCTGAGCTTTGGGAGGTCCCGAACAAGGGGAGAGGTTTCTCCCAGGGATGCCGGTGGGGAGGAGCTGCCTGGGCAAATGGCAACAGGATTTCCTCCCCCCTTTAAACAAGTGACTCCTGCATGGCACCCCCACATTTCCAAGTGTTCTCAACCAACCACCAGAATGGAACAGCTTTTAAGACACTTTAACGCTTCTCATTCTGGCAGAAATCAGGGAGGCAGAGCTGTAGGGCAGTGAAAGGCGAGCTCTGAAGAAGAGTCACAGTCAGTACACATTAAAGGTGTCAAAAGGGAATTCAAAAATATCATAATGTTCCAATATTAATCTTCAGCTCTTTGTTTTCAATTAAAAGCAGATGCGATGAGAAAGCGAATGGTTGGTTTCCTAGGGAAAGCAGCTTGGCCTTGGGTCAGGGCGGCAAACCTGAGCAGCCACCCCAGTGTTGGAGTCCCGGAGAGATGCTGGAGCTCGGGACAGTGGTTTCCAGGGTGCAGGAGTGTCAGCACAGCACAGCCCGAGCAGCAGCTGTGCCAGCAGCTCCGGATTATGGACACCAGAAGAGCTGCACTTTGCTCCATTGGGGAAGGAGGGACACGAGCTGCCATCAAACCCCTCAGCAGGCACCTGCCTGTGCCGTTAGGATTCCCCACAGCCCTGGGCAGCATCCTCACGGAAGGGGGGTGCTGTGTGTGATCGCCACTTCAGCGCCAAGCGAGCACCAGAGCAGCGAACTGCTTGTACTGCAAACCGCCTGCCCTGAGCAGGGGGGGAGCGAAGGGGGGTTTGCAGGGTGCCGGCTCTGCCCCTGCGCAGCCGACAGACAGCACCCGCCTTCATGCGGTCGTTTCCTTCTGCTTCTATAGCAGAGAGGGGTTACAATTGAAACAGCGGCTTGTTGGGGTTTTTTGGTTTGTTTTGGGTTTTTTGTGTTGGGTTTTTTTTTTTTTTTTTGACACCCACTGGTCCTGTACTTGGATGGTAGAAACAAACTGCCGTGGCTGCGCTGGCAGCAGGGTGTGCGTTAGCGTGGCGGCGGGGCGAGGTGTGCAGAGACGCTCAGCAGCCACAGCCCTGTCTTCCTCCAGTGGGAGCTGAGTCGTGTCCCACCAGGTCGGGGCAGAGCCTGGACACAGCAAGGCAGCAGCTGCCTCCAAGGCTGAAGACTGGAAACCTGTCTCTGAATCCAACCCCTCCCCCCCGCCCAAATTGAGTGTTAGAGGAGTTTCCAGTCGAGAGGGAAGTGCTCTCAGCAGAGATAAATATTCAGGGAGAGGCAGAAATACAAGGAGCACTGCTGGCATCAGCGCAGGACCAACCCGAGGCATCCTGAGTCCCCGGGCTGGAGGGTGCCCCAGGGGGGCATTGCCATTCCCGCAGGAACGGGCGAGATAGCTCCTTGCTGCCCGCAGCACCGCCTGCCTCCAGCTGCCCATGCAATCCCACACCCAAACCTGCTCCCCAGCACCCACCGTCTGGGTGCGAGGAGCAGCCATGGCATCAAACGCACTTTCCATAGGCTGCCGCCGGCATCCCGGCACTGGGGGGGTTGGCCAAGGAGGACAGTGACCTGCGGGGAGCTCCCCAGTGCCCTTCAGCAGCGAGGTGAGCCAAAGACCGCAGCGTCTCCGCTCCCTCTGCCTGTTGTGCCCGGAGCAGAGGAGCCCTGAGCCCTCTGCCCCGTCTCCTGCTGGCTCAAAGGGTGCAGCTTTTCCACGGCTGCAGTTTTGCGGGGGCTGCCCTTAGTTCTGTTCACTGCATTCCCATCAACCAGCTCGCTTTGTGAGAACCGAAGGCAGAAAACATCAGCCAAGATTTCTTCTTATTTTCATCTCTGGCCAGCCCACCTGAAGGTGGACCCACGGGGAGGGCTCGGCCCTGGCCCCCACACTGTGCAACACAGGGGAAACCACGGTCATTCCTCCAATGCTGGCTTAATCCAAGCTGTCAGCTGCTGCTTTTGCAGTGTTTAAATGTTAGAGACTACATTACAGAATAGCTGCTTATCATAAATACCCCAGCCAGCGCTCGCTGTCAGTCGCTGCTCACACAATATGCGAGCCGTGAGCGACCGCACGACCCCGCAGCCGGACGGCTGCCAGTCCCCGGCCAGCGCTTCTCTTCCCTTGGCTACGAGGCCAGTACCAGAGCCACACAGTGCAGCAGCAGAGGAGGGAACCTGCTGCGGGACGGGCGGGCGACCCCTCTCATCCGAGCAATGGCATTTCTGCAATCCCACCAGCTCCTTCTGCGGAGAGAAAGGCTACACTTTAAATAGGGTCATTTACTAGACTAATGAGAGGCCTATAATTTACTTTTGCACCAGACTGTTTTCCCAGGGAGACTGCCCATTTCACCTCATTATATGGATCGTACCCTTTTGTACACAATTTCGCTAAGAAGATTAGAATAGTCGCAGTACCAGTGCTAAATATAAAAACACATTAAGCTCCCAATATCGAGTATATCCATCAGGACTTCCAAATTAGACTACTCCATATCTAATGCCTATTGCCAGCATGACTTCTTAGCTTACTCCCCTTAAACCACAAATGAAGACAGAGGCACCAATAGGTGGAGGTGAATTAACTGAACACAAGGGCCGGCTGCGGAGCTGGCGGAGGAGCCCGGGGTAACCTCATCACAGCCTGCAGGGGTTCAGGGGCGGTGTGTCCGACACCAGGGGATCTTTGTCTCCCGAGTACCGCCAAGCAGCTGGCATCAGCAAGGTGAAGCAGTCCACCAGGTCTGGTTGTGGAGCATGTAGGTGTTTATATAGTACATATTTTCAGTGAGTCACAGCAGAATGATAGAATTGTTTTGGTTGGAAGAGACCTTTAAGATTATTTAGCGCAACTGTTAACCCAACACTGCCCAAACCACCACTGACCCACGTCCCTCAGCACCGCATCTGCCCGGCTTTTAAACACCTCCAGGGATGGCGACTCCACCACTGCCCTGGGCAGCCTCTTCCAATGCTTGACAACCCTTTCCATAAAGAAATTTTCCCCAATACCCATCCTAAACCTCCCCTGGCACAACTTGAGGCCGTTTCCCCTTGTCCCATGGCCTGTTCCTTGGGAGAAGAGCCCGACCCCCCCTGGCTGCCCCCTCCTTTCAGGGAGCTGTAGGGAGCGAGAAGGTCTCCCCTCGGCCTCCTTCTCTCCAGGCTGAACACCCCCAGCTCCCTCAGCCGCTCCTCACCAGGCTTGTGCTCCAGACCCCTCACCAGCTCCGTTGCCCTTCTCTGGACACGCTCCAGCCCCTCAGTATGGCAGAACTGAATGAAAGGACCCCAAAGCGGTGCCGGTTACCAGACGTCAGACACACGCAATGCACAACCTGTTACTCCCCAGGGAGCTGCTCTGAGCCATCTCTGCTCTGACGTGGTCACGCCGACACATAACTGAGAGCAGGCTGTGCTGGGGGCTCACGCCGGCCCAGGACGTGGGGTGCCGCCAGGCCAGCATCGCAGTGAGGGGGGCTGAGGTCCCCTGGGAGACCTGGCTGTCCCGGGGGTGCTTCACTCAAACAGAGGGGACCTCTAGCAGCTGATCTTCTGAACCGCTCTGCTACCTGAAAATACTCTATGAGACCATAACTCAACTTTGCTGGCAGGGTGCTGTGATGATGACTTTAAAATGAGAGAGCCTGGAAAAATAAACCTGGAATGCTGCTCCAGTGGTGTTTTAAAGCATAATAAATTTGCAAACAGAAGACTTGGCAGAGGGGAGCTAAAATGGGGTATTTTTTGGCACCTACACCACAGCCAATTTAAATTAGGTAACTGAATATCTATAAATTGTCTAATTAGGTCAACTTCCATTGCAACCTCAGCCTGCAATGCCCCAGCAACTGCGCTCTCTTCAGAAAAGGTCTTTTACACCTCTTGTTCCCAAGTAGTACTTCAAAATGATAATAATTCACTTAACCCTCATAACTGACTTTAGGCTTTCCAGAAGATGCTATGACTTCAAACAAATACATTTCTCAGGAACATAAGTCTCTATGTATGGAAGGAGTTGTTCCAAAATCCATAAAATCTCCGTAGCAGAGCTCTGGGATACAGTTGCATAATGACATAAACAGTGGCTCCAAAAGGGCATTTGTGTTTATTTTTCGTAAAGCTCTGAAATAACAGGATATAACCAAGAAAAAACAGTTTTGTTAAATAAACCTGCCCTCTCACTCAATCAGAAATTCAGACAGAGCTGTGTGCCGGTTCAGGTTTGCCCGCTGTCGCCTTTCCTGCCCCCCCCAGCGGCTCACACCATCACCGTCCCCCCGTGCCCGGCACGGCCAAGCCAAGTGTCCCCTCCTCTGCCTGCTGCCCCCCAGCACCGCTGCCCTCCCCATCTCACCCCCCAGCCTCCCCCCAGGAGCATCCTCCCCTTCGGGCTGAGAGTCCCCGTCCCTGCCCCGGTCCCCGCTGCCCCCTCTGCTCCCACCGCCCTTCCCAGGCCACACGCCGAGGAAGAGCAGGGAACCGCACGAGCTGGAAAGTAGCAAGGCCCAGCACTAACCCCACTTTCTTGCCTTTTTTTTTTTAGGCTGAGTTACTTCCCAAGTACAACTGGCAGAAGAGCCGTATTGTCACGAGCCAAAGGGCAGAGGTAAGCAGCCAGGGACAAGAGGGCTGGCCAGTATTTTAACTGGCAGTCTGGCCGAGGGAGTGACTGAAAACACAGAGGCCATGAGCTCCCAGCAACAACAGATGTCTTTTTTTTTCCCTGTGAATCCTGAAAGCCCCAGAGCACTCCAGGGGCTGTCTGGGTCCTGCCAACTCTCATCACCGTTACTTCAGCTCGTGTGCTCTTGTTCCAAGAGTATTTCCTACCAGCACCATATCTCCATAATCCCCATTTAGCTGATGTTTTCCAAAGGCAGCAGCCTGCTTGGCCATTACGTGGCCTTCCTGCTCCTTGCGATCTCTCCCAGCGCCACAAGTCACTTCTTGGCAAAGCACATTCCTGGTGGAGCATGTTGGGGAGCAAGATCATCCCTACGTGAGGGCTTCACATCTGGGCAGCGCTCCCATGGTGGATGCCGCCTGGCTTCATCGCGATGAAGCAGAAAGTGAAAATGTGTTCCCATAACAGATCTCTGATGCTTCCCTTGATGACTTCCCACCTCCCCTCCTCAGTTCAACGTGGGGAAGAGTCCCATGGTGAGAAATCCTCCCCGCTGCAGGGGCTGCGATGCATCCAGCCCCGGTGCTGGGGCTTTTGGGGCTGTTCCTCAGGGGTGCAGGGGACTGGTCATGCTCCTCCAGCCCCATCCATGGGGGCTCGGGCTGGGTGGCGGTAAGTATGCAACACTAAGAAAAGAGACTGAAAAATGTGTTTAAAGGATGACGAGGCATTTCAGCCACTTCCAAGAGCACACGGCTACTCCCACATGAGGATGTCCCTGCTGGGGTGACCAGCACCAGCCCCGGACACGCTTCAACCAGGGGCTGGTACAGCCACCGTGGGGACAACACGCTCGGTGGTCGCCTCTGCAAGGAGGAGATGGGAAGAAGGGGAAGGCAAGAGGTGCCCAGAAGATCCTAATGCACCCAGATGAGGAAAGTACCCCCAGCACCTCCCCTGGGGACAGCCTGGGGACACCAGGAGACAGATCGCTGTGGCAAAGCCCGTGTCAGGGAAGCAGGTCTCCAGCACCCCGGGAAGTGGGAGGGTAGTGACATCTGCCCTGAGACAGACATGAATTGAGCAAAAACTTATTGAAATCAATACTCCAGAGGACATTTCTGCATGGTGGTATGAGCTAATTAACTCTCCCGTGCAGTCTGAAATCCTGTCACTATCGTGACCCTCTCTGCCGTGCCCGGGCTCCCACTCCTCTCCTCTCCAAATAATGCCTTTGTCAGTGGCAGTTTAAACAGGAATTAAAAGCACCTGGGTTCACGCTGACACACGCCTACATGCAAAGGTCACTGTGGTGCCTGAACCTTTTTGCAGCTAAAAATTGCAGTATTAAAGCCTTGTAACAGTGAGCGATGCCCGTCTATGCCAGCCTGGGGGCCTGGTGATGCAAACCCCGCTCCCACCCGCACTGTCGCTGCGCCCGTAACAGGAGACATTTCCCTGGGAAGATGTAGCATGGGGGAACCCACCATTCAACACTGGCATGGTGCAAGAAATGGTCACTGGCAACAGAAACTCGCTTCTCACTGGATCAGGGAGCAGCAGAGGGAACAGACTTGTCTTCCAAGGGTCTGTTACGGCAAAGCAAACAAGGTCCCAGCACCTACCACAGCCTGCAGGCCCCCAAGCTGCCCCAAACCCTTATTTTTCACTTGGAGCATTTGTTGCCCCACAGGGACAAGTGCAGGAGGAGCTGCAGGGCTGGTGGGTCTGGAGACCACCCTACACCCAGGAGATACAGCAGTTTGAGTCCCACTCAGCAGAGGGTGAACTTGAACCCTGCCAGCTGTGGAAACAAGTGCTCTCGTCACCACCCCTTCCTTCACAAGCCACATTAGAGAAAGACAGGACATTCCTACCTGAATTCACAGCTCCCAGAGGAGCACAGCCCCTGGGACAGGTTTTAAGGCTCCCGGCGAGCTGTGGGTGTCGTTATTGGCCCCAGCTGCTGGCTGGGGTCCGGGGTGTGGGTGGGAGGGGCTGGGGGCTCTGTGCCCTGCCAAGGTGGCACCAGGGGCCGCATTTCATGTCCGAGAGCCAGCACTGAAAAGCCAGGTGCTTCTCTAAGGTGTGTCAGCCCCTCATTAGGTCTGTGCTTAAGCGTCTGACAATTTTCTAAACCAAGCTTTAATGCAGGACTTTGCATCTTTTCCTGTGAGATACTGAGATGTGTTACGTCCCTCCCCAATGCACTGCAGCTCCCCAGCAAGGATAAACTCTTTATTGTTTATCTGCTCAAAAACAGATCACCACCTCCTAAAATAGGGCAACCATTCCATTAGTCCTTAATTGGTTTTATTTTTTTCCTGCCATTCAAACTAATTAGAGTTACCTGGCAATGTCTCGCTTGATCGTTTTAATGAGGATTTTGATTTAGGTGAGCGGCAGCAGGCGTTAGCAGCCTGCCTACGTGCCCGTCTGACGCAGCGCAGGGCTCCCCCGGGGCTAAGGGCGGACGCGGGTCCCCGGCCTCGCACGCCCTGCACTCGCCAACACCAAACCCGCGTGGCTGCGTGGCCCCACGTCGCTGCTCCCTCCCCCTCCACCCCGTCACAGTGGGGCAGCCATGAATACGATGGCAGCTGTGGCCAGGACGGACAGGAGGGGGCTACCCCACCTCGGGGTGTGACAGCCGCAGTTTCTCCCCTGTCATCGTGGTCAGGGACACGGGGACCTGCCATCCAGCCATGCACAAAATTCACTGTCGGGATGCCGGCGATGAGAGCCACCATCCCCCTTCCCCGGCTGTGTCTCCGGCGGTGGCCGGGGAGGCAGCTGGTCTGGAGGCGAGGTCATTTGGGATGAAACACAAAACTGAGGTCAGACATGAAAGCTGCACTCTGACGTGACGTCGCTGTCATCCTGCCGATGCGGCCAGGCGCGGTGCGGTCCCTCAGCCTGGCTGGTTCGCGCTGATGGGGACACGAGTGACAGAGAGCTGCTGCCCTGCCCTGGCTGCCATCACCCACCTCGTATGCTTCCCATGCCAAAACCCATGCCTTTAAAAATCCCAGGGAGTCTTGCTTCTGACTCTCACCAGCACTTTAATTTCAGTAATTGAGCTGTTTGTCTACATTTCACTGCCTTATCCCATTGGGGGAAAAAATGGATTATTCACAGACAGGGCAGTTCTGATGGTTGTGTTTGTTCTTCATCCAAAGCCAGGAATCAGTGCACATCCCTCAGCATTTCCTGGGTGAGAACATTCCTGCCCAGCTGCTCAGCTCAGGGGTGGGCTCTGCTCTGCCCTCTGCTCGGGCTGCGGCTGCCGCACTCTGAACCTGCCAGGTGCCTCCGGCAGCCCCAAATCCAAACAACGGAAAAAATGTGGCAAAAATGTGCTTTACTCACAGTGCTCACAAGCTAGCGCGGTGGTGACGGGGAGCACACTGGGCACTCATGGAGAGGCCCAGCGCAGCCTGGCTGCTCTGCTTCACTGTCCAAATGTCCCCTACACGAAGCTGTTCCTACCTGCTCTGCTCCCCTTTTCTGGAGTGAAGGAATCCCACGCCACTTTCCTCCTGCCAGCCATGTCAACAGCCCAAGCCGAGAAGCTCTGCCCCAGCCTCGGCCAGCGCAACCCCAATGCTGAGCACTGACCCTAGCCTTGCCCTGAGCAACGTCCATACCATCCATGCCATCCATACCATCCATGCCATCCATGCCACCCATGCCATCCACACCATCCATGCCATCCATACCATCCATGCCATCCATACCATCCATGCCATCCATGCCACCCATGCCATCCATACCATCCATGCCATCCATACCATCCATGCCATTCATGCCATCCATACCATACATGCCACCCATACCCCTCCATGCCATTCATACTGTCCATACCTCCCATACCACCCACACCACCTATACTGCCCACACTGCCCATACCACCCACACCTCCGCTCCTTCCCTGTGTGCAGGACACCTCGCTTTGGCAGGTTAATTCCCCCATGGGTACCTCTGAGCCCCACAGGGTGGTTTGGTGGTGGATCTCCCCCCCCCCGCAGCTCAGGCAGGGTCCCTCAAGCACTGTCCAAGAAGGGCCTTCTTGAAGCCAAACACCCCATCCCTGGAGGAAGGGGGAACATGGCGAGACGGAGACCCGAGCGGTGCCGGGGTCTCAGGTCACACAGGGCTGAAGTGGGAGCTTGGGGCCAAGCCGAGAGCTGCGGCAGGACCTGCTGCTCCTTGTGATGGAGACGAGCAGTCGAGCAGGAAAAATATGCATCCAGCACTTGGTTTTGCTCTGCCCAACACTGGAAACCTTAAATTGTACAGAAGCATTTTAAAATAATATACTCCAAACAAAGGGGAGAAAGGCTGGTCGTCATATATTACCCAGGGGCTGACCAGAGGCAGGGACCACTTGCATTAACCTGCGAGAGAATTAGCATTTGTAATTTGCCTCTGAGGAATCCCAGTTTACCTTCACCCTCTGTCTTAGTTGGCTGACAACATCGTTATTAGACAGATCATTTTTATGGATTATGTCTCGCAAGGGCAACATTTTAATGAATAGTAGAATTAAATGTTTGCCAGGATTTTTTTTTAAATAAATGATCAATTACCGTTGGGCACATCCCTCACATTTATTAGCTACCTTCCAGAAACATTTTTCATAACTTGCAAATTGAAATGCGGTTGAAGTTGAATTTTATTTCTTCTTCATTTGCCCATAGTAAATATAGTACTTACACATAAACCACCAAGATCAGTGGGGTTTTTTGTGTAAGTCTTTTTATGAAACTGGATAAAATGATGTGTGTGCAGAAGAGCAAAAAATATAAAAAAAAAAATAGTAAAAATATGTATTTCCTTTTCAAAAATGCCTGGGGAACTGTGACCTGTCAGACAAGATTTCTTATCCATTTTCAAGGTCATCATGAGACTTTCTGGTATGCATTTACTATTAATAATGCCCAACTACAAGGTTAGATTGAACTTGAGTGTTCGCCATGTCGCACATACTATTACTGCTTTAGCAAAATGGTGGCAGAGATACCATACATTTCATTTTCCTAATGTCAGAAAATCAGCTTCATGATATTAGAAATCATATGAAAAATACAAATTGTGGTCTCTTCTGTAGAGTTAAAGGCAAAGTTGACAGAACTCAAACCGGGCTCATGTGGGAACAGAAAACAACCACGTCCAACGTGTCCCACTCATCCCTTCCCAATGGTTCCACACGCACTCCCGCGTGGGTGGTGTGCGGTGTCACTGCCGTAACGTCACGTGCTCCGGGGACGTGCGGAGGTGTCCTCAGTCCCGGTGACACCGTGGCACACCCCCTAAAGCCTGGGCAGGAGTTCACGAACATCCTTCAGATGGCATTCATTTCCTTTTTTTCCCAGCCTTAAAGTCCAAAACTACCCAAGAGGTTCACTTTCTCACTCACTTTCTTTTAAAAAGCCTTTTAAGATACTTTCAGTACGTTCTAGTCTCCTTTCTATCCCCAAAAGAAAATGAAACAAAACTAAAGACATCTCTGCTCTCAAGAAGAAAATATCTCCCCCTGCTGCAGGTCGGTGCGGCAGCCGCGGCTGGCAGCGTGCGATGGCACCACGGTTCGGCCGGGGAGATGCTCCGCTCCCTCCGGGCAGCCATGGGCCCGGCAGCGCCTCCGCGGGGGCATTTGGCCTTTGAGTGGGGATTTTAGTTTTGGGAAAAAATAAACATTACAGCCATAAAAGATAAGGAGAGCGTGCAACTGGGGAAAAATTCCTGCTCTCAAGAATGTCAGAAAGAAAGCCTTTGCAGGAAAGGGTCCTATTACCAATCTCTGAGTTATTTCGGGCTGGTTTGTGCAGAATACAGTAACTGCTATTCATCTGATCTTTCTTCTGCTGAAGTGGGAGGTCCAGTCCCCTTTCATACAGGTTTTAGAAAACCATTAGTAAGAAGGAAACAATTTTAAATTTTCACCATTTGGAGTTGCATCTCAAGGCAGAAACCTTTTCCAAACTTCTATTTAGGTACTGAAGGACTGAAGGCGTCCTGCTCCGATACTGGCTTACTTGTGAATGTTGCTTGGATGCACCATCATGAAATCATACTAGTGTGTGTTTCAAACAACACCCTACGCTGAAACACAACTTCTTCATGCTCCTAATCTTTTCCCTGCCCGCATCAAAGCCTTTCCTAAATAGCTTTGGTCTTAGTGGAAAATTACAATCGGGAGGTTTTAGTACCAAAGAGCAGAGGATATGACCTCAAATAGCATGCCATGGAATGTGTTGCAATCTTACTGGAAATTTTAAAGAAGCAAGTGACACCACGGTGAGTCAATGAGAACGGGTCACGGCGGGCACTGACCCCTGCCCAGTTCCTGCGGGCGCCGCCACGAGCCCCGAGCTCAGGGCACGGTCCCTGCCCAGTGCCTGCCTGCCCCTTCCCCTCCTGCTCCCAACTTTGGGAAACGCGTGGAAGCTGGATTTAACGGGCGCTGATCCCTGGGGAGGGCTTTGCCTTCTCCCATCACCCCCACCACCCCCCGCTCCCCGCAGCCGGTTTCCACCCTCCCCTCCTGCCCTCACCCCTGTCCCCCCGGCAGAGCCCAGTGCTGGGGACCATCCCCTTGCACCTCCCCTGTCTGACCTGCGCCGGCGCTCCGTGCCCATGGCTCTGGGCTCGCTCGCAGAACCCACTTTATGGGGTCTCATTTCGTGGGAGTTACTTTTACAGCTTCCCGAACTGCCCTGTGTGCTCTGGCGGCCACAGAGACGGGTTTTATTAGTCATGTCGATAAATCACGATGGACTCTTGTAGTGCTCTGTATATAAACCCACACGTCTCTCTGCATATCTCACATCACCGTTGGGTAAGTAGCTCCTTTACTCCTGATTCAGTAGGTTATTCACGGGCGCTGGCAAGTCTATTTTCTCCAGCTGCCTTTGCAGCTATCTCAGTACGTGGTGTACCGAACGTGCAGCGTGGTGCGGCGGCTCTGAAATGTGCACGCTCTCGACATTTGTGAGAAATCTGCATTTCTGCCATCACTCTGCATCTCACCCAGAAACCCGTTTCAGACAGGATCACATTTCGTAGAAAGGCTCTGAGAAATTTAGAAATTCACATCTTCTTTACCATGTGCTTCTGATAAACATCTGCATTGTGTAATCACGTAAGTGAGAAATAACGTGATAATGAATGGAAGAGATCGCTTCTGCTAGGGACTGGAGGTGATTTTTCTTAGACAGATGTTTCCAAATTGATTGGTTGTGAAGGGAGATTAAAGGAAAAGTCAACGCAACAGCATGATAAATTATTTTCTAAAATGGGGGGAGTCAACACCGATGATATAAAACACAGCTTAAAAGCACATAGCTCCATCCCCAACTTGTTTTCTAACATGCAAGCAACCGCTGCGCTGGTCTCACCGAAGTCTCGTGACGAGCGGGAGGGAGCCGAGGGGCGGCAGCGGGCTGGCAGCAGGCTGGCTCAGGGCTGAATACTACGGTAGAGAGAAGAAACTGGGGGACTTTGAAGGGCGAAGATGCTGCTATTTTTTGCTGAGTACGAGCCGTACGAGTGGGAAGCCCAAGCCGAGGTTTGGCAGCGTGTCACAGAGGGCGCAGCGATCGCACCCGGCCCCACTTCGCTCACAGCCGAAACTGCCGCGGACCCCTGGGGCTGCGGGGGCCAGGACGGCAGGGCGGCTGGGAAACCACCCCCTTCCACTTCATACCTGAGAAACAGAGGTCACTAAAAAGTGTGCAACCTAAAATTATGGGGGAGGGTTTTGGCAAAACAACTTAGGCCAGGTGCTTTCAGTCCCAAGCCTAATATTTCAATACCAGATAATTTTGTCTCATGTGAGATGGAGCTATTTCTGCAAGGAAGGTTTTCACCATGTGCAGAGCCCTTTTCAGCACCCACAATTAACACGAGCAGCGATTACTCTTCAGTTGCCTGGTGAACAGATGCTGGCTGCGGGACGCAGCCCCTGCCCGCGTAGCTCATCGCCGTGGGCTGTTCGGAAGCACCACGAGGGATTATTCCAAGAAATAAGCACGAACCGGGGCAAGGTGATCTGCACTGCTTTGCAGGGAGGGATTTTCCGTTGTCAGAAATGCTACGGCTCCTGAAATACAGACAAAGAGCAGCGTAGGACGTGGTAGGCGAGCAAGCCCTGATTCCTGCTGCTTCTCTTTCACACCTGCGGAGCCGTCGGAACGAGCCCCTGTCACATCCCGCCCAGCGCTCACAGTCGTCGCCCCCGGCTGCTCCGGCTGTTCGGCAGCAGCACCGAGCAACGCAGTGGCTGTCCCTACCTGCGGGCAGCAGCCTGTGCGCCGTTGCCAGCCAGCCTCAGAAGTTTTCTGTGCTATATTGGTCTCTAATGGGCAGTGTTATTTTAATAAATTACATTTTTGTGCAAGCAGACCTTCCTGGAAGGCTGTTCCCTGATCAGCATGGCACAGCCTGCTCACATTATTGACCATTTACATCTTTTGCATCATTAATGGCATTACAGGACTCCCACTCACATGAGCCGGGGGGTGCTCAGAGCGAAGAGCCTGTCGCGCTGCTGTGGTTCAGGAAGAACAAGCTGCGCCGATTCAGACGCTGCGTCTTGCCAGCCCGCTCACCCTCTCTGGGTACGAGGTCCTTCCCGCGGTTCGAGTTGTACAAATGAGCTCCAGACCTCGCACAAGGCTGTCTTTCCAACATCACCTAACGGCAGCTTGCAAGGGAGGCATTTTGGAGACATTTGAGATAATGCTGGCAGCTGGGGGACCACTGGAGCAGGCGGGAATGGTATTTTAATTCTCACATGACAAACTCGAGTTTGATCTGGAACAAAAGAATCCTCGTCCCCATGGGCCGTGGGCAGCAGGAAGGTGCCTGTGGGAGGGCGGAGGCCAGGGCCGGGGGCCTGCCGTGACCTGGCCAGGTGGGGACTGGGCAGCTCGGTGACCCCCGGCACGGGGGGGGTCTCTCCAACCACCCCGGAGCTGCCGGTGCCGGTGTCTGCGCTGCTGGTGTGGTCAGCAAGCTCCTCTGAAACCAGCGCGAGTCTCGCTCTGTCGAAACTAAAGCCTGCTGTTCTAGCTAAAAAAGTCCTCTGCTAACTTCCAAACTTGGTATGTAAGCATGCAGCGGCATTTCTTGTTTTCATTTGAAATACTATGTGGGATTTCGCTAAAGCTCTGTAGCCCTGCATGTCAGAGGAATATAAACGATCTAATACAAATACACACCTGCTTTTAAAACCAAAGCGCAGTGACGGGAATGTGAGGGATCGTGTGCCACCCGTGGACAAACGCGCCTGTGGCACAGGCGAGCCTCTTCCCCTGCAGAAACCGCGATGGATTTAAACCTCACCATTCCTGCTCTCAAACACTTTGAAGTCTATTTTTGTTTCTCTGGGTTTCCTGGAATAGGACACTCCTATTACACCCCCGGCTGTGGGTACGCGGACAGGGAAGGGGTCCTACAGCACGGAGCGGTTCTCCTCAGCTGCGCAGCATCATTGGGTGGGGGGCTGGGGTGGAGATGTATAATTAGTGGGTTTTCAGTCTCTCATTCTCCTGCAGAAGCTCATTTTTAATTATCTGCTCTGCCCTGTGGCTGCTAGACTCCTGCCTTGAAGAAGGGAAAAGGGGGCTCTCCTGAGGGACTTATTCCAGCTCCTACTTGATAGACCAGCGCAAACGAAATAATGGTGATGAAGACGCTCATGTAAAAGCCAATTTATCTCTAGGCAGGCCCAGACTAGATGCTCGGGACTAGATGCAGGCTCCAGAAGCGCTGATGAATTTTGCACAGAGAAAGTGTTGACTTGGTAAATGCAGCTATACACACCACTTTCAGTCTCCGCATTTTTCATGTGTTGGTACCCACCTTACAGTGCTGCGTAAAACAGCTCCAGGCAGCGCCGAGTCCCAGCCCCTCGCTCCTCTGCCCCTCACTCTCCCCTTCCCATGGGGCGAGCACCGCAGCCCCCGCCGCAGCCCCCGCCTGCTCCCTGCGCCGGTCCCTCCAGCATCTCTCCCGCATCTCAACATCTCCTCCGCGTCTCGACGTCTCCCCCACACTGTGAGCTCATCCCACCCCGAGCCCGGCTGAAGCTGAACCCGGCCCCTCTCTGTCCCCATCGGAGCCCAGCATCCATCCACGGGCAGGTGTTTGCTCTTTGAAAAGTTTGCGCTCTCTCTCTCTCTGGAAGCTCCAGCCTTCAGCAAAGTGTACCCAGCATAATGACAGTTATTAAAACCTGCTGAATGATTAACAGATTATTGCTGCTGACGGATTCACCCGCAGTCCCAGCTGACCTTTGCTCCGAGCAGGTGAGGCATCTCTGTGCCTCCAGCGGAGCCTTCCCGCCTTGGGGAAAGTTCCCTGCAGATGGGACGGGCAGCACGGTGCCGCTGGCGCTGCCTTCGTCCCCTCTCGCATCCAAGCACTCCTCCTCCCTTCCACCCGGTGCTAATAGCCACACGTCATCTAAGCAGGAGGATGTTTGCTGCCTGCGGCGTCACTAAATTTAGTGTGCTGGGAGACAGAAGCAGCATTTTGCTGCTCTGACTTCAGAAGCATCTTGCTTCATCACATGCTGTCGGGAGGCTGGTAGAAACAGCCTGCAGGGAACTATACTCTGCTGCAATGAACCATTCCTTGTCTGGCCCGTCGCCCTCAGCTGCTGTGGAACGTGTTACTAGTGGTTGAGAAATGAAAAAATACAAAGAGACAGGAAAAAGATGTTGGGAGCTTTGCTTTCCTAAGGGATTTAGGCATCACCCTGCCAAAGGGGATGAACCGATCCATAGCTCAGAAACCAGCCCTTCCATAGGCATCCAGCCCTGGGCAACACCTGGGAGGACTGAGGTCACCAGCCACAGCCCGGGTTTTCCTGTGGCACGCGGGGCTGGAGCTGCGCTGGCAGAACCTGGCCGTGCCAGCGGAGAGGGGCAGGAGGGCGGTGGGGACAGCGCAGGGGAGGGACGGCGGGGGGCAGCGGGGACACCGAGGGACCCGCTCTCCAGCTGGGGAGGGGGTTCACTGCTGCTGCTGCAAGTTCTGGCTGTGGGGCTTTTGGGCAGCCTGCGCCGTACTCTGGGGGCAGCGGGACCCTGACCCCACAGCACCCGCTGCCTCCCCTGCAAACAGCGAGGGATGAAGTCATCCTCCTCGCTTCACCCCCTCACCTCCCACAGCATTTCCTCCAGGATGCTCTTGGCTCCCCTTTGCCCGTAGCTGCTCCTGGCCGGGAGCACCTGTGTGCCGTGAGCCCACCACAGGCCCGTGGGATCCCCTGGACACAGCACAGACAGGGAGCTTGGCGTGGGATGGAGGGACACGGACAGACATGGGCCCGGATCCGGGCACAGACACCCAGCAGTCAGGAGCCTGCAAGGGCTCAGAGCAGAGGTGGCCAACGCACAGGCCAAAATTTCAACAAAAGGGCTAGAGAAGATATGTTTTGGGCCTGTATTCATTCTTCCTCTGAAAGATGCAGCAAAAGCCTGGGTAAATGCTGGGACAGTACAGCTCTTATGAGCGGCAGCACAGCAGCTCTGTACGCACACAAAGCAAAAGAAAGTGATTTTTTTTCATTTTCCTTGCATCCCAGCAGCTTGATCTCACCTCCCTCTAAGTACCATACATTGACAGTGTTTAGATTCCAGGAACAAAATGTTTTCAGCTCCAAAGCTGATGTTTTCTCTTGCTTCAGAGCGATGTGCTTCATTATATAAACAATTTTCTCATTTTGCAAATTCCCTTTGTACTTTTAGAAGCTTTTATTCAGCCCTCAGCCCGAAATGCCCCTGTGGCAAAACCCGCGCTGCCATTTACGCTGGTAGGTACAATTTCAAAGCAGGGCATGCAACCGGCCCCTGCTTCCCAGGGCTGGCTCGGCCCCTGCTCCTGGGCTGGGTGGGATGGGGAGCCTGGGATATGCTGGGAGGCAACAGTCCACCACTGGGGAAGAGCTTCTCCTTCCCAGCCCCCAGTTCCAAGCCATCGGTGGTGATGGAGCTCACTCTCCCCTGCTGCTGCCCGCCCCAGGGTGGGAGATGCTCCCCACGAGTTCGGGCACGCTGCTCCGGTGCCTCTCCCGGCAGCGGTCACCGCGGTGGGTCCTGCCCGCTGCGTCCCCGGGCAAGTCACAGGCACCAGAATTAGCTCCTGATAAAAGGGTATTTTTACATCCTGATGGTCTTTAGCGCAGCACACCGAAAAGCATTTACACTAGCAAAACAACAGGAGTAGCCATTAAAAAAACCACCAAAATTTCCTACCCAAATTTTGCAGCTGTCCCACGGCTCAGAAATGACAGTCTATGTATAACAAAATCCAGAGGGCAAACCCTCTTGGCATCACCACCTTCTTCCAGCCCACAGCCTTAACAGCAGGTTTCGGCCAGCCAACACCAAAGCCGAGAAGATCAATTGGAGAGGAAAAAAATTAAAAGCTTTTCCTTCCTGGGCTTAACTCTGTCCCAGCCGCTGGCGAGACCGGGCCATCCTGCATGAGGACGGCATGGCGTTCATAGTGACACGCTGGGTCCGCCCCCTTACATGCATTTTCTGTGTCCTTGGTAGCAATGTCTCTCAGTGTGAAAAATGTAACTGGGTGGCTTTCACGTTCCCACTTGTGAGAGGTGTCTTACAGAAAACCAGCCTCTCTGTGTTACACAGCCACTGGTGCTTTTCCTTTTGTTAGCAATTTTCCAGAGCATCGTCACTACTTTTCCTCCTTTGGGCGAGCAGCCAGAAGCCGAGTCGGGCACCTCTGCCCAGCTCCTCCCGGCACGCAGCCCTGGAGCGGCCACACGAGTCTCACAGCGCTTGCTGTGGACGCTGCTGGACCATTCCAAGGTGGAGACTGGCAATGATGGCTTTCCCTTGCCTTTCCCTTACTTTTCGCTTACCTTTCCCTTGGCTTCTTCTCACTGGAAGAATGAGAAATGTTTCCCTGGGTGGCAAAACCTGGGGAGGGCTGGGCGCACGGCTGCCCCCTTCCCTGTCAGCATCGCCGCTTCTGCCACAGACAGGCCGGGATTTGCCATTTGCAGAAGGTGATGAGCAGAAGAGCAGGAGCTGGGAGTCGTATGGGCTTGCAGGGAATTTGAAAGGTTCCCAGATAAAAAAGCCAAGGTCTACTGATGAGATTCCCTTTGGCTCAGGCTCACAGTGGGAATCTTTTGGTCTCTTGTTTCTGCCTTCCACCCACTGGCTGGGTTCTGAGAGAGGAATATGATGTTTTTAAGATCAGTGGATGAGCCACAGTCTGGAACATGTATTTTAAAGGTCACAAATAACTATGTCCCAATTTCTGAAAAGCCACTTGCCTGAAGTGAATGCCATTGTAATTCTTCCTAAGAGACTATGGTACAAATAAATCATGTTTGCTTTGGCCTAGTAAATCAGTGCATTGCTGTGGGACTTACCAACATTCACTTTTAAGGGCTAAATATTTGATTTGCTTAGTTATTAAGAATTTAAGCAGCAATCATGTTTTACCAGCCAGGCGAATACCATCAGTGACTCATTTCCACCTCAAAACAGCCTTTTTCTCTTAAATGCTTGTTAATAAGAAAATGTCTGTGCATGTATGATAGTGCTAACACTCAAGAAGAAATAACCCCAAATAATTATTGAGGGTTACAGGTGATCTTTAGGGCTCTCCTAAGACAATTCAGCAAATGAATGCCAAGCCAACAGTGAAAGGCATTTGCCCAGCTGGTACAGCATCTGCTGAACGAACTGCTCCTGGGGCTGCTGCACGGGCAGCAACTGCTCCGAAACACTGGAGTGACTGCTCCGAAATGCCACAGTGACCGCTCCGAAACACTGGAGTGACCGCTCCGAAATGCCACAGTGACTGCTCTGAAACGCTCGTGTGACTGCTCCGAAATGCCACAGTGACCGCTCCGAAACGCTGGAGTCTCTGCTCTGAAATGCTGCTGTGACTGCTCTGAAACGCTCGTGTGACTGCTCTGAAATGCTGGGGTGACCGCTCCGAAACGCTGGTGTGACTGCTCCGAAACGCCACAGTAACCGCTCCAAAATGCCGCAGCGACCGCTCCTGAAAGGCCGCAGCGACCGCGCAGGCAGCAGGGAGGAGCAGGCGTTGCCCTGGGTGCGCTGCCCACAAAGCAAGTTTCCAGAAATTGTATGTCAGGGTGCCATCTGGAAGACAGAACCCAAGAGGTGGTTAGCAGTAATTCGGGTGAAGCTCTGTTCGCTACAAGGGCTTCCCTCCTCAGAGCTGTGCGAACGTGCCCGAGCGTGCAGGCGAGCACCAGCATCCCGAGCCATCACGTGTGCCGCAGGCGTTAGCCCTCCCTGGCTCAGTTGCTTACGTAGTTCTAGGATGCGGAATAGGAAACGGACTATTTTGGGCACTATCAAGCAATTGTTACATTTTATTACAAGGAAAAAGGCTATTTTAGGACTTTGGAAACAGGCCTTAAAATACTAAAAGCCCAGAATACCTTGTGCTTTTCTCTTTCTCCATCTGGAAAACATGGATCTGCCCAGTCAGCAGAGCATTCAGCAGCCCCAGAGGAATCCCTGTCCCACCATCGCGTGCCATGCAGAGGAGCCCCGTCCCCCACGTACACGTCCCGATGCAAAGGCAGCCGGTGCATGGGTGGAGCTGAGCCTGCCCCAATATCTAGGGTGGGTTTGGGAGGGTGAGGAGCCACCAGAGGCAGCCCCACGCCGTGCCCACCGGGGAGGCCACAGGCACCTCTGGGCTGCCAGCCCGTGGGGCTCGGCACTGCCTGCGGAGCCGACGGAGACTGGCTGCTTTGCCAGCAGCTCTAAAGGTCAAGGTGTACTTATCTAAACAGCACAGCTTCCCCTTGTGTACGTGTTCTTCTGTGCTTTTAAAAGCTCTTCAGCATTTATCCTGGACTGTAGCACTGTACGCTGTGCGTTCACATCCACACAGCGCGGGTGGCAGCTCGCGTCGTGCCTCTCGCTGCGCAGGGCTCCCTGCCGATGTCCGCCGCACCCAGCTTCTTCCTCCCGTACAAAGGTTTGGTGGCCTCACAGACCAAGAACTGCTACAGGGAGGGACAAGTGCTTTTTTAAAATAAGTATTGTCTCAGTTTAGCGCAGTCTTTCTGGTGTGTCACTCACTGGCCACGTAAGGCTTTGACCAGTGGATCCCATGTGCTGTAGAGAAGCCACGTTAGTGACTGCCGAAGAATGGCAGCCAGAGGGCTGTGGTTTGGAGCAGCGGGTCTCCAGAGGAGCTGTAAAGCAAAGCCACAGGTACTGAGCCACTGGTGAACTAGTGCTTCCATAGTCTCTGTGGCAGAATCACTCGTGTCCCGAGCAGACTCTGATGTTTGTCCATGACTTTTTTTAATTCAACAGATGATTGCGTATGTTTGATAAGGTGTAAAAGAGCGAGCTGATGTCAACATGCTGCTGCTGCTGGTCTCTGGCTGATGCCAGCCCGGTGTGGGGAATGACACCAAGCAAGCAGCTTGAGCAACGTTGTCTGGTGGCTGCTCCGTGGCTGCCAGCAGTGCGGTCGGACGCTGTCTGCATGGGCATCTGCAATATTTCCTCTTATACTCATGTGTAATTCTAACAACTGTGAGGGTAGGAGGCCTGTAAGACTCTCCTCCTAGGACAAGACAAAAAGCAGTCTGTATTTCCTACTTGGAAACTCACCAAATGTTCCAACTTTCTTCAGAAATTTTGTCTTAACATAATAAAATTTCCCCTGAGCCAGGACGTGCCTTCGCTGCGGTGCCTGTCACTGCAGCGCGAGGTGGGAGGCCTGGGGAGGATGGTCCATGCTCCATCAGCCCAGTCCGTCTGTGGAATGGGGGCTGCACCCCGCGGGTTTGTGTGCTCATGGGGCTTGCAGGGTCTGTGGCCCCCATTCCTCCTGCAGGACCGACCACCTAGTGATGCTCTGTCTGACCAACCCCATGGCCTGCCCTCATCAGCTTCCCAGCTCTGTGCGTCTTCCCCCAGGAGATGGGGCAGGAGGGCAGGAGGGGTCTCCCCATTGGCCCCCTCTGTGTGCCGGGGGCAGCTGCCACAGGGATGGGGACAGACATCCAGTAAGATGCTGCGCTGGCGGGCAAGGCGGTACGTTAATGGGTCTGGTCCCTACTACAAGGCACAATAAAATCCTTCAGACGCTCTCTTTGCCTCTGTGTTTTCTGAATGAAAGCAGACGCATCCACTAAAAGGTCCTCACCTGATATACCTGGAGGGAATACAGGGAAAACTGGGGGGGGGGGGGAGTTTCCTTGGAAATACCGTGGCGTTGAGATGAGCAGGAAGAAGTTGCCTTGTGCTTCACGGCAGCTCGGCCATCTGCATTTGTTCTGGCAGGGCCTCAGAACACCAGGAGCAGGCACCCTCCCTAAAACACCTATTTTTGTTTCATGCTGAATGGGGGAACAAAAATACACATACAGCTCTTCTCCCTGCGAGCCCCGGCACGTGGGGAAGGACAAGGCCACTGGCTCACACGGGGCGCAGGAGGGGTGGTACATTACAACCCGACCAGCCCCAGTTTCTGCCCACCACTGTGCCCACGTCTGAGATGTCCCCCTGGGTCCTGCTCCCCCGTGGCACCGCAGCCACCGGCCACCTGCTGGAAGGCAGGTGGGTAGCAGCAAGAGCAGCCCCCGGGGTGGCATGGCGTGACAGTGGGTGCTCACGTGGCCATCGGTGTGTGTCACCCAAACCAGAGCCACCCGCCGTGTGCCTGCGGCTGGCAACCCGATGGCAGCAATGCTGCGGTGGAAGAGCACGGCAGGGCTTTGCTGGTCCCTGCAGTGCTGGCGAGGCGGAAGGGCCCTTGTCCCTCTGGGGACCCCCAGAGCCCTCTGGGGAGGCATTTGGGGCTGGGGCTGGTGTCCCCACCGCCCAGCCGTGCTGGGATGGGGCCCACATGTGGATTTCAGCTGCAGTTTGGTTTATTGTAAGTAATTCCCCAAACCAGAAATCACTGTGAAATGCTGCAGCTGAGCTTTTTGAGTTCGAAAAGGCCAGAACGAAACGTTTTCACGGCTCCCAAGTTCTTCCTCAAAATCGCTGAGCCAGGACATGACGCAAACCCGCCCCGTCCTCTCCGCGAAGCTGCAGGTTTGAGAAACGGGCGTTTTCCCGCGGGACGAAGTTCTGCGCGAACGGGGGAAGCGCCGCCCGCCGCCGCCTGCAGTTGCGGGGCTCAGCCGGGAGATGGGGCCCTGCAGGCGGCGGGCGCTGCCCGCCCCGGCCCCGCAGCGAGCAGGGGGGTCTCCTCCGCCCGCGGGGTCCGGGAGTTGCTTTAGGGCCGCCCAGAGGAACGGTGGGCTTCAGCTGGGAAACAGCGCCGGGGGGGGCTGGGGGGGTCAGACACCGGGTTTTTGGGAGTCGGTTTCGACTGTCGGTGAGAAAACAACGATTTCTCAGAGACTGTGCGCAACAGCTCCAGGGCTACGGCCAGCGGCCCCGGGAAGTGTCTTTTTAGGGTTTGAAAAAAGCTGCTCTTAAGTTTCTGTCACTGCCCGATTTCCCACCAGCCCCAGCGGCTCGCTGCCGTGTTCGCAGTGCGATACTAAACCCCTGTGCGCCAGGAGGGCGTCCCGGCCCGGCAGCGCGGCCTCAGCTGCGGCCTCAGCTGCGGGTTCAGCTGCTGCGGCTGCCCCGGAGCGCTCTGCACGGCACGGCATCACCGCCCCCACGGCACGGCATCACCGCCCCCCACGGCACGGCATCACCGCCCCCCACGGCACCGGCATCACCGCCCCCCACGGCACCGGCATCACCGCCCCCCACGGCACCGGCATCACCGCCCCCACGGCACCGGCATCACCGCCCCCCACGGCACGGCATCACCGCCCCCACGGCACCGCATCACCGCCCCCCCACGGCACGGCATCACCGCCCCCCACGGCACGGCATCACCGCTCCCCACGGCACGGCATCACCGCTCCCCACAGCACGGCATCACCGCCCCCCACGGCACCGCATCACCGCCCCCCACGGCACGGCATCACCGCCCCCCACGGCACCGCATCACCGCCCCCCACCGCACCGCATCACCGCCCCCCACGGCACGGCATCACCGCCCCCCACGGCACCGCATCACCGCCCCCCACGGCACGGCATCACCGCTCCCCACAGCACGGCATCACCGCTCCCCACGGCACCGCATCACCGCCCCCCACGGCACCGCATCACCGCCCCCCACGGCACGGCATCACCGCCCCCCACGGCACGGCATCACCGCTCCCCACGTCCCCACATCACTGCTCCCCACGGCACCGCATCACTGCTCCCCACGTCCCCACCGTCACTGCCCCCCGCACCCGGGGTTCCCCACATCCACCCCATCACTGCCCCACACATACGGGGCTCCCTGTGGCCCCACCGTCACTGCCCCCCACATACGTGCTCCCTGCACCCCCCCATCACTGCCCCCCACACCCGGGGCCCCCGATGTCCCCACACCGCAGCTCCCCGACCCCCCAGTCCCTGCTTGCGACCATCACTTGAACTTGCAGTTCAGCTGCAGATGCAAATCTGATTATTTGAGTGTTAATGACACAGCTGCAACACAGCCGGGACTAAAAATGCTCCTCTTTGCATATACGTTTAAATTTTACAAGTGAAATACAAACCCCAAAATAGCCAGCACAGGTTCTGCTCCAAATACGGAGCAGCCATTTGGGGGAAAATGTTACCTAAATTGAAATTATCATCCCAAAGCTGTAATTGCTGAATACCCACAGCAAGTAGTTTTCTTGTAAATTAATAGCATGAAATATATTAGGAAATAGCTTCTTTGGCACTTCTGGTTTTGTGCTTCCTTACCTTCCTGGTATATTTTTAGAATGGGAGATGTTATTGCTAAGAGTCTCATAAAAAGGATTTACAATAGTTAATAATTAGTGTATTAATGCACCAGACTGCAGCAAAATTAATACAGGCTTTGTCTGCCTGGGCTTGATTCATCGCTACGCACTGGAGTGGCAAGAAACCCAGGGAAGCAGTGATGGATGTCCCGGGGAGAATGGCTGCCTGTGGGGAGAAGCTGGGGCTGGCAGAGGAAACCCTCGCTGTCCCCACTCCGTCCCCAGCTGGAAAAATAGCTGCAGTGATTCATCGCCCTCCGCAGCCATCCTTGGTGCTCAGGGCAGTGGTGGGGACGGTCCCAGCCATCCCTCTCTGTGCACCCCCGGCCACGGGGCTTCACCCTGACCTGGGGACCCAGGTGATCCCTGGCCTCCCCCCTTACTTTTGAGCAGAGGCGAGAAGCTGCCCTGGGATCAGTCCCCAGAGACTTTCTGGTGTCTATTTTTTTTATTTATGTGAAGCGAGACCCCTGAGGACAGCTCTCTGGTCCCTGGGCTGGGCTGAGCCTTGCTGTCCCTCCCTCCTGCTCTCAGAAACCAGCCGTTGTCCCCAACACAGCGCCTCTCCTTCGCACGCCCAGTCCTGGGCTCTGACATCAGCCTCAAAGCCTTGGATGCTTGATTCCAAGCCTGAGTTTCTCTGATGACCATCCAGTACTTACCCCCTGCTCACCCAGCCCTGGTCGGCCCCCAGCAGCTCCCAGCCCAGGAGGATGCTGTCCCTGGGACCCAGACCTTCCCAGGTGGAATGGTGTCCTCCCAGCAGCCCCAACCGGTCCCAGGGGAGTCACTGTCCAGCCGAGCAGGTCCCAGTCCCCATTGCAGACCCCCCCTCTGACCCCGCTCTCCCGTGCTGCACCCCGGTTCCGCTCTGCCCATGTGATGGAGAGGAAGGACCTTTAGGGGGTAAAAGCAGGGGATTTGTGCTGCAGCTCGCTGACCCCAACGGCCGTGCTGTCAGAGCCCCTCCGGCTGCGCGGTTCCTCGTGCTGGGCAAAAGCTGGAGGGTTTCTGGGGCTGGGGAGGGAAATCTGGGGTTCGGACCAGGTGCTGAGATTTCCCTCTGTGCCTTGTCCCTGCCAGTTTGTGCTCGGGACCGCTGCTGCCTGGTGACAAGGTCATGCTAATGTTGCTCCAAAACGCTTCCCCCGCACAGGCACTTATCCCAGAGCTTGCAGCACGAGCAGATCCCGGGATCTGTTCTGAGGATCCCAGGCTCACTGTAGTGCAGAATTATCTGTCCTGTCTGCGCTGTTCCCCCATCCACTTCTGTCTGCGCTGTTCCCCCATCCACTTCTGTCTGCGCTGGCACGAAAACCATTGCAACTGGAACAGCTCTTACGCCAAAATACTTGACATTCACATTCACTGTCGGGAGCGCTTTGGTGTGCGGATTTGAGGTGTTTTATAATCACCTTGGGAGGAACTATTACTCTCAGAATAGTACATTTTTTGAGCCCAGAGAAAGTTTCAGACCATCAGCCTCTAGCAGTTTGCCTCTAACGAGCTTTGGAGCAGAACAGGGTGCAACGCAGGCCGAGCCCAGCAGGGAACGTACACCCAGCACTTCCAGAGGAATCAAAGCTGAAATTTAAGCTACCACTGAAGACTCCCCGTGGGAACTACAGCGTTTCCGTGGCAGCTTTATACTGCTTTACACTGCTCTCGCTCAGCCCCAGGAAAAGGGCAGTCGGGCAGGTTACCTGCCAGCCTGATGGCGCCACGGCGGCAGCCAGGCACCCGAAATGATTTGTTTTACGCCGTCAGGACACAGCACGTTAAACCTGGAGCTGGTCAGCCTCCCCCTGGCTCTAGCACCACGGAAGAGCCAAAGCAGCACAAACCCACCTTTCACACCCCGTCCAGCTCCCAGGCAGGTGGAGACCCTCAAACGGTCAGGCTGAAAGGAAAAACAGGATGTTTGCCTGCACCAGAAACCTCCTACTGACCCAAATCAGCTCTGGGAAATGGTGACGGTGATGGAGTGGCTGATGGGAATGAAGGAGTTTGTAATGTAGTTCGTGATAAAGGGCCTGTTTATATATTTAGCATTTTACTGTGCCAAAATGCAGGGGGAGCACATTTTGATCTAGGCTTTCATCCTGAGGGCTGACCCTTCCTTCCCCCGACAAATAGCGCGGGGAATTTAGTAAGAGGAGTTCTCCCTCTACAGATCTTTTTGCTGGTGATGAAAATCCTGTAACAATTAGCCTCTTCCCTTTGTCACACTTACATGATTTCAGATGACTTCAAAAGATGAATACCAGCAGAAAACATGGCAAAGAGGTGGGGTCCCTCGCACTGCTGTAAAAATACAGCCTACTATTGTTTCCTTATTCCCGTTACAGAACCCAGCAGGTAAAATACTAGCACTAATGTACCGACAGCTGCTCATAAATTTGTGGGCTGTTTGGTTTTTTTTTGTTTTTTTTGTTTTTTTTTTTTTTTTTTTTTGTTTTTTTTTGTTTTTGTTTTTTTTTTTTTTGGTTTTCCTCCCCCCAATGTGTCTCCATTCCTTCATGAGGGCTAAAATGCCAGGACCCCATCCACAGCCAGGACACGGGCAGGTGCGATCAGCCACTGGTGAGAACAGGAACTACGTGCTTAAAACACTAATCCCTGCTTCAGAAAGGTAGCCCTGAAATCCAGGAAATACCTTACCCATGGATGGCCACTGTCCGTATTTCACAGCAGCGCGGAGTCGTGCCCGTGCCCAGGGGAGACGGCGTTTGCTGTTCACGAGGTGGGAGCTGGGAGGGGACACCTGGGTCCTGTGGGTCACAGAGACACACTGGCTCTTGCTGGGAAACCGGCCAGATCTCCTGGTCCAGCACTTTCCCGTCCCTCAGCACATTCTGTTTTTTTCTCTGATAGGAAGGACATGCAGACGGCAGCACTTCAGCCAAAGCGCTGCTGCAGCAGGAGCTCAGGCTGGGCGGAGGAGGCAGTGCCAGCAGCGGCTGCTGCAGCGCAGGGACGCGGGGGACGCAGCGGGTGCGTGCTGCTCCTGTCCCACGCACGGCCACAGAGCCCGGGCATCGCTAACGGACAGGCAGCAGCAGCCGGCGTCCTCTGCGTGGGGCACCGCACAGGACAGCTGCGGATCAGTTTAGAGACCAAACTCAGTTTTAAAGCCTCCTGCAAACTGCTTCAGCCCATGCCATGAGGCCCTGAGCTGCGCTCCCCAGGCGAGGGGGCCAGTCCAGCAGAGCAGAACGTGCCCGTCCTGGCTGGCCGGGTCAGCCCCTGTGGGGCGAATCGCACCCTCCGAGACTTTGCAGTTTGGACTCTGACGTGATGGAGATGAGGAGGGGGGAGATGCCATGGGGCTGTGCTCATCCCGTCTAGGGGACGGTCAGGACTGTAGGTCACTGCTGACGCCAGGGTGGCACAACGCCCGGGACAAGCTCCGTGGGTCACTAACCTCCTCCAGCAGCTCGCGTTGAGTGGATCTAGTTAAAGATGTCCCTGCTCACTGCAGGGGGTGGGACTAGATGGCCTTTCCAGGTCCCTTCCAACCCAACACATTCTATGATTCTATGATCCATTCTCCAGCCCCGTTTCACCCGCAGGGTCCCGCGCTGTGCCCCGTCTCCAGCACAGCAGGGCCGGCACCTCCCAGGGTGGGAGCTCGAGGACCCAGCGGAACAGGGGACAGGGCACCAAGGGCATCCAGCCTGGCCTCGGAACCGCTGACACTGAGCACTGACTCTGAGAGCCATTAAAACCGCTTTGCTGGAACTTAAGAAAAGAAAAATATTTATTAGGTAAATTCAGTCTTCCAGCGTAAAACCAGGAAGCACAGGAACAAAGTAAAAGGTAACACACGCATCTGCAAAAGCTGCCTAGCACCTATACCAAAGCCTGCCTATGCAGAGCCCAGTATCCTGCCTATTTGCCCTTCTATTTTTAGGAAATAGTTTCAGTTCTATTAAGTAATTTTCAGAAATCAGTGCAGCCCATTCATATGAAGGCTCAGTATGTTAATAAATAAGCCAGACAGAGGAAACTCAGTAACAACCCTTCTCCGTGTCATAAATTCATCTACGGTAGAGCTCACAAGTTACATTCCATCCAAATCACAGAACACAAGCACACTTTATAATTTAAGTCTGAGTCTTGTTTTAAGAGGTGGCCTCAATTACTGGGGCTCCCCTGAGACGCATCACTGGAAAGCCTTCACCGTTTCTGAAACAGAAACATCCTGCATAAGGTCTCCCTTATAATCTTAAACCCTTTCAGAAAGGTACTCGATTCCATCACGTCCTGAAAGCAAAAGGAGATTTTCCATGTAAGGGTTTGCAGAACATCCAACTGCTACACCTTGTATTTTCAGATTTGTTATTTTTATTATGATTGTTATTTAGTTAACTCAATAACAGGCAAAGGAGAATCTGCTAGCCGCACTGCCTTCTGCAGTTCAGTTTTCTGAAAGCATTACAAGCCAGATTTACAGAGCCACAGCACGAGGATTCAACAGCACTCTGAGCACACAGGTCTAACGTGCAGGGACCCACCTTTTCAAGCCAGTAGCCATTCTCCCAGCAGCCAAGTCCCCTGCCTTCCTGCGTACAGCAGTAAGTACCGCAATGGCAGGGGACAAACAGGCTTGGAAACACCTGGATCCCCAGATGGGAATGGCAGGATGCAGCCAACAAAGCCTGCAGTTCCACAGCCGTGCTTGACTTACCTAGGTGAGAACTCGAAGTCCATCTCTCCCTGCAGAACCCCTCCCGGTCTGGGGGTTATGGAGCTGTGTCAGTCACCTCTCCTGTGGGAATCAGACACGACTGGAGCCCAGCAGCCTGTGCCGGGGCTGGGCTGGAGCACAGAGGGGCTGGAGGCCCAGGTGGGGCTGGTCAGGAACATTAGGGCTTATTAGTGCCCTCAGCATCCTGACAAGGCTCACATGGTTCTGAAGTCAGACATCTTGGATGGTTATTTGCTTCCCATTTGTTTCTGCAAAATTAGCTGGTGTCAGTGGGAGCTGGGCAGGGAGCAGGGGTTGTCCTGCGTGTAACAGCAGACGTTCCTTGCTCCCCTGCTCTGTGCTGCGGCACGGGCACCCTCTGTCCTCCTCATCAGCTGGGCACGCAGGGCTTTCCCATTTCCAGAGCTCTCTTCAAAGAACTGCTCCGTTTGGAGGGTGAAAGCACCATTCTGCAAACCAGAATGTCCAGGGGAGGGCACACCTTTGCGGACAGGGACACCTTCTTCTGAGAAAATAAATGGCATAAGCACGCGGTCCTGCAGAATACAGGAAGATGTCCTCATTTTATGTGGGAAGCCTAAAACGTAAATGCAGCATGTTCAAAGAGCTCGATGAAATAGGATTTATGTCATCTGTTTTTAAATATTGGACGTTTCCAAACAGTTTATTCGTTTACTTCAGAAAATACAATTCTCCCCAATTCTACCCATATACCAGCGGAGCAGCTTTAGCTTCCCGGGCATTATTTTCAGCAGATTTGTTGTTTCTTTTGTGCAGCATTCATTGTCCAGCCTGACAGCTGCTCCTCTGTCTCTGCTCGCTCCTTTTTATCAGTAATCTCTTCTTTGATTTCTGTTTGGGTTTGTTTTTTGCTAAATGTCAAAGCTTATTTCTCAAGTCCTGAGCACACACAAAGAGAGCCGATGTGAGGGGAATGCACGTCCAGCCGGGATGTTGGAAGCAGCTCGGCGTGGCCTGCGCACCCGTACCTGCAGAAACACCACGCGGGTGCTGCTCGCGCTCCCGGCCTGACCACCCCGGTCCTGCAGAGCAGCAGGAGGAGAAGAGCCCGGCACGGTCCCACCGCAGTGGCCAGTGGCCAGCATGCGCTGTGGAGCCAGCCCTGGGCACACAGAGCTCACCCTCGGAAACATGCCTCTGAACATCAGGAGTTTGACCCAAAACTCTCAGAACATTTAAAGCGGATCCCCCTTTGATGTCAGTGATCTCAGCCCGCATTGTCCGGCCTCGCATGGGAAAACGCGTCTGAGCGTCACAGTATTTCAGGCTTTTTTGCGAAACAAGACTTTGTCATTTCTGACAAAGCCTCAAAGGCTGGGACCAGAAAACAAAAGCATGAAAGGTGGTCATCGCCCTGCCCGGTCTCCACGTTATGTTTTGACTTGAATATTGTGGGATGGATACAGAACGGGAGGCGTGGGTCAGTTCCTGTCGGAGGCACTGGAAATGAAAGAAGCTGTGCAAGAGTTAACAGCACAGCACAGCGACAGTAAATACTGTGCGGGTGTTTATTACGGTGACATTGAACAAGGAAATCCTCTCCGCTGGGCAGCAGAGGAAGCAGGCCTCCCCTGGAATAAGCAAATACAATAAATGCAGACGAACACGATTTCGCAACAGGATGGTGGTTCCCACTCCAGAGCAGCAGTGGGAGCGGAGGCTGGGAGCGCAGTGCCTGGCACCAGCACCAGCACCGGCACCGCTGCTTCCCCACAGCTGCCGTGCCACGACACAGCGCATCAGCTGCGTGATGAGTGCGGCTGGGCCACTATTACCCTGCGGACTAATCACTATTCTGACCACAGCACTGTCTGCTCTGCGCGTTTGGGGCTGGGGGAGAGGTTCCTTGCCGTGGAGGAGCAGCGAGACGCTCAGATGTGCCCAGTGTCACTGCCTGTCCCCTCCTGGGTGGGTGGTGACCACCAGCACACGCCACCGCAAGACTGTGTGGCACTTCTGCCGGCAGCGACGCGGTGCCAGACATTGTCACTGGAAACATCAGCTGTTATTCTTAGAAACGTGCCCTCTATAAATTGCAAGGTGTGGCCAACAACTGCCACAGCCGTAACGTTACCGGCGAGGCAGCTCTGCACCGTCTGGCAGTGTTGGTGCCGCTGGCCTGCCCGCTCCCCGCCTGCTCCCTGCCCGCTCCCTTCCCCGCGCACCCACAAACCATCCCTCCCCACTGGAAAAACAGTGTCCGGCCCAGATGATTCCAGAGAATAGGCTTTTCTGTTCCAGGCAGCTTCAGTGCCCATGGAATGGACACCAGCGGGCGGCAGAGGAAGGCGGGCGGGCGCTGAGGGCGGCCAGGCCTCGCCGAAGCCCTGGTCCCGTCTCCTCTCTGTGCCTGCGGCTCCGTGGCCCGCAGTGTCCTGCCCAGCTCCGGGCACCAACCCCAAGCTGGGAACGACGTCCGGATGCTGACAGTCACGCACAAACTTTATAACACTTTATAACAGCATCATATTTGGTACCAGTCCTTTGCCTGTGCTTTGCCAAGCTTTGCGATGCCCTGTCTCAGGCTCGGTGAGCAGGTACCAGCCCAAATCGGGAAGGTTCTCTGCTGTTGTTACGTGTTACTAGTCATTGCTTTATCTACTGCAACCACCGGTGCTGTTCTCCTCTGTGTAAAGCACTAGGGTAAGCTGAGTCCAGCTAAAATGCCATCAATTTAGCAGTTTTGTATTTGACCAGAGTTACTGAGGTGGTTCATCACGAGTCATTCAAGCTGCAAATGAGCTCCCGTTCAGGGGTCATTCTGCAGAACAGGCCGTGGGTGTCTGTTCTTCAGTGTTTGGGAAGAAGGCAAGGGGAAGGTCTCACACCTTCCCTGTGCCTTTGCTGGCGCTGGGGTCAGCTCATGGCCAAGAGCGCGGGGACGCTTTGGGACCCACGGCATGGACACAGGCACAGGGAGGGACCTGTGCCATATTTCTGCCTCTCCTGTCCCCCTTCTGTCTGATGGCCCCAGGCACAGACTGATTGGCCACTTGTGAGCCCAGGCCAGTCCCTTGGCTGTCTCCACTGCTGCTGAACAGAAAGGTGCTTTCAAAACCGGACTCAGCGTGCCAAAGCCCTGAACTGCTCCTGGAAAAGCCTCTCCTCCCCTAACACAGGCACAGGGCGAGTGGGATGACTCTGCATCCAACTTCAGTGCCCCACGGGTGATAGAGCCAGCTCCTGCGCAAGAGGTGTTGGAGGCACAGGAGGTGCTGGAGGCACTGGAGTCATTGGAGCTGCTGGAGACAGTGGAGGTGTTGGAGGGGTAGAGATGCTGGAGGTATTGGAGGCACTGGAGGTTTTGTTGAAGGTGCTGGAGGCGCTGGAGACATTGGAGGAGTGGAGGTGTTGCAGGCGCTGGAGATGTTGGAGGTGTTGGAGATGGAGATGCTGGAGGTGTTGGAGATGCTGGAGGCGCTGGAGGGCTGGAGCGAGGGCGGGCACTGCCACAGCCAGCACCACGCACTAACGGCGCTGTGCTGCTCCTGCCTCAGTTTCCCCTCTGCAGCCGCATTGGCCCGGGAAGGATGACTGTTATTTCCTCCACTAGCATGTAGTGATCTGCCTTCAACACCAGCTAATGCATGGCAAGGCACAAATTCAGCCAGTCGGAGAGAGGAATTTGCTGTGGGAAATGCTGTCATTTTGGCATTTGATTTAATCCAAAATTAGGGTGAGAAGTGGAGACACTGAGTAGTTTCACAAGATTTCAGCTCAGGCAATAGCTAAATGAGCTGTTTCGACATTCTGAAATCTCAGCGTGAAACTCTAATTTGAAATCTTTCATTTCAAAATACCATTTTAGAAGCACAATTTAGGGAAAGCTGCTGTACCCTCCCGCTGAAACAATTCCAGGGAGAAATGTTTCAACCAACTTTAATACTGAATATGTAGGAGCTAAACACATAATTACCAATTTGCCTATGCACAAGTGTGCTGTTCTGTGTCTGAAGAGCAGCTATTTCTCATCTCTCTTCCACAAAGTCCTGCGTAGAAAAAGTAAATTGCAGGGAAATGTGGATGGATGCTACCAGAGAAACCCAATCTGAAATTCAAATGAATGCTCACAGACACCAACTGTGTCCTTTTTAATCAACTCCTATTGCAAACTTAATTTGTATTGATCACGAACATCTAAAGCTGGAGATTAATATCAGCCAGCGACTACAAACTGTGCTGCTCTTGTTTGCAAACAGCTGCTTTTCACTTACAAATTGATGGATTTTCATGTCTTCAAGGGTAAAAAAATACTTGGGAGTAAAGTATTCTGATATATAGGATATTCCAGAATATTCTGGAATAAAGTACTGGAGCAAATAGGCTGTAGCCTGTTTCTGTTTATGATAGAGCTCGTTAGGTCCCACCCCAGGACGTGTCCCCCCCCAGCACATGCCCCAGGACGTGTCCCACGCCCACATGAGGTCTCTGCTCTGGCCACGCTCTCTCCTATACTCAGATAATCTTTTCTGTGGTTTCCAGCTTAGGTTTTCTACTTGTTTTTCCTCCCCCTTGCCCACTATTCCTGTCCTCCCCCTGTCCCTCCTGCCTTGCTTTCTTAGAGAGTACCAAAATTGGCAGCTTCTGGCATTTACTAGTGTTTTAAACTACTATTTTTTTAAAGCTAGTACAGCAAGGAAGCCAATAACCCCTCACAGAAGCTTTCCCACCATTTTATAAAAACTCTGGTGACAAAACTCTGCCTTAGGACCTTCTCCAGGCCAGCCAGAGGATGCCCTGCAGAAAATGTTCAAGCGCTGCCAGCGGTGGGTTGGGGTGATGCCGACGGCAGGGTGCAGGGGGCCGGGCGGGCTGGGTGGCACCCCGAGGTGCCCGCGTCCCCCGGCAGCGCCTGCGTCCCCCAGCAGCCGCTCTGGGGCAAGCAGGGGCCAGGCTCTCCCCACCCGACTGGTTTGCAACCAGCACAGCAAGTTGTTCAAAGTCTTCCTGCAAATGAGCTCACCTGGATAAACAGTATTAAATGTGTTTGATGGTTCTCTTCTCAGACGCTCTGTTTGCTTTCTCTATGCTCAAACCCAGAAGAAACAAGAAAACAGGAGGAAAAACGTGCCCTGACAAACCAATCTTCACAATCCGCGCCACGTTCATAGTGATGATCAGAGCCTGTGGCCTTCAGCTGCCTCCTTGCAGGGGGTATGTGTGGGGGGAGCCTTTGCCAGACCCTGATCCGTGGGCGCGTTGCTGGAAATGAATCATTTTCCCGGAGCAGAAGCACTGTCCTTCCAGCCCCGGGCCGGCAGCGAGGTCCCAGAGCTGGGACATGGCAGGATGGGGAGGCAAAAGCCGCCTCTGCTGCCCCGCACCCGGCATCAGGCCAGCTCCGCACCTGAGGATGTGAAGCAGAATTAACAAAGATATACTTTTTTTTTTTTTTTTTTTACATTTTAAGCATGGAATCTATAATATCTGTTTCTTTCTTGTTTTCTCCATTAAACGGTGCCTTTCCACCCTGCCGGGCAGGCTCCTGCGGTCGAGGTGGCAGGAGGGTAAGGCAGGTGGGAGCTGGAGCTCCACGTCCATCTCCAGGGGGAGAAGGGGACCGACACTGGCCTGGCACTGTCCCCAGCCCCTGGCAGCTGGGGGTTGCTGCGGGGCCCGGCTGGATCCCTCCGAGGAGTGAAACTGGGGGGTAATTAGCAAAAACTCCCTGTCTGTGCCTTGAAGGAAGCTGAACACAGTCTGCACTTGGGGGCCTACAGGAAAACTGGGGGGGGGCTTTTTACAAGGGCATGTAGTGACAGGACGAGGCGTAATGGCTTCAAACTGAAAGAGGGGAGATTGAGATGAGATGTGAGGCAGAAATTGTTTGCTATGAGGGGGGTGAGCCCCTGGCCCAGGCTGCCCAGAGAAGCTGTGGCTGCCCCATCCCTGGAGGGGTTCAAGGCCAGGTTGGACGGGGCTTGGAGCAACCTGGGCTGGTGGGAGGTGTCCCTGCCCAGGGCAGGAGGTGCCACTGGGGGGGCTTTAAGGTCCCTTCCCACCCAAACCGTTCTGTGATTCTATGAGTCTATGCACAGAGCACAGGTCCCGCTTCACAGCAGGTGGCTGCTCTCGGTGTGGACACCAGCTTCACCCCTTGGGCTCCACGCAGGGAGAGACACGCAGCTGCCGCTACTAAAGGGCATTTTATCTCTATACACAGGGCGGCAGAGGGAGGGGGAAGACACTGAAAATGTCATTGAACACCAGGAATTTCTGCATAATACTCTGCTTTATCTTGCCATTTATTATGTCGCTACGTAAGTAGAAGATGGCGTTTCCTTGCAGCATTTTTGTTCTTTGGGTCAGAAATCATCTTTGCAGACTACACACATACCATGGCTGGCAGACAGGAATCAAAGCTATTGTGATATACCACGATAGTACTATTAAGGAGATTTCCATGATCCTTTAGATATACAGAGAACATAACCCATCTAGAAACACAGTGCTACGAGAATACTCAGGCTCTGTGTAAGAAATCACAACCAACCAGGCAAAAACGGGGCTCAGGTGCCTGAACGCTCATTTTCTATTGCCTGTCACAAGCTAACCTGGGAGCAGTGGTGGCCGCAGCCCAGGAGCAGCTCCGCAGAAGGACAGGGGCGAGGGGGAGCGGGGCTGCCGGGGGAGAGCCACGGGCAGGGTATGCCAAATCTCCGGCCCGCGGCCACTGCCGTGATGGGCAGGGATGCGACCGGATCCCCCAAAACGCTGCTGAAACACCACCAAATTACCCTCCCAAATGCACTTCTTCTGGCAAGGGATTTGTGAATAATTCATTAAGTGCCATCAGTGTAAAAACAACCCTGAACCAGTGGCTTTCCTCACCTTGTTCAGCTGTTTCACTGCACTTTTCACAAAAAAATATTTAAAAATATTACCATTCTTTTAATTTCGAGCACAATCAATAGGAAATACCAGTCCATACAGTCCAAGGTTCATTGCTTTCAGACAACCACTCATAAATATTCATTAGAGAATTAAAGAGCTATTAACAAGGGTAACTGTTGAGGAGCATTCATTAGCTGTCTTCCACAAGAAATGAAATTTGCATTTTTCAGTTTGGAAATGCACTCGGTGAAATGGCACCTTGCATGACAACGAAGTGTGAGATAAAACCTGGTGTGAAGGCAAGAAACACCCATTTCTGGGAGGAAGGGCGCTTTGGACGGTGCAGAGGAGCCTGCTCGTGGAGCTGACAGTGACTTTTCCTGCCCCTGACTCACTGCGCCCTGCCCTGGCGCCTCTCCTGGCCCCCGCGCCCCGACCCACCTCTCCCCACGCCGCAGCCGCGCACGAACTCATCTCTCTCAGTAACCGTGATTCATCCCCATTTGCATATCATGGTCACTGCCTCCACATTTCCTCTAATTAATTCCCCAGAAAGACGTTTCACCCTGCAGTCCTGTGTAATTATAAGTTTTGTTCGTATTTACCCCAGCGCGAGGCTCGCATCCCCGTCGGGGCTGGGGTGCCATGGCGCGTACCCAGTGCCACGTGCGGCTGTGTGCGGGGGCTCGGTACCCGCTCTCCCAGGGCACGCAGGGGCTTTCACTGCCGTCTTACACCCAGAGCCAGCAGGCGCGATCACATCGGCGATACCCACCGGTCCCTTGCGTCACCCCTGAGAGAGGGGTCGGGGCCCCACGGATTTTATCTAAGAAAACCGGGCAAGGCATGGTCTCGGAGGGGAGCAGGAGGAAAATGATCATTTTGGGGCCAGCGAAAGCAAATCCCCAGGGCAGGCTGTGCAGCTGAGGTCTGCACGCCGGGCACTGCAGTAAGAGCTCCCCGCGCGTCAGTCCGGGTGTGCGGCGGCCGTACCACACCGACACGGCAACAGCCCGGTGAGCTGGTAATTTTCCTACAACTGCGGCAAATGGAAATGCATAAGGGAATCCCAGGGGAGGATCTATTACATAAAGCAATTATTTCTCAGCCTGAAAGGCAAGACAGTAATCGCATCCCCTAACGTCTCTCCTAAAGCATAATTCAATAATTAATATTTGCTCCTTGGCATTTGTAAAATAATGGCATCTGAAAACGGGGAACCCAGAGCAGCCTGAGGTTCCCCCAGCTGGGATCATGCATCAGACAAGGGTTTTACCCCTCAGGTGAGGAGCTACTGGGCTTAGGCCTGGCATTCCCAGACCCCTGTGGGTCCAAGGGCTCCACAAAATGTGACTGAAAAAAAGCAGGACTGTTCTCAGTAGACTGGAATTCATTTGACTCCAATGGAGAACTTCTAGGGATCTGCACAAGGAAAGAAAATACTAAAAACCAAGCCAAGAGATGGTGCCTTTGCTTTAAGGGTTATTGGCTGCTGCAGAGCGTTGCCCTGGGATGGGGAGGGAAATGGGGCCGGTGCAGAAGTTCCCGGTTTCTGTTTCCCAGGGCTGAATCATTGTGTGGGGCATTGCTGGAGAAAGAAAACATCCACGGAGCATTGCCTGACTACTGGAAGTCCTGCAGAAAACTGAAGCCCCATTCTGCTGCTATCAAATTAGCCATAAGTTATTTCATCAAGTCTCTGAATAGGTATATTTAAAACTGCAAACTAACCACAGTCAGAATCTCTCAAATTACATTTCTCTGTAAAACCACAGCAAGCTATATGAGTGTAAATATCTATATATGCATATACACAAATAACTTTTTTTTTTAATAACATCTGCTCCTATTGTGCAGTGTGTGCTCTCTGTCAGTGTTTCACAAAACACCCTTCGTGCTCAGGACGAGGACTGATGGAAAGGCAGTCCCCGGGGTGTTATTTCCCCTCTCAGACCACCGTTGGGCCATGCTGCCTCCCCTCCTGGCCACTGGCCCGAGAGCCCCCGGGCAGCCACGGGGCAGGCAGGGCTCCCGCTCCCTTCCCACCGGCCGTGGCCATGCTGCGGCAGCACCGCGCGGCCCTCACAGACAGGTGACAGAGAAGCAACACACAGTTGCGGTCAAAATTGCATCTCTCTTTATTCAGCTTTTTCAAAGATAAGTTTCAAGCCGACATGCTTTCGGGGCAAACCTCCCTAATGGAAGAGTAAGTCAAAGCCCTCGAACAAAGGCCGGCAACAAACAGGATCCTGAGTGTTTCTCTGAAGTCACGAAAGTTACGAAATATTTTCTGACTTTCAGGAATGAATCATGATTTTTACGTCTTTGGGGCAGACGTTTTTAGTTAGTCACCGGCCTGGTGTCAGCGATAGATTAACCTCTCAGAGCCTTTGGCTCTCATTTCTAAATCCAGACTTTGACACTTCATCCCTGAATTACACATATGACCTATGGAGCTCGTTTTTTTCTCTCTCTGAAGGTGATGTTAATGTCTCTGTTTTTAGCTGGCTCGGGGTGACGTTCTCCTCTGCCCAGGCGCCGTCAGTGGCCCTTGCTGGGGTGCTGCAGGGTGCTCTGGCTCCTGCGCCGCACGTTGCACGTTTCCTCCAGGGCTGCCCTCGCCCGGCCGCCCCACTGCGCCTCAGATCGCTGCAAACACAGATGGGAACACTGGGATTAAACTGAACCAGAGAAAAGGTAACATTCAGAGTTAGCTTGATTGAGTAGAAAGCTTTGGAGAAATATCCATCAAAGACATTGAAACTAAAGAGTAAATACTTTGCAAATGCACATCAGAATTCCCTCAGTCAGCAATGGGGACACCAGGAATCGGGGAAGACCCCAGTGCTCCCAGTGTCCACCAGAGCCAGTCGCATTCGAAGGCTTAATTTCAGATGAGGCCATTTCACCAGTAGCACCCCTGGCATAAAAGCCTGGTGTATGTGATGGTGCCATGCGGAAATGTGACACAGCCGTTACCATTCGGCGTGCTCCATGGAAAGTCGTGGCGTTCAGAGTGATTTAATCTGTTCTTGGCTACCCAGGGAGTAATGCCAGAGATAATCCACACTTTGAAGTATCTGAGAAAAACTGGTTGTTTGTGAGCAGAAATTTGGCAAATCTGAAAGTATAAATTAAATCATTAAAGAAAAACTCAAGGTGTCACCCGATAACGCGAGGCAGAGATTCACCCCAGACCAGACATCAAGATCCAAATTAGAATCATGAATTTAAAGTACAACACTTGCAGGTGAAGGCGTCTGTGGGGCTGTTACCATGATGATGCCCTTGCAGCTCAGCGTTAGATGGCCCAAGGTACAGGCAGAGGGGAACAGCCTCCGAAACCTTCTCCAGGGCGGAAACGCAGCCACCTCACGCGTGGCAGCGCTTCATCTAATCCTCCATTCACACAGTGGAGGAGAAAGAATCTGAGGAGTATTTTATTCCTAACTATTTGAACAAGAGAACTCATAGTCTACTTCTAACTAGGTTTTGTTATTAAGCTGTTACCTGACGTGGAAAAATAGACTCATATAAAAACGTGCTGGAATGGAAAATCTGTGAGCTGAGAACTGTCACAGGAGGCTTCAGTGAGTGGCCGTCACTTGGGGTGAGCAGCACCCCCCGCCCTGTCCCCGACCGGGGCTCTGTCCCCACAGGGTCCGGTGACACTTGCTTTCTACCTCCTTTTCTCTCTGATTCTACACTGTTGGGTACAGCCGTGTCCTTGGGCGAGGGATGGTCCCCGGGGGTGGCTGGGACGTCCCCTAGGGTGGCCGTGGGACTCCGTGTCTCCAGAGCATCTCACCCCACCCCTGCAATGGAGCTGGCCAGAACGATGGCAGGGGTGGAGAGGTGCAAGGTGGAGGGATGTTTTCCTGGTGGGACACTGACCCTGACACTCTGACCAGCAGCACTTTTCTCAGTGTTGCTTTTTCCCAGGGAGCTCTCACCAGCGCTGCAATCAGTCCTTGAACTTGCCAAAGTCGGGGTGTCCTCCAGTGGGTCGCTCCTCGCCCCTCGGGTCCCTGCTGGGGGTGTCTGATCGTCCCCACTAACACAACGCAGCAAAGTCCACCTGCTCACGAACAACAAGCCCCGGTCCCAGAGCAATCACCCCTGTAACATCCTCCCTCCCAGCCTCCCTGCCCTGAGCCACCCTCCACCGAGCCACGTTCATGGCAAAAGGTCTTGTAAAAGCCTCAAATTTGGTGAGGACTTTCCCTCATCGCCCCGAGGGCCACTGAGAACCTCCACCTTCCCCTGCCACTGTCACCCCGCTCACTGAAGCGCCGCAGCGAAGCCTCTCGCCCCTCGGTGCCCGTGGCCAGCGCAGCCCCACGGCCAGCGCCAGCCCTTCCCGCCAGGCCACAGGCTGAAACTCTGCGGTTCTGCCTCCGCCACCCCAGATGGGAGCAAAACGCCCCGAGACCCAGCCAGGATGGAGCGGAGCCCCCGAGCTCCTGCGCCTGCGTGAAGGCAGCAGGCGGGAGCAGGCAGGAGTGGGCAGGAGCAGGCAGGAGCAGGCAGAAACAGGCAGGAGCGGGCAGAAGTGGGCAGGAGCGGGCAGAAGTGGGCAGGAGCAGGCAGAAGTGGGTAGGTGCAGGCAGGAGCGGGCAGGCAGCAGCCCCCGGAGCTGCGGCACACACCCGTGCCCACCGCGCTGGCAACATCTGCCAGGCAGTCACTCAAAATTCAGTAAAAAAAGGGGCCTCATTTTGGCAGGCAGGGGGTAGCTGGTTTGGCTTTTAATAGGAATTAATGCCCAGTCTCCCTTGGCTTTTCCTTATTGCGCCAGCCCAAAGGCATATAAATAACAGGCAGTGTAAAGCCAAGGCACCCCATCTGCAATGAAAAGACAGACGTTATGGAGAATGCTGGGAGGGTTTCACACCAGAGTCAGCAAAACACCTCACTCTTTCTGCTTAGAGCTCACACAAAATTAGGTTTTACAATTTAGACACAATTTATGTCACAAAAATCTGTAATTCCCCTTTTAGGCGCTGCTCCGTGCTGGTGGCTGGCACTGCAGGTACGGCCTGTACAGACACCGGTGCCCTGCACTTCAGATGGTTTCGGACCACAGTTTCTAATGCGTGTAAAAGCTCGTAGGAGAGGGCAACAATTCCATCGCTACCTGCTGGCTTGGACTTAGCAACCTGAAAATTCATTCAGGAAACGCTTCCTTAGTTTCCCTAAAACTCACTACATTTAAAAGTGTTATTTCCCCAAATGTCATAAATTTTGTCCCTGAACAAAGCCCTAAATGTCAATAATTACTAGTAGCCTTTATTTGTGAAAAATTTATGCAAAGCCTATAGCCAAACCAATCACCTTTTTTTTTTTTTTCCTTCTGTAAATAAAAGAGGGAATCGAAAGCTTTTCACAGTGACTAATGCTAAGTCTGCTTGACACTGCATGCTAAATAAAACATCTAGGAACATGTGGGCTCTTTGGTTTTCTCCTTCCTTCTGCTGCTGGGGTTCGCAAAAGCCGTTTTTGCCAAGCAGCAGCAGCGAGGAGCAGCAGGGAAGCGGTTAAAGTGCTGGGGGTGCTGGGACACCCATGCGGAGCAAATGCATTCCTGCTTTCGGGAGAGAGAAGGCAACGCAAATACACCGATGCTGTTTACACAATGGAGAAGGGAGGGGAATATCTCCATTATCAACTAGTAATTTTTCCAGACAAAGAAGTCTTTTCTGTAGCGCAGTAATCCTCTTATGCACCAGCCGTATGTATTTGACACTTCTCAATTATACACCTACAGAAGCAGAAGGTTAGTTCTTGTTTAGCTAGTTTTCAAGCCAGCGTGCCAGCTTTCCACATTTTCCATTACTTCACACCTTACGTATTGCTAATGCCTCTGATAGGAAATTACACACACACTAATTAGGGCACGCCGGGCCTGTCTGCACGGCTCCCCCCGCCCCGCCGGGCTGCACAAGGGAAAATTCCTCTGTGCTATTCAGGCATGACCTCCCCGTTCAGAAATCAGCTTTAGTCTCCCCTGATCTGTGATTTTCCACTTCCTCCCGGGGCAGGTTCTCGCCCAATGACCCCGGCGCGGCTCCCTCTCTGCGCTGGCAATGGCGTTCGCGCCCTCCAACCCTTCCCGGTGCCCGGAGGCGAGCGCAGAGCATCCTCTCCCGCTGCGCCCGGAGCAGCCGGCGTCCCCAGTGCAGCCGTTCCTGCAGGGCAGGGCACCGGCGGCGGCATCCCCAGCTCCAGGTCCGGCCTCAGCCCCGGCCTCACTGCCCAGGGTGGCAGAAATCAGCTCAGGAATGCCACGGCACCTGGATTTCTTATGGGCACCCGCTCCCAAACCCCTGCCGATAGGGGCTGGCATCTCTTATGTCTCTTGCATGAGAAGGGAGTTAAAAACTCCACACTGCAGAGTTGCTGGTGACCGGCATCATCCCCAGAGCAGGTGCCCGGGTGCCGAGGGCTCGCTCTCTGCACCCCGGCACGGCTGGAGCACAGGACTGGTGCTGGGAAAATGTATGCTGAGGCAGTAAGAATTCATTTCTCTGTGTGTGTTACTGGTTTAAACAAATAAATACGGTCAGTGCAACTGAACTCAGAGGTAGTCCTACTAAATGCTCTGTGAGCAGCCTGGGAACGAGCTTGGTCAGAACTGGTAAAAGCCACTGAAACAGCTTATTCACCCCCTTCCCCAGCCCCACGCACACACGCAGCAGAGGGGTTATACACCTCGCTTCTATCATCAACAGAAATCAAGGGACTCATTACTTTTAAAGGCGCTGAGCTGCGCTGTGTGTGGCAGACCCGTGTTGGTTTAAGGAACCCGCGGTTTATTTTTAGACCCATTTATAAATCTCTCACTTTAATCTCTCCTTGTTTTTGCACTCTGTTCTGACACTAGTGATAGGCCAAAAAATAATCAGTTTTTAAAAACCCCATCCCCAAACCCCAACACCACGAGTTATTGACCACAGCAAGAGCAAACACAGACACGGAGGAAACTATTTATAGCTCAGATAAACAGGCAGAGATTTTGCTTAACGAAAGGAAATGGAAAAATAGCGCTCAGACACAGACCTTGAACACGTTGCCCTTGCCTGGACTCGGGAAGGCTGGTGGGTCCCCACTGTCCCTGCCAGCCCACGGGGACAGGGACAGGGATGGGGACGCGGGCGCTGGTTTTACACAAATGCCGAGTGGGAATTGTGTTTCTGCCCTAAGTGGATGGGGGAAGCGCGTGACGCCCAGCCCCAGCCTGCCGAGGGTCGCCGCTGTGTGACTCGGGGCAGAAGGGCTCTGATCCGCCTTTGGCGGGGGCCGGGGGGAGGATGCTTGGGGCACTGCTTGGCCAGACTGGCAGGAACAAAGGTATTTATTCAGAAAGTAAAACATCCAGAGCACAGCTCTGTGTCATGTTAACTTTGAACAACCCTAAACGCATTAAGTAGAACTAATCCCCCTGAGTTTTCCAGGGAGAAGGAACACACAGCAGATACATCTCAGCCAGGGGTTTCCCTCAGCTTCTGTGCCCTGACACTTTCGGAGTTCAGGGGTTTTATTTAATGCCCAGTTTTGCATGGAAGAGGCCCAGCTGGGGTCAGCTGCCACAGCAGAGCGGGCTCTGCCGAGCTGTGGGGAGCCGCAGCCCCAGGCAGCCCCATGGCACCGCACGGCACCGCACAGCACAGCACGGCACGGCACAACACAGCATGGCACAGCATGGCACAGCACAGCACGGCATGGCACAACACAGCATGGCACAGCACAGCACAGCAGAGTGTGGCACAGCACAGCACGGCACGGCACAACACAGCATGGCACAACACAGCATGGCACAGCACAGCACGGCATGGCACAACACAGCATGGCACAACACAGCATGGCACAGCACAGCACAGCAGAGTGTGGCACAGCACAGCACGGCACGGCACAACACAGCATGGCACAACACAGCATGGCACAGCATGGCACAGCACAGCACGGCATGGCACAACACAGCATGGCACAACACAGCATGGCACAACACAGCATGGCACAGCATGGCATGGCACAGCACGGCACAACACAGCACGGCACAACACAGCACAACACAGCATGGCACAGCACAGCAGAGCGTGGCACAGCACAGCATGGCATGGCATGGCATGGCACAGCACGTCCCCGGCAGCGGCTCCCCGGGGTCCCCGTGCCGGCAGGGTGCAGCACGCTGCAGGGTCAGGGCAGCCGTGGGGATGGCGGGACGCCCCGTGCCTGTCCCACAGCAGCAGCGTGTGATGCTCTCCAGGCTCCTGCACTCTCTGTGCCCATCGCCCGGTTTGCTCCGCTGGCCGGCAGCGCCGGGCGGGGAACGCGGGGCTCACTGAAAATGAGACACAGCGTTCCCATTTTCTTGCCTGCTTGAAGCCAGCATGAATCAAGTCAGAGAGTTAATCCCTGAATTTCAGGCCCAGGGAATGGAGCTGCACTAGTGTTTTCCTGTAGATTTGCTAATTTGACTTTTTGTTTCCTGAGACATCAAAGCCAAACCTCCAGAGGAGAACTTCCTAATCAGCAAAGAGAAAAGGAAATCACTTATTTAGCGGGAAGGATGTAGACATACCAGAGGGAAACATTTCCATATTCTTTTCATAGCTATGAAAAACAACTTTAAAGAGCGAGTCACCTAAAATCTATTTGTATTGCAAAAAATGGAGCTTTGGGACCCTTCTGTGTAGTCGTCTTGTTCTCTGTACCTATCAATGAGAACATCAATGAGATGAGGTGAACTGAAACATCTTTTCCTTGTTCAAAATATTTTACATTATTGATTGGAAGAGGGGGAAGGAAGCCAGGCACTCGTGAGGAGTGCAAAGCCAACCCTTACGTTAAATCTCCTGAGCACTGAGCCAGTCCTGCGGTTCTTGCGTGGCCTGGGAACACTTTTTGGTCTCCCCGACTCCAAAGAAATCCAAGTTTAGCCCCCCAGGATGCCAATGTTACACACACTGGCCAGCCTGCAGTACACAGCAAAGGGTTGGCCAGACGAGTCTCCGGTGGAAACCGCAACTTAATTATATAATAAATGATTTACAAAGTGTATGTAGTACATCTGTAGAAGACTCTTTCCCTGCTAACAAACGTCTGCTGTGTACATAGTAGTCCAGCTGCTTGTTGTCGGGTCTTTTCACAATTATCCAACAAATTTTGCCTAAATATACTGCCACTCCGGGGACTGCCAGAAGATTTCAGATGTGGTCCAAAACCTGAATTTTAGCACCAAGTAAAGCTCTCATCGTAGCCACAGGAAAGACAAAAAAAAAAAAGCCCTGGGGCCTATCCAATGACAGAAGTGAGGCCAAGCGGCTCATTACGGCATTAACTCAGCAGAGGAGCCAAGGAGGAGCTGGAGCCGCTCAACGGGTGCTCCTTCCCCAGCTGGCCATGGCACAAAGCAGTAAAAACCATCAAATCTGGTTCCATTTTCTAGAGGTCAGAATGAGCCCATTTTCCACTGTTTTCTGCAGTGTTTTATACCCTTGGATTTTACCCAGTCCATTCTAAAAGCTATTGCTGCCTCAGAAGCTGGCCTGCTGTCGAGACAGCCCCGGTGCAGGTGGAGGGTTGTGTCCCCTGGGGATGGCTGTCCCCTGCCTCCGTCCTGTGGGGTGGCACGTGGAGGTGCCAGCCACCGGCTGGGGAAAGCTGTCACAGGTGCTCTGTTAGCCGGCGAGACTCGGCATCCCTGTGCGCCTCCTGCCCCTCCACCAGCTGCCATTTTCCCTTGGCGTGTATTCGGGCAGGTGGCAGGGTCCTTGGAGCAGTGGCTGCCATGCTCTGAAAGCTGCTGGGGCTCGGTTTAGCCTTGCACAAATGCCTGCGACAGCCCTAGATTTAAACTGGAGTTTTGAAGTGCACTTTCCCCCTGTCCCTGCGCCCTCCAGGACTGGGGAGAGGTGGCCACACACACCCCAGGAGAGACCCGGTGGTCAGCCCGGGCTGTACATCACTGACTGCTCCCAAAAGTCACCTCGAGCCGCTTTCCCTCTGCCCGCTGCCTGTCTCCCTCTTCTCTCTGCGGGGGCTCGCACCCTCGCCCACGTCCTCCTCCAGCCCCGCGCAGCCCCAGGCTCTCCCCACGTCACCACCCTGGGGGGCACATGGATGGGCCCGTCCCCCCCGGTGTGACGGAGCACTGGCCAACAGCCCCCCGCCGCGGGGATGGCGCCGGTTCTCGCAGTGGCATCCCTGAGGCGCAGCACTGGATTCCCAGACTAATTCATCTACTGCGGAGCAGCTGAGGGCAGCACCCTTATTCCCAGCCAGAGGGGTGAGGACATAAAATTTACCTCTTCTTTTATGTCAATTTTCAAAGACTAAATTTGGGCCACCTAATTTAAACCAGTGGGTAGAAAGGTGCTGTTGGCGGTGCGGTCCAAAAACGGTGCGAGTTTGGAGGCGCCGCCACGACCTGCTGGAAACGACGGAGCTGGCTGTTGGGATGTGCGGTGGTGGGTGTAGCTTCACCAGACTCTGCCAGCAGCGCCGCTTCAGGGGGTCTTGGAGTGGCTTCTAATCCAAAATGCAGGAGGACAAGGGGACAAAGCTGACAGGAAAGTGATTTAATAGAGAATGAAAACGTTTCCAAAGCAGGAGGTTCACCTGCACAGCACTGTGCAGTTAATTACAGAAAGGTGACAGTCATTTCTGCTCGTGTTACAGCAATATAATCTCTGTTGCTTTAAATGGGCTTTGAGACAGATTTCTACAAAAGTCCTAAACTTTCGTTGCAACGCTGGCTAAGCTGAATGCTTATTCCAAACACAAAATACAGCTGTATAAATTACACATTATTTAGTGACTCACAAGAAAAACTGTTAACAGCGAGGGGTGGCTAAGAAAATAGTTACACAAGAAATCCTGTAAATTGGAAACATCACGGGACACTCCCAGCATAAATCTGGAGGCCTAAACTGGATCTCAGGCCCCACGGCTCTTGCTGAGGGCGGGTGGCAGCGGGCTCGGGGCCGGGCGCGGGGTGCAGGGTCTGTCCCTCCATGGGCAGAGGCAGCAGCGGCAGCGGGGACCCCGCCAGGGGCTCCCACCCTCTGTCCCCTCTGCAGTCGCCAAGCGCTGCAGCGCCGGGCAGAGCTCCCGGCTGGAGGTACATGGAGCATTTCACCGTTTGAAGCCCAAAGTGTGTTTAATTTAGGAAGTTTCATGACACTCGCCCTAATCCGCAGCAATTGCAGAGGTGGGGAGTGTGTTTGGGATGTCCCCCGGGCGCCCCGGCGGCAGCGGGAGCTCAGTCCCACTGGTTTTAGCCCAGCCATCGGGGCAGGTCCCGGCTCGCCAGCAGCCACGCAGGGGAGGTTGCCGAATTCCCAAGTCTCCCTTTTATTTTCCGAAATTTCTCCAAATTATACATGAGCTGGAGCTTCCCCAGGTGTCTCCTGGGTGTCTCTCACCCATCACACCGGGTATAACAGCACGGTGCTAAAAATACCCGAGAAGCCAAAGAGCTGACAGGGCTGTGAGATGTCCTTTCAAACACCCTCCTCTTAAATTGCTGCCTTGAAAAGTGAGTGCCTCCTCCGAGGTGACGAGGCTGCGCTAATGAACCCTTCCCTGCTGGGGCTCATAACATGCCTGGGACCTGCGAGGCCGCCTCGGCTTCAGCCCCTCCTGCCCTGGCCATGGGAGATGGTTGTGGGCAAGCGCAGGGGCTGAGTGGGCAAAAGGCAGAAAAAGCAAAAAAAACCCAAATGAATCCAAGAGAAGCCTGGAAACCATTAACTCTGGGACTGCCACCTGCGGGTCGTGGTGCTGGTGTCGCAGCAGGGCCATGGAGGGGCTGTGCTGTGGTGGTGGGTCGCAGACCCCGGCTGCAGCAGCCCCTCTGCTGGTCCTGGCCCTGGTCCCTGCTGCGTCCCCAGGAGGGACCGGCCTCCCTGCTGCCGCTGCACCCGACCACGGTTAACGGAGTGCTGGGAGGGCATTTCCCAGGGAAATAGGAAGCCAGTTTGTTAAGGATCACCTACCAGTCTCCTAACCTCCACCCCAGCATCAGGAGTGGCCTCAGAAGTTGTTGGAGCAACCAGGCCAGCCACGGCCAAGCATCAGTGTCCCTCACCACGGGAAAGGCAGTGCTGGGCTCAGAGAAACGGGAGAAGAGTGACCGCAGCTGGGGACACTGCAAAGAGGCGATACGAAGCTAGCAACCTCGTTTGCTTGGGGTAGGAGCACTCACTGAAGCAATGCTGCAGTTTAACATCTCGGCTTTAGCCTCAGAAGTATTTCGATCCAGTAGCTTTGCCCCATATTCTGCCAGCACAGCCATGGGTGCCCCCTCCGCCGCCCGGCCCCACTGCTGTGGGGTACCCCTGCGGTGGGCACGCTCCTCTCCCCTGGGATCTCACTCTCCACACGATTAATTAGAAGAAAAGCAGCAGCAGCAGCACCGTGGAACAGAAATGCGCATTTGCTTTGGTTTCACCTCAGCCTCCTTTCCCAAAAGGTGGTTTCATGTGTCTCAGCATTTTGGACACACGAAGCTATAATTTCCTATATATAAGTTGGAAGCTTTTATAGCTGCGCAGGGGATAGGATGGACTGCAGACAAAAACAGAAAACAAATTCTTTTTTTTTTTTTGCAACAAAAACAATGACTTCACTAAAAGTAGAATACACCATCTTTTCCTCTGTTGGGAAAGTACCATTTAGACTCCAGCTGCTTCCCAAGTAAGCGAAAATAGACGTGCCCAGCACAGGCGCAGGTTCAGGAGGGAGGGGAGGGGGATGCTTCCTCCGGGTGGGTGCAGAGGCTGCTCTGGGATGCGCTCGGCAGCGCGGCGGTTCATAGATGGTAAATACCATGAGGTGAGCCACCAGAAATAACCAAGTTGTGGTTTTTTTCCTTTTTCTCACTTCTCTCACATGCAAAAGCAGCATCCCAACTATTTTCCCTGGTCTTTAGCCTATGCCTTCACCAAGGATCAGCTGCATTTTCCAAGTGAGCCTGTGATGTGAGGTGCCTGAGCGAGAGGAGTCAACCCATCGGCATCGGCTGCCCTGCTCGAGCTGCTCCCATCCCTGCTCCCATCCCTGTGCATGCTGCTCCCGTTCCTGCTCCCATCCCTGCTCCCATCCCTGCCCGAGCTGCCGGCAGTGCCAGAGAAGCCTTGGGCAGTCACACCAGCTGTCGGTGCCAGTTATCCAAGCCAATGCTTAGGCTCGCAAACTGGATTTTTATTGAAAATGCTTATAACGGTGGTTACCAGCCTTGAAATAATCCAAAGCAAGACCAAACCACTGAGTGCAACCCCACACTGGTGTATTTGACATTCCCGTGGCAGCCCAGGTGTGTGCCCCCACCTCCCTGCCTGCCCTGCAGCCCACGGCCATGCCTCGGCGTTCCCAGCACAGGGAGAGCAGCGCCGCCGTCTCGGCTGGCAGGCTGAGGGGCACAGACCCCCCTGGCTGGAGCCCCTGGACAAACCCCCCGCGCCGGCGCAGCGATGGGTCGGGGCTCGGGAGGCGGGCAGGCGGCAGGTACGGGCTGTGGCAGATGAGGGGCTGCAGCGGTTTCACCTCCCCCTTCTCCTGCCGATGGCCACCGAGCCACCGAGCCAGCACCGCGGTGTCTCCCGCGGTGGGTGGAGTGGAGCCTGACGCGCAGGGCAACTCGGCTGGGCTGGGCAGAGCTCCGCTGCCCACTCACTGCCAGCCGCAGCGATAACTCAAATAACGTGTCACGATCAAATGATTTGTTTTGATTTTTCCCACCAGAAATTTAATTGCAATGAATTAAAAATAATTAAAAAAAAAAAATCACAAAAATGCATTTAAGTGAAGCTGCGTTTTTCCAAAAAGTGTCAACCACATCTTTCATGGGAAAAAAAATAATTCAATGAGCTTCAATTCATCTTCATTATGAAAAACTTCTATTTTTTTCCTTTGCAGTAAGAAAAAGATTGTTAGCGTTTTCAAACAGACTTTTAGCTTTTTTAATAGTTCATTATTATTATTATTCCCTTCTCTCACAACCCCCAACATTTGAGCTCGCCTCCTAGCTGGTAGCGCTGGAGCCCTGGGGCCAGCAGTGACGATACAGCGGGAGGTGCAGCGGCCAGCGCGGCGGAGGGGAACGCTCGCCGGCGGCTCCGATATCCCGTCCCAACGCACACGGGAGGTCGGGGAGGGTGAAACGCCCAGCGAGCTGCTGCCCGCATGGCCCGGGCACTGAGACTTCACTCGGTATGGCCGGGGGCTGCTGAGCACTGCCGCGGGGTGTTTAATTGCTCAGAGGTAATTGGGCTGAGCTCGCAGAGCTGCAGATGTTATAAATGGACACAAAATGATACAGCCAAAGTTTTCCTTTTTATTCCAGCCAACCCATTTGTTTAAATTTTCTGCATAAGTGAATGCCGGAGAGATACAATGCTCTGGGAGAAGCACATTTCTTCTGTTGGTTCTGAATACACCGACCTTTCCATTTGCACTTGGCCCCTTGAAAAATACTGCTGTTAATTATTATCATTACTGGAGCATAGGAAAAGTCTTGAATTTTAACCATGAAATTTAACTGAGAAAGAAGAGGAACTCAAAACCTTGGGAAATTACATGGATCGCCAGTGCGAGTCTTTAAAAGACTTAATCAAAACACATTATACTCCCTTGGCTTGTTTTGATCTTCTAGTTCAATAGGTTTGTGCTTGGAAATCAATAGACCACAAAGAAAATACAGTTCTATTTTCCACATCTAATGCAGAATACATGAATAAAAACAATTATCAAGACCACCAGCGAGGGGGGAAATTTTGTTGACTTTATCTCTGCAGTGAAGGCTGGAGTGCCAAACCCATTCAGATACAGGAGAAACTCACCTCTCGTGCGTGTGACCCCCTTCAGTGGTGGAATCATGTGCGAGGGACCTCTTGAAGGCGCCGCTGGTGCAATTACCCCCCTCAGCAGAGCGACGGCACGCCGACTCCTCTGACACAACGCACGTTCTTTGCCTAGATTGGATTTACCACCCAGACATAACACCTGCCCTTGGGATCTGTCCTCGGGGAATGTTTGGTAGCACAAGTACTTCAGGGATCACTAAAAAACCAAGCAAACAAAAACCAACTGAACAAAAACCACCCCAAAACCCCCCAAATCACTCAGACCGCTCCGACCACGAGAGCAGCAGTGCCGGGGCTGTGGGGGGGGGTCTGTGCTGAGGTCGGTGCTGGTGGAGTTTGAGGAGAACTCGAGCCCGAGCAAAGCACTGCCAAGGTGGAGACCTGAGATCTGGAGGGGTGGAAGGAGACAACTGACCTGAGACTTCCCCGACGGGAGACCGGAGCTGGGCTCTGCCGGCATCCTCGAGATGAGGGACACCACGCGGCACCTCGACTGCTGCTCCAGAGCGAAGAGCGGCAAGAAAACGCCTAAAAAGTCATGGCCCTGCGGGAGGGGCAGCAATGAGGGAGGTCCCTGGGGATCGCTCGGCCGGCGTTGTGCTCTCCACCGTGCTCTGCTGGCCTGCGCCGGGCAGGGGGAAGGATGGACACAGCTGAGGGCTCGGGACTGGCCGACTGCGGTGTGGCACAGCCATGCGGCACGGGGGTCGCACTGGCACAGCCATGTGGTACCGGGGGGCTGTGCTGGCACAGCTGTATGGTACAGACACCGTGCTGGCACAGCCCTATGGTACAGACACCGTGCTGGAACAGCCCTACGGTACAGGCACCGTGCTGGCACAGCTGTATGGTACAAACACCATGCTGGCACAGCCCTATGGTACAGACACCGCGCTGGCACAGCCATACAGTACAGGCACCACGCTGGCACAGCCGTACGGTACAGGCACCGTGCTGGAACGGCTGTATGGTACAGGCAATGCGCTGGCACAGCCGTACGGTACAGACACCGTGCTGGAACAGCCGTACGGTACAGGCACCGTGCTGGCACAGCTGTACGGTACAGGCACCGCGCTGGCACAGCCGTACGGTACAGGCAATGCGCTGGCACAGCCATACGGTACAGGCACCGCTCTGGCACAGCCATACGGTACAGGCAATGCGGTGGCACAGCCATACAGTACAGGCACCACGCTGGAACAGCCCTATGGTACAGGCACCGTGCTGGCACAGCCGTACGGTACAGGCACCACGCTGGCACAGCCGTACGGTACAGGCAATGCGCTGGCACAGCCATACAGTACAGGCAATGCGCTGGCACAGCCGTACGGTACAGGCACCGTGCTGGCACAGCCATACGGTACAGGCACCACGCTGGCACAGCCGTACGGTACAGGCACCGTGCTGGCACAGCCATATGGTACAGGCAATGCGCTGGCACAGCTGTACAGTACAGGCACCGCGCTGGCACAGCCGTACGGTACAGGCACTATGATGGCACAGCCGTACAGTACAGGCAATGCGCTGGCACAGCCGTACGGTACAGGCACCGTGCTGGCACAGCCGTGCAGTACCAGGGGTCTGCGCTGACACAGGCTGCTCCTGCCACAGGAACCATGTCTCTGCCCAGGCAGGAGGGCCACTCTGTAACGCAGCCAGGGTGTCACATGTGGGTGAGCACGTTCAAGGCTCAAAAGCACCAACTTTCCATTACTTTTGGATTATTGTTAAATTTTATGTCTATTGGTAAGTTGGCACAAAGAGGCTCCCACCCTGAGCATGTACGAACAGGCGTGCGCTGAACGGAGCGTGCGGGGCCAATCACCTGCACTCGTACGTGTGGAACCAGGTGCCTTTTACATTTGTTTACACATATTACCAGTATAGAAAATTAATCATAAGGAAAGCAAACACTAGAGCCTCCCATTCCCCGCACTGCTGAGTGTGATGGTTACTCTGGCTGTTATTGCTAGAAAAATCTTTCTTTTGATGTCCTTTGAAAGTATGTCCTTTGAACTACAGCAGTTTTGCTAACACTACTGGCCGGATCACACTCCCAACAGCTGAGAAATTCCAGATTTAATTTCAAGCTTCAACAGAAACTTCCATTGCAAATCGATGTGCTTTCAGCGAGATATACCTGGAAACCATCTAGTACAAATCAAGATCTGCAGTTTCCCCCCTAAGCCTTCAATACTCTCATACATCTCAGTAGATCTGCAATATTTAGAAATAGTCGTTGCTGCCACTGAAAATAAAAACTACAGTGTATTTGGCCATGGCTAAATATAACACCTGGTGGAAATGGGCAACAAACAAGGTGGTTATGGCATGGGATAAAACCAAGAGACAAATAAACCTTATCCATAAATAAATAAACAAGTAAATAAAAGGTAGCCACCTTCCTTTTCCAAGTTCCCACAGACTATTTCAAAATGCATTTCTGTGTGTGACTGCAGAATTTGCAGAGAAAAAAGAAAAGACTGTAAGCCACCTATTACGCAGAGGTGGGGGTAAGCCACGGCTGAGCTCTCCAGCCGCGCGTCGCCGTCACACGCAGCCGCTCTCGCCTCCACGACTTGGCTTTGCCGGCCGGGAAGTGAACGTGCAGACAGCAAAGCGAGGGGCGGCTGTTTGGCCAGAACCCCGAGCACTGGGCCCAGGTGCGGGGAGGACCCCGGGGTCTCCGTGTGCCCCCCGGGCACTCAGGGCCCCTCCACCCGCCCGCTGTGGGAAATCAAGCACGGGGTGTGCAGTGGGCAGGAGAGCCCCAGGAGGGGACACCCGGCCAGTGTCACGCATGTGCCCGCAGCACTGAGCGCGGTTGCTCCAGCACCATGCTCCCTGGTGTCCCGCTCCCCGGCCAGGCTCTCTGGGACACGGCAGCAGGACACTGGCCCAGGCGTTGGAGACGGCTGGTGCCAGGCTGCTGGAGAGTGGGGGACAGCAGCCGGACCCCTGGTCCCAACCCTGCCTGTGGGCTCAGACCTGCACCCGGCGGTGCCTTCGCTCGCTGTGCGGTGGCAGAGCCACAGCTGGGGCAGAGCCTGGATGCAGGGCTGGCCAGGCATCTCCATCGCTCCGTCGGCCAGAAGCAGAGGGCTTCCCGGGAGCTTGAGTTCAAAGTATGTTTCCACCTCTGCCACAGGCCCCCCAGCAGCAGCCAAGTGCTTGACTGATCTGGCCAACTGCCGCTAGATAATACAATTTTGGGGCCAGGAGCACAGTGCCATCCTGCTCAGCCGCAGGGACAGGAGCAGGGACGTCGGGGCAGGGCCAGCACCCACCTCCATGGACACAGGGAGCTTTTCCTTCGGGACCCGGTTCCTGAGCAGGAGCATAAGTGAGTGTTGTGGTTTGGGCTGGACCAGCCACTGAAGTGAATGAGAGATGACCTCACGACCTTGAGATTGAGAGTCTCACTCCTAACAGTGATAACATGTCGAGCATTGGTCTGCCGACAAGACAGTGCCGCAGAGGCACACTTTGCTCATCCCTCTTACAGTGGGAGTATTTTCCCGTGGCAGCCTTTGAACTTGGGCTGCACTGGGCACCAGAAACATTCCCGGTGCTGGGAGCAGTTGCCGGAGCTGACATTTACGCTCACAGCCGTGCCTGCACAGATGCAGTTTCTAACCTCCATCTCCTGCTCTGGGGGAAAGACCTGCCAGCGACCGACAGCTGCTTCACAGGTCTCAGAGCAATGAGGAGCGATGCTCGTCCTCCCCCATGCAGGCACCGGCCGGGCCTGGGCTGGCAGCACTGCGCACATTGACACTGGCCCCGTGGGTGTCGCAGGCCCTGCACTGCGCTGCAGCGGGGGCACGCGGAGCTGAGCTGCTGCCACACGTCTCCCCTGAGCGGAGCAGAGGGGCAGGATCCCCCCCTTGCCCTGCTGCCCACGCTGCTGGGGATGCAGCCCGGGCTGCGGGGCGTTTCTGGGCTGCCAGCGCACGTTGCCGGCTCATGGCCAGCTTTTCATCCACCCTCCCTCGCCTGATACAATTTCCAATTTGCACGGGGGACGGGGCCAGTTGAGGAACGGGGACATTCAGTGACCATCAGCATCAGACGCTAAAAGCCATCACTGGCACTTACAGAGTATCTGTCACCAAATATCGCAGCACCTGGTCCCTGCCCGGGGCGCTGAGCACCAGCCAGAAAACCTACACCAGCAAACCAGCCGTCTCCTCTTGTTTCATTAGTGCTCATTAGGAGGGTTTGCAATGGCATGTGGGAAGTTCTGCCAGCTGGATGTGGTATTTAAATATCACAAATATAGCACACACACGTGCACACACACACACAAAATAACCATAAAATTTATCATGAACAATCATCTCCCATCCAGGAAAAAATAAACCAGGCATGCAGAGACCAGGCAAGTTTTAGGTTCCCGTATCCCCGCCACCCCCCCCCGCAGCTTACCCTCAATTCAGAAACACCCTCAGATGAACAAAAAAGAAAAGAAAGGGCCCTGTTAAACCAAGCCCTGCACGTCTTTGGAGGCTGAAGACCTCCCCACCACCCTCCTCCAAACCAGCCAGAGGAGTCATCTGATGGCGGTCAGATGCTGCCAGTATTTTTAGAGGGGCTATTATGCATTAGTTCAGGGCTCCGGCAATGGTAAAGCACAGGGAAGTGCTCTGAATGCCCTTTTCACTGCAGACGCTCTCCTGAGCACATTTTCAAGCCACTTCTGTGCCATGTATGTCAGATAGATGCTCTATTAATGAGGTCTTCCCCAGCCCTCCATAGCCATAGGGCTACGAAGATGATGAGGGGACTGGAGCACCTCTCTTATGAGGAAAGGCTGGGGGATTTGGGTCTCTTCAGTCTGGAAAAAACATGGCTGAGGGGGGGATCTTATCAACACTTATAAATACTAAAGAGTGGGTGTCAGGAGGATGGGGCCAGGCTCTTCCCAGTGGTGCCCAGCAACAGGACAAGGGGCAACGGGCACAAACTTGACCATGGGAAGTTCCATCTCAACACGAGGAGGAACTTCTGTCCTGTGAGGGTGGCAGAGCCCTGGCACAGGCTGCCCAGAGAGGTGTGGAGTCTCCGTCTCTGGAGACATCCCAACCCCGCCTGGACGCGTTCCTGTGCCACTGCTCTGGGTGACCCTGCTCTGGCAGGGGTTGGTCGGGATGAGCTCCAGAGGGCCCTTCCAGCCCCTGCCAGCCTGGGATTCTGTGATTCTGTGCTTCTGTGAAGTGCTCCTCTAACAAGCACAGAAACATTAAAATGCCGAGATGGGAGAGACCTTGCAGCTCTCAGGCGCTGGCGCTTTGTGCTCAGCTTCCTTCTGGGGCATCAGCGGCAGCAGGCGTACCCCGAGGCACAAACCCGGGGGTCTCGCAGCCCATGCCTTTTCTGCCATCGGGGTGTTCTACCAGACCCAGGTGCCAGCGTCCCCGTGACAGCCTGTCCTGTCCCTGCAGCTGGCACCCCTGCCCTGCCTCGCTGCCGCCCATGGTGCATGTCTGCAGGCACACACACATGTGCACATACACATGTGCACACACACATATGCACATGCACACACACACGTGCACACACACACGTGCACACACACACGTGCACACACACATGCACACAAGCATGCTGTATAGGCTCTGGCTGGGATAGAGTTAATTTTCTCCGTAGCAGCCCTCACAGCACTGTGCTGTGTATCATGTACCGATAGCCAGAAAGGTGCTGGTGACCCCCCCGAGTTGTGGGTGCTGCCCCTCTCCAGCCCGTATCCCAGCGCTCCGCAGACAGGCTCACCCTGAACCCAGAATCCCAAGCGCTCCCTCACTCCCCGGAGCTGGTCCGGTGGGATTTTTGCCTGTACAGTAATGTTTGTAACCTGAATTAGGCCACTGCAGCTTGGAAAAGGAGAGGTTTAATAAAAAGCCTCCCATGTTCCTCAAACCTGACTTTAACTCCCTGCAGGGCAAAGGCTCCTCTGCCTGTGTTGTGCCCTCTGTGCCACGCTGTGCCCGGCTCAGCCTTGCTGCCCTGCCCGGCGGGTGCCCTGCCCGACTTCCCTGTGCCATGCCCAAATGCCAGGCGGCAGTGAGGCCACTGGGGTGGCACCAGCGTCTGCCTTTCCTGGATGCTGTGAGTCACCAGCACCGTCCTTCCCAGCATGCAGGTGACAAATACTGTGGGAGGCAGAGCCCAGCCTTCCCCGGGGAGGGAGAGCGGCGGGTCTGTCTCTAAAGGCTGGGTTTTGAAGAGAAGAGTCTGGCTGCAGGGAGGATGTCTCAGCCTGGGACACCCTGGGGGTGTGCGTCCCTGGGGACGCTGTGCACACCAAGCCCCGGCGCCCTTCACGCTGCTCAGGGTGGGACAGCTGGTCCTCGTCATCCCTTGGTGGCATCAGCTCTCAGCCTGCGCAACAAGTGACTTCCCAGAGGAGCAGATGGGACAGGTGTCAGGGACAAGTAGCCCAAGACAAGCCACCTACCCTGGTCTGTCCGTCAGCCACCATCCCTGCACGGGCCGCAATGCCGGGGCTCAGAGAAACGCAGGATCCCGAGGCTGCACTGGCAGAGGAGCCAGAGCAGGACCCCCAGCCAGAGCCACAAAACAGAGGGGATGCAGCAGGGGGGCAGCGTCCGTCTGTCCAGCATCCCTGCCCCACTGCCAGCATCCACCCATCCGTCCAGCATCCCTGCCCCACTGCTGCCATCCATCTGTCCAGTGTCCCTGCCCCACTGCTGCTGCTGCTCCAGCATTTCCGGCTGGAAGGAACCATCCCAAACACAGAAAATGTTTATTTATTGCCAAAGGGCAAAAATGAGATGGCAAAGCCTACTTCTGCTCTCTGGTTTTACAACAAAAGTACTGGGAATTGTGGCTTGTCCCCCGCTTTCCTGGGAGGGATCATAGAATGATAGAATTGTCAGGGTTGGAAGGGACCTTAAAGATCATCTAGTTCCAACCCCCTGCCATGGGCAGGGACACCTCCCACTAGATCAGGTTGCTCAGAGCCCCGTCCAGCCTGGCCTTAAAAACTTCCAGGGATGGGGCTTCCACCCCCTCTCTGGGCAACCTGTGCCAGTGTCTCACCCCATCATGGTGAAGAACTTCTTCCTAACGTCCAGTCTGAATCGACCCATCTCTAGTTTTAATCCATTCCCTCTAGTCCTACCATTACCCGACATCATCCTAAAAAGTCCCTCCCCAGCTTTCTTGTGGGCCCCCTTAAGATACTGGTAGGCCACTCTAAGGTCTCCTCGGAGCCTTCTTTTCTCCAGACTGAACAACCCCAACTCTCCCAGTCTGTCCCCATAGGAGAGGTGCTCCAGCCCTCGGATCATCCTCATGGCCCTTCTCTGGACACGTTCCGGCACGTCCATATCTTTCTTGTAGTAGGGGCTCCAGAACTGGACGCAGTACTCCAGGTGGGCTCTCACGGGAGTGGAGCAGAGGGGAAGATGGAGCGAGCCTCCAATACAGGCGGGTTCTTTTCTCCCCGGATGGCACTTCTGGAGCTGTCAAAGCTTGCACAAAATGCTTCCTCCTCCTCCCAAATGGTTTTAAGGCACTGAAGTATAATAGGTGCTAACAAAAAGCAGAGTGGTTAAACAATCTGACTATAAATCTCTTCTGTTTCCAACTGCTCAGCTTTCATCCCCTGTCATAATTATTTATGTTTTTCTACACTGAGTTCCTGGACGGATAAAACCTCAACATCTAATGGAAAAAAACAAGGAGGGAAGGGCTGGGGCTGGGGCTGGGGCTGGGGTGGAGGGAGTGGGGGGCAGGAAGCGGGGGAAGGCAGCGGAAAATAAAAAAATCCTTGGATTCTCAACAAGCATCACCCAGAAGCAACACAAGCATATGCCCATTTTCTGCTCGCCCAGGGGTTCCACCGCCCGCCTGTCCTGTCTTTTAATTCCTTTGTCTATTTGAATGCAACAATGAGCCAGCCCAAAGCACACACAATGCTGCCGGACAGCCCCCAGATAAGAATACCGGGCAAATAAATAAAAGCAGTCAAGGGCTTCCTATTCCAACAGCCCACTTCATCTGCGAGAGGGTCAGTCCGGGGTCCGGGGCCGAGGGGGGGCAGGCGATGCTGCCACCGCCCCGAGAGCCCCAGCCAGCAGGGGAAGAGCGCGCTGCCTTCGGGGAGGGCTGCTGCAGTTATGCGAACCAGAAAAATGCCTTCCTGTTGAAGGAGATGGTAAGCCACTACCTGGATTCTTTCAAAGTAAATCTTCGGGTTGTTGATGCATAGAAGTGTCTTTTTTTTTCTTTCTTTTTTTTTCTCCAGTCCTTGTTTTAAGCCTAAGAAATGTGCTTATCAGTGCTGACAGGGAGGATAACACAGACGGACAAAGCATTAATTGCCAGGCATGCATCACCCGTCAGATTCAGCTCCAGTAGAGACCAATCCTTACACAGGGCCCTGAACTTTATGAAATTCTCCTTTATTGCCTCAAAGAACTACAGAGAGTGTAACTGCCCCCCTTGGAAACATCCCAGCAGAGATTTCCAGCTGCCCAGGGTCAAGTCCCCAGGAGAAGCACATCTGCCCCAGACCTTGGCAGACAACATGTCCCAACTCCTGCTCGAAGGAAGCACTTCATGGGGTTGACTCATCAGGGAGTTTCACGTCAAACACAATCTATGTTTTAAGTGTTAGTCATAAATATCTAACATATTTTTAGACTTGATTTCCTTTTCTGTGTTAGATATCTACCTCTACTGAACACTGTATTAACTCCATTGTGCTAGTTTACTTTGTTTACAACAAACCACTAGTAAGCGGTCCACAGTTTGGAGATTGCTGGTTTGAGCACGAGTGCTGCACGCAGACTCCGATTGTGCTCCCTTTGTTTCACATTAGCGGTACCACAGAGGAAAGAGAAGGGTTTCTGCTGGAGGGCAAGTCCTGCATGGGTCAATTTGTCTCTCCCTCTCTTCAGCTCAAGCCAGAAACCACCTCAGCTCCTTTCACCGAGCCAGAAACTCCAGGCTGATGCATGACAGGGCCTGTGTTAGGAGCGGTTGGACACCGACGGTGTCCATTTTCTTATCATCTAGTATGAACATAAGACTTGAAATAAAATGATTAAGAAAAGCGAGCTGGAAAAGAAGTTTATTTGGTCTGTCCAGAGTTTAAAATGCGTTTTTAAAGCTGTGCGATCAGTAGGTTTTGTTCTGCTGGAAGTGTAAACGGCTTTTTCAAACACAGGCCTTGCTAATAAAGGAAATGCTCCTTCACATCTAGAAAGCTGTGCAACCTTTCATTTTTATCTTTTTTTTTTTTGCACTAAGAGTGCTGAAGTATCAGAGTCAGCTGTAAGTGGTAAGTCTAAACAGCATATCCAGGAGCAGTGGGGTTTTATTTGGAGTCTCCCTGGGCAGGCAGGACAGGCTGTCCCGTCTGTGTCCCTTTGCCTCCCATGCTCACCCGTGTCAAACCGCAACGCGAACCAAGGCTCTACCAGCTCCAGGAGGACTGGGTGCAGAGCGGCTGCCTTTCAGCCAGGGCTCTGTCTGGCACAGCAGAGGAGCACACGGACAGAGCATCAGCCCTGACTGCACCCCGGAGGCTCCCTGCCTTTGAAATCCTCAAATCCTCAATTCCCTGGAATGAAACCTCCCTGTGCGCACGGGCATGGGTCGCCCAGGCTGCGTCAGGGCCAGAGCTCGGGGGACGAGGGCTGCATTGCCCACGGCTGCCCCAGCAACCATGCCTGAACCTGGTGCAGGTGAATTTTGGCCCCTATCGTTTTTGGGAACTTACTACCTAAAAATTGGGTCCCTATAACCCAGAAAATGTTGGCGGAGGGAACTTTGAGAGAAATTCCCTTGATTTACAGGTTGCTGCAGGCTTTGCTCACCCCTCAGGTGGTGGCTGCTATGGCTCGGGGCTGGGCTGACGATCCCGGCCAGCACGAGGTGTGGGGTGAGCCCTGGCTGGGCTCTGGACCACTGCCCGCTGCAGCCCAGGGGTCGCAGTCTGCACTAAACCGGCACTAACGCAAAGTGGGCAGCACAGGCTGTGCTCCCGGGGCTCCCCGCTACCTACACCACCTCCCACAGCCCCACGGCATCCTGTGGCCACCTGCCCCACGGCCGGGGGGTCTCTGCCGCAGACCGGGGATGCACCTTCCCACCCAGGCTGGGGCACGCGCCCCGACCCACCGTTCCCACGGGCCCTGCTCAACCTCCACCAGCGGAGCCTCCCTTGCCCTTCCCCACTGGCGTTTGCTCGGCCTCGCTCAGCTCACTGCGATGAGAGCTGCCTGTGTCCCTGCGGTACCTGAAGAGGTTAAAGGCAGAGGGAGCGGCACTCTGCTCCCTATCAGGGTGAGGTCTGAGTGCTCCGGGAGCGGTGAGGTCCTGGTGCGGCACCTCGGGCTGACTCAGCGGAGCCTCCCGCACCCCTGCAAGGCAGCGTGGCTGCAGGCTGAGCACGAGCGTGACCGCTCCATCCTCATGTGTGGCCCCACAGGCCTCAGGCACAGTTTGAAAGCATGCACATGTCCTGGGGTGCCACCAACCATCACCCCCAAGGGCCTTGGGCTGATGGGAGAGAAGAATTCAGTGCCCAAAGAACCGGCTACCAGGGTGTCACACAGACACGCAATGGATGGCCAGCTGCAGCTGATCAGAAAAACCACACTCATTTCTTTAGCATTCAGGCTGAAACCCAAGGCCAGCATCAGCAAACCTGGCTCTCCGCCACACTCCTGCTTGGGGGGACAGCCCTGCAGCCAGCGCACGGTAGTGCCGGTACTGCAAGCCATGCCAAGCTGCTCAGAATTGCTCTTCTGTCACACTGCCCATTTGTAAACCCCATGAATAGCTAATTTCTCGCCTACATTCAGCCCAGTAACTATGTGCTCATTAAACACTGCTACCAGAGCTCATTAGCGAGCGCGTGTGCCCCAGCTGCTGCACGTGGCTGCAGAGCGATGCTGACCTGCCTGGCATGTGCCGAGCACCCCAGGATGCTGCGTTAGGGACATGGGGCGGCCGCCCCACGGAGCAGTGGAGACGGCATGGGCATTCCCGGGAGAACCCCCGCCCTGTGTCTCCTGCCTGGCTCTGCTGGCCGGCTCCCTGCGCCATGCCGTCACAGGCAGTGCCACCAGCCGCGGGGATCTCACCCTGCCGGCCGCACACAGCAGACGTGTGGGGCGAGAAGCGCTCTGCCTGCCTGCGGCCTCCAGAGCCTGCCTGTTCATTGAGTTGTTTTCCACCGATTGCCAAGAGCAGGGGCACAAAGTACTTACAGCAACATAAAACCAATAGAAACTTCTAAAGTAAAGCAAAGACCAAGCCCCAGTAAACTGCAGAGTAACACGTGGGACTGTCCCAGGTACAAATCCCCAGGCCATCCCCATCGCTTGTTTGCAGAGCTCCCTCGGTGGGTCTCAGAGGAGCCCATGGGAGCTCACAAAGCCAGATTATACCAGAGCAAGAGGATTTCCAATCAAGGCACCTCATGAAGGATGTCCTGCCAGCAGCTTATGTGCCTCTAATCTGCCTAGCTCATCAGCACGCCCCACCTAATTACAGTCAGGGCAATCCCGAAGTGGGCAGGAGCTAGCAGAGGTCTCTCCAGGGACACCTTATAGCAGCCTTCCAGTACCTAAAGGGGCCTAGAGGAGAGATGGGGAGGGACTCTGGATCAGGGAGTGTAGTGATAAGATGAGGGGGAACAGTTTTACACTGAAAGAAGGGAGACTGAGATGAGATCTGCGGAAAAAATTGTTTGCTGTGAGGGGGGTGAGCCCCTGGCCCAGGTTGCCCAGAGAAGCTGTGGCTGCCCCATCCCTGGAGGGGTTCAAGGCCAGGTTGGACGGGGCTTGGAGCAGCCTGGGCTGGTGGGAGGTGTCCCTGCCCAGGGCAGGGGGTGCCACTGGGTGGCCTTTAAGGTCCTCTCCCACCCAAACCATTCTATGACTCTATGATTCTATGACACCTTTGCATTAACCTACACCACCTGTGGTCACTGACTCCATTGCGGACAATGCAGTTCCATCAGTATTTTGGGGCATTTATTTAGAGATGTGGTACACAAATTATTGCAGGGAGCCACACCACGCCCCCCCCCCCAGCACTGCCGGCTACAGCCGGGGCTTCGTGTCCAGAGCGCAAAGATAAAAGACAACCTGGTCACAAAAACAGACCTCGTGTGTGCTTCAGCTGCCTTACTGTTTGATTTACGAACCCCAGACCGGCTCCAGCCAAGATCAGCCTTTCCATCCAGCATCTGCCTGTGCTGCGGCCCATGGGGCGCCCGGGGTCTGGGGTGCGCTGCCAGAGCGCGGCCGGGAGACACCGCCCACGGGCAGACCTGCAGAGCAGCTTCCACTGGCGGTCCTCTGCCAGGGACAGGCCTTTGGGACGCGCCAGCCGCCATATCGCCCTGCGCAGGAGGCAGCCTGCGGGCAGCCATCCACTGCCATCCAGCGGGGGAGGAAGCGGGGGGAACAATGGGGCAAAACCAGAAACAGAAGCCCAAGAGGAAGGGCAGGGAACATTTTGCTCAGGGTAACAAAGTTTTTTGATTGGGGCATCTGTACAAAAGTTTTATGACTAAGGTAAAGCTTACAGCCACAGCCTCGATTTTTAGCTCCTGAAACTACAGGTCTGTCTATTTCCAGGCTAATGGAAAACCCCCCTGAAATCCACAAGTCTCCATACCATCCCTGCCTGGTCCGAAGCTGCTGCCCGCAAGGCACCCATGAATCACAGCCGATAACCATGTGCGAGGCTGACATCGGGGACAGCTTGGCAGCCGCCCTGCGCCAGAAGGCAGAATGCTCCCACCTCATTTCTTCTAGTGATTTATTGAAGACGACTGTTCTTTTCAGGAACTGTGACTAAAAACCTGTGATTTATGGAAACTCCATATGCGCTCCTGCTCTCCTTACCCACGGATGGCTTCCAGCAGGGTTTCCCCACTGCTGGTTGCCGTTCCCGTTCCCATCCCCATCCGTATGCGGGAGCCGCCCCGGGGAGGGACGGGGACTGGGGTGCACGTAGAGCAGCAGCTTACAGCCGGCCATTTACCGTGCTCACCAAGCAACAGCATCTAAATTTAGTTCTCCATCTAATACCCTCTGTGGAGGAAGTGTCAGTTTTCCCCAGCCGCGGGCTGACTGCTCACGTGGGGACCGATGGCAGTGAACTGACCCCCGCTCCCTGCTGTGTCGTGTCCCATCCACAGCCCTGCGGTAAGAGGGGCTTGTTGGTGCCATTGCTTAGATATCACCAAGAAAACCACCAGAGGAGCAGTGAGAAGCCACCGCAGCGCTCTACAGAATGCCCTCCCTGCAAACAGGGAAGCTCTAACAGCAAATGCAGACAGGGGTTTTGCAGCGTAGGTTATTTCTGTGTTGCCTGCTCTATGGGGGAGCTCCCTCTCTGCTCGTCCCTCAAAACACGGTCATGAGGAGAACAAACCTGCTGTTGCTGATGCTCAGAATTTCAACATCTTACCGAATTTTTCCCCTCAGTCTCAGTACCCAGAGCACAACCATCTAGCAAAAATGCCTGCCTCAAAAAGACGTTAGCTTCTAATCTTCATATCTGAGAAGGAAAAGAGACTCAAGCCCATCAAAGGGAAACTCAAAGGCCACATAAAAGCCAAATGCACTTTATTTAACCAACAAATCCCACAAGCTGGTGGTTTTTAAGTTCACTCATCTATTGGCAGCAGAGCGGAGGATGGCTGTGCTGGAACTGCGGGGTGGCAGCTCCGCAGGACGTTTCGCCTCCCAGCAGCCCCCAGCAGCCCTCGGCAGCCCCCGACAGCCAGGCAGGGCCGGCAGCACCCACAGTTCCATTAGGAGCTGGGAAGGAGCCACTGGGCACAGAGCCCAGCGCCGGAATCAACCCTTGAACCCCCTTTAGCTTCCCAGGAGAAGGTGGCTGGCAGTTCTCCGTGCAATATCCTAAAAAAGCCTGTGCAGCCCGGCGTGGGCAGCGGGGCGGGAAGGAGCCCTGGGCACAGGGACGCTCCCCTGGCAAGACACATCCCCCAGCTGCTGAAATGCTACATAACAGGGGTGCCCGCTCATCGCTGGCCCCATCGCTGGTCCCCCCAGTTCCCTGCACTCCAACCTTCTCCTCTTAAATTTCCCAGGACTATGAGATATCCCAGCCCGCAGGTGACTGCCTTCAGGAAAGCTTTATAGCCCTCAGACATCCAAAAGAAAATCTCAGCATGTAAAATGAGTCAAGGCTCCAAGCCCACATGACAAAGAAGCAAAACCACTTCTTTGTTTTTAAATTCCGGGGAGGCTCATGGGTGCCTTGCCACTGTTTGGGGTTGGTGATCCTGACTCTTCTTAATGGCCTTTTACTGCTTTTTTTTTTTTAAAAAATCACTTCATTTTTCCACAGTGGTCAAAATTAAAACATTTTAAAAACTGTTTAACAAATGTTTTAATTCAGGAGATTCCCGTAGTTGTTTAGGCTAGGGTTAGGTTTTAAGAGACAAGGGTTATTTGCTTTTACTTTTAAGTTAATCGAGGGAAATGAATTCTGCGCCCCTTTGGAGTGGTGTGGGCCGGGAGCAGGGATGGCGGCGTGGGTCGGACACAGCTCGCGCAGCCGTGCCCCGCCACGGGCCTCTCCCCGGGAGCAGGGTGAGCGCCAGCCCCGCCGCGCTGCGTCACGGCCGCTGGGACTGGGGCCATGGAGGAGCTCTAAGGTCCCTTCCCACCCAAACCCGTCTGTGATTCTATGATTCTATGAAAGGTGTGGGGGAACAGAATCCGAGCCATTCCGGGGTTTGGCCTCCATCTCTAACGGCTTTGTGTTTGTTCAAACTAGAAAAGCGAAGGCCCCATCGCGGGCCCTGTGAGCGAGGCGTCTCCTCCCGTGGCCAGCCTGGCGCACCCTGCGCGGAGACGGGCCTGTCCCTCAGCTTCCAAAGGGCTCTTCTGAGAGGCTGGGCCTCAGAGCTTGATTTATTTCACAAGGTCTTCAGTATAATTCATCAGTTTGCTGTTCTGCCTTCAAGTCTGCTGTTCCTACTACATAAGGAGCCTTGAACATATTACAAATAGCTGCCCAATAAATATATTTATAATTATCAGCAGAAAAAACAACAGTAGTACCATGGATCCTGGCCTGTGCCTTTATGTCGGGCACAGCAAAGCGAAAGGCCCCCAATCACACCGCTGTCACCCAGGCTGAGAAAAACACAGTGACGAAGCCTCCCGCCATCCCTGGGCTGCTGCACCCGCATTGCGTCCAGCACAAGAACCCACAACCTCCATGAAAAGACAAAACGTCGCTTCTCCCCTGGCCGCACGCCGAGTATCAGTCCCACGGGGTCAGGAGCTGAATGTCACCATCAAAAGTATAAACCCATCCCCCCTGGCCCCTTCCTGAGGCCGCCGCGCGAGGCCGATTCACGGGTGCCACCTGGGAAGGTGCTGTGAGCAGGGCACACAGGGAAGCCCCCCGGGAAGTCACCAAGGGGCCAGCTTTGCCTTTATGTTGGATGTCGAACCAAAAGTGTCCAACTCCCCTGCAACACGCTGGTGCAGGGGCTTCCTTGGGGCTGGCACGTTGGAGCCAGCCCCAGCTGGAATGCTCTGCCCAAGATAATCGCAAACAACTGCAATGAAGTTATTGCTGGTGCTGGCAATTAAGTTAGCAAGACCTAACAAATGCAATTAAAAAGCCAAAACAAAATGCCTGAAATCCCAAATTTCTAGTAGATGAGCAATTCATTTATATCCTTTAAGTGGAAGATGGGAATTACTGGAACAACAGGCTCCCTATGTTTGCCTGGCCTTTAAGCTCTGCTGCAAAAAAAATGCTTATTGACATAAGTGGCACTTTCTTCTTCTTTAAGCATTTCTGCAGCAGTGCATTAGTGATTCGATTACCCAGTGCTGTATCTTAAGTCAATTGAGATGAGTGGTAAGTTGCTACAGTAGATGTTAATATGATTTTTGCAAGACTGCAGAATTGCTTTCCAATCTCATAGGGACAAGTAATTTATTAAGAGATCCTTTACAAAGTTTGGCAGCGCTTTGCCGTAGGTGTGAGAGCAATGTGGCCCCACCGCAGCCGCCTTGGGCTCTCCGGTCCCTGGCACTGAGCTCCCTGCCAATGCCGTGCCGAGGCGTTGTGCCAGCGCCAGCACTGGGGGCACGGCCGGGACCTTCGCTGGCACCGCAGACACGGCTCCTTCCAGCCCGAATAGCGGATGTGAGAGTCAAAAACATATTTTCTAGACAGGAAAGCAACACAATTGGACAGGAATGTGTTTCTTATTTTGTTCCTGCTGCATGACCTCACTTCACTTTATTTTCGGTTTCTCCAGACCATTGGTTACCGCAGGTCGACAGCCCTTCCCCTTGCCGGTACAGTCGGCTGCTTAACTTTTCAGCCCGTACTTTGTCCCTAGGAAGCTGCGTCCGTCTTCACTGGGCTCCCCTCCATCCTTCAGCCGTTACGGTTTCTCCCCGTCACAGTGAAGAGTGGGTGAGAGGGTTGGGAGGTTTATCCGTGCTGGAGAGGGGATATGGGTCCTATGGCGACTGCCCCGGCACCACCTCCCAGCAGCATCTTCCAGGTCACACTTCAACCGAGACCCTCAGGAACAGAAGCCTGGGTGACCTATTTCAGAGTGAAACGTGTCTGGATTTTTCTTCTGCAGCAGATGCAAAGTACTTCTAAAATGAATGATTATTGTACCCATAAATCCCCAAAGGATGGAATTCACAACTTCTGGCCACGGCCACTCATTCCCTCCTGCAGTGACAGCTGATGTGTACGAGCAGCCCTGGTAAACAACAATTTTGTTTGCTGACTTGTAGCAAAGGGAAAAACCCAAAGCCCTGCACAAAAAATGCTTTTCTAAACAGAATGCTTTTCCACGCTTCCCAGAGAGACGTCAGTGGTTCATAATAACAGAAACGCTAATGATCCTACCCAAAAAAGAGCATGCCATAGCCGTCACTGTTGTGCAAGCAACTGATCATGACTGGCTGATCATAACTAATCCCCAGTATCTGTAATGGGAGGGGGGGAAACATCAATTACAGCTGATAATTAACACCTGTGATGGGATGGTTTAACCTTGAAATAAGGCTGAATTAAATTTAGGCATGCAGCTGCCCCTGCTGAGAGCAGCAGGACGACCCTGTCACAGACCCTTGTGAGAAGGTGGGATTGGGACCAGGCACAGCAAAGCTAACAAAATTAGAGAGCAGGTTTAATTAAACCGAGCAAGCATTAGCTTTCCTCCAGAGGAGGAGACACCAGTTCTCGTGTCAGCGAGCTGCTGGTTTTTTCCGCATTAGGCATTCAGCTCTGCGGCCCTGGCAGGACAGCTGTCCCCTTGCAGGCACTGGGGTTCCATGTCTCATCCCCCTTGTCACTGCGCCACATGGAGCCGGATTCAGCTCCTTTGGACAATTCTGTGCAGCTTCTGCCTGGCGCAGCACGCTGCTGCAGAGCCAGCCACAGCCTGCAGGCAGGGCAGAGCAGGGGCTGACTCAGGCCTTTCCCCCCCAGCAAACAGCCTTCTCTCGGGGGGGGGGGGGGTGGGGGGGGTTGTCGTGTGTTTCAAGTCTCTGAACGTACCAAAGCTTTTGCAGCCTGGCACCAAACCCAGACTTTTCTCTCCCCCAGCAACCGACGCCATTCCCACCGGCACTCAGGCGGCCTGAGCGTGGCTCAGCGTACTGCTGCCTCGGATCACCAGGGGGACGTCACCCCCTGCCTGCTTCCCCAGGCTGTCGGGAGGAACACAGCTCCACCTGACACACAACCTGTTCCCCATCCCACACCAACTGCAAACACCACCCTTCCCCAGCCCCATCCAGCCCCCAAAGACCAGTGGGCATGACCCACCGGTGGCTGTGCCATCACCCACCAGCTCTAGACGTGCTCCCAATTTCACCGCCTCGCGGGCCATGGGAGCAGTCAGCATGCCCCTCATCACCTCCCGGCCAGGGACCACTACTGGGGATAGCCGGACAGGGAGAGGGACACGTCTCATGCTGTCTGGGTCAGTGCTCCGAGCTCTGCAGGGGACGGGCAGTGGAGGGACAATACTCCGTGCTGGTCCCCATCCAGGCGGCGCTGCCGCAGGGTCTGCCTACAGGCTGCCAGCACACCGACCGGCACGGATTTGACCGGCACAAAGCAGTCAAATGCCCTGCTTTTCCTGACAGCCTTCGTCCTGCCAGGACCGTCTGGGACCACATGTTTGCTACCAAAGGGCTTTCACGTTAGTCTGGACCTCAGGGGCCACCCCAACACCCATCTTGTCGTCTACAGCATCGCCCTGGTGCAGAAGGGCCACTGGCACAACGCTCGGCGTGTCCCTCGACCTGCACAGCCCTCGCATGGCTCTGCAGCCAGGTACACCGCAGCGGCACAAACCCAACTGCAGGGAAAGGCAGTGTCGGAGAAGATGAAACTCAAAAACTGGCGTTACACATGGATTCTCTGGGAGGAGAGGTTTGTAGATGGAGCCCATGGAGTTTTCTTCCCACTGGGTATCAATTTGTAAGGGTGAACTTGCGTTAGTGTAGGTTTTACAGCCATTTGTAAGTCACTCCAGGGACTGTATTATATTGAACAATCTTTTCCTTTTTTTAATTTAAAAGATTTTTTCAGAAAGAGGTCATAGATAGAAAGGTGAAACAGATGTTTCCCAAGGCAATTCCTGTCCAGTCCCCTACTCCTATTTCTTGAAATTGCTGCAATTATCATACCAAGAAGTGTTTCATATGTCAGGGACAAACCACCGGGGCTGAGCCAGGCAGCATTTATTAGCAGCTGACAATGTCTAGCACCAGGAAGAAAAAACATCCTGTATATTGCAATAAACTTCATTAGTTCAGCCTGGAGAAGAGAAGGCTCCGGGGAGACCTTCCAGCCCCTGCCAGTCCCTGAAGGGGCTCCAGGAAAGCTGGGGACAGACTTTTTAGCAGGGCCTGCTGCGATAGTACAAGGGGGATGGCTTTAAACTAAAAGAGGGAAGATTTAGACTAGATATAAGGAGGAAATGTTTTATGCTGAGGGCGGTGAGCCCCTGGCCCGTGTTGCCCAGAGAAGCTGCGGCTGCCCCATCCCTGGCGGGGTTCAAGGCCGGGTTGGACGGGGCTCTGAGACACCTGGCCTAGTTGAAGATGTCCCTGCTCATGTCAGGGGGTTGGACTAGATGATTTTTAAAGGTCCCTTCAACCCAAACCATTCCATGATTCAATCATTCATGGAGCACCCCACGGGCAGCAGAGCGCGAGGTCCTGGGGTTCAGCAGCCGCCCAGGGGCATTGCCCCGCAGCAGCCGGAACGCTGGTGATGGAAACCCAGTGGTGCCAGGGACACAGGACGGACGTGTTTTTGGCCAGGGGCCTTCCAGGTTTTTTGGGTTTGTGATCCCTTCACATTTTCCAGTGGGAACACAGGTGTTTCACAGAGAACATGTATTATCTCACTTTCTCAGTCACCTTTTGAGGGACTTCAGAAGAAAACATCGTAATCTGTGGAGTAAAAGCTGAAAAAAATTCCCCAAAAAACCACTTTTTTGCTCCCCCATTACAGACTTTAACAGTTAATGTTGCTAATATAAACCCTGTTTTCCCCAACCCCCTCTCACTAGGGCCATTACCCCAACTGCATAATCCATCTAATTCAATACATACTTACTTACACCGAGTTATTCCTGAATTTAAAAGCATCTTCCCATAACTGGAATTAACACATGGATGCAACTGGAGGAAGCGGCACAGGCTCCTCAGTTTGTCTTCATGCTTTAGGGTACGCTCAGGGGAGCGGCACGCACCTACACAAGCGGCTCTGAACCCCGCGATCACACCCTCCCCTGCCAGGGAAGAGACCCAAATTCTAAAATTATCCACTCCAAACGAGCATTTTCTCAGCCCACTTTGTATCAGCAGCCACTGAGTAATTCACAGCAGATCTAAGATTAGCTAATGAAGCGCAGTGACTCATCAGCCAAGCCTCCACGCTGCTGGGAAAATTCAATTTTTCTTTAGCAACAGAGCTTAAACTGTGGAAATTATAAATAAATACAGTTTGGAGAGGCTACAGCAACAGGAGGATTCTTATTTAAAACTCATTGATGTGTGCCTATGATATTTGTGCCCATGATGCCCTTGTAACTGCATCAGTGATGACTCGCAGGAGCACGGGACTGTGCCCGGGAGGTTCTGTGGCGAAGCCATGGCTCCGGGAGCGGCGAAGCCGCGGTGCTGAGCGGGAAAGGGACCGGCCGAGCCCGAGCACGCCGTGACAACGCTCCACCCAGCAAAGCCTGATTTCAAACCGCTCATTAGCTCACACCCATACACAAATTAAAACCATGCAGAATCATTACAGGCTTCTGCAAACGGTGTTGTTGAGCAAAATGATGGGGTGGAGGAAAGTCATAAACAGAGTCACAGCAGAAAGGATCCCCACCCCCACACCAGCCATACAACGCAGAACAAGGCCAAATTTCAGTCCCACAGCAAAAATGTGCTCAGGAACCAGGTCCCATGTGCTTGGTTGGGGCTGCAGGGCTGGGACATCCCCCAGCCCCCATGGGGCCACCGCCCCCCTGCCCGGCCCCTCTGCTCTCCCCACAAAGGCCCCGCTGCTGTCCCGCCCAAGCTTCTCCACCAGCACCAGAACCACCTTCACCCCTCTGCAGCCGTTACACGTGGGCTGAGCAACCTGGCATTACTGTCATCATGGAACCATGGAATGCTTTGGGTGGGAAGGGACCTTAAAGCCCACCCAGTGGCACCCCCTGCCCTGGGCAGGGACACCTCCCACCAGCCCAGGTTGCTCCAAGCCCTGTCCAACCTGGCCTTGAACCCCTCCAGGGATGGGGCAGCCACAACTGGGATGGATGAGTGGGTGCCATAAGCATGCAGGAATGATGCTGCATTTCAGGGGATTTGGCCTCAAATTGTTTCCCCTCTCTGGGCTGGGTGGTGGGAAACCCACTGCCCGGCACGGGGGGGCCGGCGATGGGGGGCTGATCCCCGAGCAGCTGCCCCAGCCCCAGCATGGCAGGGCCCCGCGCCCCCTCCAACATGGGACCCCCACACCCCTCGGGGCCAGTGCTTCATCCTCACACACCTCCAGTGTCACACCACCCGCATCAACGATTTTCAGCAAAGAAAATCAAACCCCCCCCTTCCTCCCGCCAAGCACATTGGTGGGGGTTGCCCCATATTCCGTTCAGCTGCACTTGGGATTTGCCATTTCAAGCCACATTGGGCTTTGGTTATCAAAGCCAAATGCTTCAGGTTTTGCTGTGTAATGAAAAACAGCTTACAATTTATGTGTTTGTCCTGAGAAATTGGTTTTGAAAACAACTTGCCCAACTTCATGTTTTATAATACGTGCTTCAAAAAAAAATAATTGAGTTTAGGGGAAAGAAAATATTTTCCATAGAAGACAGACGTTTGATTGGATTAAAACAAGCTTCCCTTTTAATGAGGCTGGCTGGAGCGTGGCTGGAGGGGCAGACGCCCGGGGCTGGTTCTCTGCGATGCCCATCAGCTGGGACGAGCCACTGCCTGCGCCCAGCCCGGTCCCTCCTGCCCCAGCCCAGCCCCGGCCGGAGCCCCCTGGCACAGCCCGGCTCCCCCTGCCCCGCCAGGGGACGGACACCCAGGGAGTGCCCAAACAGAGAAGGGAGCACAGAAAAGCGTGAAACTGGGAGAGAGACAAAAAGAGCTTTAGTAAAACATCACGGATGCTATTTAGACAGAAGCAGGTGCTGCGATGTTTTGCCACCATCATCCCAGGCTGCCCTTCACCCCCGCTGCCACCAGCACTGGCGCTCAGCAGGGATTTGTTGTACACAGGGAGCGCAGAAGGACCCACAGAGCGGGGGTCCCGAGGCAAGTCTGGGCGCCGGCACAGCCCCCACAGCACCCTGCCCACGCTGCTGAGAGGGTATGACAGCTCCGGCAGCTCTGCCAGCCCTTACCGGCGTGAAACGGGCACTACGCCAACTACCAGCCACAATAAAGCGACCGGTAGAAATCTCATCTACGCCTTAGGATCCCTGATGGAATCAAAACCATGTGGTTTTTTATTCTGCAGGTCACTCAGATGCTTTATTAGCACAGAACAAAAAGTTATTAAAATAGCGCATCCTTAAGAGCCACAATTCCAACATCAGCTCAGCAAAAAATCCTTCCCCTCAGCTAACCCAGCCCACAAGGGACCCTGTGCTCGGGGCGGCATGCCACTCCTGGGCACCGCGGTCACCTCTGTCTATGTGGTGCTCCTCGCAGGACGCCAGGGACAGAGGCACCCACCGCAGGGACACCCACCGCAGGGACACCCACCCAGCCGGACAGCTGTACGGCCAAAGTGATTAGCGCAAACCAAGGTAATTAAGCAGGCCAGTCGGGCAGGGACTGCGGCTCCCTGCTCGCCTCCTCGCCAGTGCTGCCCAGCCCCGAGGGCCCTGGAGCTGCTGGGAGGGCTGGAGCCCCTCTGCTGTGGGGACAGGCTGAGAGAGCTGGGGGGGTTCAGCCTGGAGAAGAGAAGGCTCCGGGGAGACCTTCCAGCCCCTGCCAGTCCCTGAAGGAGCTCCCGGAAAGCTGGGGAGGCACGTCAGATGTGAGGCCCAGCACACGGTATGTGGGTTATGCACACAAAACCTATCTACAGATTATGTTAGCAAAATGCTTTATTACAAAAAATACTGGTAGGTTTAGTACTGGTTCGAATAATGTCAGAATAAAATACTGACCCCCCCCAACTGAAACCATCCTCGGATTCTGCAGGGCTTGCTTTTCGGAAATCAGCTGTGTGAGCTGAAGCACAGCTGTAGGGTTCAGGAGGAAACCTCCAAAACCACAGTGCGGAGCAGCGGAGACTATAATAAGACTTTACTATAGCAAGAACTGAAATGGACTGAAAAAGGCCCACCATTGCCTAAAACCAGGCACAAGTTTTAAAAGTATAAGGAGGGAAACCTTAAAAATTGAACAAAGTGAAATTTCACAGCATATAGGAACCCGTTAACGGTGTTCAGTGGGCAGCACAGAACCTACTGCAGAGATTACCAAAGACCACTTACTACTCCTGAACATGGCATTTAGTTTTTTACCCAAAGGCACTTTTCCTGTGACAGAATAAAAGACTAAAGTAAGCCATTCAAACTTCACATTATTAAAAATGACATTTAGAAACTTCTACGTTAGCTTTTTAAAATCAGTTAAGAAATGAACCATCACTGTGCTCTTGGTTTATGCTTTTGCATTTGCTGAGAAATTATTTTCATTTATCTGCATAATGGCCAAGGCAAAAAAAGCAATTTGCTACAAGATTTTTTATCTAAGCCTTGCCAAAACCAAAGACTCATCTTTTCACCGAGGTGAAGCGAGCCAGCTTCTTCAGCTCCCACGTGCAGATGCAAAGTTGTGTGTTTTGTTGGGATGGTGTTTCAGGCTGGCGTTCAAACCCCCCGCTGGCACCGAGCCACTGATGCAGAGAAGGACGCCAGCGTCCAGTCCCCTCACATGCCGCCTAAGCGCTATTTGCTCTGTTACCATGTTTTTACTGAAACTCTCTCTAGCAGTTCTCAGTGAAGTGGGAAAAATCCAGTGACTCACCTCAGTGCTTACGTTCCACTCATCTGCTTCACCCTGCAGGCTGGCGCTAACGGGGACACACGTGTGTCTGGCCACCGGGCATCACAAGGGTAACAGCAAGCACAGGACTCCAGCACGTGCCACCTTCCAGGCCTCTGGAGCAGGGGCCCCCCCCAGCCCCCCTGACGGAAAGTGGCAGCGAACCAGTTCTTGAACCTTCCCACCACTGACACGGGACCTGGCGAGGGACAACACTGACACTTTCCCCTTCACCTCTGCACTGGAGAGGAGTCTCAGGCAGCAACAGCCCATTGTCTGCGTTCTAAAGGGCCCAGCAAGGTCAGGGATGTCACACATCCAGGTGCAAGGACAGCAGGAGCTGTGCCCTTGGTGACTGGGGACTAGCAGGACACAGCAACCCGCAAGGGAAGACCAGGAAGGTTTCTCGCAGGAACTCCTCCACCAGCGCTGAGGAGCACAACCGCTGCTCTGGGGGCACGGGGTGACAGTGACGCTCCAGGCATTACCAGAAGACAGACAGGTTTCCAGTCTACAGTTAAACATCTGGCAGAGCACGTTTATGTGCACCGGGGTCTTACTGCAGGGCCAAAGGATCATGGGAAAAAGCTCTGGGACGTCCTCTCTTCAACACCTCCATCCTGGGGACCACATCCAGCGTTGCGCGGCAGAGGCCGGACATGAGCTTACCTTCCCTATCCCTTTCATGTCCCAAGCCTGGAGAAAAGCAGTGGCCCCAGGCGTGAGGTACCGGAATTCTCTCTCACACCCATCAGAGACCGGACGCCTGGTCTTAAGGATGTTTCTGCCTCTTCACGGGACTTGAGGGACATCTGCTCGCCTGCTCGGGAGAGCAGCTGGGACTCACCTCTTGGTCTTGGTGCCTCCGCCAGCCGCGGAGCAGCCTCTCCACGTGAGGCGGGAGCAGCCCTTCACAAGACGGGAGCAGACAAGCGCTTTTCCTGAGTGTGGGGGAGTCGGGGGTTGGTTATTTTTGTTTTGCCTTTTTTAAAATAATTTTTTAAATGAACAGAAGGCTGCTTGTAACTCCCTTCAGCTCACTGCTGTAATGCTACAGCCAAAAAGCTTTGCAACACTTTTTGGCAGGGATTTTGTACAATAAAGGCTTGTGTGTGCAGACAACACAAAAACTACCTTACACAGCCATCAGCTAGCCCTAGGCCTAGCCCAAGAAGATGCTAGAAAAAAAGCTCACAAAGAAACTCCTGAAGGCGGACAGATGGGCTGAGAAAGGCAGAACTGTTTTCTCCGTGAGTGGGAGCACTCACTGCACCAGAGCATCTTTGCCGGCCAAGGAGTCTGGAGATGGGCAAAGCGGATGCCCAGGTAAACAACTGCTTCATAAAGGCTTCACACAAGGTGCAGAACACATCCCTGCGCCATACACTGCTGTCCTTTTGGCACTTATTTTTGGAAAACAGGAAGCTTATTGATTTGTTTGCAGAGGTGGCCAAAATGGTTCTGGGGAGACAGATGTCCTAATTCAGCACCGCATTTTAGCCTGCATGTTTTATATCACAGTCTTCCAACTGTTTTGAGGGAAACACATTTGACTCATTGTATGCTCTTACTGAGACTCAGCAGAAGGGTTTTTTTGGTGTTGAACTCCTCTTGTTTAACTTTGTTGTCGTTACAGAGAAAAGGGAAGCTCTGACCTCTCTTGCTGACATTCAGAAGACCACAATATGCACCAGCATGAACCAGGAAAACACGAGCTTGTGTGTTTTCCAATCTGCTCGTTCTTCTAATTCGACAATAGATCATCACAGTGTTTGCTGCAACAGATTAAAAGCAAACAGGAAGCAGAATCTGTGCAACGATCCCGCAGCTCGAACGTAATCTTCTACATGCAGACAACATTTTACCTACCAGCGACAACTCTGAACTCTTTTCTCCAGCACCAGAAGCAACAGATGACCACAAATTAATGCTTCTAGACTGAGGGAATCCAAGGGAAAGCTAGACCAATGCAAACCCAAAAAAATTAACCAACACAGTTTCAAAAGCTTGTCCATAGGTCACTTTGGTTAGTAAACCATTTGTACTCTAAATTTGGCACAAAGCTGTAGGCTGTTTGTTTTTTAAAGACTGCTAATCATTTCCGGTCACGTGTAAGGATGAAGATCCTTTCTACCCAACAACATGGGTTGAAGGGGCCGTAAATTACACTCATTGACCGGGTGTGAACACAACAGTTAGTTCAAAACGTGAAGTGACTCTCCAGCGGGAGCTGCTGGGCTGATGACCCACCTCTCCGCACACCGCAGGAGCAGGCCGGGCTGCGCTGCCTGCTCTTCCAGGTGACAAGAGACACAACCCCAGCCAAGTTAGCAGGTGACTGCCTGTTCACGTACCTGACAACATCAAGTCTCTGAGCTCTGCAGTAACCGACATGAAAAACTTTTAACATATGCAACAATAGCCACATAGTTCTGTCTTGCACATTTTCCAAGTTTTAATAGAGACAAAAGTGAGTCCATTGTACTTAAGACACTACAACGATTTCATTCTATTGCCTGTCCTGCTCCAATTACATTTCTCAGAGTACAGTATGGAGTAGAAGTTTGGTAGCTTTAAAATTAACAAGTGTGTGAAATCTGTAAGTAAAATAAGCAGCAGCAATATTTTGGGGGATTTTATCAAGAATAGCTAACTTTTAAGTAATAAATACATTCCAAGTTGTGGTTTTTGCTGTTCTCCTAGTTCATTGCCGTATGACTTGTCAAATTCTCATCCTAGGGTAAGATATCCTTAAGACTTTCCTGCCAGCCTCACACCAGAAGAGCCTCCTATCTCCACGTCCCGGTGCCTGTCACCTGTCCCCGACGAGAAGCAGTGCAAGCTGACAAGGTAGCTCGTCCTCCTGCCATGCGCACGGCAACCTCCAGAGTCCCCTGGGGAGCGTGTCAGGGTGTTTACAGACTTCGTGACCAGAGCTCTAGGAGAACAGCTGTGCTCTTATCTTCTGTTACCTTGAAGAAAGTGAAAGAGGGAGAGGTTACTGCAGGCGGCACGGAAGGGACCGGCATTAGCAGCAAGGCACACGCTCCGGGTTTCCTCTAAATATAGCCAGGAATTCTCCTGCTCCCAGCCGGCCCGGCAGGCAAAGCCAGAGTAGCTATAGCTTGGGAAGAAACTCGTCAAGTTAACAAAGCCAAAGTAAGAGCAGGAATTGTCTCCAAGATAGACATGATATGAATTTCAGTGATGGTAATAAATCTTCAGTCTCTGGCTTAAAGACTTTTAAGTCCCCATTCGGGGTGGGTTACTGTAGGTTAATCTGCCACGAGTCCCTACGGAGAGCGCCACGTGAAGAACATCTGCCTCCACTTTTCAAACACAATCTATGAAATAGGATTATTTTCCCCTTGAGAGCAAGCCGTACAGAAGCTTTCCTAAGTACCTGCAACTGCTCAAGACATTGACTGCTGCCGCAGTGCCCCAGTCACTGTTAATGCAGAGGCAGAGCAGCCCCACCACCTTCTCCTGTTGCCCTCAGAGGGAACAGACACCCCCTTTCCCCTTGGCCCCCCGCCGCAGGCTCCCCTTCCCTCCCCGGACCGCTGCTCCTTGCTGGCTGCAGAAGAAGCATTTGTGGTGGCAGCACCACGGAGCCCTTGGGACAGCCAGCATCTCTCGAAGGACCACGCACCGCTGTGAAGGTGGCCGTACCCAAACACATCAGAGCATGACCAACCAGCCTTCAGGCAACGAGGGCAGGCGAGATGCTTGTTCCAAATTCAGAAGTGCAGAACAACGCACTCCAAATCACAGCTACCAAGAGGTAAGGAGGCTGCCCAGGCTTGATGCCACGCTGCTGTCAGCGGGCGCCTCGCCAGGTACCAGCCATGAAGACTGAGGGCAGTGACAGGCTTGAAAAGATACGTCTACGGCAGAGGGATGTGCCTGTCGAAACAACAAACTACTAAGACAGAAGTCCTCATCTGTACCCCTGCAGGCAAGAGACACTTGCACTGGCCCTGCAAGTCAGGTTACAGAGTGGAAGCCTTGCAAGAGTTCAAAGGGAGCATCCGTTTGTCTTCAAGACCAAGTGGAGAAACCAGAAGACACATGAAACAACTCAGTGATACAGAAATGAATGAAAAAATGGCATGGAGATCCACACTTACACTTTTCAATTGCAAAAGCATTGTTGCACCACACTTCAAAGGCAATTCAGTTTGAGCCAGTTCAAAAGTGTGACCGTCCCTAACACGTCTGTGTCAAATCAACTCACGTGGACCAGTCAGAACCACAGGACACAGGCTCAAGTCCTTGCTCCCGACAAACAGGATTAATGCTACAAAGCAAGAGATCAAAACCTTTAAAACCCCCTCACAGTTTAGGCTGGTGACTTGCAAGTACAGAGCACAATAAACCAAGAATGCCAGCACCAAACGCGGGAAGATGATCACATTTCCAATGCTGCTGAAAGTGCAGCAGCACCTCTTCTGCAGCCATGGAACCAAAGCGACACTGATTCGCCCCGAGTCAGCACCCAGAACGACCTTCAGTATTGCCCATGCAGTGAGACCCCAAGGAGCTGAGTTAACACACCACAAGCCTCTGCCCCAAGGCCTATATTCCAGAGAAGGACTGCAAGCAGGTTTCATAAACTCCTTCAGTATTTGGCAGAATCATCCTGCTCCTAAGAAACCGGAATGTCTCACGACAAGGCTCTATTACCTATCATTGACAAAGTATAAATTTATACTTAATCCTGCAGGAGAATCTATTCACTTGCCTTCTGATGAATGGCGAGATTTTCAAGAGCACACAACAACTTCACTTGCAGGCTTATTATCTTACACCTATCAAAGCCTCAGTGAGGTCCATGGACTCGGCAGAATATCCCTCAAATGGTTTTTGCAAAAAGCAGACCCTTTAGAGACAGATTACAGACTGAGAATATTTGGTCTAAACAGGAAAAACTGCATTTCCTCGTTGAGGAGGTAACAGCAAGCCCTCAGGCTGGTTTTATTCTTTGTGATTTTCAGACTTGGAGGAAGGAAGCATCAGGACAGAAGCACGCTGCCAAACTGCCTCCCAGGGAGGGCTCCTGCCTGGGCCAGAGGCTGCCCCGGCGCAGGGACCGGGACGAGGTGAACGGCAGCAGCTCCCCGAGACCACCTGGGGGCAAGGACCGGGCATTCTCTCCTCTGGCAGCAGAAAGTTGCTGCTACCAGCAAAATGGCAAACTGCTTTCAAGCAGCTGATGCTCCACATCTCGAAATGTCGACACCTCACTACCCTGCTGAGTGCTGTGTGCCTGCGGGCAGGCGGACGGGCACTCGTCCCCAGCCTGGGGACATGGAGCTCCGCAGCCTGGCTCAGGGCAGAGGCTCGCGTGTCTGTTCTGAGCAATCCTTAAGCAGACCCAGGAGTTTTCAACATGTGTTCAAAAGAAGCAACACAGAGACAGTCACTCATACACTCTCACTTTGTTGTTGGAAAACTTCAGAGATTTCTGTTAAAAAAAAAAAAAATCTTCAAGACAGAGCAGCAGCTTGAACACCCCATTCTGGCCATTGCCGTAGCCTCGACACACAGGAGTGATGAATACATAACTGACCGACTGACTCAGGACAACGGCATGAGCTAGCAGCCTGCATGCTAAGCTGTGTGTCGAAAGAAAAGCCAAGAAAGCTCTCCTGAAGCCAAGTGCTTATTCATAGTAAAAAAAATGAAGTTTTGGATCAAATACAGTCATTCACAAATTCAGTTTAACAGCTGGAGCAGAGCGCAGAAAGCTGATTTATCTTCCGAGATCACTGCATCCCGCGTGTGCTGATGCATGGGGACCCTGCTCCCACCAGCTCTGCCCTCTCAGGAGACTCGCGCTTTGACCCTTCAGGCAAGACAGGCGTAGGACTCCCCCAGCACCCCCCTGCAGCACGGGGAGCACCCAAGGCCCTGCACATTTTGTCTTCATGAGAGTTCCAGGTGCAGCAGGAAGGGTTCCTGCCTGTCCTGGTGTGCCGCTGGGCATCCAGGGCTGCGCCACCACCACCAGACACTCACAGACAGCTCCAGGTGAAGACCAGGAGACTTGCTGGAGTGCAAGCCGGAGTTCAGAACCCATCTCTTTCAGCCAGTTTCTCTGGAGAGCCCCGGCCCCTCTGCCGTCACAGACCAAGCCCCCTTACCCTGCGCATCCTGGCAGGTTGGGAGGCGACGGCAGTGAGAAGCCTGCTCGTTTTCTCCACCCAAGCAGCTTATTTTGAGGAATATTTTCTAATCATAATACAATTACCAGCATGCTGTAATTGAGCATCGCCAGATCAGTCTTCCTCCAGACATTCCCCTCGGAGGATGTACAGCGAGGCAGCCCTGGCTCAAGCTCAGGAGGATCAAGTGGTCGCATCTTCCTGCAGGCCTGGGAGGAGGTTCGGGGACGGGGAAACCAGGGGGCTCTGATAGGCAGCTGAGCGGCTCCCGCAGCGCCCCGCTTCCAAAGGCAGGACCTGATTCACAGCCTGAGTCGCCAGTGGAATGCAAGGGGAAGGACAGAGGGGCCACTGCTGGCAGCGGTCCAGGAAAAAGTCCTTCCTTCCCATGCTCTCCTCCTGCGGGGTGAGTGGGGGTTACCAGATCGCAGCCGGGACCCCCATCCCCAACCTGCCAGATGGGGCTTTGGAACCGTCCCCAGCTCCCAAGGCATCAGCATCCAGCTGACATGAAGAGCCCAGCACCCATGTTCTCCAATATTAAACTCTAACATTCGAGCATCTCTATGAAAAATCCTCTATCAGGTTCGAGGGTTTTCTGCTTCGAGAAAGGGCTGCTTTCTGCATGAAGAAAAGGCTCAAGTTATTGGCTTGAATCAAAATAGAGCAAGTCATCATTCATAAAGGAAGTTAAACCAGTAATTTTGCTACAATTAATTTCTTCAACTGCAGAGAACACACAGGAGATATGCTTTATAAAGAAAACAAGTCTGTCCGATCCTACAATAGCAAGAATCTAATGCAGATTAAACAGGAACTGGCATGTCAGTTAAAAGCATTCACTCCTTCAGAAATAATCAACTTAATGAAAAAAAGCCTTCATTAAAAAATTGCCCAGCTCCTCATTTCCAGGGAGACACGCATACCCAGTGCCCAAGGATGATTGTGTGACTAGTGCTGGGCCGCTCTGGAGCTCGTGGGGGAATGGCTCGGGCACGAGATGCTGGGGAGCATTTGTGACCCTCTTGCTGAGGCGAGACAAGTCGCGTTGGCTTGCACGGGCAGAGGAGCCACACAGACCTTCGCTCCACGCCGCATCTGCGGGAACCCGGGCACAAAGAGCTTTCTGCTGCCCACAGGCAGCGGGACCCAGCCCGGCAGCCTTGGGACCAGCAGAGACCCAGCCCTTGCCCTCACCCACCAGATGGATGTCCATCCCCACCGGCGCACACCACAGGATCCCAGCCTGCTCCTGCTCCGGGGCAGAGACGGCACCAGGAGAAGCAAGAGAGCACTTTCCAACTGATTGAAGAGCCATTGAGGTGGAAGGACTGAAGGTATGAAGAGCACAAGCACTCCAGGAGTTGAGACATTAAGCCCCACCTCTGTCATCACTGCCGGACGCGAGAAGCCCATTTCAGATGTGCATAATCTCAGGATGTGCGAGTTCGTAAACTAGCTAATGCACAGCCCACATATTCTGTAAAGGTACATACGGAGTGCAAAACAGATGCATCAAGCAGATTTTAAAAAAATAAAGCAGGCAGCAGCTCATCCTCATCCAGTTTGCAGGATACAGGCAAGCAGCTTCCTCGAGTCTTCTATTAGGCTGAAGTTCGAGTGTGTCACTCAGCCCACACACTCCCATTGACCCCGATCCCAGTGTCGGCGGTGGGGACTTGTGGAAAAAACAAAACATGTATCAAGGCTGAAAAACAAATCTGCAAGTTTTTCAACATTTAGGAGTCTTCACATCAATTTTTGGATTCAAAGTCTTACCTTTCACACCTGAGCGTTAAAACAGGAAATGTCTGTGTCACCCCGTTGTGTCACCAGACCTCACGAGCCAAGTAGCTGCACGTGCCATTAACAACACACGGCTATTGCACGAACGTTGTGTTCATTCCTCTCCTCCAGAGGAACAAGCACCCTTCACTATACTGAGCTATCCCCGTTCCCAAAAATCCCCTCTTCCTTCTTGGCCCAAAGCAGCCTTTCTCTATGTGCAACTCAGAGGTGCTCAAGAGTTTGCAAATATCTGCTTAACCGCAACAGGAGCAGGCTGAAGGTTTGAGCCCTACCCAGAAGGCAGGAGGAAGCCCTCAGGAGGGCTTTGGGCTTTGCCCCCTGGGCTGAGCAGTGCTGCTCGCTCCAACCCGCGCGTCAGCTGGCCCTCTGACCGACCCTCATCCTGCCCAACTCGCCCTGCTCGCTGCGGAAAGGGGAACTGTAGCCGCAGTTTAGACACCTGCATTTCTGTCTACAAATGAAACAAGTACAGAAATGCAATTCGGGAAAAGCTGCAGAAATGTCATTTTTACATCATTTGTAAAAGCTTTCAAAGAAACAAGTTTCCAGGCTCTTCTTCCAGACATCTCACCACATAAGACACAGCACGTCTCTCCCGGCCTGGGAAGCAGAGCTGCTCTGCGGAGCCTGGCCCCTGCCCACTCCTCTGAAACCTTGAGGGGGGGATCCTGCCCCTCTGCTCCACTCTGGGAGACCCCCCTGCAGCGCTGCCTCCAGCTCTGGGGCACCAACAGCAGAAGGACACGGAGCTGCTGGAGCGGGGCCAGAGGAGGCCCCGGAGATGCTGGGAGGGCTGGAGCCCCTCTGCTGTGGGGACAGGCTGAGAGAGCTGGGGGGGTTCAGCCTGGAGAAGAGAAGGCTCCGGGGAGACCTTCCAGCCCCTGCCAGGCCCTAAAGGGGCTCCAGGAAAGCTGGGAAGGGACTCTGGAGCAGGGAGGGGAGCCATGGGACGAGGGGGAAGGGTTTTACACTGACAGAGGGGAGATTGAGATGAGATGTGAGGCAGAAATTGTTTGCTGTGAGGGGGGTGAGCCCCTGGCCCAGGTTGCCCAGAGAAGCTGTGGCTGCCCCATCCCTGGAGGGGTTCAAGGCCAGGTTGGACGGGGCTTGGAGCAACCTGGGCTGGTGGGAGGTGTCCCTGCCCAGGGCAGGGGGTGCCACTGGGTGGCCTTTAAGGTCCCTTCCCAGCAAAACCAGTCTGTGATTCTGTGATGAAAGCACCCATTGCCCCAAGCCCCTGACGCAGACCCCACCGGCACTGAGCACACAGGCTAGTGTCACAGCAGAGGGACACCCACCCTCTGCCGACTGCGGGCACCCTCGGCTAAGCACAACTAGAGGCCCAAAGCTTCAGATGGGGCTTGGAGATCCTCAGTCCAGAGAGGAGTCTGCTGTGCTTCCAAGGGAGTCATTAAGCCCTTTGGTTGATACGAATCTCCTTCGGCAGCTGAAGTTACAGCTCATGTAAGCAGATCGCATTCTTGGGCATCTGTGCAGCTCGTTTGCAGTTAGAAATAGCACAATGTATGGCCTGCTGGCATTTCCAAAAAATATGCCTGGGAGCAGAGTGGAGGGAAAGAGGGGCAACAGATGGCACCAACAGGGAGAAGCAGCACGGATCTAGATGTCTCCAAAGGCAGTCGCAGGGGTCACAAGCCAAATGTGCAAGCGTTTTCGGGAACAGGAAAATCAGCAGGACGCCACCAGACGTGCAGCTCCAGACACCCAGCGCCGGGGCACACAAGTATGCAGCGCAGTCTATTTTAGACTTGTTCTCCTACTTTGTATTAGTATGCAGGGACGCTGAGTGCAAGCTGTTTGGAGGAAGACTGAGAAACAGTAATTAAGTTGGATGCTTAGTTTTAGTTGACTGAACCATCTACAAACCACGCCAAGAAAAATCTCAAGCATTCATCTTCTGGGCTGAAATATTTCACGTGACCAGGCAGGTGTTTTTAAAAATTTAGCTATCACGGCAATCAGCACCACAACTTTATATAAAGTTATATCACCTTTTGTGCCACTGGTGGAGCAGAAAAGAAGGGGGAAAAGGAAAAAGTGATTTACGTTGCTCCATAAACTGCTGGCAGGCAGTACTGGCTACATGCACATACAAAGCCCTGAACATCTTTGAAGGTGAAGTCATAACCCAACGTTCCAAATTTTACATTAGAGCTTACTATATATAGCAAGTATGCAATAAGCTTTGATTTTGCTGTACATAGTAGCAGTGTGCTTTTTGTGATGAATGGCTAAATGTACTGATACTGAGGGTCTATTAAGCTAACAGCAGTAAAATTAAAACCTTCAAAAGCCAGTATTTTCAAGTTTAATGCTTTCACAGCCACAGCTTGGGGGTAGAGAGGATAAAGAAAAGAAGAATAAAGGATTTTCCAGACTGAAAAAGCAACTGAACATACACACTGTAAACTTGTTTCATGCAGAGATGTATATGAAAATCTACAAGCAGTTGTTAGAAAAAGTTTTACTGCACGAAAGGGCTGTTTGCAGGGGGGGGAGACCTGTCCTGAGGAGCTATTCGGGAGGGTGACAGAGCAAAGGGACCCAGCCTTGTGGCACCGCAGGGGTTGCTCAGGCTGCCGAGGCCCCTGCACAGACCAGCACCCTCACCATGCAGCGCGGCCGGAGCAGCACACGCTCCTCAAAAATCCCCTGACCCCCCCACATGATGCGTTCCCTGGAGCAGGGACAGGGTGACCTTAGGAAACACAGGTCTCCTTCCCTCTCGCGCCCCATCCGTGGCAGAGCTGGAGCTGTGGCCCCATCCGCCACTCGTCCCCACCACCACGTGTGACACCAGCCCCAAAGGGTCCGTTCCTGCCAGGTGCGGGGGTTCCCCTCCAGAGCAGCAGCGTGCTCAGCATGATGCATCGCATCTCTCCGGCTGCTGAACGCAGCGCCCTGGGTATGGCAGCAAACCTACGGTTATAAAACCAGAAATAAGCTGGGGTGCTCGTCGCTGCGGAAGACAACAGAAGAGCAGTTGTTTGGCTCAAGCAATTTGAAGTTCAAGTTTAAATATGACATTATCAGGGAAGTGAACAGAAAGCAAAATGCAAAAGCACAAGAGATTTTCTTATTCCCAAGACAAGAAGTCGAGGCGGGAGTGCCGAATCCTGCAGGACCAGCTCTCGGAGCAGGTCCCGCACCCCGGCCTACTGCCCTGCCAGAGACAGAGGTGCTCAGCACGCCGCAGGCAACGCTCCAGCGCTCACAAGACTTTTCTGACTGTCTGAAACAATTTGGGGACAAGAGATCCGAAGGTGACATGGGTGATGGATGATGGGTGTCCCACCAGGCCCACAGCATGGCCTCGCGAACAGTGACACAGGGAAGGCGGGGGAAGCAAAGCCCCCTCTGTCGGGATGGACTGGAAGGAGGGCTGTCCCTTGCGCGTCAGGAGCTGACTGCACGGGCAGCCACCCCTTCCCACCGGGAGCTCGGCACTGCCCCGGGCAAATGGCACCGAGATGTCCACCCTGGTGACACGACCGTGACTCCCTGAACACCAGCCTCAGCTGCTTCTGGCCTTCTCCCGGCAGGCATGGTGGTGTGCCAAGCTGTGCCCCTGCCCTCCGGCCATGGCTCTGTGGCACCAGCACCCCAGACCCCCCTTCAGCTCCCAGCCCTGGGCAGCAGGGAGAGAAGCAAGCGACAGGAGCCATCCCAGGGAGCAGCAACCCAACCGCACGTCCCCCAGGCACCCCAAGCCGGCAGGAGGAAGCAGCACTGTGAAGCGAGAGCAGCCAGACCATGGCCTTCCTCTGACTTCCCAGCCCTCAGATGGGTTTTCCTTATGAGAAAGGCAAACGTCCTTCAGCCTGGGCTAGGGGCAACCAGTCTTTGTGCTCAATGCAGCCATGCGGAAGGATCGGGACACCCCCCGGCTCCCACCCTGTGGGACAGGGCTGCCGACACAGCACAGGGCCAGGTCAGGCTCTGTGGGGAAGTATCAGGGGAGTGCCAGGATGAGGGGGAATGGTTTTAAACTGAAAGAGGGAAGATTTAGCCTAGATATAAGAAGGAAATGTTTTATGCTGAGGGTGGTGAGCCCCTGGCCCAGGTTGCCCAGAGAAGCTGTGGCTGCCCCATCCCTGGAGGGGTTCAAGGCCAGGTTGGACGGGGCTTAGAGCAACCTGGGCTGGTGGGAGGTGTCCCTGCCCAGGGCAGGGGGTGGCACTGGGTGGCCTTTAAGGTCCCTTCCAATCCAAACCGTTCTGTGATTCTAAGCAACACTGTCCATTACCCTGGCACTGCCAGAGCCTTGAGTCTGGTCACAGTCATCTTCTGCTAACAGCAGAGGCCCGTGGTCATAAAAGCACGACGAGCGGAGTTTAACCAGTGTCTGGTGCTGTAAAACCAGGTAAGAATAACTCACCAAGCGCAGGCTGCTGCGCAGACACCTCGGCAGCACGGGCAGTGCGCACAGCGGCTCTCTGTACGTGAGACACAAGCAGAAGCTACAAAGCGCTATGAGAATATGGGCATTTTTCTCCTGGCACTACTCTGAACTAAGTGTCTTACAAACATGACTTCTACAGGTTGCTAGTCTGCCTGCTGTTTTTCCAGAAACCTTATTTTACTAGTCAGTTAATGACAGCATTTTAATAATGTATTTTCTTTGCAAAAACCATACAAAACCAGAATAATAAAAACATTAAATGATCATACCAGCTTTCCCAGCTCAAACCAAGCTTTTTTAAAAAAAAAAATCCAATTGCTTCCAGTTTTATATGCATCCACAAGTTACCTGAATTGTTTGTGCATTTTTTCCAGTGATTACCCTCCATGCTTTGCAGAACAGCATCACATGCCAGCAGACAAAAAGTTTCACAACAGAAAATGCCAACAGCCACAACCTGCCATGCCCAGGGTTCGCCCGAGCGGCGTTAGCAGAGTGCTGCTGCCAAAGGCACCTGCTGGACCCTGTGCTAACCGTAACGAGCCCTCGTGCAGCTGCCGGTGAATAAGAGCACCACGGATTTCGCAGCAGCGAGGTGCAGTACGACCAGCCAGATGCCTGCTCTCAGAAACTACTTTAACAGACAGGAGGCTGCAGTGCCTCGAAAAGGCCTTAAAGCTTCCAGGTATTTAACCATAATTCAAGTGTCATTGTGGTCCTATGACTCAGGAATTGCAAACATCAGTGAAAAATTAAGTTACACCCTTCAGGAAAGAACAGCTGATGAACGACTGATGGAAACATTTCAGTTCCACCGCAGGGAAACTGAAGGAAAGCGATAAAATTCAATCCTCTTGAATGGAGAGAATTAGGTTCAGGGCAAGTCTCTGAAATAGTGCGTTGTTTTATAAGTGATGTACCAGAACACTAGACATGCTGCTCTGATGGGAATCTAAGTGTGACATGCGGAACACAGGAAGTTGTTTTGTTCTGCTTTTTGAGTTTTGAGCAACTGCAGTTGTTATCCTACTATCATGTCATCTCCGGCGAGGCAGGCTGTGCTGGCAGCTCACCTCGGACTCACGGCAGAAAGCCACCTGTGGAAAGCCAGCTGAAGGAGGGTAATGAGATGGTGCTATGCCTTAAATGTATCTATATACCCATATACACAGAGGTTTGGCTGAAGAGCACAGAGGGAAGGAAGGGTCTGGTCTAATCCAGCACATCCCATCGTTGTCTTCTTATCCTTCTCAGCATCTTCTTTCCCCCAGTTTACAAACCTGCTCCACCCCTTCTGCTCGGCACCTATAGCTCAGATGTCCGCTGTGGCTTCAATAACCCAGGTCTCCTTCGGAGCAAGTGCTTCTTTTCCTTCTTGAGGCCTTGCCCTACAGCCTTTCACACCGCATCTCCCGGCCAGGTCTTACCATTAGCACCACATCTGCAGTGGTCCTACTGATAGGAACAGACAGCATTTTCCTTAGGCTAACGCGTGATGGGCAAGCATCCTCCCATTTTGACTTCCAGGTCTGGACTTTTTGCTCCTCTTGGCCACACGCTTTCCTATTCCTCATGGACTGACTGGCATGGCCAATCTGACCGATTTGAAGCATGAGGTGCTTCTTCACCCTGCCCCTTCTCCTCCCCAGAAGCCACCAGACGTGGCATACCAGCCCACAACAGCAAAGACCGCTGTCAGTAACGGTGAGTTCTGGTCTGCTAAAGCTGGCCCAAACTGCACATACAGAGTGAGGACAGTTCCAAAGGATGAAGCTTTGCTGCTCCTTTAAATAGAGCACTGTTCGTACAGGAGTGATGAATTTTGACCACGATTCTCTTGCTGGTGAGGACAGCGTATTCTGGGCCCCGGGTTTATTTATACTCCAGATCTAGCTAATAGGAATTTGGGTCCAATCCAAATGCTTTTGATATAATAAAGTCTTTAGCCAGAGTTAAGTAGCATTTGAAGGTGCAAGATCAAGGATGAAGCTTAAATGCTGCTGCTGCCATTAGACATTTTTACTTGCTCAAGTGTCCAGTTGACCAGACACCTTGAGCACACAGGATGAATATGCCACGCTCTGATTGTTTACAGGCTTGCTGTGATGGAATAACAGCTCAAGCAAAGCAAGTCCTTCATCACATTCAAGCAAGTGGTCAAGTCCCGTGACAGAGGGTACAAAAAAAAATAAAAATCCCCTTTACCCCCCTCAGGATTACGTGAGCACTGAGCACTATAGTCCCACTGCATTAAAACAGCTTAGATAGAGAAGAACAGACAGGCTACAGCAGGAGTGGTAGTGGCTCGTGTACGCCCAGGCCTTCTAGCACAAAAAAAGAGCAGAAAAATTTAGGGGATGACATAATGAACCACAGCGTATAAAGCAAGATCTTTAATTATTAGGAAGAATCTTCTTGTCAGTTACGGTTTTCAGACCCCTTGCTAACATATCACAGATGAAGTTTTGTCTAGATAGCGACAACCAGAAAGTTGTAAAACGATTCTAGATCTTATTCAAGTTGCTGGAGTTTTCCCATGGGCTTCACTGAGGGCAGCATAGTAGGCAGCATCAACTGAAATTACAGATGGTATTTATATTCCCGGTCACACCACATCCTGTATTTTTAGGTACCAAATTTTCATCCTGAGCAAAGTTTTGACTGTTTGATGAGAAAGGGAGTCCCATCCCCGCCCATGCTTGCAACCAGTAAAAGCAAAATGTGGAGGCATTACAGAGAATCAGCTCCCACCTTGACGTTCCCACCCTCCGCCCTCAAACAAAGAGCTTGCAGGTGAAGCCCAAAAGAATTTAATTTGATGATCCGGGCCATTCCTCAGCAATGCACCAACTTTTCAGACACAAGCCAAACCCCAAGTGCTGTGAGAAACACTGAAATACTGTTCCCCAGTTAAAGGCAAATTTTCGTACAACCATTTTGAAAAGCCATAAAGAAAGTGCCTTCATAAGAAATCCATACCAGAGGGGTTAGAGAACTGCAGGGGAGCAAAGGGCCTCCAAGGGCCCTGAACTGTTAAGGGTAACTGCTGGGCATCAGTACCTCAATATGATAAATATAATCTCAATTCCAAGAAGAGTTTTAGTTCTTTGAACCAAGAGATATTTCAAAGAAACTGGAAGTCTAGGAGCCATTAGCCCTCCAAGCACACAAGATTAGTTCTGACACAAACAAAGTATCCTCAATACTCGCTACACCCTGGCTGTAAAGGGTGCTAAAACACGACTACAATTTTATTACCTCTTTGAACAAGTAATGCTTGGTTTCTCACGATGTCAACTGCTTGTACTCCCCCCTGGGAACAGGGCTCCAATTCCCCATGGTCCCCCCAAAGGTTTGGAACAAAAGGCTCTTATCACCTCTGAAGTTACCACCACCAACTAACAGACAGGCATTTAATTTTAAAAAATTGTCAACCTCAGTTTTTAAGGAAAAATAAATGCAAACAAACAGTGGAATGTTGATTAAAAAACACAAGAGGCTTTTCGTGGGAAGCATTTGTTCAGCAAGCACTCACCTGATACTGGAGGCAAAGTTATGTCTCAAACTGCGTTAAGAGATCTCTTATTTCTGGAGTCAGATGCTCTACTGCTTTTGCAGCTTCTGTGATAGCTTTCCGATACATCCCTTTCTTCTTGCGATTAAATCTCAGTTTGAAAAACTCAGAGAAAGGAGAGAGTTTTGAAACAGATAAGAACGACGTTGTTGGAGAACCAAACCATGACACCTTCGCTTCTCGCCACGAAGGTTCCCCATTTTCCTTTTGGCTAAGGTTTATGTCAAGAACACGTGCTGGCCACCATGGAAAACCATGAATTTTACCCCAAACAATATCCCCCACTGAAACAGTTCTTCCATCTTCTGTGACACATTTAGACACACTTTGGGTATGCAGTCTAACTGTCAGCGGCGGCACAATTTTACGCTCATCTTTTGAGGACGAAGAGACAGATGCATCATCACCAGGCAAAAAGTCACACAGTTCTGGTGATGTTACTTCTGAACTAGAAGACTTGGATTCATCTAGACTGTCATTACTACACACTGATAAACTAGAAGAATCTGCTTTTCTTTTACGATAATTCATAAGGAAAGCCAGGTTATCATGTCCATCTTTACCTTGGGGAAATCTTTTAAAGTCATCGTCTTCACCTGAACTCCCTGATGATATCTCAGCTAAACTTCTGTCTGTGGACTCATCATTGTAAAATGCGCCGGGATTGGACTCCCTGCTGTTCTGTAGGACATTTATTTCGTCAATAAGTTCTGCCTTATAAATTGAAACACTCTGACCATCATTTATGCGATGGGGCTTCAGCCGTATCTTTGGGGGTGGGACATCCGCACTGGAATGCACCGGCCGCGTGAGCTTCAGTTTTGGAATGGAAGCAAGCTGGCTGCCTGCTGACTTGTCCATTAAACATTTGGTTTCTCGACACCGTTCAGGGTCTCTGGTCTCCTCTTGGTCCTCCCCTCCATTCTGCAATATTCGCTCTGGACAAAACGGTTTGACTGAGCCATGAACCCGGGAGGGGATTTTGACAACTTCGCCTTTCCCCTGTGGAGTACTGTAGGATATTTTTATAACTGGCGTTCGATGTACTAGTTCCCCAGAAAACTTGTCATCCTCTCTCTTTTCTCTTTTGTTCCTCTTCTCCGTGTAGTCGGAGTCACTATGCTTTTTCTGCTCTTTGTCCTGAATGCTTAGCTTCCTCCTGGTTTTAGCGTTCTGCCTAGCTGTGTTTGCATCCTCGGGGTTCAGAGTGTTTTTACATTTCTCACAGAGCACCTGCCTTGGCCGCAGCCTGATGGTGCTCATGATAAGCCTTCCTGGGTCTCTGTTCCGTGACAAACGCCTCCTCGTCCTCTTTATAGTCCGTGGCGGTGGCTGAGGAACCCACTGGTTGTATGTGTGCCGCAGCCACAGCGGGCGAGGAAAGGGAGCTCCCTCGAAGTAGGGGGGGTATGGAGGAAGGCTGCCAGGCGGCGGGGGGGGCAACAGGGGGGGTACTTGCTCATCCCCGCTTCCTTTGGGAGGCTTTTCACCAGCGGGCTGCAGCTCTGTCTCACCCTGCACAGCACCTCTGCCATCAGCATCTCGGCCATCAGCAACTCCGTTAGCGCAAGCGTTGGCAGGAGGGTCCTCGTGCTTGGGGAAGGAGGACGGGAGACAAAACAATCCGGACCTAAAACAGGGCGAGAAGGACAGGGAAGGAAAGAGACAAAGAGGCAGGATGTTTGAAAGGTGTTTCTCTGGGAAGACTGCGCATAACAAACATGCTATTTAAAAAAAAAAAAAAAAAATACAAAACAACCACCATCACCCCCGCAACCCTCTGACACCTTCCACATACTAAGAGCACAACATTTTTCCCTTGATTTTTAAAACAAGGCAGTCAATTCTGCCACTGAAAAAAATAACAGCATTTCAAAATTTAGGAAAGGTGTCCTACTCTTCTGTCAGAAAAGGAACAGAGATCAAAATCTCTATTTCCACAAACTCTTTGCACAAAGTTTTGCTCTAAGAAATCTCATAAAGCAGTTTATTTTACCAGCAGGCTGGTAACGCCACGAGGAGGGCTGTGATACAGATTATGCAAGCCTGCTGGGAGCTATTGAACTTCCTTTCTTCATGCTGTACTTGCCTGGCTGATTTTTCAGCTTCTCATTCAAAATCTGAAAACCCGACTTGGACGGATAACTTGCACCTTCAAGGCACAGGTTCACCAGCACACAGCTCTGCTCCTCTGCCCCCGCTCTTTCCATATACGATGTTATTTGTTAAAATAAGGAATACACTACTATTTCAGAATAGCAAGATTAAGAATGATGATGTACTACTGTCCAACGCCAAGTCTCACCACAGGCTACCAAAGTCTGCATACAATATCTTGCACAGATACTGGCACAAGTAAATCCTCTGAAACACCTAACTGTGATTCATGTCTCTGGGTTTCTGCACCAGAATTTGTGCCCTTGGCCTGACATTAGAAATATTATGCTAACACAGCACTTGGACAAATATTTGTCCTGAAACACCAACTCAGAATGGGCAATGCTCGCTATCTTGACTTCCAGAGAGAATTCTGTAGAGAGTACACCATTAGTGACGTGTTTCAGCTTTTTAATAACAAAACACTGCACGGGTGAGCCACAAAGAAGCCGGAGAGATGGAGAATAGTGACAGACCAAACACTAGTTTTGGTTTAGGACGCTCCACTCCCCATTGCCCTCCTCGCTAGTCACCGTCTTCCTTCCAACCACGAGCAAGGGAGGAGTTTCTTGGTGGTGTCACAGAGACAAGGACTTTGGCAGCTGTTACACAGAAGGGCACTGAAGAGAAACTGAACGCCTCCACTCAGTCACACATCCCCTTATCAAGGGGATCACAATGTCACCACCGCCGTGGGCTCGCCGGTGGAGAGGAACCTCCTCCTTGCACCCAGGCACCTGGCTGCCAGCGCCTTCCCCAGCTCTGTGCTCCAGCCACATGGCTTTGCTGTGGGAGGGACCCTAAAGCGAGGTCTCTCCTTCCCACAGGAGCATCAGCAGAAAGCAGCGTTACCAAAGGTCATCAACCATCCGAGATCAGAAACAGAAAAAGAGCGGGGGCCTTTTAAACATACCACAGGAGAATGGGGAACATGGATCCCATTTAATATGGCATTAATCCACTGGCTTCATTCTCCTTCTCTCAGACAACTACAGGCTGCATCTCTCTCACCTGATTTCCATGAAGACTCCCACCAAGTTTAAAAATAAAGCTTGTGTAAACTAGGCAAGCAGGAATTAGTCTGATTCTGGTACCAAGTCACTGCCCTTCTCTAACTGAAATAAAAAGAATCCCTGCGTTATCGGGACCCTGAATCAAAGTCCTTTCCCATTATCCAGAGTGCAAGATGCAGGAACTGCCTGTTTAGATAACAGTTTAGCTTAATTGGGAAGCTCCAAGTTCGAACGCTAGTGAGTCAAGAGGATTACACTGTTAAAACCGCATAATTTGGAACAAAATGTTTTTGTTCTAAGAGGGGTTTTTTTAAACCGAGACAACTGAGAATGTAGGTGTCTTTCAAACAACAACCAAGAGAGCAAGTACAGTTTGTACAGCCAAACAAAGATGTCAGCACCGTTCATAAAACAACTGAAGTGGTATCATTTTTGAAGCTCTAGCTATAAATTTTGGTTATTTTATACAGCGAGATTGTCTAATTTGGTCACACCAGAAATACGAACAAGTCTTCTGTCCCTCGTGTGGACGCAAGTCCAGCTCCCTCTGCTCCCGCAGGCGAGCCCAGACCTTCCTGCTCCCCACAGCCTGGCTCGGAGCAGCAGGGCCGTCACAGCCACTTCCTTCCTGAGGATCCGCCGTGGCACCAAGCATCTCACTTGGCAGAAGCGAAGCACTCAAAGGTTAACTCCACGGGATGACGCATGCTCATAAAGTTAACATTTCAGCAAGTCCTAGCCCTGCTAGGTTTGAACCAGCCCACCCTGCCACAGCATCACAGACCCTAGCCTGACGGCAGCCCATGGGTCAGTGCCATCCCCAGGGAGCGCAGCGGGGCGGGAAGCCAGCGTGCCTCTGCCCAGGTACCTGTGCCCCGCTGCCACCACACGGCCCTGGACAAAGGCTAAGCTGGAGTGCAGTGGGACAGGGGGCAGCCGGGGCCCTCGGCAGCCCTCCCACTCTGCCTGGCGAGGGGACACGGGGACACCAGGGCGCACACCAGCAGCTCATGACACGTGCATTGGAGAAGGACAGTGGCTCTTAAGCCATTTTAGCTGGAAGCCTTTTAAGGTAGGGTCCTGCTATTTTACACTTGGTACAAAAATACAAGGAAAATGTCCAAACAATGATGAAGAGTCCCCCAGCAGCAGGGGCTCCTCACCCAGACTCAATCATCAGGCTCCACTTCCACAGCTCTTCAGCCCAAAGATGCAGCAGCACCAGCAGCCTGAGAGAAAATACACCACTGCCTGGTCCAAGGGATTACACCAACTGGACAGGCTGAACGACAAAGCGGCTTAAGACTCATTTTCCACAGCAGCGGCTCCCACATGGCCAGGTAGCAGCTCTGGCAGGGAGGGCCACGGCCAGGCAGGGACAGATGAGCTCTGCAAACCCTGCTACTGTGGCAGGACTACTCCCACCCTGGGGTGAGCAGCCTACCGCCGTGTCCTGCAGCCCGCTGCAGCATCCAGCAGCACCAGGAGAGCCACACTCTGCACGGCCACAGCACTAGGTCCTGGCAGTTGTCAGACATGCAGCCAGGTGTGCTGACCATGGGGCCAAGTCCTTCCTGCCCTGTTCTGGGCTTGGGACCCCATGGCGCAGGGGCAGGAGCAGCTCAGAGCCTCCCTCCTCTCCCTGCTGGCGCTCACAAGCGTCCCTGCCCCGGGGAGCTTCAGCAGGGCACAAGTACCTCCCACGGCAGCCACACTGCCAGCACCAGGCACTCTTACAGGCAGACCGCGAGGGCAGCCATGGTGAATTACAGCCCCCACAGCTCCTCCAGCGACGCCTCTGGCTCCAGCCAGGACACCAGGAACCTGCGCATGCCCCCAGCTGCCAGGAGGTCACCACACGGGTGACCCAGCATGCCAGGTAGCCACACGGGTGCCCTGACACGCCCCCACAGCTGGGGCTCATGGGTGATGGGCACCCTTGCTCCCGAGGGGCCTCTAGCCCTTTTCCTTCATACTGGAAGTGTCTCTGAAGGCTAAGAAAGCCTGAGGAACCATCACTTCCCCAGTCTGCCTGCCACGTCAGCTCTGGGCAGAGGCAAGAAGAGCTCCGCCGTCTTGCCCACCTGCCTGCCTGCCCCCCCACAGCAATGTGCACCCCAGTCCTGCTTCTCAGGTAGCGGGGACGGAAAACAAGTCCAGAGAGGCCGCACTCAGAGCGCCTCCTGTCTCGTCACCGCACTGCCAGGCGCCAGCAGCACCCGTTCAGCACGAGTGAACAACTACCATGGTTGCTCTCAGTTTCTGTCCCTCCACACTCTGTACTCCTGGGGATGCACTGGAAGACCACACTCCTTCAGGTTCCTTCAGCTGCAGGAAAACCAACTAAAAGCAATTAAGTCCTACCCTTGGAGAGTGTTAGCCGGCTCCCATGCTCACAGCCCCCCTGATGCTCCCCCCTCACCAGCCTGAAGCCGCCTTCCACGCAGGCACAGCTCCTTGTAAGAGGATTTAGCTCCAGTGTCTTTGCACCCACTGCAGAACAAGAAATGTTTTATCTGACACACTTCACTTCCCAGGAGCGGCTCACTTTTACCACAAGGAGAAACAACAATTTCACCAGCTTTCCCTACGTCCCCCACACTTTTTTGCACAAGTCTGGGTGAAGTTAATGTATTTCTGTCTACCTACTGTCACTATTGATTCTGCATATCTACACCTACTCAGCTAAGATGAAGGTGCCTGAGTTTGTGGGTCAGGAACACGAGTGCATCTGCAAGTATTACAAACATCAGGAAATACTGCAGAATGGGATTTCACCCTGTTTATAATCCCCCTTTCTGGGGCAAATGTAGCCAAATGGACTAAGTTACCTCAATCCAACCTCTGCTTGGAACAGAAGACATTAGCCTCCAATTTATACTCATGCATAATTAAAACCCAACTAATTATAAGTTCAATTGCAACAAAATTGCCAAGTCTTGTTATCAAAAACACTTTAACTGCAGGCAAAATGCATTTAAACCTCATGAGCATGGATGCTACGTAGCTTACTGTCTAGAAGAGTGAATTTATTAGAACAAAATAACTGTCGGTCACTCTTAATAAGTGCTGGTGCTGCACGCACTACCCAGGCTGCGGTCAAAAAGGGATGCCTGTAGGAAGCCAATAACCTTTTTTTCTTCAAGTAATTTCACAGCTATTGGAAAAGTCCGGCATGTATTTTTACCTACATGCCACTGTTCCCCACGGCAGGGGGCAGGCTGCAGGCGGCAGGTAGGCTCCTGCCTGCAGCCCCCCCGGCCCCCAGATGAGCCCCTGCAAACCTGGGCAGGCAGTTTTGGGTTCAAACCTGCCCCTGCTTCTTCCTGGCTAAAATAACAGGAGTCTGACAGCGGGATCTGGACGGAGAGGGGTCTCCTGGCTGCAGGCCTGCCTCTTGCCCAGCTCTCCACATCGCCACTACATTTGAGGAGAAATAAAACAGATTTGTGCAGTAGGCAATGCTAAAAACCAGTTTAACACGCAAAAGAAAGCTGAAGAGCCACCATACAGGCTTCCCTTCTCTCTTTTGAGGTTCTCCCCTCTTTCAGTACAGGTAAACCAACCCACTCCCGTTGCTGCTCTCCTGCCGGTCCGTCCCACTGCCCACCCAGCCCAGCTCCCCAGTGGGGAGGCACTGCCCAGGAGGCACAGGCAGCGCACGCCGTAACCCCAGCACACCAGCAAGACTGCTCCATCAGTTGGGAGGAGGAGGGGAAAGGCTTTTGCCATGTCTCTGTTTTGGGGCCTTCAAAGTTCAGCACCAAGCTGACAAATTCCTACTGCCTTTGGGACACATCTCAACCTTTGCCTCCCAACCAGTGGCAGACTGCCTCCTGTACTCTGCTGCTTCTGCGGTGGGCAAGATCTCTTCCTCCCTCCACATCCCAAACTTACGGCTGCTGCAGTGGAGAAGGTGCTTTCAGCCTTACCCCTCATGCTCACCCAGAGTCACTAAGGTCCACCAGGAGCCAGCCACTCGTCTCGCATCCTGCTGACAGCCACAACCGGAGGCCACAGCTCTCCAGACACGTGTTACCACCACGTCACAGGCTTGCTACAGCCACCACAGCCCAGCCAGCGCTTGGGACCACCACGGACAGGATGTGGCCCCAGCAGTTGCTCTGTGTTCAAGTTCTGCAAACACCTGAAGGGAGGAAGCTCCTGACCCACCGGCCCTGCAGGGAGAGGTTCTCCTCCCAGCGCTGCAAGAGAAGCTGAGATCTCTACCCAGGGCTTCTGGAGAGACAGTTGGGACATGCTCCCAACTCCACCATGGCACTAAAGTGATGGTTAAAGCGCAGTGCCAGGTGGCACCCAGAAGCCGAACTGCTTTTCTTCATGTTTCACTCCCTGAAGCAGCGCTATTGCACCAATGGGCTGTGAAACTGGCCCGCTCACAGATTTCAGCCTGTGAAGGAGAGGAAAGGCAGCAGCTATCCCATCCCTGTGTAATGTGGGGGCAGGTGGGTCCATCCAAAGACTCGTCTTTCACCACAGAAAAGTCTGATCATTAGAGAGGATAATTACTGGAGCAAGTGGGAGGAGATGGGGGCAGCTATCCTACTGGCGAGTTCAAATACATCAACAAACCCCTTCCTTCTGCCCTCCCCATTCCTCCTCCAGTCAGAAAGGACAGGATACTGCTCCAGCATCCCCAGTGCAGGTCCAGCCAGCCCCGAGCCGAGCCGTGGGTCTCCCGGTTGATGGGACGGCAGCGGAACAAGCACCAAGGCGCAGAGACAACTCCAGCGCTCAGGGGACTGCAGGCCGTCTGCTGCCCTCCCACCCCAGCAGGGACCAGGGGCAGCGACCAGATCCAGAACACCTCAAACACCCACCGAGTCGTTTCTTGGATCCGCTGGGGCAGAGAGGGTGAAGAGAAGAAAAAAAAACATGGAGCAAGGTTAGGGAAAAAAATCCAGGTGAAAAAAGTGTATGTTGTCCCTAATGAAGAAGACAACTGGACTGTGAAAAGACAGACAGAGCTGGCTCTTGGACGTGACTGAAGGGATGCCGACCGCTTGCTGCTTTGGCTGGAACCAGACACCAACCAGGGTTTATAGACTCTTAAGAGCATTAGATGCCTGAATACTTTTGAAAATCTGGCTCCAATTTTCCAGGATAGCCATGTGAAACTAAATAAACTATGAAAATTAAGTTCAGAAGTCTTGCTTCATACATCTTCTGAGCAGAATTAGAGGTGAAGCTGGCTGTACTCCTACCCAGCACTGACCTGACAATTCATTTACTGAGCAGCCAGAAAACAAATCCCTCTTCTTAGCTTTCATGCAGCACAGGGAAAAGCCGGCCAGTGAGTCCTTGGCCAGCAGCACCTCCTGCGACGGCGACTAGAGATGCTGTAAAAGTTACTATCCTTCTGAAGTAAAGCACCCGCTGCTGCCTTCCCCCTCCTTCGGGGGAACAGGCCCTGCACCAGGGAAATGCCCCCTGCGTGTTGGGGGCCTCGGCCTCTGCAGAGCCGGTGCTGCTCACCCACCCAGCCGTGGGGGCGGCAGGGGCGAGGGTCACAGCAGAGCAAGAAACCTGGGGGACACACACTCAGAAACCTCCCTGAACCGTGGACGCGGCAACCCGAGGGGGAGCGGCCACGGAGGGACCCGCGGAGCCGCTTCAGAGCGACGGGGGGTGGGAAGGGGAAGAACTTGACAAGGCCGCGGGGCTGCGGCGGGGCCGGGCAGCCCGGGCCGGCGGGGGCTGGCGGTGGGGGGGCGCGGGCAGCCCGGGCCGGCCGGGGGCTGGCGGTGGGGGGGGCGCGGGCAGCCCGGCACCGGCCGGGCCGGGGGGGCGGCATGGCGCAGGGACACGCTCCCCCCGGGCCCTCTGCGGGCGCTGCCGCCCGGAGCCCCGCCGCTGGGGGGAGCCGTGGCGAACCTCGCCGTTCTCCGCGGCCGGGCCCGCCGCCCCCGGGGCACCGGGCCGCCCGGCCTCCCAGCCGGGGCCCGCTCCCGCACGCTTTGTTCCCGCCGGGGGAACAAAGGGCGAGCGGGGGCAGCGCGGGGCCTCCGACTCCGGCGCCCCGGGCCAGCCCCGCCGCCCCCTCACCGCGCCCCCCCCCCCCCCCGCCCCGCTCGCCCCCCCCGGCCGTACTTCTTGGTGCAGTCGAGCAGGACGCCGGTGAAGCGGCGCTCCCCGCAGCTCAGCGTCACCACCAGCGTGTCGTTCACCATCTGCTCCACCAGCACCGGCACCCAGGCGCCCACCCGCGGCGCCGCCGCCTCGGCCATGCTGCCGCCGCCGCTGCCCCGCCGGGGCCGGGCCGCGCCGGGCCGCGCCGCGCGATGACCTCACGGTGCGCTGCCGTAGGGGCGTGACGTCAGGGCGCCGCCCCCGCGCCTGCGGGCGGACCGGAACCGGCCCGGAACCGGCCCCGCTCCGCGCCGCGCGCCCGTGCCGGTGGGGCCGGTTCCGGGAGCGGGGATCCGGGGAGCGGGGCCCGGGGATCCGGCGGCGCGGGGGCAGCAGCCGCGGGACGGAGTCACGGAACGGCTTGGGTGGGAAGGGACCTTAAAGGCCACCCAGTGGCACCCCCTGCCCTGGGCAGGGACACCTCCCACCAGCCCAGGTTGCTCCAAGCCCCGTCCAACCTGGCCTTGAACCCCTCCAGGGATGGGGCAGCCACAGCTTCTCTGGGCAGCCTGGGCCAGGGGCTCACCACCCTCACAGCAAACAATTTCTGCCTCAGATCCCATCTCAGTCTCCCCTCTGTCAGTGTAAAACCCTTCCCCCCTGTCCTATGGCAACAGGCCCCGCTGAAAAGTCTCTCAGTAAACTTCCAAGCAACCCAGTATCTGCTCAGAGGTCCATCAACAAACAGCCCCCAGACACTGGTCTGCAGACACTGGGAACACCGCGCCGGCCCTTGGGCCAGCCGTGCCAGGAGAGCAAAGCAAGAAGTCCGTGTATCACCAGTACGTCAGTGACATCCGAAATACCCCTTGGTGACCTTGTGCCAACCCATGGTGATTTCCCAGCTGGTTTGGACACATCAGAAACATTACAATGGCTCCAAGACACAACTGTTCTATGAAATACAGAAACACAGAGAGAAATTTTGGGCACTTAAAGTCATTGAGAAAACTTCAGGTGATTTCAGCACATATTACATCTGTAATATCACTTTGCCCAAGTTACTAAAACATGCTTCAGATTGTAAGGTTAGATAGCAATTTAAATCTTACTTTACCCGTCCCTGATGTTTCCTTCTGTCACTTCCCACTGTGAAGTGATTCAATTAATTCCACATTTGTTTCCGGGTAGATTCTCTGCTGCTTCTGCACTGCAGTGACCCTGCAACAAGCTCGCACATCCTCAGACAAATATTCAAAAGTCAAGCAGTGAAATGCCGTTTTCATTGCTATAGAAATATGAGGGAATTGAGAAATCATTTCTGCTAACCTGTAAGTCCAGCATTTTTTCACCAATCTTAAAGGAAATGTTATTAAGTGTGTTTTGTGAGGCTGCATGGCAGGTTCAGATGATGTCTCTGTTCCTTCATATGCAACATGGAGTAGCGTTTTCCCACCTTGATGTGTGACTTTGAAATCCTTGAAAATTAGGGTCACCCAACACTTCCCAGAGTAAGCCTTCTATCTGTTAACTTTGCCAAACATAATGATTTACGCTGAGGTTTTTTTCCTTTCTGTGTGTTTGTGTGTTTGCTTCAAGGACATTGGTCTTGGCTGCATTGGTTTGACATCCCCGCGAAGAAACAATTCCGTTAGTTTTGGCTTAACCCCCCCCCCCTCAGTTTTCCCAACGGGATCATTATCACTTCCTAGCACAGAGACATTGGTCAAACCTTTCGACGAGCTCTTGGTGGCACCACAGAAACTGGCTTCTTTGAAACCAAACCTCTGGTTTCCCATGCGGACTTTGGAGAGTGAGTGTTAAGTGAAACCAGTTAATTGAAACCACGCACCAGGACAGGTTGGGGGCTGACCTGCTGGAAAGCAGCTCTGCAGAGAGGGACCTGGGAGTCCTTGCAGACAACAAGTTGCCCATGGGCCACCAATGTGCCCTTGTGGCCAAGAAGACCGATGGTCTCCTGAGGGGCATTGAGAAGACCGTGGCCGCAGGTGGAGGGAGGTCATCCTCCCCCTCTGCTCTGCCCCAGTGAGGCCACATCTGGAGCACTGGGTCCAGTTCTGGGCTCCCCAGTTCCAGAAGGACGGGGAACTGCTGGAGAGGGGACAGCAGAGGGCTAGGAAGATGCGGAGGGGCTGGAGCATCTCTGTGCTGAGGAAAGGCCGAGAGCCCTGGGGCTGTTCCGCTGGAGAGGAGCAGGCTGAGGGGGGATCTCATCAATGCTCAGCAAGAGCTAAAGGGCGGGGGGCAAGAGGACGGGGCCAGACTCTTCCCAGCGGTGCCCGGGGACAGGACAAGGGGCAACGGGCACAAACTGGAACACGGGAAACTCCATCTCAACATGAGGAGGAACTTCTGTCCTGTGAGGGTGGCAGAGCCCTGGCACAGGCTGCCCAGAGAGGTGTGGAGTCTCCGTCTCTGGAGACATCCCAACCCCGCCTGGACGCGTTCCTGTGCCACTGCTCTGGGTGACCCTGCTCTGGCTGTCACCACCATGCCACGACCCCGGCCACCAGCAGCTGGCTGCAGGTTGCCACTGAAGGCAGCCACCGCCCATGGTACGCACACAAGAGGGCAGGATGGAAATCTTAAACCTTTTCTTCTGCCCAGACACCTGAGATTTTAACTGGTGAAAGTCCCCATAGCACCCAAAACCCACACAAAAGTGAGGCCACAGAATCGAAACCGGTCGGGAAGAGCCCCGAGCCCTGAGCCCTAACAAACACCCAGGAGCAGCCGATTCACCTGCGCTCTCGAAGGGACATTCAGCGGCAGATCTAAGGGTAGTGTGGCTTGTTAAACACTTACTGCTATCTGCAAAATGAGTGTTATTTGTGGAACTGAACCGAGAGCCAAGGGCATTATTGGTACCGTCAGGCTGCAGCGTGCTGGGCACGGGCACTGCCGGCCCCGTCGCGCTCTGCCAGACAAGCCCACCAGAACAAAAGGAAAAAGCAATTGATTTTTGTGCTTGGTGACCCTCCCCCTTTTCCTGCCCTCCCACAGGCCTGATGTTCCTCACAATGGAACAAACGAGTAGGAATTAATTTCAGCCCTCCTGTTGGAGTGGCAGTGTCCGTTCCCAATTTTCCGTAAACAAGTACCAGTAAAACCAGCAGAGAAATCAATCGTTGCATTTGTATTTGTATAAGGTTAATTAAAATACTCTGTTAAGTCACTGCCTCTCATTAATCAGGTGTTGATCCAGACATATGCAAGACAAATCTCTCTCTGATATATTTGGAAGTGTATTCAGCAGCACATCACACACCAAGCACGGAAGATGCCTTAGGAATGGCACAAACCTACGACTGCAGGGAACGGATCCCCTGGGATCCACCTGTTTGGCCTCACGGGATGATTTCCACTTAGGACTTCAGGGACATGAAGGTCAAAACCATGAAAAACAAAAATCAAGTTGTTCTTAAATGTGACTTTTAGGGAAAAAAAAAGTAGAGAAAATCCTTTTTTTAACCTTGCATTTGCTAATTACTTAAACAATGTATTTCTGTAACAACTGCTAGCAGGATTTTCTTTGGGGTTTCCTTAGGGTTTATACACAGACCAAACAGCACTGCTGTTCAGAAATTAATGCTTTTCCTGATAACTCCAGACAGCACGAGCTAGAACCAGGAACGAGACACGTTCTAAACCCTCACCCTCACTCTGTGTCACGTCCTGTGAACGCACCCATGGCAGCAGCTCTGCGCTGCGTGCGGAGAACTGGCACGCTCACTTCCAGGTTGCTTTGAAATCCTACATTTTGATAAGTCGCATCCACAGACTTACCTTTATAACCACCCTTTACAAGTCACATGTATATTTTTACTAATCTTTTATGGAAGGATCCCATTTTTATGTGAATTGCCGAACAGACTCTGGCATGCTGGACTCACAGGGCATTAATAAGGTGCGTGTGCTGATGACTGCCGCAGACTTCTCACGGCACACAAAGCACCGAGACCCAAACGCAAACCCTTGAAGCTTCAGGTAGGTTTCAGGTAGAGACTTGCCAAAAAGGGCTAATAAATGTTCACTCACATGGCCAGTACTAGACGCTATTTTCTCTGTTAATCTAAACAGCACAATACAAAAAAACCCTCAACCGAGCTGGTATTTGGTATTATTTATTATGGAAACTTTTTAATGTTGCAACCGCAGTATCTAGGGGACAGGACAAACTGTAGTTCTGAGGCAGCCTTGACTTTCTGCGAAACCTTGAAACTCCGTTGAGAGCAAGATGCAAGCCGAGAGGGGAGTTCTGATGTCATCGAGGGCGGAGAAATCTGTACGGATTTTCAGAAGGAAAAGGATTTTTGGAAGCATCATCCAAAACACAGTGATACACTCTTACGGGTCTGCCCCCAAAACTGCACAGGAGTTAGTGAGGGCATTTTGCCAGTCGTTAAACCCAGTGCCTCTGAACGTCACTTGGGCCACATGGCGACCGTTTCGGAATATACAGAATAAACCAATTCACAGTGACCAGTACGGAAACAGTGGACAGACTGCATAAACACATGCATTACGGACATGCAAAGGAAACTGTCTAAAGTGGATCAAATTAACATCGCTTTAAGTCGCATCCATTCAGAAAACTGCACCAGGCCCAAAGGAGTTGCTCTGAGCCTTCCCTCTGCGCGGCAGCAGAACTGGCTGAACAAGCCTCGTTAATGACCCTACGAGCTGAGGAAGGCAGAGGTGTGTAATTGAGCCTCGTTAATAACCCGCAGGAGCTAAGGAAGGCAGAGGTGCGTAATTCCGGGTGGCGGAGCCAGCAGGGTGGGCAGCTCTAATGCGCCTCTACCATCAAAGAGCCCCAGCTCCGCAGCAGCGCGTGGGCTCGCTCCACGCTTGTCCTTCAGAGAAATTCCCACCTTTGCTGTATTCATCTCTCCCTGCCAAACACCGCCACTTCTGTCCCCACAGAGCGGGTCAGTGGTGCGAACGTTTATTCCTGTGACTAAGATTTCCACCATTTTAAGACATGTAGACTGGGCAGAAAGTGGAGGCAACACCTCAGGTACCTCTGCCGTCCCAGGAGGACAAATGACAGGACCGTGGCACGGGGACAGAGGGAGAAGACAGAAAGCACAGGAGGGAGTACGACCTCTGCCATCAGTGAAATTCCGTACTGTGACCCCCTCCCTGGGGCTGCTGTGGCACTGGGGGATCGCTGGCTCTGGTTCAGCTCCTGTAACGCATTTCTGCACTAAAGCCCTCTCCAAAGTAGTGCTGCAGTTCTGGGGGAGTAGAAGGTAAAAGCTGCTGATGTCCTGTCCTGGTAACCCCAGTTTTAGCACATTTGCGTGGTTCCACGTATCCCAAAGGTGCGACACTGCCGGGATTCGGGCTCAGCTGTTTTCGCATTGTCTGACCTGATCCCCCGCCCTCGCTGCAGCCGAGGGCCCCCCAAAGGCTCCCGCTGCGGCAGGGGCAGCCCTGCGGCTCCCACGCATCAGCAGGGCTCCCGAACAAGGACAGGCACCCTGAGAAACACTCCTGCCCTGGGAAATGCTCCTGCTCCTTGTCTCCAGGAGAAGGGGACAGCCTACGTGACGTCTGATGAGCAGCTTTATTCTACAGTTGATGAGTAGCTTTGAATCTAACACAACGATTTAACATTAAACGCAGTGTTTGTGATGAAGACCCAGACTGGTCTGATATGGGTAGGACATACAGTGCAAGGCCAGAGATGACTCATGAAATCAGTTAATTCGTAGTACACAGTTCCTGCTATTAGCAACATTACAAATGGCTGCTCCAAGCATTAGGGACAATTTTTGAATTTTATTTTCATAGAATTTTCGTAAGCCTACAGAAGCGCGCTTGGAAAAATGTGCAGAGAGGCTGATGAAAACACTTTACAACATACCACAAATCTTCTGAAAGAGACAAATTTTATAGTCAGTTAAAGCAGACTGATTCTCGTTACAGGTTTAACATTGTCAAATGCAGTCGGGAAGACTAAGATGACACCAAGTTAAGCAGAGGTGTTGATCTGCATGAGGACAGGGAGACTCTACAGAGAGACTCGGATAGATTGGATCGATGGGCCAACACTAACGGGATGAGCTTCAACAAGGCCAAGTGCCAGGTCCTGCACTTGGGCCACAACAACCCCAAGCATCGCTATGGGCTTGGGGCAGTGTGGCCGGAGAGCTGCCTGGCAGAAAAGGGCCTGGGGGTTCTCATTGACAAGCGGCTGAATATGAGCCAGCAGTGTGCCCAGGTGGCCAAGAAAGCCAATGGCATCCTGGCTTGTATTAGAAATAGTGTGACCAGCAGAAGGAGGGAGGTGATTGTCCCCCTGTACCCAGCACTGGTGAGGCCACACCTTGAGTATTGTGTCCAGTTTTGGGCACCTCAATACGAGAGAGATATCGAGGTGCTGGAGCGAGGGCAGAGGAGGGCAACGAAGCTGGTGAAGGGCCTGGAGAATAAATCTGATAAGGAGCGATTGAAGGAGCTGGGACTGTTTAGTTTGAGGAAGAGGAGGCTGAGGGGAGACCTCATCCCTCTCTACAACTACTTGAAAGGACATTGTAGAGAGGTTGGTGCTGGTCTCTTCTCACAGGTAATTAGCGATAGAACAAGAGGGAATGGCTTCAAGCTGCAACAGGGGAGGTTTAGGCTGGACATGAGGAAAAAATTCTTCCCAGAAAGAGTGGTCAGACACTGGAATAGGCTGCCCAGGGAGGTGGTGGAGTCACCACCCCTGAATGTGTTTAAGAGTCGTTTAGATGTGGTGTTAGGGAATACGGTGTAGGGGAGAACTTTGTAGAGTGGGGTTGATGGTTGGACTTGATGATCCCAAGGGTCTTTTCCAACCTAAATGATTCTATGATTCTATGAGAAGAGGAGGCTTCTGGAATCCTCATCCCGATGAGGTAAGCATCTCAGGTTTAACAATTCCAGGCAGTCAGAATTTGCCAGTGGAAAAGCTCTTTGGGGTTTGGATTTGTGGTGGGTCAGGAGGAATCTCCCCCGTGAAGGCCACGAGCCGATACTCCTGGGGAGGGGGGAGTCCTTTTGGTTTCCTTAGCTTGGTTTGTAGATCTTCAACCTTGGATTTGAAAGCAAACACAAAAATAGAGAATGGATATATAAGTGCATATAATTAAGAACAGAAAGTAACACATACATCCAATGGGGCAGAGTTTTACCTGTGCCTTCTGCAGCCTCCGTTCGTACACACGTGGGGTCATCCCACACCACACTGACACGGACATCTCCATCCACCTTAACCGCACGCACAAGAATGTGCTGGGATTTACATCTCCAGTCCCATGCACATGCTGACATTTACATATGGGCATGTTTTAAAATAGCTGAAGTGAAAACAGGGGGGGTTAATCCCCTTAAAATCCTTTTGAAAGTCTTCATGAAAATATTCTGCTTTTCAGAAATACAACTAGAGATTTTAAAACATTGTTTCTTTTACTATTCAGTATGCTATGAATACGGTGGAATACAAACCAATGACCGTGGGGTTCCAGCACAGCTTAAGGCCATCACGCCAAGTTCTCACATCTCATGCGCAGAAGCTCACGGTGAAGTCCGTGAGTAGATCTTTGCAGGCTTTGTCTCCTGACAGTCCATTCCACGTATCTTTTTTAAAATAGCTTTGAAAAACCTGAAAACAATTAAGCTAATAGAATTACATCTTTCCACTGTTTGAAGGGTGCACTCTGCGAGACGCACTCCTTCGTGCCAGCGCGAGGCCCTGGGTACTAACGGCACGCTGTCGAGCTGGAAGTCACTCTGATTTGGTGAATGAACTCAAGCTCCTCAAATCCCACAGTTCCCCAGTTGCCAACCAGTGATGCATTCTGTTTTGGGCGGTAGTTACCACTTTTAAAATATTATCAGGCATTACAGACAGCAGTTCTGCTCTGCAAGGCTTCTAGCCACGTACGCAGCAGTTTGTGCAGACATACCTGGCACTGCAGCCACCCAGAAGACATTCTGCAATTACTGAGCACCTCGGGATACCGACTACGGAACGGGATCTCCTAAGCAGCACCACGACTCTCCAATGTGTGTTTGGGAAACCCAAGGGCACATGGCTAATGGGAACAGTCAAGGCAACCAAGTGAGAGCAGAGCCCATCCCGGGACACCGGGAGCCTGCGCTATGGCACACACAGCCCCTGCCCAGTCCTAAATGCCAGGCCCGTGTTGTCACACGCGACTCCTGTACCTGCCTTGAGGAGCGAGTTCCATTCCGGGAGCGTGCAGCTTGTGCTGTGCGGTGCATGACGTTATGGAGCGGGAGGGACGTGGGTAATTTTAGAACAGTGTCAGGATTTCCTGGCATGGGGACAGACGCTTTGCACCACGTATGACTCGTTTGCCCTGTTATGCATATTAGGGAGGCTGGACTTCAGCGCATTAGATCACTTCGGTTTTGAGGCCAAAAGGTGCTTTGAACAAAATCAGAATTTCTTTTTTCCTAAAGTACACGTACTGCAAAGTGCTGCAAACACTGCAAAAAAAGAGGCTGTGAAATCCATGGCCTTTGCGTGACCAGTTCAGGCAGCTACAGCCACGTGCGCGTTTCCGGTATTTCCACCCGATAAGCGCTGGGGCTCTGCAGGGCCCGGGAGCCCCTGGGTGAGGGAAGGTCCCCTGGCCTGAGAAGGAGCTGCAATGGAACCGTCTTTCGATGGGCTGCTGCTCCTCTTCGGAGCAAGTAAACAGTTTTGAAACCATTTCACATTCCCTGTGTGTTATAAAAGGGCTTTGTTTGTTACTACAGTGTAATTCTTTACTGGGAAAAGGCTTTGCCACGTGTAGTACCACCGACACTACCTCTACACATTAGTGACAGTGATTTCTTGCTTGATTAGAAAGCATGATACGGACACGATGTGCCATGGCATTCGAAGAACCGTCTAGAGCATTTGTACTTCCCCTGCCCTCAGGAAACCTATTTCTAAGACAGTTTGCTCTTTTGAATCTGACAAGATTATCGTTTGAGCATGTTACGGAGCAGGAACGGCCCAGAGCCAAAGAGGGAGGAGACGGAAGGCAACGCGAGAGGCCCGGCTGGCGGAGCCTGGGCAGAGCGCGGCCGTGCCCCCTGCGGAACCCCATCAGTGTCACCATCTCACAGCCCAGAACCACCGCCAGCCCGGGCTGGAGAGGCAAAGCTGGCTGAGCGAGAGCCCTGGCTGTGCGCAGCGAACAAACCAACCGCCGAGCACCGGCTCGTTTTACTGAAAGAGACGTAACTTCATTTTGACTAGCTCTGCAGTTCAGAAAACTGAAGTAACGCTTTCAGTCAAGGCAAAATAATTCCGAGTAATGTTGCAATAAGCAAATAAAGTTTACAGCTCCACCAACTTTAATGACAGCTCTCAATTTTCTCTTCCCAATCAGGACATATTGATGTCTCAAGGTATAGATTTATGAGTTCTCTTTCCAATTGTAAATGGATAATTTTGAATTTCAATTTTTTCTGTATTAACCACTTCATTGAATGGCTTGTACAGCACGTGATAAAAATCACCATCCTCGTCTACTGAGTTTTATATTAATCTTTGGACATCTTTTATGCTTTTCTTGGGTTTTGTCTTCTGTCTTAGCATTTTGGCTTTGCTTTTGAAAGACTCAAAACACTGCACGTGTTTTATGTCTGTTTATATATGTGCATGTTGTGTACATGTACACATACATACACACAATTTTGGATGAGCAAAAAGAAAATGTTTAATTTTTAACAATTTTAAAATATTTGCTGCCTGAGATTTTTGTGAAATTAAAGAAATGCCAAATTAACAAGTGTTCATTGGTGTAGACCACCACATTTACTGTATTTCCTGAAAAAGAGAAGATACTCACTGTCTCAATGTCTCGTTTTGCTTCCTTCACTTCCACTTGGGATGTTCCTGTTAATTTTTCTCGTCTTGCTTTCATCATTTGCATGTGCTGTCTGAGGCGCTGTTCCAGTTTCTGTTCTCTGAGATGCCTAAGCAAACGTGGTAAAATTATTATTTCAGTCGCTTTATATTCATTGACCCTTCTGCTTCCAGTTTCAAGTATTTAACCCTCTTCTGCCCAAAACAGAAATACAGTCATAGAGAGCAAAACGAGCAAAATGCAGTGGCTTTGCCTTTGTTCACGTGCACTTTGTGGCACATGCACCGCATGGTGGTCTGGCAGCGCCGTCCCTTACATTGGCTCCTACGCTTGCAGGGATGTGTTTATGCAGTTACTGATGGTATTTATGCCTCGCTGTGCCTAAGCCACATGGTGCTCTGGGGCCAGGCCACTTTGGTGGTGCAGCAGGCTGGTTTTGGCGGGTGCTTTGCATGGTTTCTGCAGAAGCTGGAAGACTTTCGGTGAACAAGGCAGTGGAATGACAAAGGGAAACGGAGAGGTGTGCAGTCAGGGAAGCTGAACGAGGTCCTGCCATCCAAAGGAGGAACCACCGATGGGACACTAAATGAAATGCTGCAGAAGGTGTGTTAATGAAACAAGGATCTGACGAGGCGCTGAGCTGTACCCAGGGCAAGTGGCTGAGCCACCTACAGCTTATGTAAATGGCTTTTCAACCGTCTTGCCTGTAAATTGAAAATCGTGTTGGACGGCAGGAACACAAGAGAGTTCTACAGAGCAGCCCTTTCCAAAGCACTGGGACCCTCGTGCAGGTGTGACAGCCAAGGCAAGAACAGGACTGAATTATGAACGACTGCAAAATAAGAGTATTTACTGTAGTTTACTTCTGTGCTCATCAGACCTTCCTGGCCATAGCCGTGGTATCTGTAACCACCTCTCTTCCATATTGCGAGACAGTATAATAAAGTGTTTATTTCCTTAAAGTTGATTAAAATTTTCCTTGATTTACAGACTTCTGTTTAGTAGTTATGTCCTGAGATTACCAACTGGAACATGCCTGCACGTACTTTTAGAAGTGCAAAATGGAGCAAACCAACACATCTTGTAATCAGAAAAACAAACAGAGCATTTCAAGTTTTCCCCATGTAAGTTAGAACCAAACGGAACAAAACCTGAAACTCAGTTTGAACACTTTCTAAAACCAGCATCAAACATTTTACAGGCTCTTAAAAACTGGGACGTGTTCACACTTCTCCCCTCTCTTTTTTTTTCTTTCCCCAACTCCTCTCATAGAGAAGACTGATCTCAGGCATTTTCCAGCCTCGCTGACGGGCCAGAGCCATTGAGACAAGTATGTACAGTTATTCTGCAGGTGCCTGCCAAGGTGAGGCCACCCCTCCGCTGAGATTTTAGTCCATTTTGCAAAAAGGACCAGAGATACCCGATTTCTAGTCAGCCCCCTGGCTCACACTCACTGTGTTAAGATGATACAGAAATACAATTAAATAGTTGGTTTATTATTAAAAGAAATTATTACTATAATAAAATAAGAATTGTTTTAGCAGCATGCTTCTTGTTTGGATACGGCATTGTACATGAAGGAGCAAATGCATGTAGCTCAGGTGCAAGTCTCAAAGCAATAGTGATTATCTTTTAAAACAATTTTTTTAAAAACTAAGCCTGTAATTAACTTGATTTTTTATTTCTGTTTTAGTCACAGCGTTTGTTGATTAGGGTGCAGGTTTTTACTTCACTGATAACAAAAAAGAAATAAATACTTTCATACTAACAAATTAACTGGAAGTCATCAATAGCGTTACATAGGAACTGTTTATAATCTCATCTTTTTGGCACTCACTTTGCAGCTTCAGCTTTTACTTTCCGCAACCTTTCTTCCATTTTTGCAGGTGCGTGGTCATGTTTCTCAGCTCCCTCTTTCGTGGCGTAGTAACCGATGTCATACGCAGCGTATGGTGTACTTTTTGGTATCTACAGCAAAATATAATGCTAACACATTAGATGGAAATGATAGCAATTAAAACCGGTTTCATACTGCAATTAAAAATGCTGTAACAGCGGTAGCTGTTTGAAGCCCTGGTTAGTGACCGGTGACTGCCGGGAAATGCGGTGCGGCACTGGGGCGCTGAGCCCCCCCCCAGCCCCGGGCAGGGCCCTGGGTGCTCCCCACGCCACACTGTGCCGCGCTGCGGGACACGCGCTTGGGAGGCCACTTCCCATATGTTCTCCCCGTTGTCACACAGCATGAACATGCTTCCACTTCCCTAAGACGGCTTAATACAGAGTCCAGCAAACCAAAACCCAAAGCTGTGAGAAGGCTTGAACACCTTTTTCACCTTTTTTTTTTTCCTCACCTGCCCTTTGCGACTCTGCCAGATGCCCGGGCCATGGGGCTGCACAGCCCCCGTCCCCTTCTATCAGGGGACAGGTGGGATACAGCTCTAACGGGAAATGCTGACGGGTACCTGCTCAGAAGTCAGCTGTGGAGTGACCTGTGGAAGAGCGAAGTCAAGCCCTACCTCCACCTTCCCAGAAACCTGGTGCTGAGCACCTGGCTGTAGGGGTAGGCCCTTCCCTCTGCATTTTCCGTATAAAGCTACAAAAAAATTTTGGTTTTGTTCTGCCAGGTTGAACGCCTTTAAAAACTAAAAACTATTCTGTGAAGCCAAGTGATTTCCCAGACAAAGCACCTTACCTATACTTCAAGTTAATAAATTCCCAAGGTTTTGCACTGAGAAAAATTATTGCAGTAGATTTGAAATATTTTACAGGCACTTCATTCTTCTGAGAGCAAAAGCTTCCCTCTAAACTGGCTTACAATAAAACTGCCAATGATATTTTAATAGCGTTGCCTGTGACTACACTTCTGTAGCCACGCCGCTGCAAGGAAAGTCAATCAGCTAACAGGAGGAGAATGCTACAGACCAAGCCCATTTCCACAGCCATCCCTGGGACATTATCCGTTACGGTGAAGATGGAGCAGAAATGACGTGGGATGCTCATGTTGGTCCGACACGTACATCCAAAAACGGTATTTACTTTTGGGAAAGACAAGGTATGCAACGGCAACCACAAGCGACAATTACTCACCTCTCCATGCCTTCATCACCATTATTCAGAACTAGGATTCTAAATCCAAGACAATCCCATAATTTTAAGAAAAGTATTTTAAGTTTTATTAAGTACAGGTAGCTGCCATGTGGGGTTTTTTGCCCCATTCCAACAAGAACAATCTTAAAACTAAAACCTTTAGGGTTAAATAAAGGAATATTCTCTGTAACACTCAAGAAATATGAAAACTGCTTCTAACAAGATGATCAGAGAACAAAGATATATACTAAACACAAGAGCAAAAATTAAAGATTGTTACTATCAAAAGATGAGATCCCGTTGCAACGCTCGTATTAACGTTGGTATTAATTAGGTATTAATGTGAACTCCAGCCGCAGAGGAGGCAACGCTCCGGGCTGCGGTTTGCAGGCGGCCTGCCGTGCCACCTCCTGTCAGAGACGGGCACGCGCAGCTTCCCAGAAAGCTCCCTAAGCACCTGCGTCCTGCATCGTTTATGTCATTTTTAACCCATCTTTTGTTGTCATTGTGTATGTCTATCACTTATAGCATTGTAAGTACCTAAATATGTTTGGTCTGTTTGGTTTTTTTTTTTGTTTCAGTTTTTTTTGGGGGGTGTTTTTTTGTTGTTTTTGTTTTAGAGAAGAAAAAACTTTTGCAGGAGAAACTGAAGAATTGTTCTCTGGGACTGAACACATGATTCTCCCCACTGAGGTATGTGGGAACATGGAAGAGACAAACGAGGCATGTTTAATTGTATCACATAACAATATACTTAATCCTTTTCTTGTCACTCAACATTCAGTTCTCTTCTACGCTAGCCGAATTTCTGTCATCCCAAGAACAATCCGTCAGGTTGGCCAAAACAAAGCCCTTCCTGCCCGGAGAAAGCGGCCTGCCCAGCCTCGGCAGCACAAGTCACGCACCGGGGCAGTTCCTAAATCTTTTTTTAGGAACTAAAAGTCGCCTAAATTCAGCGCCTAAATCTTCAGTGAAAAACAGGGTGTGTGTCGAGATCCGAGCCCTCCTGCTGAGAGCAGGAAGATGCGTCTCTCCCACTGCCTGCTTCTGGTCACGCTCCTGCTTTAATATTGGGAAATTACCCTCCACGTTGAATATTGGTACACAACGAACCAGTCTCCGGAACTGTCGCACTCACATCATCAGCTTAAAGTGCAGGGAAAGCAGGACATTATCATAGATAGAAGCATTACATTTATGTATTTCACTTCCAGGACAAAAAAAGTCGGCAATGAATAATCACAGACTAAGAAAATCAGGTGAAAAAGTCTGGCAAGTGCAACACAGGTAACAACGCTGCTGAAGATGCATGAAGTGGAATAAAATCCTGCTCCTATCACTTTTCCAGCCATCAGCTCCAAAATGTTTTAGTATTATGTAGTACTGTATAAAAAATCAGTTTCGATGAGAATTTCTATTAGCTGGAGTAAGGGAAGGTGATGTTGAGCAGTGCCGCGGGGCGGGAGGAGAGGGGCGGCGGCGGTGGCCTGGCCCTGGCACGGTCCTACCCAAGTGCTGCTGCCGGGATTCAGAAACGCTGTTTAATTGGTGGAAAATGTCACACTATGGGTGCGTAGAAAGGTGAAAAAGGATTGTATTAACATGAGTGAAGTGCCCGGGTCAGACGCCCAGCTCCCTGCACAGTCAGGGAAAGCGGCAGCCCACCCCCGTCACTGACGCAGGTGCTCCGTTACCTCCGCCCGGGGCCCAGCGGGCGCCCGCGTCTGCTGGTGAACTGCCGTAATCTCCCATTTGATAAACTCCAGTTCAGACACTTCTCCAAGCGCTGATGCATTTATGGCTTACTTTAAAAAAATCTGACATTTTTGTGGGTTTTTTTTATAAAAAAAAAAAAAAAAAGAACCCTAGTAAGCTGGAAGTGTGGCTGCTTTGTTTTTACTTTTAAATGTATACAAAAAATTGTTCGGTTGTGTCAGATGTTGACTTGCAAATTTCCCTACAATTCTAGGAAAGTTATAATCTGTAATACATGGGTCCTTTTTATTGTTTGAGCGCCGTGTGTTGCTGAGCAGATATTAATAAAATTTAATGCTAAATCTGTACAAATCCCCTTTTTATCACTGAGAGACATAATTAATTTTAATTTAAAACCTCCTGACATTTCAGATAAATTTGGGTATATTTCCACGCTTCTGCGGTTAAAGGTAGTATGCCCAGCAATCATGAAACAGAGACGAAAGAATTCTTCACAGAGGAAAACTCACAGCATCTCCAGTTCCTCCAGGGATCGCCTCCTGCTCCCTCACCGGGTGGCAGCCTTACAGCTCATTTCCATGCCACAGCACCGGAAAATTCACGTGCATTCATCTCCAGCATCTCATCTACTGCAATACTGTATATAAGGAAAGAGAACCTAATGGCAAAACTAATGGGAAATTTTGTTGGAGATCCTTGTTTTAATGTTTGTTACTTTGGGGGAAAAACTTTCCATGCCTTTCGTATACACTCAGAAAGGACCAGGAGCGAGGTGCCCTCCCTTCACGTGCCAGCCTTTACAGACTCCTGGGGGAACCAGAAAATCCAGCGACTTCAAGTTCAGTTTGGCAGAGGCAACATCTCATATCGGAGGCGTTCAATAATTTAAAAAATCACATTTCAACATACGCACTTCTGTTTTAATGCCTCCAAGCAGCCTGATTATCGGAGCCACTGCAGATTTTGAGTAGCAGTTTGAAGGCTGTGGCGACTCCCACACGGCACATGGGGCTGCAGCACTTCACGCAGGAGCCACTGGCCACACAGACACTGGGGAAAGGTCTGCAAAGCCACTGCCAAAGCGCTGCCATTTAAAGTTCTGGGGTTCTCTTTTTAAGTTTAAAGTTTAAATATACAGGCTATGAAGAAAATAAATCAATGGGAATCATTAATGGATTGCTTTTTCCAGAGTCCTACCTTGCTATTTTCTGTAACATACCATATCTGCTTTTGTAGGTGAAAATCTAAACATTTCTCTTCTTTCTTTCATCAACTTCGTTTGGCTCCACCATTCCTGAAGCATTTATTTATTGCTGAAAAAGTTAATTTATATCTAACTTTTAAGGCCATAATTTAAGAGGTGAATGTTACTACTCTTGTTCACGTGCTTCGCCATGTACAGCTGAACAATACGGGGTACGTGTCAGCTATACCCATTGCTAACAGAGAAAACACCGGGGGCCTCCTCCTGAAACACTCACTTCCCAAAGGCAGAAGAGAACCACAAAGACCCCCCTCCCTGCCCAGTTCAGGGGAGGAACAGAGCAGCAAAGAGCAGGACACAGATTCCAACAAAAGCCAAGCAGAGAAATTAAATTGCCCAGAAGACCATAACGAGCTACACGGTTCATCTCGGGACTACAGTTTCAACTTGGGAAGTTTAGACACTGAGTAAATTTAAGTGAACATAAAGAAGCAGCAGACAGTTGTACTACAAACAGTTCTACTGGATAAAGCGGTCTGACCCATCACATTTTTGAGGTTGATCAATAAAGGTTTCATTAATATGATTTCTACTCTGATTCTGAATGCCTGCAGTGGTTCTGCAGCTCTTCTCTGCTCTGGTCCCAAGTTTCAGCTACTTCTCCTCGCACTGCCAGTGCTGGCACATCAGCAGAGTAATCCTCTTCCTTCACTTCCACCGTCTCTTTTGTCAACTACAATAATGCCTAATAAATGCTTTAAAAAACAGCAGACATTGTCCCCAGTCTCTTGTTACAGATGCTTTCCTAAAGTCTTCCCAGTAGTTTCCTCTGGACCACTAGATCCTGTCTGTAACTGTTCCTAAAGGTAAGGAACGCTCCCATCAAAGTCCAAGGAGAAGCTAAACCAACGCCTCCTCTGGGTCAGCGCCTCCCCTGAGGGTGAATGAGGGGCAGAACAAGAGACAGACACGAATAAAGGCATGTGAAAGCGCAGCTGTTGTTGCCAGTGGTCGCTCAACTGCTGTGCGCACAGCCAGTGCGACAACCGGCAGTGGCAGCAGGCCGTGCACACAACCGACCCAACAACCGACCCAACAACCGGCAGTGGCAGCAGGCCGTGCACACAACCAACCCAACAACCGACCCAACAACCGGCAGTGGCAGCAGGCCGTGCACACAACCGACCCAACAACCGGCAGTGGCAGCAGGCCGTGCACACAACCGACCCAACAACCGGCAGTGGCAGCAGGCCGTGCACACAACCGACCCAACAACCGGCAGTGGCAGCAGGCCGTGCACACAACCGACCCAACAACCGGCAGTGGCAGCAGGCCGTGCACACAACCGACCCAACAACCGGCAGTGGCAGCAGGCCGTGCACACAACCGACCCAACAACCGGCAGTGGCAGCAGGCTGTGAGCACAACCGACCCAACAACCGGCAGTGGCAGCAGGCCGTGCACACAACCGACCCAACAACCGACCCAACAACCGGCAGTGGCAGCAGGCCGTGCACACAACCAACCCAACAACCGACCCAACAACCGGCAGTGGCAGCAGGCCGTGCACACAACCAACCCAACAACCGACCCAACAACCGGCAGTGGCAGCAGGCCGTGCACACAACCGACCCAACAACCGGCAGTGGCAGCAGGCCGTGCACACAACCGACCCAACAACCGGCAGTGGCAGCAGGCCGTGCACACAACCGACCCAACAACCGACCCAACAACCGGCAGTGGCAGCAGGCCGTGCACACAACCGACCCAACAACCGACCCAACAACCGGCAGTGGCAGCAGGCCGTGCACACAACCGACCCAACAACCGGCAGTGGCAGCAGGCCGTGCACACAACCGACCCAACAACCGGCAGTGGCAGCAGGCCGTGCACACAACCGACCCAACAACCGGCAGTGGCAGCAGGCCGTGCACACAACCGACCCAACAACCGGCAGTGGCAGCAGGCTGTGAGCACAACCGACCCAACAACCGGCAGTGGCAGCAGGCCGTGCACACAACCGACCCAACAACCGGCAGTGGCAGCAGGCTGTGAGCACAACCGACCCAACAACCGGCAGTGGCAGCAGGCTGTGAGCACAACCGACCCAACAACCGGCAGTGGCAGCAGGCTGTGAGCACGACCGGTTCACTAGCCCCGGCCCAAGTGACCACTCACAAGCACCCAGCCCCATGGCTCTCAGGAGTGGGGAATCCTGCCCAACCGGCGGCATTCCCTGCTGGATGGAAGGACAGACAAGGATCCCTGGCCCTGCTCCTCTCCTCCTGGCTTTCCCTCTGCCAAAGCGGGGATGCCCAGGGAGCACCAAAGCACACCAGATTTAACCCAAACTGCTGGAACCCCGAGCTCCACCTCCTGCACCCCCCAAAGCCAGGGCACTGCCCTTCCCTAACACAGCCATCTGGTGCTCCCAGGAGCGCCACGGAGACGCATTTATTCTGTAATGTGACTTCTACAACTCCAGTTATAAAAGAAAAAAGGCACTAAGATGATACAAATTGGGACTGACAGTGAGTCTCATTTCTTGGGTCTAGTCTGCAGCAAGCGGATTGACTTCTGAACTGCAGTCCAAATGCACACATATAGTGCGAAAATATGCAGAGATATAAACAAGTTCTTTCAGCAAAATTTGTTCAATACATATACTTTTTATACCCTAGATATATCACGTTTTTATATTATATGCAGAGTATGCCCTCTAGCTGTAGCCTTCTGTCAGCACAGATAAAGTTAAGTTTACATGGAATGTAACATATGCAGTAACTAGTGATCCTGTATGTGAGCAGTCTGTTTTATTTCAATATAACCATTAAAATATTGAAAGTAAAAACCACGTTTAAGTAATTTACCAAATGAATTACTTCACAAAAAGCACTGCCAGCCCAAGGTTGCATTGTGAGGGAAAAAAGTAAGCATAAACCATGAATTCTGCTGGATTTGTTCCACACTGTTGATACTTCAAAAACAAATTCCCCCCAAACGATGGGAATATCAGTACAGAAAAGTCTGTAAAACCCCAGGGAGCAGCGGGCACCCGCAGGACACCTCCCGCCCCGGTGCCGCTCACCCAGGGAGTGCCCACCCCAGCTAAGCCCGTGATCTCCAAAGCAGCAATCCCCAATTATCCCAGACCTCCCCCAGCCCTTCCAGCCTAATTCCACACACGGCTTTTTGCTACTGACTTACAGCCCCTTGCACAAGTTTTCTGGGAGGGCCAGCAGAGAGATGGAGGGAGCACATGCCAAAGGGTGAGGAGTGAAAGAGAGAAGGCAGGAAAGAAAACTCACGGAAAATATAAAAATCCCTTTCTATGATTCTGTGAAAACCTAATCAAATGGTCAATATTTAAATCATCAGTCAGCTCTAGTTCATTAAAAACTAGTGTTAACAAATAATTTTTAAGTAACAAGAATAATGTTCATGAATATTGGGGGAAAAATTCACTGACATCATAGTAGATACTGAAAAAAGTTGGACAAAAAAGAAATTAAGGACGTTTCCAGTGTGTTTATTTTCTCCTTTATACACAAGTCCTTTTTCAAAAGGGATTCACCATCGAATTCTCCCAAATAGGGTTTGCATTATTTGCATATTATGAAATATGATAAATAAAGCATTTATTGAATGCTTTGAGTGCAAACGTAAAGGAATTTAACGTATTATCTTGTATTTATACTTAGTTATTTATCATATTGCGTAAACTAGAAATGAAACATTAAGTTACCTACAGGATTCTACAGTCCTTTGTTATTCTGCATTATAAAATTCCATTGTTTTTCAGTAGAACGAATCCAGACATTCAAGGATACAATTATAAAAATAGGAACAAAAAGAAGTAAATAAGGAAATAAAGATTGATAGTGTTTTTTAATTTTGGAAAAAAAATATTTAAAGAACAGAAAATATAAAAGTTATATTGTATTCTATATACGTATGTCAAAAATACCATTTATTCACCAAATACGTATTTGACAATGAGTATAATGATGCGTATTAAGATGCTTTTTTATTTTCCAGCAGAAATGCAGAGTTTTCAAGCACTCGCAAGACCCTTGTACACCACTGCGCGGAGCTTGGTCACCTGCAAAGACGAGCTGACTCGTTCTTTCTGTGCCTTTTCCCTGCTTCAGTAAAATCCTGGATTGCACCTACATGTTTGTCAGCAAGAAATTCTTCTTTTTCATATTTTATAATTTCTTCTTTCAGCTTCTGAAATCTCAGCTTTTCCCCTTCATTAGGCCACTCCTCTGACGCATCCAAACTGGACTGCAACAGTTCACTTCAGTGGAGCTTTTCAACAGGTGGCATTTCTACTGGAATCAAAGGAAGATTACTGTAATCCTATGCATCAATGAAGTTAGATTTTTTTCCCTAAGCAAAACACAGCATTCAGATAGTGTCAATCAACCAAACAGAAGTGGGATTTGTTAGTATTTTCTTCTTTTAATACATATTTTGTCCTCAAAGATTTGTCCCAAGTTTAAAGCAATCTGTTCTGGAAGAAGCCAACAGCCTGTTGATGTCTGTGAGCAGAACGGTGCCTCCCCTCCCTTTTGACTGACAATTTGCCTACCTCAGAATTTGGTACACTCTTCACCCAGCTTTTTATCAATTCTACCATGCAGAAGCTGATTCAAGGTACCATCACTTTTGTGAAGTGCTCGGTACCTCTGACTCACACCGGGTTCAAGAGCCACATGTCCTCCACCCCCCGTGGAAACCCCGCAGGTTCTCAGGGCGGGTCCATAGTCCTCCTCGCTGGAGGTCCCCTCTCGCCCCAAATCGCAGCAAGCCCCTGCCTCCCTCGGGGCTGCCCCAGACCCAGGCAGCTGAACCAAGAGGCCACCATGGACCTCAGTAGGGTTCAAACACGGCCGTGCCACAGACACTGTGGGAACGACAGAGTTGGACACGAAAGTGGAAAATCCCAGCTTTGTACTGGGATCGCTATTTTGAGGAAAAACAATAGAGTGGACATGAAGACTCCCATAATGCACGTGCATGTAAGGACTGAGTTAAGGCTGTGTGTAACCCTAACTCTCTCACTTCATTCTTCTACAGCATTTATAGCTTGCCAATGTATATTTGGGTATAAATAAGTATTACATGAATTGTGTATGACTGAATTAAAGATAGAGTTCTCTGCGTGAGGAACAGGAGTTAAAAATATGTTCCATGTATCAGAGGAAGTAAAAAGGCAAAGCAAACAGATACATAATCATTAACATACTACAAGTGCCCAAACGGAATCTGTGAGCCAAAACAGGAAAGATCTTTTAACACAACCACTTTAAATATGTAATGTAATGGAATGATGACAACCAGGGTACCAATGAAAGCTTTAGCACACCTCGCATTTAATCACAACTAGCATCTCAGATTAAACAAATTTAGCATTATCTCAAATTACACCTTTATAGGTATTAATCCTCACACACAACTGAACTTACTCAGTGATCTTCCATATTTACATGAGGATGACTGATTCCAGGGTATATCTACGCTGCACCAGGTGTGACTGTTAGATACTGGTGACCATGGCTTGTGTGGGTGAGCTCTCAGGGCATCCGCAGCAGTGCCACGCTCAGCAATAGCTGACCACCGCAGAATTCACCTGCCTTTTGGGGTAGGTCCGTACCCTAGGCCTTCTGCTGCCCAACCAATAACCACAACAGCTGAGTATATCCCAGCTCACCTCCGACCGGGGTGGAGAGATCACAAGATACACGAGGGTTTGGTTCTAAAGGCTCAGGAGGTTCCCTGAATCCTAGAGACGAAACACACTGGATTTCATCTCCCTCTCTTCTCGCACTTCAGAGAAGCAGTGTTATTCCAAGGTACATTCTGTTACCCTCTCTGCATGCAGTATGTATATACTACTTCTTACACACTGCTCCCATCCAACGGGAACAGATGGGCCATGTGGGAGGGAGCAAAAACTCTTGCATATTACAGAAGGTTCCCAAACTTCATGTGCATGCCCACAGATTCCAAATATTAAAGTCCATGGGATTATTTTTCTTTAAATATACCACTATCTAAACTAACATTAAACATGCTAACAGAATTAAGTTACAATGCTGTTCCAGAGCGTAATTTATAGTTGCTTTGTCATTCTCATCTATTGGGTTTGAATTCAGTAGAACAGAACGCAATCCCATATTCTTCTGCAGACAAGAATCAGCAGAAAAAATGCTTTTGATTTGCTATGTTGAAGAATACTAACCAAATCCCAAAAAATTCAAGATTGTGTACCGTTGAACGGGAGTTAAAAACTAAGATAAGTAACTAGAGTGTTTCAAGTATATTAGGTGTTTATTTTGAAAGGAAGCATGCAACATATACCTAAGAGAACTTGGAAAACCAGCTGTAATAGTCCACTTTACCATACAAACGCACCGCTGTCAAGACACAACTCTGCTAATTCCCAAACAAAACTCACACACATACTAACTTGAAGAGCGATTGGCCAAAATGAATTCTAAATTGCTACTGCTGAGTATACAAAGTGATCTCTGAAAAATAATACTGGTTCACCTCACACAGATACAAAGATAAAAAGCAGACAGCCTATTTTCATAGCCTGCACAGCTTTAAAAACAAAATCAAGAAAAGCTGTTTCAGCTGCTGACACTGCACTCGTGTTGGGAGCTCAGCACACAAACAGACTTGGCCAGATGTCCCCAGGACGAAGACTTGCTTCTGCTCAGGGGTTTTACTTCTTTAACATACAAAGACATGCTTTTGTTGCTACTCTGAATTTTTTATATTAGGTAACAATTAAAAATGCTCAAAGATAAATTAATTTCCTAATTGTAAAGGGGAGAATTTCTATCAATAAGTGCAGTAAGAAGGGGTGGGTACTCTACTGCACAGTTTTGCTTCAGTTTTGCATAATTTGCTCACTAAAACCCCACTTGAACGCTAGAGAAAGCTTTGTGGAATTGGACTGAAGCATTCCAATGTACCGCAACCGTGATACACATTTGTTACCAAAACACTTTGAAAGTCTATAAAAGGCATAATTTTGAATATCCAAGAGCCACATTAGTTCCATTGAAAATTATGGGCAAATGTTTGACATTTTATTCCCACTCCCAAGTGTTTTTCCTGTTTTGATTCTAAACGTTATTGTGCTGTTGATGGAAATATCCAGTAAACACCCACACTTGGCATTAGGCCCACGTCCAGAAAAACAAACATCAGCTGCAACTACATTAAGCATAAATGAAACCAGGAGCTTTTTTCCCTTTCATTTTCGTACTCTTGGTAAACAAATGTAGCAGGATGCACCAGTAAACACGAGACACTGCAGAAGGTACAGCAAAAAAATAAGTTAAATGACCAGTGTTATGTTCCTATATTAAAATGCTAGTATTTAACAAAAAAAACCCAAAACAAACCCAAAACAGTTAACAAAGCTCACCCACTTCCACCGGCCATTGATGCTTCCTAGAAGAGGACATCTCTGACATTGTCATAACGTTTAGCAATGGTCTGTGCTGACTCCTGTAGCGTGGGCAATTCTGGGAGATACAGAACTTTGGGGTTCTAGCTCTATCATTATGACTACATTAAAAATTAAGCAAGGACTGGACTTCTAAAACAGTAAAAAACATTTAAAAGAGCAATCTTGCATCTCGAAAGGTCTATTTTAATATATCCCTGGTTTCCTTCCTGGAAGACTCCCTACATTTTTCAAGATGATGCATTTACACCAATTGTGAAGCGACGTGGCCTGAGGCAGGGATCAGGAACACCGCGTGCGGGCAGGCGCTGGGCTTGCTCCCTCGCGCACCGCCTCAGCCAACTTCCTTCTTGACCTACAATAGCTCTCATCTGGCACGATTCTTGCTTGAGGAGGTATCAAAATCAGCGTGAAGCTAACAAACCATGGTCTGAAACAAGCCTTGATTTAGATCTTCTGAGAAAATGGCTTCACTTGCCAACCCAATGAGCTACTGAACTTCCCTAATACATCACGTGAATCTGGCTGCAGATTGCTTAGAAAGAAGTTCTCTCGCAAGTGTAAAAGCCAAGCTAGGAGGGTAACACAGAGGGTGCCTTAATCTATAACTTCACTTGAGATCCTGACAAGTGAACATGTTAAGTAAGCAGGTTTTGACATATTGTGCATGCTGAAATAAATGTCCACCAACATGGAAAAAATGATCTAAACATTAAGAACTAGTAACGCAGATAAAACTTGTCTCTATAGAAAAATGCACTGCTCGCTCTCGAGTCATGCTAAAATGTGGTGAAATTTGAAGGTAAATGGTGGTAATCAAGCAACACCACTAGGATAAAATCTGTCTCAAAACAAGAACTATAAACAAGGACTTAGAACATGAAGACAATAATCGCGTTCATGGTTCCCTTTAATGACATCATACATGGAACTGACATTAAAAAAAATTTAGTCACTATCTTTACATCAGTATTTTGACTTCATTTTCAGCATCGTGGTATTTTGAGTTGATATTTTTATATTTCAGTGTATTGCTTAGCATTTTAAGTGGCTCATCCATACTCTGAATTTACTGCGTTCCCTTTAATGATACCACATTTTAACACCCCTAATTCCAGTCTGATACTAATGGTATCCACAGTAATTAGCCTTCATTACAGGAAAGCTTAAGTCTGAGGAGCGTTCTTCTGTGGGAATATGCCCAGTATTTCTATTATTAATGACTTCTGGAACCTATCGGACCATAAATAATGCAAATGACGTTGCATCTTTTCCTGTCTGCTGACAACTTCTTAATTTTACCCTCCTAATGTAAATTTATAACTGCAATACTGTGTGGAAAAAAGGAGAAAGTGTGATAAAAGAGCAAATTGTGCTTGTCTTTGAAGAATGTGAGCTGAAACACAATATGAAAACACAGAAAGCACTATCAGGCTTCTGGCATGCAGATGAACAATGTGAAACAGCTTGTAAAAATTAGTTATGGTGTATTTATAGTGCATGACATTTTTTAAAAGAAGTAGGTCTGTGCTTCAGATTGTATACAAGTTTGGTAATTACATCCCCACCTTCCTTATGACGCACAGGCAGACAACACAACTTCCTCCATGCCTGTTTCCATGTTCCTCTTGCCTCCTGCCAGAGCCCGAGCAGAGCAGCGACCCGGAGCGAGCAGCGAGCTGGTTCTGGGATGTGCCCGCAGGTGCTGCCCAGTCCCGCTCCCACCTCCGCACCCTCCTGCCCGGAGGCTGGGGGAGGACGCAGACAGGCCCTGCACGTGCACCGAGGGGAGGCCAACATCTGACAGCCTTCAGTGCCCCCGGCGCCTGGTGCGGCCCCGCTGCCCCACTGCAGCACCATCAACTTGGTCTCCTCTGCCCACCAGGCCTCTGCCCGTGTCATGGAGGCAATCGACTGCTGTGACTTTTGGGGTTTGTCACCCCTGGGAGGCTGGCACTAACCTCCTCAGTGCCTGCAGCAGCCTATGTGTCTGAACCAGACTATGACCTGAAACAGAAGCTACACTGAATCATCTGTCATTTTATCGGCTCCACCTTTTTTCTGTAAGCCAGGTACTGCATTTCCATTTTTTTTTTTACACAGTCATCTGCTAATTAAGTGTCCTCTTTCATCTCCCTAACATGTCCATTTCCCCTATATTCCCTATAAATGTACAGTTATCCCCTCGACTACTCTGAGTGCCTGCAAGCACACCAGCCATTCTTCACCTTAATGAAACAGCCCAACCTTCTGCTTCTGTTCGTGCTGCTTCTCTGCTAATTGTAAACAACAGACTCCGCTGAAACTTCATCTTCTGTTTGTCTAATCACATCACACGTAGTTAAGATCTCCTTTTATACAAATAAAACCTCTTCTTCTCCACTTCAAGATCCATGGTTTGATTTTTTTAATCACAACATTGAAGCATTTCTTTTCTTCGCTTATTCTAGCCAGCAATATCCCATTCAGATGCAAAGATGGACGACACCCATTAGCGAAAGAGCCCAAAAGGAAAGATCTCTTGGTTCCCACTTTCGCAAAGTAAATTGCAGTAAATGTACACCAATACCTCTCCAACATACCTGACGTGGCTGCCTCCATACAGGGTAGTTTTCCATTCCTAGAATCCCAAAGAAAGCACAGGATGGATTTTAATCCCTTTTGTATGACATCTTTAGGTGGAAATTCAAGGGGACAGTGTCTCAGATTCAAGGCTGTCAACGAAGTTAAGTTTCCTGTGAAAATGATATAATTTAGCAAACACAAAATGACAGAACAGCCCAGGCTGGAAGGGACGTCGAAAGCTCATCAGGCCCAACCTTTCCACGTTTGAAAGCTGGGCGAGTTTTCAGATACACAGAGCAGTTGAGTCCAAGTGAATGACCGGTATTGACTGTTTCTGATTTCTATGGTAATTACCTTTATTACCTGTGCAGATACTATATACTACCTTAAATTACTATGTGACCAAGTCTAGAGATTTTTAGCTTGCTGGTTTTAGAGCTACAAACAACTGATAGTGTTACATATGCATAGTACTACTAGTAGTGTAATATCTAAGATTATTACTGAATTCCTGATGGGCAATATGTCTCTTCTCAAATCTCAGGCTATTCTGGGCAGACCAGACTGAGTTACGTTGGAATGTTTGCTTTCTTCTTTAAAGTAACTCCTCAGAACATTAAAGCTGCTGCTTTGCTATGCTTCACTAAGGCCACCTGCAGCCTGAGGCTTTTGTGAAAAAGTACTTCAGAGTTGAAACCCAGTTCCAGAGTTTGGCCCAGATGTATACACAGCCAAACACGTATTTTATCACTTCACATACTCCTCGTTGAAACGCAAAAAACTCATGTCTTCCACGTCTTTGATGAACTCCTGCCTTTTCCCAGCAGGGGACACATCACTGAACTGAGCCAGAGCTGTAGCATCATCTGGCGTGTACTCTGCCCCTTCGTATCTTCTGTTTTGGTTTCTGACATGTTTCGTGCGAATTTGTATAAAACAGATTCTGTCATTCTTGTTGTCAGTGCTTGCATGCTTTTTCTTCTCCTGTTGCTTAATAGCTTTGCAATCTTTTAATGTTTTTTTATCTTCTATTTTTAAAATTTTTAATTATTTAATTTCTCTAAGCAAATTGTTCCCCCCATCAAGATTAGTCTAGACAAAATGAACTTCCTCACAACAGCTCAGCCAACCAGTACAACCCCCTAACTGCTGTTCTTATGCTTTTACCCATAAATGAATGGAATTTGTAGTGTTGATAAATCAGGTTTTTGACCTACATTAATTTTTTCATGTGAAAGGAAAGGAATTAAAGATTTTAAAGTTTTCCTTCTTTTCTTTCTAGTGCATCGTTCTAATTTTTTTACTTCTGAAATCAGCAAGCCCATATTGCTTCTTTCTCCCACCCTCACTGTTAGCTATTCTTGCCCAAGGAACAAAGGGCCACCGTCTCTTGGCAAGAAACAAGGGAGGGACATAAATCTTCAGCCTCCCGGGGGTTAATGAGTTCGTGTGTCTCGCAGACCTGCCACAGCCTCCTGCTCATCTCCTCCGCAGAAGCGTGTGCGGCACAGGTTACACACATGCAGAGGAGCTGACGGTCAGGATGGAAGTCATCTGTCATGTTCTGCTTACTGTCTGGTGAAATGGGAACAAAGTGCAAAATATGCACAATCTATTTCAGGAATCAGATTTATACTGATTATTTATATTTATAAATATTTATAAATTACATTTCATAGAAATAAAATAAAATTAGCAATTTTCCCTTCCTAACTAGATTTCCAGAATTAAATAATACTTTCAGTCTGTTTTGATTCAAACAAAACCACAACAGTTGAAATCTGCTAAATCTTTCAAAACATAGATATACCAAGTCTCTAAAAGAAAGGCGATATATTTTGTCCTGACATTTATTTTAGATCGACATATGGTTTAAGACAATGCATTTAGGAAGTGCAGCATTGAAGACAACATAGACAATCTCAATCTAGTCAATCAGAATATATTTTTCTTGTTGTATTACTGGAGTCAAACTTTAAATCTCCACACTTTACATCTTCACAGCTTGACTGTGCAGTCTAATCTGCCTCACTTTCTACAGGCTGACTGCTTAACATTCTGACTGTGTCTATCTGCTTTATTCAGTACAGTATAAAATAATGTATTTGCTCTTTTAAAATGTTTTTGTAAAACCTTACTTGCAGAAATGACAAATACATTACTAACAGCACAGCTATTTGATCTTAAATTACCAGTAATTAAAGCTGAAAGGAATGTTACAAAACAAATTTTACAATGTTATTAACAACTCCATTTGACATTACTTCTCTAGAAATGTCAACTACAGCAACACAGACAGAGTACACTTAAAAAGAAGAAATAAAAGCCAGGAGGAGAGCCACTGCAGGCAGCGAGCAGCTGCAGGAGGTACCAGTGGTCTCCGGGAGCTGGGGAGCACCAAGGCCTTTGTTCCTCCAAGCACCACCACCACGGGGCAACCGCCGGGTCCTTCGGAGTCCCTTCTCTTGGAAGGGAGACTGGAGACCCTGGAGCAAATGGATTCTCCACAGCAAGGAGCCAGTACGTACAACCTGCTGCACGAGAAACCATACCACAGCTACACAGAGATCTACCATGACACCCTGTTACAACCATGGAATGCAGATTTGTCCCAATTTCACTGAAATGGAGAACTTATTTATTTTCAACTAACATTCTGATTTTTCGTTATCTGTTTTTTTTGATCAGCCACACGGTAAGAGCTGACTGGTAGCTTATCAGTAGTGTAAGAAAAATTGAGTTTTACCATCCTAACAGCAACGAAGTGATTTACTTTAGAGCTAAGGAAAATTCAGCTCAAATCTCAAAGAACACTCAAAACTTATTTCCGCCCCCCCCCCCAGACCACACCTAGAACTAGAACTCTCAAATTTTAATCAGAACTATTACTTTGAAGTCTGCTGAAGTTGAACTCAGACTGAGAACCAAGGAAAATCAGAACTGTCTGAATCATTATTCTGCAATTGCACTCAAATTGCAGCTGAGGTGATTCGGAGAAACTGAATAGGAATAGGGCTGAAATCCTCACTGAAATCCCTGGGGAAACACTCAGATGAAAGTGTAACTACACTGCCTGTGTACCACGTGCTGCTGCAAACCACATTCATAGACTCATAGAATGTGTTGGGTTGGAAGGGACCTCTAAAGGCCATCTAGTCCCACCCCCTGCAGTGAGCAGGGACATCTTCAACTCCATCAGGTTGCTCAGAGCCTCATCCAGCCTGGCCTGGAATGTCTCCAGGGATGGGGCCTCCACCCCCTCTCTGGGCAACCTGGGCCAGTGCCTCACCACCCTCAGTGTACAGAACTTCTTCCTAATGTCTCATCTAAACCTGCCCCGATCTAGTTTAAACCATTGCCCCTCATTTAAAACCACTGCCCTGTTGGTTTGCTATAAGTGAAGTTTAAAAGGGAACGATGCGGAATCAGCCAGCCAGCCTGGTACCACAGATCATGGGAAACACCCCGGGGCAGACAAACTGCCACACAAAAAACAAAGCACAAAGGAAGAACTACTTGACTACAAACTAAAAATACAACAGGCCAGCAGTGTTGTATACGTAATTATGCTACAGAGTAACAGAAGCACATGAAATTGAAAATCCATGTTTATTGCAGAGCTAAATACACTGTTGTGTAATTATTGCTGTTAGTTTTGTGAAGAAGTATAACCCCAGAGCTCAGATATGAGTGTACGTCTGTCCAAAAAGCGAGCATTCCCAGTGCTCAAAACAATCCCATTGACTGCTGACGATATGGCATTGATGATAAGGAATGCCGAGGTCTGGAGGTTTAGCAAATTGTCTGTATTCTACCAATCTAAAACCAAAAAAGTTTGCTAAGTGAGCTACAATTACCAGAATGCCTTTTCATACAGTCATGATTCACAAATTAGAAAATTAGTTCAAATAATCATAAAATATAAATGCAGAAACGAAGAGCTACATTATTAACAGGAAGAAATGGCTTTGAAAATGCACCTTGTAAAGAACTATTTAGGAATATAATTAGATTTAAAATAGTTTCATATGAAGAAATTGAACCTATTTTTAAACAGAAATGATCAAAATGAATCACACAGATGACTTCAGTACTGCGAAAATGAAATCAGTTTATCTTGCTGAAAACCACTGAGGTTTGAAGATTTGAATGCAGTGGGGGAGTTACCCAGGACACGCAGCTCCAGCTCACGCTGCGCGATGCAGCAGTGAGCGCCGACTGCGCTTGCACGCCTGGGAGGATAGCAAACTGGCACTTTACCTTCCAGCAGATGTTTCAAAAAAATTTAAAATGAAATTTTAAACTGCGTCACCTACTGAGATTCTTCATTCTTTAGTATTTGCTCCTAAATCATTCTAAAGAACACTTAGGTAGATGCAGCAATAAAATTATCTCGCTCCTGTGCAATGCTTTCTTCAGTAGGCTTGAAGAGTTTCGTAACAGTATCGTCATCCCCATTTTACAGCAGAGGAAACTGAGGCCCAGGCAGCCCAGTGACTTACCCAAAGCCAGGTAACTCTCCTGACTTCTCCAGCAGCCACTGGCAGCCCTGGAAACAGAAGGCACGCATCCCAAGTTCCCCATAACACTGCCCAACCAGCGCACAGTACATTAGACTTTGAGATCATTTTTTGAAACATGTTGGCTGGCAACTGATTTTTCATCTGAAAGTTAAATTCAGAACACATGATAATTCTACACAAATCACGTGAACTAGTATAAATGCTCTAGGAACAGCCACAGGTGAATAACTGTTTTGTTACCATTCAGATTTCTACTTCCTTTCCAAGGATTTTTCATTCATTGAACAAGTAGCTTTTAACAAAACAAACAAAAAAGAGTTCAATGAATGAAGACAAACATTGCAAATTCATTCCAGATCTAGGTTAAAAAAACACCCAAGAAATGAAGACTAACAGCTGAGATAGAGTTATCACAGATCATCCTCCAAACTCATCTCAGTTTACATTACAGGCTTTTTGTTTGGTATTGATGATACTAGCATCATAAAACTGGTATTTTGCTTACTACGAAAAGAGAGTACCAAGAATCACGGAACAGCCACTGCAGGACGGTAACTCAAATCAGAGTTAGTGCTGACACTGTCAGCATTAGCTCCTACTCTGTTTCTTGATATAGGTGGTTATGATGGCAAGTGTACCGACAAGAGAGCAATAGGGAAGGGTAGGAGGAAGAGTGGGCTGGGAATTAGCTCATGAAACATGATTTTGTCAGAAAAAGCTGTCTTGTCAAAACATGAGTGCTTTGTACAAATATACCAGATTTTGACAACACCTCACAATGTCACAGCACAATTCCCAGGTTTCCTTCCAGCTTACCAGGTGGACTGCTTGGCAATCTGCTCAGGTCCCGTGAGCAGAGAAGCCTGCGATGCACTGCCTGGGACACACAGGGGCCTTGGAAGTCCCGACAAGCACCGCTCCACCGCAAGGGAACGATGAGCCTTTAGTCACCTGGATTAATGCAATCCTTGCAAAACATCTACCATCCCCTAGCTAAGGTTCAAATCACTGTGCTGGTCCAAGTCTCACTCTGTCCACTATGTAAGGAGTCAAGTCTGAAGCAGCTCAGCTGCTGCGCTGCAGAGGGAGGCATGGTTCTGCAAGTCATGTGTGTATATATGCACACACATATGTATCTGTATATATTACCTCATGGCAATTGTAGTATATATGACTACTGGGTGGCACTGCCACGGACATAGAGGCTCTGCCAAGAGAACAGATCATCCGAAGTAAGGCATATGGTAGGACAGCATCACCCCAGCACAACAATCGTGCCAGCCTTATCCAGGATCCTTGCAACTGTTAAAAATACTGTAGTGGATGTGTGCAAGCAATTAAGGCAAACGATGCTGAAAGTCCTGCTAGCAGAGCCGGCCAGCCTGGCTTGGGCCACCCCTGCTCAGTGAGGGTATCACTGCACACTCGCTAATGAGCGCCCTCCCCCCCGCCCCCAGCTCTGGGCAGCCTGGCTGCAGCCAGCCTCTACAAATACCTCCCGCCATCTGTCATCACCACGCTGCTGCCCAACACAACCTGCCCTGCAGACCCTGCAGCGCTCTTTTCCAATTGCTGTGGCTTGAACAAACCCTCCGACACAGCAGGAATGCTGGCATCCTTTTTTTGGTACCTATCATCCACACAGCCAGAACTGGATAAATGTCACATATGGTAGGAATTCCCTTATCTCAATACCAATCTGGGAAACCTGTGTCAAAGTATTACAGTAGAAGAGAGGCCTGATCCATGATCTGTCCAGAAAACAGCATTGCATGAACGAAGTTTTACTGCAGAAAGGCCAGCATACCGCTGGCCCGTTCTACTTTGAGACACAAGGATGTTCAAATCAGTAAATCGTATTTTTTTTTTTTTTTTTATTAAATCACCAATCAGCTCAGGGTAGAAAAGCAGAGTTATTCTAGGAACAGGCTGCCTCATGTGAAGCAGGAATGGATCAACTGATGCCCTCTGTCCTTCCCCTGCCTGGGCTACCAGCCATTCCTCTCCAGCAGCCAGATGGGCAACAGCAGGGCTGCAGAGGTCACCGAGTCCAACTCCAGTGTGAGGCCACTTCCCTGCACTCATATGCTTTGATGCCCTGTTCAAAGTTCTCCTTCAATAAGTGTCCTAGGAGACAGACTCCACAAGAATAAGCCCTGCTTCAGGACGCAACTAAAGCTAACTAACACAGCAGAGCCGGTAATGCGGGTGAATTGTGCCTGAGTCAACACCATCTGAACCGCAGGGGTCAGTCATTTTTTTCTTCCCTATGGATGTATGACTCCACCACCAGGTCAGCCAGTGCCCAGCACACCTGCACTCTCTGGCACACTGGCTGTGAATGACTTCAGCACAGAGCTCGGAAAGGCCAGAGGGGATTCTGGCCTGTCCCACAAGGATTAGCTGGCCCAAAGTCCGTGGGTAGCAGGCCTGAAGAAAGCAGGGCCCTGGAGAGCTGAAGAGTGCCGGATTTGTGCAGAAGACCTGTCCAGACTGCCCCAGAGGAACTGCTAGGTGGAAAGCAAGACTCAGTATCACATGGTAGAGGGCTGAAATGGCTGTGATGCAAGGGCATTTACCGCTGTGCCTGCTTCTTTCTTAATGCATTGCCCAAGGAGCAGGAGCAACCACACTTGCACAGCATTAAGTATGAATAGCAAAGCTTTGTTAAAGTAACAGCAAACCTAAACTGTTTGGGAACCTCAGACTACAACTGCATCACTAAATGGTGACCTTGCTCCTCAAGATGCATGTCTGCCTGCACCAGCCAGGCCTCTCCAGGCTATTCTGGCCCACGGCCTGGAAACGACGACGCTGCAGACCCACTCCCAGGGGAGTTCTGCATGCTGCCAACACCCGCTTTGGGACCAGACCAGTGTAACTGTATAGGAACAGGTCATTGTGTGCCAACTGGCCTCAGTAACTGGGGACATTCCTGGCCACATTTTCTTTACTAGCAGAAACGTCACCTGAGGGACAGAGACAAGTAAGCTACTTTCTTATGTAGACAGTACTGGAAAGTGAAAACAAATATAATGAAGTCCAATGAAGCACAGGAGCCAGCATGTTTACCATAAGCAGCTGCAAAAACATATGCCAAAGTACAGTCCAAACACCAGCTATGTAAGCAGAAGGATGTTAGGCCTGACTGTGTGGCCATCTTCAGTTCAAGCCATTTGTTTTGGTGACAACTCCAGCTGAGCTTTGGAGGTTAGTCTCCCAGAACCACAGCAAGGAGCCTGAAAGCTCAGACAACCTCAGAAAGGGATAAAAACCCCCCAACATTTATGCTTCAAGGACCCCAAGAGCCCAAGGAGTCTCAAGTGGACCATACCAGGAATCCGTGCAACTTCCTCTGTTTCCCTTAGGAACGTTTGATTTGGAAATATTTGTTATTTTAAAGTAGTAACTACTAATGCAAAAAGAGTTAGTAAAACGAAGTTACAAACTGTAAAGACAACCTTGAGTGTAAAAAATTGCTATAGAAGTTCTCAGCTTTCATCACGTTTAGTTGTTTATGTCTGACTACGCAGACGCCTGAGATGTCTGACATCTGAGATGTTTTTTATTTCAGCCTTACTCAGAGAAACAATATTGAACGTTTCTGACTAGAACACTACAGACATTTTAATAAAATTTTCCCCTCTTATCAATGAAGGCAATCATTATAAATAACATAAGTAATTTCCCCCCCTCTCAAAGCACATGGTAAATTAAAACCATTCTTCAGATAAATATAGAAGTACTTTAAAGTCTAACCACAGAATTAAACACTAAGAGCCAAAAAACGTCTATGATATCTTCAAAAAAGAAGTGAGTACTTACCAAGCTCTGCGGGTAGCTCTTTTATAGGATTCCTTTCTAAAAGCAGGGTTTTCAATTGCCTTTTCAATAAAACAGAAGGGAGTAGTAACTATAAGAGCAAAGTTCATGTAATTAAACACAGAAATATTTTTCCACCGTAGTTTTTCTTGCTTTTGTCTCCTACTACAGAAAGGACGCCACAAGGCAAATCCACACTTCTCCGTCACTAACATCAGTGCTGGAAAATAACACACCCCAAAGCTTGCTGGTATGACAGTCTGAAGTTTGCACTTATGCCCGTTTTATTACATACTACTTCAACATTTAGTACTTGATCTTTCTTTGCAAAGCCTGCTTATCACTTTAAAGTCTGATACTGACTGTTCCAATTATAAACACATCATTTTCAGTTGTTTATAATTTTGCTGAGCTTCAACTGTTTGGGTTGTTGAGCGCGTTCCTCAGGCTAAATTTGAGCTACAACTGCTCAGCCATTTTAGATAATGAGATTAGAAAGAATGCCCTATTTGTATTTAATTTCATCAACTACTTCTTTTAAAAATGTCTTCTGTTCCTATTCTTGGAAGCAGCCTAGAAGCTTGGTATGGGTTACATACAACATCTATGGCATTTATGTCACATACAAGGTAATATTGTTTTGATATATCTGAAAATCTGCTAACATTTAGACAAATGCTAAACTTCTGAAAAAATGTCAGTATGCCTGCACTCAGAAAACAATTGGTATTGTTTAGCAAGTAAATGCACAGAGTTGCTGTATACACTGTTGTTTGGTGCGTCTCTGATGGGAACCTCTGGGCTACTGCACGTTTAGGACACAGACACGCCCTCCAGATGCAGGGAGATGGTCTCTTTTTCCCCCTGTAGCACACAGCCACTGACCCCCAGGCAGCTATGAAACAGTGACTAGACAGAAACCATACATTACCTGCTTCCTAACTTTTGGCTGCTTCATTTTGCCATTTTAATAGCATTCTTTTAAATAGCTTTTAATATCCAGCAACATATCGGATCAAATGATACTCTATAGACAAGGTATTGTCCATATCATAAGTGAAAAAATATCCTAAAAGAAAAGTTAATGTGTTTTTATTTACTAGTGTTGCAAATCTGACTTGTTTACTGTTAAAATTCAAGAAAACAAACAGGAAGAAAGCTTGGTAGTTTCTGTCATAATATTTCTTTACCTCTAGGAAAGAAAACCAAACCAAACATATTGGCAGCTGCTCAACACCGGATTAACATTTGTGGCAATATTTTAAGACATTTCAATTCAGTCAAAAAAACTGAAAGCACCGTATTCACTTTGCATTTTTGAAGCAGAGTACTGAATTCCATTTAAAGCAAAAACAAAGTGAAAGAGACAGGAGATTCCAGACTCCGAAACCCAAATTCCTCTGCAGTTTGAGGCATCATGGTATGCTGGGGCGATGCTGCTGCCTCGGAACCACTTGTATCCTTGTGCAGGGAGAGCTGAGGCCATGTGCCCTGTGCCACAGCAAGCACTTGCTCTTGCCAGCTCCTGCCTGGATGCGGCCTCTGCGGCAGCGATGATGTGGAACGTGGCCTCAGCTGATCCCAGCCCAGCCGTATGTCCAGATCTCCCAGGGACTTCCAGAGAAAAAGTGCCAGAGTGGTACCTTCCCTCCCTGCACCAAGAGCTAGGTACCATTTCCACAACTGAGGCAACATTTGTTTGACCTGGAGAAACTCTAATCAGAATATCTATTAAAATCAGTGAAAAGATTCAATCGATCGGGCCCCAAACTAGCACAATATTTCAATGAGTCTCTGCTTTTGATGAAAACTACACTTTTGGCTGCTTCTAGAAAAGGATACCCAGAGAATTTCAAAACACCTTAAAATACAGCTTATGCTCCAACATGGAATAAGAATAAAATGCAACTAAGTAATAATCAGTGAATATTTCTACATAATACATGTAGGGACTAATGACTGACACCTTATTTTCGACGAAGATGCACTCAGAGAATGTCTTAGTCTCAAAGGATTTCAACCACTCATACAATGATGATAATATAATTTACAAGCCATATTAAAATACTATCAGTCCTGTCCAATTTATAAATAATTTACAAAGGGTGTATTTGAAAGATTTGAAAACATGACTGAACTTGACATTTTTCAGATATTTTTAGAAGCATAATCTTCATTTACTGTATTTTTCTAATCACAAGTTGCATATATAATGATTCATAAACAAGTGATCTTAAAATAGCTTTAAGGACCTTGTTTCAATCACAGGATGCCATAAAATTGTTTGTTTTTTCTTATTTTGTAAAATTCTGTAGCACGTACTGTTCAAGGGTTGCCTCTTTTTCCTCCTTACTCAACTCTTGACAGAAAGGTTTCTTTTAGAACCACAACTGCAAGCAAACCGTCCTGTGCTGGTCTTTTTTTTTTTTTCCTTCCAGTAACAAAACCATTTCTTTGTTCCTGTTAATTACCACACATTGTGATTTGTGGTTTTCTACTTCTGGAGCGAGAAGCAAGGAATTGTCCAAGGACATTAAAAAAAACAACCTGGTGAGAAGTTAGTTTTGGTGATCATGGCAAATGCACTTCTCAGGGTCACGTGTACTTTCTTCCTTGCACACTCCATCTGTATCAGTGACAGCCAACTAATCCTCCCAACAGTCAATACCATGTCAGCCAACCATCAAACACAGACGAATGGGTAACCTTCTTTGACTGAACTGTCCTCCATTGTCACTTCGGAGTGACGTGAGGTTTGTAACTGTGGGTCCTTGTTTTCACCTCACCCACAGTTAATAAAGGAGAAATGGTGCAAAACCTACGTGAAAAGACTATCAGGTCTTACGTTTCCAAAGATAAAAGAGTTTAGAAATTCACTATGTAATATTAATTGTACCTTTCAGTTCATCTGAGTTTTAGTAAACAAAATTAAGCTTATTTGCCACTCTCCTGCACTGAGGTCAATGCCAAACAAAAACATATGAAAGTCTGACTGTTACAATGAAATTACAGTAAGGCAAATAGAAGACAAATACAATTCTTATTAGATTATCTGTATGACCAATGATCTTACCTGTGGTAACCGATTCCAGGGGGAAGAGCTTTAATCTTGTTATACCGGAGATCCAGCCAAACAAGATGTGGCAGCTTTTGAAATAAATCCTCCGGAATCGTTGATATGACATTTCCTTCCAGATGAAAGTACTAAGAGGGAAAAACATAAACATGTTTTAAATGCAGAAAGAGAGGGGCCATTCCTTGGCAAACAAAATGTTGCATGTGAAAACTGTAAACTATTTTACATTGTTGTGCAAAGAACACTGTTAAAGGGGACTAAAGGATACACAACTCCATAAAATTACACATGGACTTTTCCTCAAAAAACAGGGATTAGAGATCATAGCTAAGAATCTGTAGCCTTCCACTCATCTGACAAAGCAACTAGCCCTTGACTCCCCTGTGCTATACTCAAGCCAAGGGTATCAAAACTACTCACAACAATTTACTCACCTTTCTGTTGGGCAGTCTATATATTTCCTCAGTAAGATGCTTAATATTTTTTCTGCTGACATCAAGAGTACTTGACGATGCCAACAGACACTCTTCAACAGCTTTCCTGATCTCTTTTGATGAATTAGAACCAGACAAATTTCTCTTTTTGAGATGTTCATCTCCGAAATTATCACCACTGCTGTTAAGCTCTCTAGAATAGCCGTCATCCATTTGTCAGCAAGCCTGGAACACTGACTCAGTAATTCAAATTGATCAGCTGAAGGCAAGTCATGAGCTGAGAAAAACAACAATGTATTTTGGAAAGAGAACACACACAAAGCAAGTTTCTGAAAAGAAATTGTTTGCTGTGAGGGTGGTGAGCCCCTGGCCCAGGTTGCCCAGAGAAGCTGTGGCTGCCCCATCCCTGGAGGGGTTCAAGGCCAGGTTGGACGGGGCTTGGAGCAACCTGGGCTGGTGGGAGGTGTCCCTGCCCAGGGCAGGGGGTGGCACTGGGTGGGCTTCAAGGTCCCTTCCAACCTAACGTTCTACAATTCTATGAATTTGCAGATTATCCCCATTGCTATGTGTTCTTTGTATGATAGAATAGAATCATAGAATCATTTAGGTTGGAAAAGACCCTTGGGATTATCGAGTCCAACCATCAACCCCACTCTACAAAGTTCTCCCCTACACCGTATTCCCTAACACCACATCTAAACGACTCTTAAACACATTCAGGGATGGTGACTCCACCACCTCCCTGGGCAAGCTATTCCAGTGTCTGACCACTCTTTCTGGGAAGAATTTTTTCCTCATGTCCAGCCTAAACCTCCCCTGTTGCAGCTTGAAGCCATTCCCTCTTGTTCTGTTGCTAATTACCTGTGAGAAGAGACCAGCACCAACCTCTCTACAACGTCCTTTCAAGTAGTTGTAGAGAGGGATGAGGTCTCCCCTCAGCCTCCTCTTCCTCAAACTAAACAGTCCCAGCTCCTTCAATTGCCCCTCATCAGATTTATTCTCCAGGCCCCTCACCAGCTTCGTTGCCCTCCTCTGCCCTCGCTCCAGCACCTCCATATCTCTCTCGTATTGAGGTGCCCAAAACTGGACACAATACTCAAGGTGTGGCCTCACCAGTGCTGGGTACAGGGGGACAATCATCTCCCTCCTTCTGCTGGTCACACTATTTCTAATACAAGCCAGGATGCCATTGGCTTTCTTGGCCACCTGGGCACGCTGCTGGCTCATATTCAGCCGCTTGTCAATGAGAACCCCCAGGCCCTTTTCTGCCAGGCAGCTCTCCAGCCACACTGCCCCAAGCCCGTAGCGATGCTTGGGGTTGTTGTGGCCCAAGTGCAGGACCTGGCACTTGGCCTTGTTGAAGCTCATCCCGTTAGTGTTGGCCCATCGATCCAATCTATCCGAGTCTCTCTGTAGAGTCTCCCTGTCCTCGTGTAGATCAACACCTCTGCTTAACTTGGTGTCATCTGCAAACTTGCTGATGATACACTCTATGTCCTTGTCAAGATCATCAGTAAGGATGTTAAACAGAAATGGTCCCAACACCGAGCCCTGAGGGACACCACTTGTGACTGGCCACCAGCTGGAGTTAACTCCATTGACCACCACTCCTTGGGACTGCCCATCCAGCCAGTGCTTGATCCAACAGATCGTATGCTCATCCAGGCCATGAGCAGCCAGTTTTTCCATGAGAATTCTATGGGGAACAGTGTCAAATGCTTTTCTAAAGTCTAGATACAAACCAGTCAAATTTTTCTTTATGTGTATACTTATAATAATTTATCATAATACATATTTAAAGGTATAGTAAATTAGAAAATTGCCCATTGGCCCTCATGGCTATTTTCCCTGCATACCATGTCATAAGTAGGCCTGGCAGAAACCCTGGCATACATATATGCAGTAAATAATCTCCCTTCTGACAGCATACTGTCCTGCCAAGTCTCCTGGCTGCCCTCTGGGACTCGCCTCATCAATATCTCTGTCTCCCCTTTCTACTAGCCCTTATTTGGGCACCCCCACCTGAGTGCGGTGCCTGGCTGGACGCAGGAAGCATGGCAAGGCCCTCGGCAAGGCTTTGGGGGCTTTCCCCACTCACCTCGAAGGACATGGGTCCCATGAGGGACTCGGCTGCTTCAGGCTGAAGCATGGGCCTGCCCAGGCATCGTGGCTGCCCGGCCTCCTGTTCCCTGCACAGGCCCACAGGCACTCGCCCCTCACGGCGCTGTCTGCAGGGACACGACAGCTGCCCCGTCCCCCAGCGCACCCACAGCTCCTTCACCCACGCCTGTGGCTGCTCCAGGGAGGGTCTCCCTGGCCCTCCCCACCCAACAGCCAGCGTTGGGCTCTATCCATGCTACCAACCAACACAAAGAAAAGAAACGGTCTTTGTTGCAGTCTTTGTAATTTCTACTGATTGTAGCGGGTCCTAACAAGGTGCTTAGGTTTTATCTGCAGGCCCAGGCTCTGCCTACCCCACACACACCGCTCGCTCCGCTGAACCGGCTCCCCAGGCAGGAGCGGCCGCGGGCCCTCACCCGGGCGTGCCCCGGCCGTGGCAGCCCCGCGGCGGCAGCTCCTCCAGGCGAGGGCGGCCGCAGGCCCCGCGATGCCCGCCGCAGCCCCCCTCACAGTCCGCCGAGGCCGGCTCCGCTCCGCCGCCCGCAGAAGAGCCGCGATCGGTTGGAGGCGCCGCTCGGCCGCCGCCTCCGCCGCACCGGGTCCGCGTCTCCGCGGTAACGGCCCCGCTGCCGCCCGCGGTCGCCCCCCGCTGCCAGCGCCGGCTACGGGCACGGGCGGCCGCCGCCAGCACGTCTCCTCCGCCTGAGGGCGTCCGGCGCCAGCCGCCCCAGCCGGCGGGTGAACGGGGCCGGGCGGTCCCGGGAAGGTGCCACCGCGGCGGGCTGGGAGAGCGCAGAGCAGCGGCCGGTGCGGGGAGGGCCCGCACGGGAATGAGAACTCTCACCCGACCGGCGGGGCAGCGAAGTATCACCCGTCCAAACAGTCTAATGCCCACTTGGTCGTTTTCCAGTGACCAGAAATACCAGCATTCTTCAAGCACCTGCCCAGGCCCTGCGGGTCCTCACAGCCCATCGTCGGCTGGGTTCGGTGCTGGCCTTCATCTCCCCCCGCCTAGGTCAGCCTCACCGGCACAGCGTTCCTCCGCTCCTCTCATGGGCTGCTTTCAGAACATTTTTTCCCTTCTGTTTCCCATTATTATGACTTAATTTGTTTGTCTTTCAGGGCCAACATCCACCGTATCCCCACCTCGATGAAGCAGTTGTGTTCACAGGCCTTCCTCTTCGGGAGGTCAGAGGGAGTGGAGGAGGCGGCTCGGGCAGACCCCAGGCCCTGGGAGAGCCCCTCGGACACCCATCCCCAGCGGGGCCCGCCGGGCTGCGGCACCGTCCCTGCAGAGCCTCTGCACAGCGGGGTGAGCAACACCATTAGCCAGGGGTTGTATTGGGCTGAAATAAAATACAGTCTTAATTAGCATGTTGGGAGAAATCCATTACTGGCACATGAAGAGTGCTTAATCTTGCAAATCCAGATAATTATGTTCCCAGTGACCCGGCCGAGTTTGATCAGTAGCACTAGTAGGATTTGAAATAAAGGAAAAGAATTTCAGAATTTAGAGACTTTTTTTTTTCTGACATATTATGCTTATTAAACTAAATGAGAAAACAAAGCTATTTTAATGGGATTCCTTTAGAAGCTATTTCCTTACAGAAGTTTTTTTTTTTTTTTTTAATTTGTAGAAGAGAACCTAACACATTTTATTATAGTCTGTAACCTCCGATGCATGTTGTACTCTGTAGGACAGAGTATCTCACTAGCTGTAAGAGCTAACCACATGGTGAAATGCACAGCCTGGGCAATAATACTTGGAGGCAAACAGGTAAACATCTTGTTAGACTCCTCTGCATATACAGTGTCTTTTGTAGCAAGACTGGAGACTGGAACGTCTCGCATTGCCAGAGAGACTGCATTCCTGCAAAGCTTTCATGCCATTAAATTTAGAATTGCCTTCCCTTGGCTCACTTGAACAATCCCCTGGTTTAGGAGCTTTTGACCTCCAAAGACTGTCCAAACAGGAACCGGTTCTGTAATAGAGCATGGTGAACCTTGAAAGCTTCCATTTTATAGGAAATCTCTGAATTCTGAAAGAAAAAAAACTGTTGTCCTGCAGTGACCTATAACACTACCATTTTCATGGGGACAGCTGGCTTAAACGCATAACTAAATAGGTCTAAATTTTCATGTTGCTTTTGTTGTAGGGCCACAAGCTTCTGAAAAATACACCATTACCTGGGCTGAATAAGACAAAGCACCTATTCCTCAGCTTGAGTGCATCTCCGCTTGGAAAATACAGATTCTACTAATTAGACCGTTACTGCTGATTTTAAGAAAAAGCAGGTATGACTAGTAATTGTATTACTCTTTTCCTGGAATAGATTTTCTTTGAGGCTACTTAGGTGATTAAATCACAATTATGAGCAATATTTATAAACCAGAGGGCACAGTTTATGAAAATTAAAAGAGGATCAATGGTAAAGGGGTACTGACAGAAGTATTGCTTTGCATTTGTTTATGCAAACCCCCAAATATTTTAGGATAATTTTATTTAAGATGATATAAAAAAAACACATTAGGATTGAAACCAATGACATCATTCCATTAACTAAAGTGGTGGTTATTTCAGATAGTTTTGATCTCAGCATTGTGTTTAGAATTCTGTGACACATTAGTAATGGAGAAGCATTTTCATTGGCATTTTAGGGAAAGTGAATCTGGAAGGATACCCAACCTCGGTAAATCATCTTAAAACAGGACTTTCAATGTTCCTTTTTGAAATCTAGTTATCCTATTCGGCCTCCTCACTTGAGTTCTCTGCGCAGAATCAGCACAGCAACATAATACCTTTTCTTTAACACAACAGTATCTGGGAAGATTTTACCCTAATGAGAAGGCAAAAAGAAATAGGAGATCAAAAGTCAATAAATATATCCCTCAATGGGTTCATTTTACTTTTAGCAAGCCAGAGTTACAAGTTGCAGTCGCAAAGCGCCAGCCAGTATGCATATTTCACTGCACAGGTCACCACCAGGTTGGTCATTGCATTTTGAGGTTGCTGAGCTGCTCGTGAGTTTTACAAGCTTACCTTCTCAAGTCTTTGGACTCAGAGCTCTTTGGGACATCCAGTTTCAATACCCAATGCACTCCTTTACAAATACAATCACAACAACAAAAGTATCATTAAAGTTTGCGTGTGAGACAGCAAACAAGCAATATTCGGTATAGATTATTTCTGATCCTGGGGGATAACTTAAAGGTTTCAGCTTTTTGCATTGGGAGTTCCCTCCTAGAAGCAAGACCATGCAAGGATTGAACGTACCAAGAGAAAACCATGCAACTGCCGTGCAGACAGAAATATCTCAAGGTCAGGCTGCAGTAAGAGCCTTGTCCAGCCCTGGGGAGATCCTGACCCCACATGTTGAAGTGCGGTTAGGTCTCCCTCTGAAGCACTCATCCTAGCCATAGCTGTTCGGAGAAGTGATGAGAGAACAAGGAGGAACAGTGATGGCCAGGAACTAGGATGGGTTTGCTGGAGACCTGAATTTATATCTTTTGACAAACACAGAACCTGTTTGGACATTGAAAGAAGAATTTCTCGTAGGTGGTGAGGTGCGTTTTTTAATCCTTCAGCTGCAGTGACACTAATGTAATTTATGATGGACTGAAGTGATTGCCAGAGTATCTCCAAAGATGTATCAGTCTCTACTTTTGGACCCAGCTGTTTTGCTGGGCAAGAAAGGAGGTGTCACATGTTTTGTTTGATTGAATCACAAGATATTTTTTTTCTTCTTTTAAAGGATGTCAGTCTCTGAGAATACCAAGCTTGGGCACTGATCTCTTCTCAGGACCTAAGCTGTTGAGTCTTTGTACAGAGGGCTCAGAATCAAATACTCTGGGATGGACGCTGAACCACAGCCCTCCTTCCTCCCTAGTCGTGCTTTCGAAGATGCTGCACCTCAAATGCACCAGTACCCATAGAAGGGAGGGAGCTGCCCCTGCGCCCCATCACGCGTTGCCCTGATGCTAAAGCAGAGCAGCCAGTTGTCTCCTGCGACTCAGCCATGGCCTGACCGGGCTCCTCTTCACCTGTATCAGAGTCTCCCCGTGGCACCGGGAAGCAAACCTGAGGTCTTTATGGGGCTTTGTCACTACTGACTGTTGCCTATGTCGATACCACCAACACTTCCCTACACTGTCACAGACTGCCATGGGTTGACTTGTTTGGTTGTGGACTTCAAGGGCACTGTATCACCTCACAAAGTGGGAAGTGATAACCAAGCTTCAGAGGGAAGCATTCAGCTTTTCTGCCGAGCTGCTTGTTCAGGTTGTCAGGCACCTGTGTTACACAGCTTTGACTTGCATTTGACTTCAGGTAAGTTCGGAAGCAGAGGTTTTTTCTCATCTTTCTTAAATAAGAGACATTGAATCACACAAGAAAAGTCCTTGCTTTCTATATAAAGCTACTATCTGTAGCTTTATATAGATTTTTTTTTAAATACTCCCATAAGTGAAAGAACTAGACAAGTGAATTCTAAGAATGAGTCTTATTAAAGTATAGTAACATGTGTTGTTAATTTCTTAGTTAACATAACATTTGGTTAACCTAAAGAAATAGAAAACAAGCAGAGAAGTGAACACACGAATGAAAGGAAATGCAAGAAAACGGAAGGAGGCAGAAGTCAGCAACAATTCAAAGAGCTGAATTAGCTCAATAGTACCACAAAAACAATCACTGTTTCACAGGATTAAGCAAGAGAAAGCATTACAGCACACAGAAAATTAATCAGGATTTATACTTTACACTGTAAAAGGCCAAGCCACACCACTGAACTAGTACACACTTACCTCAGCAGCCTGGGAGAAGGAGGTTTGGCAGGGAGGAGGGGAGGTGCTTTTATCACTCTATGGGCTTGGGCACCTGCTGGTGAAAGGCTTGTAATCCTTCTGCACTACAGCTGGCACCTGTGGGACCAGCAGGAGCCGAGCCCTGCCCTGCCCTGCCCTGCCCTGCGGAACCCTTTTCCCATCAGCCTGGCCGAGGTTTTAGTTCCAGGGTTGTGTGGCAGCAGCTCTGCCTGTTCACGCTCACTGAGAGCTGCTGCAGGTTATCCCAATGAGAACACTATTAGTTAACTGTGGTGGTGCTAATAGACTTTGAAACAGCTGGACAAGACTGATTACTATTAGCATCTTTAAAAATAGAATTGGCACTATTTACAGAAACACTAATGATAGGAAAATGGCGTGAAATTTCCCCCTTATGTAATGTTTATTGAAAGAATTATGTGTTCTTTTAGAGGAACTTTTTAAAATAAACATAGGCTTTTCTCTGTAGGCTTTCTTCTTGATGAAGGCGGCATGTGAATTTTAAGAGTCACAGTAATATTCCTTTCATCATCTTAAACTTGTCGCAATTATAGCCATTATATTCAGTAAAGGGCTTTTAATAGGAATGTAATATCATGGTATATTGCCCCCCTTGTTTCTATGCCTAAATTAGGAGTGTCTTATAATATTTGCCTCTGCAGTTTTATGATAATTGGTAGCATTTTTGTTTAGGAACCATTTTCATCAGCTGAGTGAGAACAGATAACTACAAAGAATGTAATGCTGCTTCAGGCAGTTCTATTTTTATTTGCACTGGTTTTATTCAGGATAACTTCACTGATACCAGGGAACTTGATCCTGATTTCCACTGGTGCAAGAAGAAAACACTCACCATTCCATGCAACCAGTAAAAAGACAGAAAGGGAACCGTTAGAGAGATTAACAAACAAAAACTGAAATATTATCTTCGGTTTCTCTCATACTAATTTTGACACAATATAAAATACACAGCTCACGATGCTTGAGAATGAGAATGATCAGTCATTCCTCAAAGAATACTCATTCACTTGCAGAACTGAGGCGATTGAGAACAATTGGATGAAATAATTCCTGATACAAATCCTTTGATTAAATGAATAATCCTGGATTTTCATAAAGAATTTATTTGGCCTGTCCTAGATTAGAAAAGGTATCACGTCTCCCAGTTAAATGAATGCACGCTGGCTTTGCCTGTTGAATGCCAGTGGAATTTTCATGAGACGCAACATAGGTGGTACCGACTATACGAAAACCTAACCAGTTTGGTTCAGCATATGTAATTCCGTAAAGTTAGAGATGATTTCATGGCTGGTGAAATGAAAGAAAACTCCAGTTTCTTGGAATCCGTGAGAAAAGAAAGAATATGCAAAAGTAAACACAGATGGGAAAAGACAAACTCTTCCAAACGTAAGAGCGGTTGCTCTGCCTTTTGCAAGTCTCCCCTTGCCTTTTGCAAGTCTCTGCTTGCACCCAGGTGAAACGCAGTCATGCGAGCCCCATCTTTCTAAGGCTGGGTCTACATAGCATCTTATCCGTCCTCTAGGCAGTAGTCACACAGGTTTTGATCAGCTCATTTCCCACCATCACGTGCCTTGAAGCGCAATATGTATGGATGTGCTCCAGGTCTGGATCCGTTTCCACAATAAGAGACGAGGATGACGCCCAGTTGGGAGTGCAGATTCCTGTGCCTCTGTCTACTTTGCACCGTCCCCAGCCTGCAACCCCTGGCAGTGGTGGTGGGCTAGATGGACTTTGTACGCACTGCTGACTGCAGCAGCTCTCGTTTGCCTGAGGTTTGTCTCCTGCTTTCCCTAGAAAGCGTAGAGCTTTACAGCTTTTCTTTCTTTTCTAATTTAAGAAAATCATCAATCTGTTATATATTAACAGTTTCCAGGGACAAGCAGACATGCATATAGTATCCCCAAGACTTTCACTAGTAAAATGCCTAATTGTCTCTTAGTAAAGTATGAAACACAAAAAGAAGAATGAAAAATGGAAGAGGAAAAAATAATTAAAAAAAAAAAGGAGTCATGAGTTCTTAGGGGTTTCAAGAACAGTCTGTTCCTAGTAACCTCTTTGGTCAGCCAGCTTGCAGATAGCTTAGAGACGTAGCTAGAGTTACATCCAAAGGTGTCTTAAAGAATATATTATTGTAAAAATCAGCTTTTAATTAAACTTCCTCATTTCAAAACCAAGGTGGATCTCTGTTTCCCTGGAGACCAGGATATGTAAGAAGGCAGAATTTTCTCTCCATTTCCCTTTCCTATGTTGGACCACTATAGAGCAGTTCATGTATCTTGCTTTTTTCTCCTGCAGGATTAGTATTAATTGCTGAATGGACATTTTCAGAAGATGACTGGAGTTGTGTCACGGTGGTGGGTAAAATCGCTATTGATACTGGTGACGTGCAGCTCTTCTCTGAGGGGATGGACATCTTTCGCTGCAGGTTACTACACTGGTTTTGAACAGTGGTATCAGACAGGAGTGCCCCCTGAGCTGCCAGAGAACCCTGTTTCCAAGTTTCAGCAGTAGAAAATGACTACGACTCTGCTACAGAAATAACGAGGACATGTCTGTCTGATCCTCCAGCACTTGCACTGGGGTGAGAGCAGACACTGCTGTTGGAGAGAAAACAGGAGGGCTACGTTTAGCATTTTTGGCACTGATTTTGCACCATTGTAAATGACTGTGCAGGGGCAGTTGTGACCCAGCATTCTCTGGTCCCAGACTGATCCGAGATGGTGAGCGTTTCATCCTTCTCAGTTTCTTTTGGTATAGAGGAGGAGACAACAACAGAGTTCTGTCTGAATTACGCAAGAGTACAAGGAGAATTAGAATTCTAAATAAATTGGAATTTATTTGCAATGCTGTTAAAATATTGAAAATGGGAAAGCTTATGTAACATAATTTATGCTAAATATTTGCGAATGAAATACACATCTCACTTTTCCTAATGTTGTGAGCAGCTGTGGCAGTTTGCCCACAAGAATGACCACCACTACATGACCTAGAGCCTGTATAACAAACACCATGTTTAATGGTGGTTTTCAGTATTGGTTTTCTCCCCTTTTCTTTCCACGCATTCTCCAAAGTCAATGTTCATGTGTCTCTCATTTCCCCTCCAACACATTCTCCTTTTCATCATTCAGATGTTGTCAGATATGACTTCAGATCACAAGTGAAATTACTGTTTTTCTAACTGGCACATCATGAACAATTCAGATAAACAAAACATCAGTTCCAAGGGCAACCTACAGCCAAACACTGTTGGTAGTGGCCCAGACTCTTTGCTGTGCCACAGAAGTCTGGAGGAACTTTTCTATACTCTTTTTCTCTTTTCTTTCGGTTCTATCATATTTACTGGTGGCAGCTCAGAAGGCGCCAGAATGGCACAACAGTCTCCAAACACCAGGTTTGGTATTTAGAGTAAGACTCTGCTCTCCCAGATCAAGGCAGAGGGCAAAAATCAGACAAATTTAAACCTGAAAAGAGCTGTCTGATTCAATTCAAGATGAACCTCACCCAGTTTTCTGTTCAAAGCAGCATTCTCCCTGACAATTTCAGTATTATAACAGATTGAAACGGGGCACAGGTGTCGAACATGGCACCTTCTTCCCGTAGAAGCCAAGAAGCCATGGCTGCTGTGTCGAGTAGCGAGCACAGGACCAGACTCCTGGTGGCAGTCGCTGCAGCTCTTGCTGTTGCATTCTGAGCAGAGAAAAGCCTCTGTAATTCTGGATGGGCTTAGCTACCTGATAGTTCTTCCCTTAAAAAACAAGACTAAAATAGATTGTCTTGGCTATGCAGTAGACGGGCCTCGTGAAGGGGCAGACCTCATCATGAGGGTGACAGCAAGATGATAATTTTCTCGGGATGAGTTAGGTGTTTGTTAGGACGTGTGTGTATGCCTATGGCTTCCTAGAAAGCAGGAGTAAACAAGAGGACCTAGTTTTAATTAGTCTGTATTACTATGAGAATTTTGAGCAGCACTTACTCGGTAGGGCTCTGAATAGCACTAAAAAAAATCCCAAACCCAACTTCCAAGGTCTTTTATTTGTCTCCTATTGAACTTCTCTTTATGAAGGTAAAACTACTTACTACATTTCTAATGAAGAAAAAATTAAACAAAGTCCCATGCTGCACCTTCTTCCATTTCACAGGCAAAGAAATCAAGAAATGTGGTGGAATGAAACCCTCCTCTGGTGTTAGGACATCACATCCGTATTTCCCACTCTTTTTTTCCTACATATATCTCACAAGCTTCTCCGAATAAGGCTGATTCTATGCTCTGGATTTGATTGTCGAAATATTAGTGGAGAATGAGAGAGAAATGACAACTGAATGGCAGCCAGACTGAACCCGTTTAATGGCATCTTTCCTCCTTTTCCTACAGAAGGTAAAGGCAAGAGAAAGGAAGGAGTGAAAGCTGATAGCTCAGAGATTTGCAATATATTTGAAAACAAACCTATCCCTAAACAAAGCAAAAATCACTGTCTTGTATAAAAGTGTTGTCTTTTTATTTGAGAGCGATTCTTTCTGATTTCTCAAAGAAATATTCTTTAAGAACTATTCTTTGCCTTTGGAAAACTGTTCTTAAATTACACCCTTCAATTGTAATCCTTTTACAACTTTCAGGCTCTTTTAAATAATGACTAACTCCTAGCAAATTTTCTATAAAGTGTACAATAACTAACATATCCATTTCAAAACATGCTATGAAAGAAAACAGTAGAAATTTTAAATTAAAACTTAGGAAGCAGCATCTCAGGAATTATGAAAGTACCTACTGCTGGTGTAACAGATACAATCTAACGGCTAAAGAGCTGTCACTCGCCCTGACACTTCTCATGTGGTCTGCTAACCTGGTAAGTTATTTCTGAGAAATGCATTTAATTAGACAGTCCAGGAGACATTTCAGTTCAAGAAGGCATAAACAACAGCATCACGAGCATGTTACAGCTCAGCATTCTGCAAGGTCTGACATGGGATGAATTCCGTTAGTGAGGAGCGCTGCAGCAATGCCGGGTTTTATCCTGCAGAAAAGAGCAGGGACTCTCTAGAGTAGTGAGACTCAAACCCTGATTATTTAGCCAGCGTGGCTTTTCCGTTACGTAGTGCTGCACAGAACAGAAACGCAGCATGAGGCTGCTCATCAGAGCTCGCCCGCCCCGTGTGGTACCGGTTCGCGCAGCAGAACGGAGCCGTTGTGCGCTTTGCTGTTTGTGTGTTGGCAGAGGGTTTGCCTGAGTGGCCATGGGCCACACGCTTCTCCTGACTACTTGAAAGTAGAGTTGCAGGCCCAATAGTAGTTTGCGGAGGAAAGTAGAGATCTTCTAGGCATGCTTCTGGGAAAAGGAGGCATCCGAGTTCCTGTCTGTTTTAAAGTTATGGAGCAAGTCTTGGAGGCTTCACCCAGTCGAGTGAGGACTCGGCCGCGGGGCAGAGAGATGCAGTTTTGGGGAGGTGGTGGAACATCTGGTCCTGGGCCTCTGCTCCCCCCGGGGGCTCTCTCCGTGTGCTGCTCCCCGGCAGCTGCGGAGCCCTCTCCCGGCCAGGTTCCCCGCCACCTGCAGAGGTTACAGGCAGAGAGCCGCCCGCGCCGGCTGGCTGAGCATCGCCTGCCTGCAGCTGCACGGCCCGGCAGCGGGGCTGGACGGGGTGGTGGGGCCGTACCATCACACAGTCCCAAGGGAAAGGAGCTCAAGGATCAGCTGGTCCAACTGTTCTTGGCAAAGCACGGTCTGGACAAGACAGCCCAGCGCCTTGTCCAGCTGGACCTTGAAAGTGTCCAGTGTTGGGGAACCCACCACTTCCCTGGGGAGACTGTTCCAACGGCTGATGGTTCTCACTGTGAAAAACGTTCCTCTTGTGTCCAACTGGAATGTCCCCAGGAGTAACTTGTACCCATCACCCTGCATCTTTTCCGTGTGACCCCTTGTGAAAAGGGATTCTCCATCTTCTTTGCAGCCACCCCTTAAACACTGGAACGTGGTGATAAGGTCTCCCCTGAGCCTTCTTTTCTCACGGCTGAACAAACCCTGTTCTCTCAGCCTTCCCTCACGTGGCAGCTTCCCAGTCCTTGGAGCATCTTGGTGGCCTTTCTCTGGACCCTCTCCAGCCTGGCCACAGCTTTTTTGTGCAGCAGGGACCAAACCTGAGCACCGTGTTCCAGGTGTGGCCTGAGCAGCGCTGAGCAGAGTGGGATAATGACTGTCTCTGCGGGTGATGCCCTGGTGATGCAGCCCAGCACCGTGTTGGCTTTCTGTGCCACCGCAGCACACGGCTCACTCCTGTGGAGCTGCTTGTCCTTTAATGTGCACGGAAGAAACCTGGGGATTTCAGCGTGCGTCTGTGTAAGGGCTCAGGTTCTATGTGGGGGAAAGATGGATGTTCGGGCACTAGTTATTTTTCTAACTTTTGTTTGGTTTCTTGCATTGCGCTCCTTGCGGTGATCGGTGAGAACCGTGATTTCAGGCCTAAACTACCAACCTGAGGCTTCTTGTTCTTCCCTGTGTCAAAACTTCCCATGTAACATCTTCAGACAGAGTGCAATTAAGATCTCCATAGCAAGGGAGCTTCTGAAACACTGCGGAATCTCCATACAAGAAAAAACATTGATTTTCCAAGCTACCCACTAATTTAAATCAAGTCCTTATTTTATTACAATAGCTGAATAGAAATCAATGTGGCTGTCTTCACATTAATAAGGTTAAAAATCAGTAGCGAGTACTAGTGACTAATTTAAGATGAGCTGTTTGCGCTTTCATAAATAACAACCGAACGCTGGTAAAAGACTTGTCCATAATATAATCTGATTGCCTTTCACATCGCTGGCGATGTTTATGTATGAGTTTAAAAATAACTAAGCCGGGTGAGATGGCTGCTGGCAGTGAGGCTGGGTGCCGGGGCAGGACCGGGGGGGTGTGCGGGTACCCGGGCCCGGGCTGGGCGGCAGCGCTCCCCGCAGGGCACCGGGCGGCTCGGGGCACACCTGCGGGACACCGGCACCTGGGGAGCCGGGACCGGACCCCCGGGCCGCCGGGCGGGAGGAGGAGGAGGAGGAGGAGGAGGAAGAGGGGGAGGAGGAGGAGGTGGAGCGGGGGGAGGCGGCCCCGGCCCGGCCGTACCTGCGGGCGGCGCCGCCGCGCTGCCGCCGCCGGGGGCGCTGCGCTGGGGGCGGTGCGGCCCGGCCCGCCCCGCTCCCGCCTCCCGCCGCTGCGGCCGCCCGGCCCCGGCCGCTCCGCCCGGCTCCCATCGGCTCCGCTCCCCCCCGCTGCCGCAGCCGCCGCGGGCGGGAGGTCGGGAGGCGGCGGCGCCGGGCGCTGCCATGCGGGCGGGCGGCTCCGGGGCGCGGGGCGGGTGAGGGCGGCGGCGGGGGCTGGCGGCGGGTCGCAGCGCCTGGTGCCGCCCGCGGGAGCCGCCGGGCCGGCGGGGAGCGGCGCGCAGGGCATGCCATCCGCCTCGCCCCGATGTTTCACTGGGGCAAGTGGAAGAAGAGGATGGGAGCGAGCGCCTCCTCCTCCAAGAGACCCGTCTTCGACGAGCGGGAGGACGGTGAGTGCCGGCCGGGGTGCCCTGCCCTGCCCCGGGATGCTCCGGCCACCGGATGCCCTAGACCGGGATACCCTTCTGCCACGGGATGCCCCGGCCCGGGGTGCCCTGACCCGGGATGCCCTACCCCTGCGTGCCCTGCTCCGGCCCGGGATGCCCCGGCGGGATGCCCTGCCCCGGGATGCCCTGCCCTGCCCTGCCCCGGTCCGGGGTGCCCTGCCCCGGGATGCCCTGCGCTGCCCCGGCTTTCCCCGGCCCGGGACGCCCTGCCCCGCTCCTGTTGATGCCCGGTCCGCTCGGCCCGGCGCGTCCCGTCCGTCCCACCGGCGGGCGGCGCGGTGCGGGAGCGGGCGGCGGGCCCGTGGCCCCGGGTTTGCCGGCCGGGTCTGGCCGCCCCGCGGGGCGCGGGAGTGGCGGAGCCCCCGCAGCCCGGCAGGCAGCCCCGCAGAGACGGGGCACTGCCGTTACAGCAACGGGTAACTCAGAGGCGGGCGTTCAGCAGGGAAGTTTCAACCTGTGCAGGGAAATCTCCGGTTTTAACAAGTAAAGATCAAGTGCAGCTGGGCATCAGACTTCTAAAAACTACTTGTCATCGGAAAATGCTGCTTTGGGTTTTTTTCCCCCGAAATACACATTTTTTGTAGAAATACACCATGAAATACCACAGTTTGCATTAGACTTGCCAGCTGCAGGGTGGAATTTCAGAGGACCAGAGGAAGGGAACTTTGGCTGTGGGTGGGGGAGGCTCGGGGGCAGTGTCCGGCCAGCGGAGGGGTGCTGGGCAGCGGGGAGCTCTCCCGAGGGAGCGCCGCGTTAGCCCTCAGACACCAACCAAGCACTGGCAAAAATCCCCGGGTGCTCGGGGTACTGGAATTTTGCTCTAGATAAACTTGGAATTAAATACATATGTTAATTTGAGCCTTCAAGGGTGGTGATGTTCTAGTTTACATGAGCACTGGATCTGCTGGCATCCCCTCGGTGGGGGTGGTCGCACCTCAGGCTGTGCTGCTTCTGGCAGCTGGAGGGGTGTTACACCAGGTAAACTTTTACAGGAGAAGTAGCTGGTTGGTATCACCAAGAAGTATTTATGAGCAATTCAGAGTATAACGTTGAATTGTTAACGCTCGCATCTCTTACCACAGAAGCGCAGAGAAAACATCTGTTAGAATGACAGCTCGCTGCCCAGGGGTGTGCTGTGGTGTGACTGAAATGCACAACAAAATTGCTGTTGGAAGGAAAACTGCAAAATCCACACCCCCCCCCCCCCCCCCCCCCCCGAACCCTTTATGTTGATGGAGTGCAGCAGATGGGCCAATGTGGCTGCTGGGTGTGCGCAGCGCCGGGGCTTTACCGGAGTTTTGTGCTCAAAGTGGAAAATGTGTTTCATCTTGGATGTGGTGGGTCAGCAGGGGCAGCAAGCCAGCCAAGTGAAAACGCTTAAATGGGAGGCTTTGCTGCAAAATTCAGAAAGCATTTCATCCCGATCCGAGCCTGTATGTGGCCAGCGTAGGGAACTGAGCTTTGCGGGGGAATGACCATTGGCAAAAACCTGATAACATCTCGTAAGGCACTGTCAAGCAATGCTTTTGCAATTGTGCAGACTTATTAGGACATTACTTTCTTAATATTGGCTGCTTTTTCATCATTGCTTGTTAGTGTGTGCTCAGAGCAATTTCAGTGTTGTTCTGGTGAACTCGTATTTACTGGCACGGCATGGTTGCTATGGAGATCTCTTAAGACATTCCAATAACTTCCTTACATAAAGAAGCCAGTTAATAACTTTGGTTTTGTGTGTGACATAATGTGGAAGAATTACTAGTGATGGCAATTTAAAGTGAAATAAATTAGGAGAAAAAAAGAGAAAAGATCGGTTGTATATGAAATTTTACCCATAGGTGGTTCCCAGTGATGGATATACAAGAATGAGCCTGACTGTCTCAATACAACGGTTAATCCCTTTTAATTATGATAGCCCAGATACCCAAGGCCCAGTATTTACTCTCAGATCAGACTCCAAATGCGTAGGTTTTTGAGGCAAGAAAACCCTTACAGTCCTCTTGGCTGAGGCCCTTGGGGCCAGACCCAAGACTTTGCTGAGTTACTGCCTCAAGTCGCCCCGGCGTAGCTGAGCCCGAGCCTGTCGGGCTTCCCGGGGTGGCAGTACTGCGTTTGCTCTCTGTGTGAAACGCCTGGCGCTGGAGGATTCTCTGCTGCTAACCTCACAGTCAGACATCATCCTTTCTCTCCAGCCCGCATCTGTCCAACCCCTGATCCTGCTGTTGGATCTCTCCTTGACAAACCCGAGGGGTTTCTGCTGCCCTGCCCCTGTCTCGGCGTCGCGGCAGGCTGGGGTCCTGGCCGCCCGGCGTCCTTGTCGGTGGGATGCGTGGATCGAGCTCTCTGAGTCCATGACTCCGAGGGTCAGCTTCGTATTCCTGAGTCTGGGCCGTGGATCTTCTCTCAGCCCTCTCTGTTTTTTCCAGCATTGTTTGTGTTGGTGCTGGGGTGGAGCCCGGCCGGGGGTGAGCGCGGGGCAGGTCGGTGCTGGTGTGGCCCGTGCGCGGCGCTGCCCCATCGTCCGTCCAGGGACAGGGTGGTGGGGGCTGTGCCACGGAGAGCCACGCTCGAGGGACGGCGGTCCTGCTCCCTCCTCCTTCCCTCCCTGGGTGCTCTGCTGTCCCCTGCACCCCAGTTTTCCCCAGTTCAAGTAACTTCTCTTGACTGCGAAGCCGGGTGCAGGCCAAGTGCGGCTGCTTCTCTGCGTTTCGTCGGAGCTGCAGTGGGGGGACAGTGTGTCTGTCTGACACCCTTCTGGTACCCTGCTCGGCTGCAGCCTGCACATTTTACTCTTTCATGTTTGCGCATACAACCTTTGAAATATTTCTGAGCATTTCAGAGTTGGGATCCAATTAATAGAAAAGCTGACTTTGGAAGGAGAGCGTCTGCGTGTTTTGTGTGCGCTCCCCGAAAGCACTGGTACGTGAGGGATCGGTTCCCCTCGCTCCCTGAGCGTCGGCTGCAGCTGGTTCCGTTCACACCCGAAACGCGGGGTGTTCAGTAGCTGCTGCGTGTGCCGTGGCTGGGCGCGAGCTCCAGCCCCTCCAGCTGGTGATGCCTTTGTGACAGGTAGTTCTTGGTGGGGTCCAGCGTACCCTGTTTCCGAACAGAGGAGTTAATGAATGGGGGGAAAGAAAAAAAAAGTAAGGGAAAAAGAATATAAGAAGGCCAGGAAGAAGAATCTAAGGAAAAGACAGGGCTGCAAGGTTGAGCACTGTGAGTGGTGGTGTGCTGGAGTAAGGTGGCCCCGGTAAGCTGAACTGAATCGCAGTGGGCTTTACCATTATCACCATGGGCTGTTTCCCATCAGGAAAAATAGGCCTTTGTCTGTAAGGGCTTTTTAGGGTTTCTTATTTATAGCTGTAAGAGCCTTTTAAAAGCTTCTTACTTGGTCAGTGAACTTGTTCGCCGGCACCGAGGAGGGCCCAGTCTGGTGCCAGCTGCTGCTCAGCCCATTGTGCCCCGTCGGCGCTCAGCGGCACGGCACGGGGCACCGGGCTGTCGGCACGGCTGTCGCAAGGCTTGCCCTCCGTGGGGGCAGAAAGGATTTTCTGCTGTCGGTCTGCGAAATGGCCAAGCAAGTTTTACTGATGCCCCTGTCCTTTGTTTTTTTTTAATTTTGTTTTTTATGCTAAATGGGGAAAACCTGTAATTGTGAAGCCAATGGGAATGTTTCAACCCAAATATTTAAGAAGAGGTTTAGCGGAGTTGCTAGGACTTGGGAAGTAGCGCTGAGTAATAGGAAATACAAGGCACGCTTAGCGCTATTAGCGTTGCCCACAGTTGTGTTATGTGAGAGAGGGGGAAGAACGCAGCATGGTATATCTTTATATGCAGTTATATCTAAAGAGGAATTTTGCAAGTGCGTTTTGGTTGTGGCTTCTCCTGAATCAAAGTGGCTTACTAAAAACGTGTAAGTAAATACCCATGAGAATATGTAAAGCCATCTGCTGCTTCTGCTGAGCTCTTCCTTCGCTTGCACGGAGGTGAGTGGTCCGAGGGCTTTCCGCCTCTTTCCTGACGCTCAATTAGATTTCCTGCTGATTTACAAGGTTTTAATGCTGCAGCCCAATTACTTTCATCGTGATTAGTATTTTGTCTCGATCACTTCTTTACCCATGCCTTATTTGACTCTCTCTGCCAGGAGGCAGATGGCTTTTTGTAAGGGGGTCTAGCGCAGTTTCCTGGGTTTATCCTACTTGCCTCAAAATCAACATTTTAAACCAAGTTCCCAGTTCTACACCCCACGGGTACAGCTCTTCAGTGAACCGGCCTGGCTCCAAGAAGTGCGTGCTCGGGGTTAGTCTTCAGGTCCGGTGAAACGACGGTGGGCGGTTTTGTTTCCCCTCTTGGGGAACAATCTCTGACATTTTTTGCTCAGGCGGTACGAGGCGCAGGCACCAGACTGGAGTGTGGGAGAGGGAAAAACCCCACTGCAAGGGTGGCCAGCAGTATTCGGGAGGACGTGCAGGGCGAGGGGTGCTGGGGAGGTGGGAGCCCCGTCCCGGGGGCTCATGGGGTTCTGGGGATGCGGGGGGGTGCCCCCTCCTCACTCAGGGCTGGGGCTTCTGTTGGCTCTGGGGCACCGCCTGTGCGCGGGCCAGCGATGCTCTGTGATGGCCGCTCTCTCCCCTGGCCTGCGCGTGTTGGTCGATGTGGGTCTAAAACTTCTCAAAGAGCCGCTCTGTGAGTGCCCGCTGTGAGTTTCCAAGCTGAGAAATACTCTTGTGTAAAAACATGTTTCTGTGGTAAAAGAAGGAAGCTGTTAGAGGTGTTGATGCTTTCCTGGCCGTGCAGTTTGCTGAGGTGCTCCAGCTCCAGGGCTGTGCGGGACCCGGGGGGCTCCTGGAGCCCGAGTGGGGCTGAGGGAGGGTCCCGCTCTGCCTCCCCACCGGCCTCCTCCTCGCAGGGCTGCGGGAGGCTGGGGAGCCTCGGCAGCTGCGGCACGGCGCCCGTCCCCATGGAAACGGGCGAGAAGCTGCAAAACCTGGGGGAACGTGCTTAAAATAATCCCCATTTTAATTTCAAACCGTGTGTCGGCAGGCTGTGGGGTTACACACGCCCCAGAGCGTGCCTCCCTCCTGCCTCGCCCTGGTGAGCGAAAACCGGAGTGTGTCGTGTGGGGGGCTGTTTGACGGACAGAGGAGGAACTGTGCACGCTGATGCTCAGCCTGCCTCTTGCTCCGACGTGTCGTCCAGCTGCCTGCTGCTGAGCTGCTGGGCGCTGCTGGGCGCTGCTGGGCGCTGCTGGGCGCTGGCTGCCTCCAGCTGCAGCTCTGGGGAGGACCCTGTCCCATGTGTCATCATCAACTTACAGCACTTCGAAGTCAAGAGTTCAGTTGTCGCAGATTGGCAAGCTGTTTACGTTCCTCCTTTTACTTCCCATTTTCCGATCGGCTGGCAGCAAGGTGTCCAGCGATGTCCACAGCACTAGGCGTTAGGTTTTCAGACCAGGATTCTCCCCTATAATTGTTTGTTCCAGGGGTTGGGACCTTCAGGGAAACGAGGGCATGCTGTGAGACTGTCGGAGGTGTCGGAGCGACAGACTGCAGAGGACGGGGAGCAAAGCCTGACCTCCTCGTGCATTCCGTACCTCTGGTGACCCAAAACCCCCCAGCAGGTCTGGGGCACCCCACTGCGCTGCCAGGAGAGGCACCCTGGCAGCGGGGACAGTCCCGGGGAAGTTTTTCCCCCCTCTCCTAAGGCGATAAGTGTCACGAACCATGTTCTGCCCTTTCGGCCCCCTCCCGCGGGGTGGCCAGTGTGGCCTGGCTGGGTCCCCTGGTCCCTGGGGCTGCCCTGCACCATCGTCCCTGCTCTGCTCCTGCCCGGGTGGGCTCGCTGCTGGGGCGCAGCAGCCGGGGCGCTGGCTCCTCTCATGCCGGGCACCCAGCACCGCTTCTCCCCCGGCTTTGTCCTCTCAGCTGGGCAGGGATTTCAAGCCCTGGGGAGGAAACATTGCCCTTTCGGTTGGAAAACTATGGACTAATGCCCTGTAAGGCGATTATAAAATCCCCAGTCCTATTTATTTAGGGTCAGTTACAGATGTGTTAAGTGTCCACGCTCGCAAATTACTTATTAAAGTAATCACTGATTAGATTGCAAGGCAAACTTTTTTCATAGCCTGACTCTTTTGTGGCTGTGGGTTGAGAGCACAGATGCCTTTCCCTGTTATTTAAAAACAAGAGAAAAAAGCCTTTATGTATTATCAGAGCGGTAGCTAAGTAAGCAAGCGGGGGGAGAAGGGAGTGGGAATTACAAGGAGGTGTCAGAAAAGCTGTGTTTAGTATTGTCAGCAGTGCTTTGTTTTTGCTTTACATCTTGCTTCCCCCGGATCCCAGGCTTTTTGTGTGTGCTCTGCCCAGAGACAAGCTCTTGCCACGCACTCGCTGCCCCCAGCCCCCCCAGCAGAGCCCGTGCTCCTTGTTCAGTCGCAGGAGTGAAAACCTTTCCGTGCGTGAAGCTTTTCAGTGTCTCGTGTAACGCAGAAATTGGTTAAATCCGGAGCACTCAGTAACTGCAAGTCATGAAAGTGTGTGGTAATAAGCACAACGTTTGGGTTACTGGCTCTTTTTCTCCTTCAGAAATAATTAATAACTTTGCTGCCACTCTCTGCGCTGAAGGCCATGGTCTGGTCTCAATAGCGCTGGAAGAAATCTGAAGAAAAACCATTCAGAATTGCATGGGGCAAGGGGACAAAATGTCTCCCTTTGAATGCTGCAAATCGCAGTTATGGAAAACCGTTGCTATTGCTCACCTAAGAACATGCTTTAGCTTTCGCTTGTGTTGGCTTAAGAACATATATTTTTGTTTAAATCTTCTAATTTGCAACTATTTACAAAACTAAGCTGCCTTTCATAGGGAGACTGGAAATTCCATGTTTCCAGCATTTCATTATGTATCTTGTTCTTCCAAATCTTTGGGGTGTTTTCCCACTCCCTTTGCCGTTTCCCGTGGTACAACGTCCCGGTGAGGGGAGGCGCAGCCGGGCTGGGGCTGAGCCTCCTGCGCCCCCCGCTCCCGCCTGGGGCAGCTCCTGCCTTTGCCCGCTGTGCCCCTCAGGTGCTCTCCGCTGGCCGACGCGGCCGGGGCGTAAGCAAGGTGCAAACTTTCATACTTTTGCATTTTGTGGAGGTCTGGCACACGCAGCAGACCTGGCCAGCATCGTTTCTCCAAATCTGAGTCCAGCATCTACGCGGGCGTCCCACCTCGGGGAGCGGGGCTGGCACAGCCACGGCAGGCGATGGTGATGGTGATGGTGGTGCTCTCAGGCGGTGGGTGTTTGAGCACCGCGGGGGTCACCACGTTGTCCCAAAGTGGGGTTGTTTACCCGATATGCAGTCGCCAATATAGACCCAGAGTAGAGGTATTATCTATTTCTTTCATTTCTGCAGAGATGGGTGCTGGGTGGGAATCCCCAAAGCTAGCACACTGGCCTGAAAATTCTTAGGAATATTTATATGGCTCAAAACACAGAAATACACATCCTTAATTATAATTATTGGTTAGTACCTTAACAATCTCTGTTGGTTAGTACAGTCTCTTGCTTTCATTTAAAGTTACAAGGTCCTTGAATTGATGTGCGCATGCTCAGTTCAGTCTCCGGTTGAGTTGGTGGTCGCGATCTCCCACCGCCACCTTTACCTTTCCCCCAGTTACTGCAAATTTTTGTTGACTTTATGCCTTATCCAGCAGCTGGCTGGCTTTCAGCTGGTTTCAGTGCCTCCTGTGGTGGGATGTTCCTTATTATCAGCTTTCTGTTCTTCTTCAAGGGTATATTCAGCAGCAAGGCATTTGTTGTTTATACCACCAGGTATAATATAAAGGGCCTTGTGACCTTTTTACAGCTCTTTGTTCTTACTTAGTGAGACTTTCTACTTTTTTAAAGTACATTCTACCTTTTTAAAGCGCATCATCTGCACCCCGCAGGTGGTGCCCGCAGGGACGGATCCGTGCAGCGTGCCCGTGCTGAGCAGCTCAGCACAGAGCCGGCTCCCTTCGGGCGCTCCTTCGCTCTGGGGCAGGTGTGGGCTCTGGATGTGGGTTGGTGGGACCCTCCTCCTCCTCTCCCGGGCTGCCCAGCCGTCAGACCCCGTGCACTCGAGTCTGGCTCGCCCGGCACACGGCTGGAGGGGATGCTTCGACCTGCTGAGCACGGTGTGCCCCTCGGTGCCGCGCGGCGCTGGGAGGGATGGGATTTCACCTCCTCCATCCTGTAGGAACAGCCCAGGCATCTTCTGGAGGTGAGGGAGGAAAGGTCCTGCGAGGCCCCGAGGGGCTCGTGTGTCTGTGGAGGTCTGAAGAGAGGAGGTCAGAGTAACACAGACCCTGAGGGCGGCTGAGGCTGTTTGCATGAAGGTAAAGAAAAAAATTAACAAACCCAACTGCAATTCGTGGGTCACTTCACTGATAGGCAGGGAAAGGGCAAGCAAGAAAAAGTTATTGGAAGTACAGCCCAGGTAAAATGTTAGACCAAATTAATACTTGGTCAATTGTGTAAAGGCCGCGGTCCTCACAACTGGCTTGAAACTGGCTTTCTGTGAATTCAGAATAACGTGCAGGAGCGCGCTGCTGGGGATCTGAACACCGTACTGGCCACGGTCCCGCTGCTGGCGTGGTGACCTCCCCGGCCCTGCTGGCATTGCCACCGATGCCTGCAGCCCTGCTCCCCGGCGGGGCGAGAGCCAGGAAGGGAGCTGGCGGTGCCGGGTCGCTGGTGGGCACCGGCACTGGCAGCTGTGGGCCAGGAGAGCCCGTGCCGTCACTGCCCAGCTGTGAGGCTCTCACGAGCTCATGCTGGGGCTGGCAGAAGGTCAGCGTGTGCCACTTGACAAGGGAAACCTTCCCAGAAATGAAAAAAGTTGGTCTTTTTGCGATTAGGTACCTTATGCTATGGAAGTCGGGTTCTGCAGTGGTGGGCAGGTTAAAATGCCCGCAGCCGGGTCAGTTCTTGCCGGATGGGGGTCACATGTGGAGCATCGCCTGGAGGAGGGGTGTGTAGTGTGGTACATGCTCACGAGTCCTCACAGGTAGGGGAAAAACGTGTGTTTCCTTTTAAATATCCCTTTGTTTCTGGTGGGAATGCCTGAAATTGGTGGGTAATGTGGTAAAATGGGGGATAACGTTTGTGTGGAACAGAGATGCTTGCGGCAGTGTTCCTCTGCCCTGGGGTCAGGACTTGGGCTTTCTGCTTCCCGTGGTCACAGCTGAGTCTTCATGAGTGTGTCCCGTCCGCACGTACTTGGGCAGGGACGCTGCTGAGGCCATCGTTCACCATCAGCCTGAGAGAGTACAACTTTTCCCTTTGCTTTCGCAGGGACCTGCTCTCCAGCCGCAGTTTCAAACGCTTTGTCATTCACCAGAGTCTATGAAACATGGTTAAAGCTGTGGTTTTTTGTTAATGTGCGGTTTCTACCACCTTGTCCTAGGATCCTGTAACAAGGCACCTACCTCAACCATGAATAATACCTTCCCATGTACGACGTCGCTAAAAGTTGTGGGGAGGTAGCGCAGGGGCGCAGTGGCAGCAGCGGGGGGACGGGACGGGGCGGTGTGTGGAGCCGAGACGCGGTGCGTGCCGCTGTGCCGCTGCCTACGCCGCGGGGAGGGAACAGCCATGGCTACGCTCTCTTTTGGCACTTGTCTCCCTCAGCAAAGAGGCGGGAGAGCTCACCAGCGGCTTAGCTTCTCCTAAGAGAAGGTAAATGCCAGTGTCCCCTTTCCCTCTCCCACTGTTCTTCAGGAATTAAATTGCTTTAGGTGACAGTTACGGAAAATTACAAGTGCTTAGGATGTGAGGGAACAGGCAGCTCTGACTAGTGCTAAGCAATGAGATATGACAGCGTGAGAATGGTGATGTGCTAATTTACATCTAGGCTGTTGGTCAGGGTCTTTCCCAGTACCCGGGACTAGTGAAGAGACGCGGGCACTGAATGATGGTGCGGAGTTGCGCCGTTTGCCGATTGGACTGTGCTCGCTGAATCCTTACAGGCTGCTGGTTGGCCATGTTGTGTGTTTAACTTAAACAGCGACGTAATGCACTTACAGCTCAGCTGACGGTTCTGGAAGCTGATAATTGTCCTTTATTATTGGTTCTAGTGGCACCAGCAGAGAGCAGATGGGCTTCACTGGCCGATGGTGCTCTGAGCAGCTTTTGGGTTGCAAAAGGCTGTTCCAGCACAGAAAGTTGCCTCGTTGACCAAGGTTTCTGTGTCGTTACAGCCCAGCTGTCCAAAGATATAAACAAAGTGAAAGTAGATCCCCTTTTATAGTCGTTTGAAGAATTACCAATGTGTTTTTAATTTTAGTACTGGAATGTACTGACAGAAGTCAGAAGGGAAGGGCTTGGGCTGAAGCTCAGGTTCCTCCTCGGAGCAAGCAGTTCTCCGGGAGTAAAACACGGAGGTGGGGGCTGCAATGGATGCTAATTACAATTGCAAAAGCATAAAGTAAATGATATAGTTGGAAAGTCTTCTCCATTAGATGTCAGTTAGCGATCCAGGAGACCATCTGGGTCAGTCAAGATCCTTCAAAATCTGCTGTCTGCCGACGGCAGGAGTAGCACAGTACCTGTACTCAGCTCAGGAGCTGGACACAGCGCTGCCTCTGTGACTCAGTGCGTTTGTGCTGTCAGAAGAATATTACATCTCTTCTGAAAGACCTTTTTTTAAGCTGTGGTATGTAGCATGCTAAATTACCTTGTAAAACAAATGTCATATAATCCACTAGAAAGCTCTGTACTGCACATTTGCTTTGTATTTTACTGGTCCCCCAGTCTTAATGGAAACTGGCAGGTAAGACCAGAAAGTAGGAAACGCAGAAAATTACATGCTTTAGACTTGGACTGTTTGCACTGTAGGAAAATATGCTTTATGCTTTACAGAAAATAAGGCTAAAGCCTGGGCCCAAATAATTTGCACTTTAAAGGCTCGATGCCGCATGTTGTAATCACATGAATAATTCATATGCATTCAAGCTGTCCCCATAACTTCATATTCGAGCCTGATTCTAGATTTGCTCAAGCTCTGAACTGCCATCAATTAGCGGCTCCTCCAGCACGGAACGCAGCTTGGCAGGACCTTCAGCGCGGGGATGGAACGGTGTCCCCTCCCACCGGTGCCGGTCGCGTGTCTCTGTAAGGGCCAGGAGCTTCCCCGTCATCCCCACTCGGGCGGACTGGCCAGTCTTCCCAACAGTGTCCAGGGCTCGGCAACTCCAGTGCCTCCTGCGTCTGACCTTGACGTGTTTTCGTTTACTTTCATACATCGTTGCACCTTTAACCAGTGATGAACACTACCGGGAAAGCCGGCGTGGTTTGAGCTGTTGCTATGAGCTCTGCACAATGCTTCCAGTTCCCCAAATGGCAGATGTTGCCCGTTGAAGAGATGAACCCGTGTTGTGGGAGAGACGCAGATAAAGCAGCAGGCGGTGGGCAGTAAGCGGGAGCAGGCGCTGACTGGGGTTTTCTCGCCCAGTATGACTGGCCCCTCCAGCACAAGCTCTGCCTGTCGACTGGCTACCGGGACGTGGGGAGTAGCTCGAGGGCCCTGGGGTTCAGCTCGGCTGTAGGGTGGCACGGGCGGGTGTTCCGAGTGGAGCTGATGGGCAGAGCGGCGCTCACGCCGGGGTGCTGCGGCAGTGCCGCGTTGCTCTGCTCGGCCACCCCGGCTGGCCACGGCTCTCCTGGCTGTGGCTAACGCGTGACTTAGACTCACTGCCAATCTGGAAGCTGCCGTAAGTTGTCAGCTGCTGCCAGGACACCAACCTACCGGGGATTTGGGGCAGATCCCCCATTATGATAATGCCTTAAAAACCAGGGACAGCAAAAAAGCTCTGTCGTCAGCTCTGGTGCGGCGTGAGCAGCGCGGGGCGAGTGCAGGGCGCTGGGGCACTTGCAGCCACCGCTCGCTTTGTTCCGTTGGTTTTTATTGCACATTAAATGCCACAGCGGGAAAGTTGCAAGCAGGTGTCGCAACAAGCACAGTTGCGACGAGACGAACATAGGGATTGATTAATGAATATTTTCAGCGTGTTGTATATTCTTCTACATGGCTTTCTGATGTAAAGATCAACGTGTGAAATTACTTCAAAAATAACAGGTTTCTTTTAACTAGAACAAATTGCTTCTGTTTATCAAAATGTTGAGTAACGTCAACAAACAATTCAGTTGCTGATTGCCCCTCAATAATAATTGCTTGGAAATAATTTTAGTTAGTGTTTCCTCTGGCCTTGGTTTGGCGTAGAAAAATCCAAAGGTACCCCTGTCTCGCCCGCTCCTCTCTCGGTCCTCCTCCTCCCCGTGGAGAAGCGGGAGTTCTTGGGTGCCGGCTCTGCTCGTGCTGTCCCACCGAGGCCGGACGGGGGTTTATTCCCAGGGCCAGACCAGCGCTGGCGGGTGGGCGTCCCCGGAGCCCGGTGTGTCGGGAGTGGGCGCTGGGGACACCGAGCGAATGCGGAGCCCTGGGGGATGTGCTCAGGCCCCACACGCCGTCAGTGCTGGGGTACCAGCGCCCCGAGCTGCCGTGCCGTGCCGTGCCGTGCGTGGGATTCAAGAGAATTTCTCGTCACAGAAATAGGGTGGCTGCTTTCCCCAGAGAGGTTAAAGTTGGTGAATAAATGTTTGACATCCCTGCTCTCTGTGAATTCGGGCCTGCTCTCTCGTGGTGGACTTGAAATGGATGCTGAGCGGTTGTGGTCACCCATCCTGTGCTGCTGCAGGTACCGGCAGGGCAGGCTCGGTGCCCGCGATGCTCGGCGCGCTCGGAGGCGTCCGTGTGGTCTGTCCAACAAGTGAATCTGTTCTGACACCTCAAAATAAAGAGCAGATTTGTTGTTGACTTCAGTGAGAACTGAAGGGGATCACTGCTCCCACCTGGGATCAAGCCTCCCCGGCAAAAATATCTTCAAGTCTTCACGAACCTCTTGTGGCTCTTTCTTTCCTTTCCATATGTATCTACATCACAAGCACGTGTGACTAACAGCCATGCATTTATACTGTCTTGGCGGATCCCAGTTTCTCCTTCCTTGCAAAAAGGAGATGCTTCCGTGGCCAGAGCTGGTGGAATACGTTGCCTGACTTGGTGTGTGCAGAACGTGGCAGTCACCGGGAGACAGAACCCCCCCGGCCTCAGGAATGTGCTTTGTCCTCCCCGGTCCTGGCGTTCGCCAGCCTCGGAGCCGATGCCTCCTGGTGCTGTGCCGGGCTCATGGCGGGGTTGGTGCAGGAGCCTGCTCGCATGGGTTGGGTCCCTTCCAAACCTTTGGAGAGCCGCCGGCGCTGCTGGCCCACAGTGCACGTCCCCTCTTCAGCTTTATTTGTCAAAAAAGTGTAGGTCGGCTGAGGAGCAGCGTTTCCCACAGGCAGTAAGATGCTGCAGCGCCTCTGATGAGCGGCACCTCCACAGATCCCAGCAGGAGGTATTTCAGGAGCGTCTGCTGCTGGCGAGCCTCCGGGACGAAGATAGGACCGTACGCCTAAAATAGCGCCCCGGAGCCGCGCGCGGTGCAAACCCCACCGGTGGCTGCTCTGGGGAAGAAAATCCAGAGTTTGTTTTCAAGTCGTCATCGCTGTGTTGACAGGGCTGTCGCGGGGAAAGCTATCTCAGCTGGGAATGTATGAACTAATTCCAAGTACGGTGCACGCACACGCAGATACCGCACGCTGCTCACATCACAATGTATGTAAGTGAAGGAGTCGCTGACTTTTAAATATATATATAGCTGCCTGCCCTTTTATTGTTGCAGTTGAGTGCGTGCTCTCCTCTGAAGCTGGTGAGGGAGCTCCTTTGGGCCCCCCGCCCCGAGGGCATGGTGTAGGTGACGCCGCTGGGGCTGCAGCAGCCGGGGGGGCCGTGCCAAGGTCACCTTCTGCTCCTGAGCCACGGAGAAATTCATGGCTGATGCCAGCGCATTCATTAGTATGCGTACGTTTAAAAAAAAAAACCAGCCCCAAACGAGACATCAACGGCATTTCCATGGTGCTAATCCATCCAGTTGCCAGGAAATGAACGTAGCTGACAACTCCAGCCCTTTTTCGTGAGATTTTTAATTTTCTTTTCAATTTTCTTTATGGTACTCAAGTGGAATGAAATGCCGTAGCAGAGACCACCCTTAAGCGCTGTAATTGTGCTATATGCAGCAGTACTGGAGTTACAGTATTAAAAAGCAAAAAAACTGCATTTCATTTTTAAGCGTATCCTTCGTGGCAGCTCGTGCGGGTGAAACGCTGCTTCGCCGCCCCCGGGTGCTAAGCAGCGATGGGTGTGTGTCTGTGAGCTGGGCTGCAGCTGGGTCAGCGTCTGCTTCCCTTCACGGGAAAGCCCAGTGCTTTGTGCTCTTAACCCTAGAGATTCGCTGCTGCCACAGAAAAGTGCACGGGCGGCTCTGGCCGACGGATAAACAACTTCTTTGGTTTATTTCCACCATGTTCTGATAGTCGTTACCGGCCACAGAGGAATCGCAGGAGGAACAAGACTGTCTCTCATGTCCCACAATGAATTTGCTGGTGTGGCAAGTAGTAAAAGCCTCTTTTGATTAAAAACCAGAAGCAGCTGACCGTAGAAAATATTCTTGGAGCCTCATTACAAAGAGTTCTTGTCTCAGGGCTGTCACACACTGAGTCTGCAGGAAGCACTAATGTTTCTGGATTTATTTGGAAAAAGCAATAATAATCAGGAAACATGAAATAAATGACAGAACATGTGATATTGAATAGAATAATGATGGTTGTTCCCCAAAAGACCCATTTTTTTCTGTCTCAGACCTCTTAAAGGCTCTCTTGTAATTAAAAAAAAAAAAAAAAGGTAATGCCGAATTCTGTCTTGTTCCAGCCATTTTTAATTTCTCGCTTGAAACCCGAATGCTCCGTGCCCTCATCAGGAGTTTCATAGTGGGTGTGCAAACGAGAGAGTGCGGGATGAAAGACCCGACGGGTGAGTGAGGAGCCACCAGTACAACTTCACTGGTGTAGCTGGGTTAGGGAAAAGCCGTGGAAGCTTGCGGTGAAACTGCAGAGAATTGTGTGGAGCGGCAGTTCCCGCGGGAAGGAAGCTTCGGTTAAATAGACGCGAGGGGTGGCAGGGGAGATGCTGTTCTGGCGGAGGAGGTGGATGGAGGTGTGTCACCGCAGTGGAGAGCGTGTCCCAGGGGCTCGTGGCCCGCGGTGCCCGGTGGCGTGGGGGGGCAGGAGGGGAACGGGGACCTCTCCGGGGCTGACATCGCCTGCCCACGGGAGCCGCGCCGGGGTGCGGGGCCGGAGGCTGGGCCACCCCGTGCGGAGCGTGGGGAGCCGTGGGATCTGCTCTCCCCCAGCCTCGTGTGCGCAGAGCACGCGACTCTCGGGGAGCATCAGCTCCCAGCGCACTAACGGCAGCGGGGCTATTTATCCTCAGAATACAGGGACTTTTCCTGCTGGCGTATGATCAATCACTTGCCAGTTGCTGCTCTGAGCCTAATAATTTTTTCACAATACCTCAGCATTTGTTTCTGCATAAAACATGAAGTTAAACAAGAAGTAGGTAGCTCCTTTTCTTTCCTGCTTTGAGCAGCCTTTGTTGCTTTCTTTAGGTACACAGCAAAAATATGCCGAGCCTGAGGACTTCAATTACCTGCGGTTACTGGGTTTAATGTGGCTCACTCTTTCTTGGAAAAGCATTGTTAATTATTAATGTTGCTAATTTTCTTATTAATTAGTGTTTAAAATCTTCCAAATGTGGTGTCAGGGCCTTTCCAAGTGATATGGTACTAAGATTAGCAGTGGCCTGTCTGCCTTGAATATTCTTGTAAGCCATTTCTCTATCTTTTAATACCAAGCATGGGTTTTGTTCCTTCTCCAAGATGGCTCCATCCCTCTCAGATGCATTTGTGTGATTCCACATCAGGAGTTGGGATGCTGCTACAGCACGGTAAAGTGCATTGGATTTCGGTTAGCAACTGGTGCATCTCTACAACTGCTCGTGCTGCTCGTTATTATCTGTATTTCCATGGCAACCAGCAGGTCTGGTCAGGGCCCCCGGGCTGCTGCGGGTGGTGCTGGAGGAGCGGGAGCTGGTGGCGGGATGCCCTGGGCCGTTCCCTCCCACACTCCTCCCGGGTCGGGTGGCACCAGCGCTTTGTCTCTCCACCAGAACTCTTCCCGTCTCTTAAAAAACTACTGAAACATATTTTTTTCCTCATGTTTCTTAACCAGATAGCATCACTCCTTAGCTTTCCATGTGGTTCCTACTCGGAGCTCTGAGCCATCCCAATGTCCTGTCTCCGCGCGTGGTCGTACCGGCAGCTCGCGAGGGAGCCGGGCAGGAGCATCCCCTGCCCTTCAGTCTGCGTCTCGGCAAAGGAGTGTGAGCGTCCCTATTGCTCTCTTAGCTCCTCAGCGTGTTCGTGGTAATACGACCTGACAACCCTTAAAAAAAAAAAGACTGGAGAATCTGTTCTGCTGCAGTCTCGGGGCACTGCTTTCCACAGGTTGGCTGTTGCTATATAAAGAAATAGTCTGTTGTTTCTAAATTTACTCTGTTAATGTCACAGAGCATAAAGAAAAATAGCAAGAATAAATCGACATGTACGGCAGGGAGTGATGCAGGGAACAGGCCAGTTGCGGCCGTACCCGTCTGTCTGGGCACTCTTTTTTGTTCTTCTTTCTGGTTAATTACTCCAGCCTGGAAAGTCATCTGCATATATGGCTTTCCCGCTTCAGACGTTACTCCTCTGTGTGCTGTGATTTGACTCTGATTTTAGCAAATCCTGGCATCCACAGCTTCTCTGGGCAACCTGTTCCAGTGCCATTGCTTATATGGCCATAAATACAGGCAGCTTTGAAAAAAAAGTGTAATTCTTCTGAGTAGGATACGGATGTAACCTATCTGGACAACATCTCCTTCTGGCCCTCGGATACCCTGCAGCCTGTCTTACCCTGGTGCTCCTCACAGGGACCCGCTGTTGGGAGCGCAGTCGGGGTTGTTCCAACAGAGCCATGATCAGATTTCCCGTGTCTAACAGAAGTGGAAACTCAGGTCCCTGAGCTTCTTTTCTAGGCCTTTTGGGGAAGCCCCAGTGCTTGCAAGTTCTTTGTGTACTAATGTGCTGCAGATTTTGCATGAGGCTTATTGCAAAAGTAGCTCTTGGTACAGCTGTGTTGGAGAGGCTTGGAGCTCAAGCAGAGCCTTTAGACTGTTGGCAAGTACATGTCCCGCAGCCACAAACCCCTTCCTGCAAGGGCTTCAGAGGATGGTTTATACATCAGGACGCGGGGATGCACCACAGATGACCTTTAATTGTTTTTTTTGACTGACCACCCAGAACTGTTTGCCCGGGTGGTACCAGCACCGTCCCGCAGCCACGCTCTGCAGGATGAGCCCCTTGTTCAGACCGTGTTGGTTTGTCATCGGTCGCGAGTGCCCCTTTGGGGCACAAAGTTTCCCTCTGGGTAGGTGTGCGAGTGTCCGGGTGTTTCGGTTGGTCAGTTTGAGTGCTGAGGGGGTATCCCCGGAGTCACCCGTTAGCCTGTGTAGGAAGCGCCTGCTGCCCTGGGCTTGGGGCTCCCTGGCCGGGCCGTGCCCCGTGTCGGCTTGTGCTCCCCGCGCGGCAGCGGGAGCGCGGCAGGCGTCAGTGCGGGATGTGCTGCTGGTCTGCAGGAAACCAGGGAAATAAACTGGGGGAAGGAACAGGAAAATGGTACCTAATTCTTCTGCTCTCTGGAGGTTCTGTTTCTTTTAGACTTACCACTTGATAATATTTTAAATTCGTCCCTCTCTGTTAGTCCCTCTGACACCCAGGCGCTTTCCCAGTGCGGCGGTGGCTGGCCACCAGGCACCAAACCCGCAGCCTCCTGGTGTCCCGCCTGTGCCGTTCGCGTTGCCATAGGTGGTGGTATGGGGATCAGCGTGTCCCCGGCAGGGTGGCACACACAAATCCCTGGTTTTTCCTCCCTGCCTGTGTCCGGTGGCCGCATTGCCACAGTGGCTGCGGTGTCTCGCCGCGGGCCAGCGCCATGGGGGTGGGTTCAATGCTGGGGATGCGCAGAGCTGCCGGCCCGTCCAGGATCAGCCCGTAATGAAAACACACTGCATTTGGAGGGTAGTGAAAAGCCATGAAGAGGCACTCTGCTGAGGCTGCTTGGGTGATGCTAATTGCTGGCAGTTAATTAAAAAGCAAGTAAGAGGAAAGCTGTCTCAGGGACTGGAGTGAGGGTGTGTGGGGGCTTGCTCTGTTCTCCCTGTGTTCTCTGGTTGTAACCACCTGCGCCCCCGCGCTGGGGCTCCTCCATCGCCGGTGTCAGGCCATGTGTCCTTGGGCGCGCAGGCAGCCCGCTCCCCTGCCGCGGCACCGCCGGCGCCTGCCCACCCGCCCGCGTCCCGGCCCTCCACCGTCGCCCAGCCTCCTCCTCCATCCGCCCCCATCCACCGCCCAACACGCTCGCTCCGCTGTTTCCGCTGCAAATCTATATCAGCAAATGAGCAAAATAAATGTTGCTTGTTTGTTTTGACAATTACAGTACAGATTTAATTACGATCCTTCTTCCTCGTATACTGCTGAATGTTATGTGGTATGTTTGGCGTAAACAAAGATGTTCTGCTAATGTGAGATACGGTTATTAAAGACACACTGTCGCGCTGGAGCCCAGGCGCCGCAGCCGAAGTCAGCTGGAGCTGAACTTGCAGCGCGCGTTGGCTCCTGCTCGTGTGCCGCAGCCTGCGCGCGAGGAGGCGGCAGATGCTGCGCAGAGACATCGCTGGGAGCGACGGGGTGAACCTCTGGGAAGCGAGCTCAGGAAACTGAAAGATAAGAAAAGAAAGAGAGAAAACCACTTCTGTGTCTTCGTTTATTTCGAGTTAGCAGCTTCAGATAGTGTAGCAGGGGTACAATATTTAAGTCTCGGCGCGAGTTCTCTGTTCAAAACAGCGGGTATCTTCAGTTGTCACTAAAGATGAAAAGGGCCTGATTTTCCTGCTAATCACTTATTGCCTGTGAAGGATCTGTTTTAAAGTCTGAGCCTATTGTGTCGATATGAAAGCAGCTGTAACATTGTCTCAGGATGGTAAATTGGCAATGACTTTGCATTTCATAATTAGTTAACAAGGAATCGCTTACAATTTACATGTCTTTCAAAATACCATTGAAATGTGGAGCACACGTTTGACACACCGCTAATTAAGAACAGGATTTCAAAAGCTCAGGGGCGACAGTTTCCATTTCCCCTTGCTCAGGCGGGCCGTTGACAGAGATGAGGACGAATTAAGCCAAGGGTTTGAATTTCTTTCCAAAAAATACTTTGGGACTCCAGGGTGATTAAGGGGGGCTCAACAGCCCCCGACTGCGTTTCCCACTCGGGGGGAGCAGCCCTCGCCCCTGGGGCTCCTGCCGGGCTCTGGGAACTGCCCCGTCCCGCTGAGGGTCGTGCTCTCAACGACATCTTGTCGGAAAACCTCTCAAGGACGTAATTCGAGGGAGTAATTATTTCTAGAGATTCTTGTCAAATTACAGAGAGTCTTTAATTAAATGAGTGTCCATTACTTAATGGCAATTATGGAGAGAAAATCCTTACTTCTGGAGGCAAATCTCCCATTTCCTAATGAAAATTTGCCTTTTAAAATAATAAGATAAAAATAGCTTATTCTGCTCCAGAACCGAAGCCTAAAAGAAATCAATGTCTATCCTTGGGGGGGATTTAATTTGGAAAGTGGAGAAGGTTCACGTTGGCTTTCTGCACGCGTTTGCTGTGGAGGAGCCACAGCCGCAGACGGAGCCGCAGCGGCGCCTTCCCAGCCGGGATGGACCCGTGGGTGCTCGCGGGAGGCACCGGCGCGCGGGCCCTTCCCTGCCCTGCCTGCTCTTCCCCTGCCGCTCGGGAAATTCCACAGCCTTTTCCTGTGGGCCCTGAGGCCACTGTGTCCCCGGAGGGGTGGGACGAGGGTGGTGGTGGGAGGATGCAGAGCACAGGGAGGGGGCCCAGCAACGTGCCGTCGCCTCCTCCTCCCGCGGGCGCCTCAGCCCCTGGCCGGGGGTTGGTGTGAGGAGCCCCCAGGTGTGGGAGCTGGGTGGGTTCGGGTCCCTGCGGCCGCTCCACCGCTCGCCCCTGACCTCCTCCACATCTCGTCCCAGCCTTTGGCTGGGCAGCAAGCAAGAAAAAATGGCCCAACCTTGCGGGTTTAGAACCAAATGAGTGTTTTTAAAATCTGCCTTACGTCTTTCGGGTATTTTTGTCGTCTGCCTCATCCTAACGGTCTTGTCTGAGTCATCTCATCCCTAGTTTAGATTTATACTCCTTTCTGCGCCTACTCCCAACAGGACCCGATTCCACCAAGCGCAGCCTGCTGCTGGCCTCGCTGAAGTCGTGCAAGGCTGTTATTATTAAATCATGTGGCCATTGGATCAGGGAGTTATGAATATTGATATATTTTATTGAGGAGTCCTCTGAATTTAATGAGTGTCCGTAATACATTAATTTGTAATTTATCATAGATAAAGATGACAGATTAGGTTGCAATTTAATTATTGCTTATTTTTGTAGCTGTTGTGGAGTTTGTGTAGCAAAATACATACAGGAAAAACAACCCTCCCTAAACTCCAGCCCTTCCTTTGAACAGGGAACTGGGTGAACAGTCCTGCTCCTCCCAGTGGGGCGGCCCACTGGAGACAATGCCCTTGCTCCGGAAGGTTCGCAGGGCCACGTTTGGATTTCCGTGTGCATGAATGGCGTGAGGCCCCGGCAAAGCTGTTCTCAGTCACCCCCTCCCTGTTGATGTGCTGTCGTCTTCTGCTCGCCTTCCACAGCCACTTGGTTTCTCCTTATTTAATGAACAAAAAGCCCTCCAAGTGGAGACAATGGACAGCTGCACTGCTCGTTTTATTCCAAATGGTGAATATTATATTTATGATACATCCAAATACGGTCCATCTGTTCTGTGTTATTAAGCTGTTCACTTCATAGAGAAGAGAACATTTCCGTATCTCTCCTGTGATGTTCACATGAAGAGCTGAGTTTTTAAAGGCATTTAATGTTTTCCTTTTTGGAGCAGATGCTGACATGTGAGAAATTCCACGAAATCATGCCCTTGATGTCCCCAAAGCAGCAGGGCTGCCATGCAGGACATGAAGTCTGTCTTGGTCTCGCCTGGCTGCGTGTGCCGCCAGTTCTGCCGTGGCCGTGGCTCGCAGTGCCCTCTCCCGTGTGCTCGCGGATCCACCGGCAGCAGGCGCCCCTTTTACACCCCTCTGCTCTGGCTACCGGTGTCGTACTGAGAAGTTACCAGATGTGTTGAAATCGGGCAAAATCAGGTGGAGCCGTCTCGGGAGCACAGCTGGGCTCAGGGCAGGTGTCAGGTGCCAGCCCTGCTCCCGATGGCCACTCCGGAGGCCATGGCTGGTCCCAGGGGATGTCGGGGACACCGGCACTTGCTCCCCTCGGCGTCTCCTCGGCTGGCTCTGGACCCACCTGGCAGCGGCTGTCGGCTGGGCTGAAGTTCAGACGCTGAACGGGGGTTTCTGGCCTGTGACATGGTTAGAGACGGATGGCACAAAAAGCTTTAAGAAGTGGAGGAGGGGTTTGTTGCCAGAGGACTTTAATTTTGCATTGAGCGCAAGGGGAGCGGAGTCAGATGTAATCAAGAAAGAGCTAGAAATAGTCCAGAGATAACGTCCCGTCTTTCCCTTTGAAAGTATTCAGAGTTTTATGATTGATTTCTGGGGAAGCAGCACTGGAGACTAAAATGAAAGAAAGTTGTGGAAGATGGAGCAGGTCAAAGATGAGATGATTTAAAGGATCAGCGAGCTGAGAGTTGCTAAGAATAGAGCACACTGGAGACAAAGGGAAGTGTCAGGTAGTCTGATGGGATGCTCACGCAGATGCGGTGTCTCCGGTGATGACAGCAGTGGTGGAGTGATGAGTGATTCGGAAGAAATTGGTTAGAGAGCAGCTCTGCAGGGAAAGAAGTTGTGCCTGGAACTGGTTGGGGCTTGATGAGCAGCAAAGCCGTGGCTGGGTGCGCTCGGCTCCGCTCCCCAGGGCATGGCGGCGGCTTGGGGAGGGGCTGGAGGGGACCACTGCCAGCGAGCAGGACCTCCCGCACAGGAAGGTTGGGTGAGGGACTTGGCCTTGGGTCTGGGACGGGAGGACAGTGCCGGAGGGAGGGGACGCCTTTTTCTCCATCCCCATGGGCAGCACAACAAGTGCTAGCTGATTTAATAAACAGGAAGGAGACAGTGGTTGTGGAAGTTGTGGAACACTTCCCACCGGCATGGACGGCCGGCTGTGGGACAGCTTCCCGGGAGGCAGCGGTGCTGCTGCTCTGGGAGCCTGGGACGGCAGCTGGCTTCTAGGGGATACTCCGTCATCCTGGGAAATCTCCTTGGTGGAAACCTGCTCAAAGCCTGGCTTCTCCTTCCGTAGAGCTTGCTGGGTCACCAGCTGAGAAAGTGGATTCATTGGAAACAGTGGTTGATCTCACAGTCCTTCAGTCAAGTCTGTCCATGCGGGGAGCAGGGGGATCTCCGGAGAGTGCAGTGCCGACCCGCTGGAGCAGAGCCGTGCCCGACCAGCCGAGGAAGCTGTGGCGTAATGGCCGCTCCCGGGATGGCTCCAGACTTCTCCAAAGCCTTGGCCCCTGTCATCTCTGTTTTGCTTTATCTGGACCCGGGGCGTTCTTCTATCCTGCCTAACCAGAACCCAGCTACTTCAGCGGGAGGGTCATCCCTTACTGCATTTGCAAAACTCTTAGCTTAGCAGAAACCTTGTCTGATTTTAAAACTCCAATAATCATTACTTTGATAGCCGGGTAATGGAGAGTCAGTGTCTCACTGACACAGATTTATGGCATTTGTTGTGCTCGCATTGATGGGTAACCTGTTCATGTTTTTTCAGTTATTTAGTGGCTAATGTATGCCACATTCTTTCCATACAAACATTATTTTTCTTCACGGTTTTTGAGGTGATGCTGGCCAAAGCCGCTGGATTAAGTTGATGGTGAGGCGTATGTTGCTTCATGTCTCCAGGCCCTCCGTAGTGCTGGATTACAGACTCGCCGTGTCAGCGGGTTCCCCTTCGCACTGGGGAGACGGCGTAACCAGCATCCCTAACGACTCCTGATTTGCGATTAATGGTGTTGCTGGACGTGGTCCCTGCTCCCTGCCCTGCGGAGCCCTCAGCGTCACAGGGTCTCCTCGCGGTGAATGTGCCCAGCTAGGAGAACAAAATGCTCTACAAGTATATCTGCCAACTTCATGCTTTTTCCTAAAATAATTGTTGCTGCGTTTTAGAAACTAATTTTCACTGAAGATTGTTTCTTAGAGAATTCTTGATCACCTCAGTTAAAGAAAAGAAAAAATAGTTCCAGCACATGTCAGAAATGCATTGGCACAAATACGAATTGAGCAAAGTCTTTGATTTCCTCCACGCGTGGTGCAGGCTGCCTGGCAAACAGGTGTTCCGGGAGCAACTTCCGCAATTTCCATTTTTATAACACACACATCACGTTAAATTTTGATTCACATCTCTGACATCGAGAAAATTGCTCTGTAACAAAAGGAACGTAATAGTTGTGCTATGAAATATGGGCATGGTCTGGCCACATTTTGGATAACTCTATTCTTTAGAAAATTGGGTTTATTACTGGTAATTGTCAGACTGTTTAATCCTGGCCAACGCAACTTTCTGGGACATTAAGTTCTAATAGGCAGATATAAACTGGTCTTAATAGATGAGTCTGACATCATCTGGCTGCTTATTAACTATTAAACCTTGTTTCAGTAATTCTCTTGGCAACTATGTGTGTGTTGCCATAGTTTCTTTGTTAATAGAGCAAGACATTAATGCATTTTGAGCACTTCTTGCCCAAAAGACATGAAAAAATACCTTTATGCTTAAAGACACAAACTGGAGCCTGTTACGAGAAGCAGGCAGTGCCAGCTTGCCATGGCATGCCGTGGTTCTGCGTTTGTCGGCGCGCAGGAGGTGGGTTTGCACGGCTGGAGAAGTGTTCACCCTCCGCTTTGCAAACCTTGTTGGACAGTAGTGGTGGAAAGCGTACATTGCGTGTTTAGACAGCCATTGACTGGACCACTGAAGCGGAGATTCCCCGACGCCGTAAGGCGCGTTTGGTGCAGGCACTGCTGGCCCCTCGTGGCCCTGGGGGAGGGGCTGGGCAGGACGGGGCCAGGCGGGCGTCCCGGGGGGCTTGGGCAGGAGGGGCCGGGGAGCGCTGCGGGCTCGCGCCTGGCACGGGTGCCATTCCCCATTTTTCACTTGTGCTGCTCCGCAGGGAGAAAAGCCCAAATAGAATCACAGAATCACAGAATTGCCCAGGCTGGAAGGGACCTTTCAGATCACCGAGTCCAACCATCAACCCAACTCTGACCAAACCCACCACTGACCCACGTCCCTCAGCACCGCGTCTGCCCGACTTTTAAATCCCTCCAGGGATGGCGACTCCACCACTGCCCTGGGCAGCCTCTTCCAATGCTTGACAGCCCTTCCCGTGAAGAAATTTTCCCCAATACCCATCCTAAACCTCCCCTGGCACAACTTGAGGCCGTTTCCTCTTGTCCCATGGCCTGTTCCTTGGGAGACGAGACCAGCCCCCACCTCTTAGCTGTACCATTTCCATCCCCTCCTCCATTGTCAGCCTCCAGCATCTCCTCCAGAGCGTGTTGCTGGAGGGGACCGCGTGTATCGGCAAGGCATCGGTGTGCAGCGTGGAGCTGAGAGCTGCACAGCCACGCGGAGTCTCCTCTGAACTTTTTGAGGACTTTCAGTCAACACAAGTAGCGTATATTTCTTCTCTTCTCCTTGTCCTTGGGATAGATCAAACTGGGGGGATAAATAAGTTGTAGTAAATTCGTGTCTGCCCAGATGACAGTCTTTCTTAGGGAGAAATCTGTGGGAGATCTGTACAGTAGTAAAAGGCTTTTGTAAGTAATTACAGGCTTAGGGGAATTTGTAGCAATGGATAGTGACAAGTGGTATTTATTCCATATTTTGTTCAACATTGTAAATTACATATTTATTAAAAAGACCCAACAAACGGGCAGATACAGAGCCACATAGAGCTTCTAACCACGAGTCCCCAGGAACTTGGAGAGCACGTGAGTTTTTGAGTGCGCGTGTGGGTGCAGGGTCTGCGCCAGCCCTTCTCTAGGGGTGAGCGGGTGCAGGGTCCGCGCCAGCCCTTCTCTAGGGGTGAGCGGGTGCAGGGTCCGCGCCAGCCCTTCTCTAGGGGTGAGCGGGTGCAGGGTCTGTGCCAGCCCTTCTCTAGGGGTGAGCGGGTGCAGGGTCTGCGCCAGCCCTTCTCTAGGGGTGAGCGGGTGCAGGGTCTGTGCCAGCCCTTCTCTAGGGGTGAGCGGGTGCAGGGTCTGCGCCAGCCCTTCTCTAGGGGTGAGCGGGTGCGCAGTGCGCCCGTGGGGGAGGCGCCCAGGAGCGGCTGGGGGGTGTCTGCCGGGGGCTGCATCCCTCCGGCTGCCTCTCGGCTCCCCCCCTCCGACTGCAGCCCAACGAAGTCAGCCAGCAATTAACACCGCAGTTTTAAAAAGAAAAGACAATGGCTGCGTGTATGGCTTCCGCTACTTAAAGTGGCTGAGAAGCGCCTTTTTGGGGAGAGTGTGCTGTCTGGAGATGATTCAGCGTCAGTGCTTAGTTCTGTTACCCTTAGAGATGCTTTATATAAATTCCAAGCAGGTAGCTGAGATATCCGTATTGGTTTTTTTTTTAAAAAAAAAAAAAAAAAAGGCTTAAGTGTCGCTGCTTTGCTGAGATGCTGGGTGACATCTGTACGCCTCTGGTCCGGATGAGGCAGTCCTGGCTGGCAGATGTGCATCCTCGTGCAAATGCGTGCGATTCCAGCGTTGCCAAACAGGCTGCACATTTATGTGCCGAGGGCTTTGTCTTATCCTGAAAGGGGAGAAAACATGGCAATAACTTCCTCCCGTGTTTGGAGCAATGCTGAGACCAAAATCTGATCTAATATAATGTTTCTGTCTCTTTTAGAATTTCTTCTCACTTTTTTTGAAATTTTTAATTATGCAGATGGATCGTGAATGGTAAGTCATGGTGAGTGCTGAAGAGAAGGGGAAAAGCACGATTCATTCAGATTTTCGTGGCTTGTTGTGATTACCAGCGCCAGTCGCGTGACAGGTTTCATTCTGCGCTTGGGTAAGTGCGGTACTAGCTGGGGAGCTAACGTCTTCAAATACCTCACGGAAAAGCAGCACACTGGGAGGAGGCAAAAGGCAAGGAAAAATATGGAATTTTTGGGAAGGCAGAACTTCTTTTTTTCTACATTCTTTTCCCCGTGGCCCACGGGTGTCTTTGTGCTGAAATGAGGCAGTGGTAAGATGATGATTTTAAAGCTGGAAGGGACAAACCAGGACGCGGGCCCCCAGCTTTTCCAGTAAGTCATGTATCGGCTCTGTGCGACAGCGGCGCTCCCTCCGCGGCACCAGCAGGAGACTTGGCCCCGCCTCTGACGATGAATTCCTTCCTCCCAGTCATCAAGTATGGTGTGAAAATATATACACACACATACATATTCTGCATTGGATGGTGATATATATATAACCATTATAATGGCTTTTTGAATATTTCTGGATACTGTTAAGCTAATTTAGGAAACATTTAGTCTTTCTCTATTTCTTAATCGAAAGAAAGCAGATTTTGAGCAATTTTTTTCCCCCAGGAGGTAGGAAAGTAGTATTTGCCTTTAGGGAATAAGGAAAGAACACTTTCCATTCATTAAATCTGACTGGAAAGTGCTCAAGATGTCAGGTATGAAAACGGAGGCTGAGAGAAGGGAAAGGTTTCGATTTTGTTCAGTTGACTGTATCATTTATCAGATTATTTTTTTAAATTTGATAATTAAGGAATAGTCTAAATAGTCTATTCTCAGTGCTGTTCATAGTGCAGCGGGTGCGTGAGATGAGCGGCAGAGGACTGGTCCGGCCGCAGGGGCACAAGTCGGAGCAGAGGAGACGGAGGAGGGCTCCGTGGCAGCGGTGCGGGCTGGTGAGGGCACGGGGCAGTGCGTCGCCTTCCCTCGCTGGAGGAGGTTTCAATGGTAGAAATGGCCCCCAGTGCCGCCCCCACCTGCGTGTTCAGATTGTCCTTTTTAGGGGTGGAACCCACCCCCTTGTTCCTGGGGAGAATTTGCACGAGTTTCAGCGAGAGCGGGACTTCATTGGTGCTCTGACTGTATATTTCAAGGTTCTGTTTAAGACACTTCCCAGGGGATTATTGCTCGGTATATCTGCCTGGCTGCTTTTGGCACCAGTTATGTGCCGGGTTTGGGGCTTTTTGATATTTTCGAGTGTGAGTCTCGGCGTGGTGGTGCTGTGTGCTCTCCCGGCAGGCAAACAGGGGTCCTGCCTCCCGTCACCAGGGCTCAGGGGGCTGCTGGGGTGGCGGTGAAAATCCGTGAATTTACAGTGTTGGTGTGTTTAATCAGTCTGATTTGCTTATAACGAGAGTCAGGCAGCCTGCTCTGGGACGGGGACTTCAGCCACTGAAGCACAGCACAGTCTTTGCTTCTTTTTGTGAATATTTTTGCATTAAAATATAGAGTTTGTTACCATGTAGCTGCTACATAGGAACAACATCCTAATTTAAGGAGGAATTGCTTTAAATCTGGTGCATCATCAGATAGATTATCTGGAAGATAAATCGCAGTGACATATAACCGGGAAGCCCATCAGCTCCAGATGGCACGATTTTCTCTTGTTTGTCATCCTTACACTCGTGGTGCTTTTTCCCTAATACAGCCCCATCTCAGCTTGCTGTTCCCCTCTGCTCCCGGGCTGCCCCAGGGGAATGGGGGTCCCGGTGGGTGACAGCTCTGCTGGTGCCTGGCCCTGGTCATGGTGGGAGAGCTGGGGGTCCCGGTGGGTGACAGCTCTGCCAGTGCCTGGCCCTGTGGCGGTGGGTGGCTCCTCTGCCCTGGATGTGGTGACCACCGGCAGCGCTCCCGCCCGGCCACGGCGACCCTGGCCATCTCCCATTTCATGTGCCGCCGTGGGCCGTCGAGGCAGTGTACGGCGCTTCAGGCTTCGCGGTGTCCTGCTGCACTGCGGGACGTGACAGCCACCGCTGCTGCTCTGCTCGTCCCCTCGTGCCGCACCCTGGCTGATAAACCCAAATGCATCAACGTGGCCCCGCTGCACGGCGGGGTCGGCACAGGTTTTACCAGTTGTGTTCAGGTCCTGACCGGAGGGGTGTGCTCCCCTTTTGTCAGCCTCGTGCTGCTGGTGGTGATCTCTCCCCAGCGGGGTCCTGGTGCGCGAGGCAGCATTTCTCTGGACACTGAGGATTTTTCAGTTTCCTCCTGTTGCAATGAGACCCACTGGTGTGGGTCACGTTCTGAATGGGGAACAGAAGGGGTTGGCTGAAAATCTCGTAGGTGAGTGAGAAGATGTGAGGAGAGGGCAGGGAGGGGATGGGAGCATCCCCACGTGGGTGCGTTTCTGCCGAGGAGCTGCGGAAATAAACCATGGGCAGCGAGGACGGGAGTGGGACGTCTTGTCTGAGCCCTCCTGCGAAGGACAGCACTTCCCAAGGGCTGAAAATGCTCTGACGAGACCCCACCTGTGTTTCCATTGCTCTCTTCCATGTAAAGGTGCTCCTGAGACCAGGACGGTGGGTACCTGGAGATCAGGTCGTCCCCATAGAGGTTGTGCAGGGGACAGACACCTCCCTGCTCCCATTCCCGGTTCAGAGGCACAGGAGGAACGTCGTGACACTTTGCATTAATGACTTCTTCCACCTCTATGCAATTGTGCCGCCATATTAAAGGGTGAAAGTACAGAAAAATCATCAAATGTGGTAGAAAATGAATTACGCTTTGAGGTCTTTCTGGTGTTCTCCATTTAAGAGTTTATATGAACTGTGTGAGTGAGGTGACCTCTGCTGAAAACTTGCAGACGGAAGCGCTGTAGAGGCCACCTGAAGGCAGCGGGTTGCAGGGCGCGATCGCCTGGGCAGAGCCCTCCTGGCTGCGTCCTGCGTGCGGCGGCCCAGGAGCCCCCCGCAGATGAGGATCTCTCCCGCGTGAGGCCATCGTGGACACAAGAGTACACAGCTGTTGCCTTTCTGCGCTCACACGCAAAGCTGCAGCGCGTAGACCTCAGGTTCTTTATTCAAAGGTCACTTTGGTCTGCAACAGAAGTAATTCCTTTTTTTCCCCCCCTCTGCGAAGAAAATTGCAAAATTCTATTTACTGTGATTTGTTGGGTCAATTTTAATCGAGAATATTATACAATGTCCGCTGGTAGACAGGTACATTGCCTCAGGCCTCAGAAATGGTCCAGCATCGTTGCACCAGTATTTATTTGGCTGAAAAGCTGTACCGAATACTGGGATTTTATGATTCTATGTGAAGTATAAGTCAAGATATAGTGAGTATCCTTATGATTGTGGGAGTTGTAGTTTCAGAATAGCCAGTGATACTTTCATAGAATCACGGAACTGCCCAGGTTGGAAGGGACCTTTCAGATCACCGAGTCCAACCATCAACCCAACTCTGACAAACCCACCACTGACCCACGTCCCTCAGCACCGCGTCTGCCCGGCTTTTAAACACCTCCAGGGATGGCAACTCCACCACTTAGTGTTAATATTAATATCTATATTAAGTAACAATATATATTCACATGTGCATTCTCAGCATTAAGAGCATCCGTATTCCCAGCTGACTGGTATTCACAGGACATTTCGTTATCCTGGACTTGTTCTGAGGTGCTGGAATACCCGGCTGGGTTTTGCCCATCCCAGGCAGGGGTGATGGCTCCTGCTCTCGCGGGCAGTGCTGCGCGGGCCACAGATGTGCCCTGGCCGTGATGTCTGCCGGGGTCCGGTCTGCAGGGAGACCCGAGGCTGTTCCGCACTGCGGTAGCTTTGCATTGCTCTGCTGGGGCCTAAAATGTGCGGGGTTGTACTGAGATGGAGTAATACCTGCCATGCAGTAGGTCTCCGCGGTGAAGTACCCACACCGAGACTTCGTTCTTCAGGAGGAAGATGTTTTTGCACCGTCCAGGGTCTGCGTTCATCTCCTGCAGCTCTCCAAGCTCCGCTCGTGGCAGCTCTGGGCACGTTCGGTGCCAGCGCAGCCATCGCTGGCAGGGTGAGTGCCTCTGTGGCGAGCAGGGCTGAATCTGAAATCATTATTCGTCAAGAAAGGGGCTAATTTAATAATGCATAGTTTGAGTAGCTCTTTTTGCAGACATGTTGGAAGTGTCACCTACGGTGACAGAAAGCTGTTTCTGTAAGAACACCACAGTTACTTATCTCAAACTTCAGAATGATCTTTTTCTCTTGCTGGTGTAGAAAAGTGGAAAGGATTTTACATGAATTAATGCATCTCAATCAGTGTGTTTCCAGCAGGAGCCGAGTACCAGTTTGCTACAGTACTTGAGTGGGAGGAAAGAAATGTGAATTTGTAAGTGAAATAAAATAGGAGAGGGGGAATAAAGTACAGGCAGGGGAATGGGGAAGACGAGAGCGGACAGTTTAACATCGGGATCTGGCTAATCCTGTATTTTCCTTTTGTGTATGATTCTGTGGTGTTGCCATCTGATGATTTCACATGCCATGAATTCTCTGCTTGGAGAAATGGCAGAAACACAGAATTTAGGTTTTCCGGCAAGAGAAGGCAGGTGTCTTCTTAACAGGCATGAATTTCTGCAGTCTGAAGTCACGTTGTGGGCAATACCTAATGAGACCGGCCTAGAGGATTTGCCGTCAGTCCTTTAACAATAGTGTAGAAATAATTCCGAATGAGTTGCCTGTTAAAAGGATTTGGTTTTGAAGCTCCCTTTGTGCCTGCCTGTGGGAGATGATGGAAATGCCTCTGTACTGGCAGGAGACACCATCTTTTGGGAAGCCCGACTGGCGTTTGCCGCGCGGGGGGGGGCTGGGCGCTATGCCGGCAGCCAGGTCTGCAGCTGGCAGACGCGGGGCAGCAGAAGGGCCGTGGTGACCCCATCCTGGGGGGATGCGGGGTGTCCCTGGCGCTCACCCCGGGGTGGCAGAGCTTCTGCGCCGGTTAAAGCCGTGCCATTAGCAGCCGGCGAGCCGAGTGCTGCAGTGAGTAAACACAATTTCCTTCCCGGCTGCCCAGAGTGCTCCGTGCGTGCGAGGGAAGGAGTGGATGTATTTTTGAGATGTAGATTTGCTGACATGTGAAGTGGGAGTCGGGAGATCTGAAAATAGCGGCTGTGTTTGCCGATGGAGGGGGATCTCCGTCGGCTGCAGCGGGGCAGCGCTGCGGCGGGTCCCCGTCTCACCCGCAGCACTGGGGCCGGGGGATGCTCCTGCCCCGCCGCGGGGGTGTGCGAAGGAGGGGGCGGCGGCAGCACCACACGCACACACGGGGAGCACCCGGGCATTGAGCAGGTTTGCGTCATCTCACCGAGGTCCCATGAGATACATCAGCTGGTGGGAGGGCTTCTGGGATTTATACTTCAGAATTAGAGGCCATGTTAATAGGATTATTTTTTTTCTTTCTCTTAAGTGCTATCAAAAGAGACTCTTTTGTAGGTGATAAAATTTTGGGGGAAAAAAGAAAAATCCTGTTGGCACAAGTGGTGGAAAGCAGGTGAGCTGCCCGAAGCAGAAGGCGGCATGGCTGGCTGAATCACAGAATAGTAGAACTGCTGAGGTTGGAAGGGACCTTTCAGATCACTGAGTCCAACCATCAACCAAACACCACCAAACCCACCACTGACCCACGTCCCTCAGCACCGCGTCTGCCCGGCTTTTAAACACCTCCAGGGATGGCGACTCCCCCACTGCCCTGGGCAGCCTCTTCCAACGCTTGACAGCCCTTTCCGTGAAGAAAGTTTTCCTAATATCCACCCTAAACCTCCCCTGGCGCAACTTGAGGCCGTTTCCCCTTGTCCCATGGCCTGTTCCTTGGGAGAAGAGCCCGACCCCCCCTGGCTGCCCCCTCCTTTCAGGGAGCTGTAGGGAGCGAGAAGGTCTCCCCTCAGAAGAGCACAGCAGCCTGCTCTGTTCTCTCCCCTGCAGAACTGGGGGGTGGGAGCGGTGGCCACCATCCAGCCCACTCTACGGCTGCTGTGCCGCAGCCCTCGGCACCGCCAGCGGGAGCGGGGTCCCCCCTCTGCTCCTCCTGCACGTCTCGCCCTCTGCTCGTCCCTGTGGGCTCCTCGGGCCATGCAGCTGCCACCGGAGCCTCCTTGCCTGCGCTGTGGCTGGGCTTTGTCCCATTGGTGGCTCAGGTCAGGCGCTGCGTGCGGCAAAGCTCATTAGAAGCAAAGCTCGTTAGAAGCAAAGCTCGTTAGAAGCAGAGCAGTGGGTTTCCTGCCCCGGCGCCGTTGGTTCTGCCCCGGCGCCACAGTGCTGCAGCCACCAGCCCGACACAGCGATGCTCGCTGCATTCCTGCAGCCGTTCTTCTGGAGGTGGTGGGCCCTCTCCCCAGAGCTCCTCCGGTGTCAGCTTCCATTAGGCTTGCGGTTGTTCATAAAAGCTTGGAAAATGGCACTGTAATTCAGGACAGGATGGCTGGCCCTTGCGCGGCTCTTTACCAGGCCTCTCTGAGTGGAGAGGGGATGATGGTAGTTTAAAAATGTTATTCTGGTTGAAGAAAAATACTCTGAAACTCGGGCTTTTCTGATACTAGTAATTCTCTTCCAATTTCTTTTTTGCTCTGACAAGTCAGATAGTACTAAAATACCAGTAATGAGCAGACTGAACAAAGATGTTATTTCTTAAATTGATGTGATTTTAAAAAAAAAGTTACAGAAAAGCATTTGTAATGTATTGCTGAATATTGTCACTCCTTTTGGAAATGACAGAAGAAAACCTTGAGTTTGGATTTGTACCTTTAATCAGTAACATCTCAGTACAAATGTAATGGTTTGCAGTATTTCTTTTCACAGAGTCTTAAAACAGGTCAGCACTTTCTCAGCAAGCAGGATTTCCTGATGTCGTTCCCAAATGTGCATTTTTAGTACCATAATCATACAGCCCAGTGTTCTAACAAATAATTTCACTGGCTCTTGAGAATATGGAGATGTTCTGCCTCACTTTTCTTCGCGGCTCCAGTCTCACAGCTGTTTGTTCTCCTCAGCTGCAGTTCCTGGGGCAGGCAGGTCCCGCGGCTTCTGCAGCAGCGTCCGGGGAGGGCTCAGGAGGGTGGTCGGCTCCGCGGCTCCTGCCTGTGGGGTGCACGCCATCCGCTCGCCCGCCGTCCCGTGTGCCGGGCTGGGACCACACGTCCATGCCCCAGCAGTGTGTCCGTGCGGAGTGTGCAGGGCGCTCGGGGCACATCCAGCCCCGCTGCTCCAGGGCAGCTGCTGGTGGAGCTCCTTCATCCCCCGCCTGGGCACAAGAGCCCACCGAAGATCTGGGAGCGCCCATGAAACGCCACGTGGAGCATTAACATCAGTATGAAGATGAGTGGCACTTTTCTGGTTGGGGGCCTGAAGCAGCTGGTACAGGAGTGTGCTGGGACACTGTAGAGTAATCGTGTAGGGAAGTGGTGGAAGCAGGAGCTGGTCAGAAGGCCGGTCATTTTGGTCTCTGTTTCCTTAAACCCATATCCAATGACTTCATCTGTGTGGTGATTCCCACTGTTCTTTCCCATTAGCTTTCTGTGTTGGTGACCACAGAATCACGGACTGGTTGGGGTTGGAAGGGACCTCCAGAGGTCACCTGGTCCAACTCCCTGCTCACACAAGGTTGCCTAGAGCCAGTTGCCCAGGACATGTCCAGATGGCTTTTGAATACCTCCAAGGATGGAGACTCCACCACCTCTGTGGGCAGCCTGTGGTATTTGTGGGAAAGCTATCTGAACTGGTTCAGGGAACTGAGCTGGGTCAAAAATACCTGCCTGCAAAGAAGTGGAGGGAGACGAGCAGGTGGCAACTTGACACCCACGGTGCCGCTGAGGAAAGGATATGTAGGAGCACAGCCTCCAGAGTGAGATGCGGTCCAGCGTTTCCTCTGTGTCCCCACTCCCACCTCGAGGGCACAGACAGGAGTGGGACATAAGTTTCACCCCTATACTCACAGCTCTGTGCCGGGAAAGGCACAAGCTCGAGTTTTCCCTTCCACATGTCAGTGCACGGACCGGCATCATGGAGCTTGCTGTGGGTCAGCAGCCTGAAAGCACGGTCTGGGAGAAGATGGGTAAATCCTTCTGCCTTCCCAGGCAGTTCCCCGGCTGCAGCCAGGAGCTGGCGTGGCCACTGGCCACCCTGTGCGTGGGGCTGCTGGGAGGTGCTGGGGCTGGGTGGCCCGGGGCGATCTCAGATGAACGGCTGAGATGCCCAGGCACGTCTCGGCACGGTCCTTGTCTCAGGTGCTGGCCTGACCTTCTTCCTCGCCTGACTTCTGGTCCCTTGGCTGCTATCAGACAGCTTAACGCTTCACCATAGCACAGCCAGCTAACGCGCCAGAACCGCCCTCTTGGGTTGAAACGGCGCGGTGAGGTACGACTGGGGTAAGGATCAGCTACCGTCTAACCTGAGTGAGCAGTGCGCCCTTCTCACGTTCAATACCACGGCCGGGATGGGGGAATTTATTTTGTTTATTGCTTGTATTTTTAAATTAAGCTTTTATTTTATTTCGCCTTTAGCGTAATCCATTTCAAAGTATGTAAGCGAGGTTTTGATTTGGTTCCTGGTTTGATCCTCTTGAAACTGGAGTCAACAGTGAAACACTTTAGAAGCCCAGGAAATGGGGTGTTCGTTATTTATCTTTTGAGATATTTTCATTTTGCCCAGCAAACATGATTGGGTTGTTGCAGATTCGCAGGAGCGAGCTGTCTGCGCAGAGCCCGTGCTGCGCAGCATGGCTCCTGGAACATTTTGTTTTCAGTTTAGACAACACTGAAAAAGTTGAGCTCAGCCCTCCAGGAGTCCTAATTAGCTCCATCAGCGTATGTGCACCGAAATCATTAAACGTGTGTTGTTGGGTTTAGCTAAGGAAGAAGGAATATCAAGTGCCACCTGACTGCACATAATTAAGTTTAATGCATGAAGAGTTAATCCTGCTGTGTATTAGAATTTGTGCCCTTCAAGCATGAACTCTGTATTTCTCAATACACAAGTATTAAAAGTTAGGAGGAATTAGTGTAAGCTGTTTGCTATTGAGCTGAACAATTGGGTTGAATGGAATGCTGGAACAAGATTGTGAGCAATACTGTTATTAGCACTCGTTTTCCTGAGTAGGTAATGATCGCTTCGACCTGCTACGGGAGCAAAACGATGCGGTAATTAATCCACTGCATATGGCAGGGCAGGTTTTATTCCATGATCGGCATCTCTCTTGGTGTGAATCCCAAACAAGCAGGATCCCATTGCAAAGGGATCCCGCGCCTGAAGGACCGGTTTTGCGGTGGATTCTCTGCCAGGCTTGTGTCAGCGGACCCCGCTGAAAGCAGCCAGTGTTAACTCCTATAACGTCAGTCTGGCTTAAGGCGGGTCCCTGGCACTTAACTAAACTGACCACAGGGCGCGTGTTTTTTGATGCAGTGAGATGGGCACCTTCCAGAGCTTCACCAGGGAAATCGTTGTCTTGTGAGAGTGATTTGGAAAGTAGATTCTGCGGGGCCAAAATGCCATCCTCAAGCTCTACCACTGCCGTTGTGAATAGAGTTGAACTTGGACTTTAGAATTCCAACAGTTCATGGACCTCTCCTCGTTATTTCTGCGCTTTCTCCATCTGGGACCTGCAGGCGCTGCCCTGCACGCAGTGAGTGTCCAGCTCATCCATAATCCTGCTCTGCCATCCCCGCACGGTGTCTGTCGAGAGTAAATCCCCGCCGTGGTGGCTCCGGTGGGCACGGTGCGCAGCACACGGCATGTCCCGCGCTGCGGAACGTGCTGCTCAGTGAGCGGCACACAGAGAGTCCATTCGATCCACTGTGGACCGGAGTTGGAGCCCAGAACAGGCTGGATGGGCCCTCGGCAGCGCTGGGGCTGTGTCCCCCGACGTCCCTCGATGTCCCACAACATCCCCCAACATCCTTTGCGCCCGCCAGAACAGGCTCCCTTTGCTCCCCGGCCACGTGCTGCGCTTGGATCCCGATTCTGCTCTTTATCATCCGTTCCAGTGCTGGTATGGGAAAGATTTCCTGCTTTGTACTCGGGTTTCATGTGCCGCTTGCGTCGTCTTAGTTGAATCCCGTTTCCCAGAGGCTGGAGATACCAGGATGACTTCCATGTAATCAAACGCTGGCAAGTGCCACCTCCGCCTGCGCGAAGCATCGCAGGAGCAGAAAGCTTGAACAGGGCCCTCGTTCTGTGCTTCCCAGCGAGGAGAAATTGATGTGGACCCAATAGGCAGCAGCCTGGGCATATTATGGCTAACAGCTTGCTGGGGAACAGGCCCCAGCAAATTGCATTTAATTTGGAGATGTGTAAAAACAGCAAATTACATGTGCCAGCAAAAATTCTCTCTCCTTTTCTTTTTTTTTTTTTTTTAAATGTCATGTTAAAATCTGTTTATTAGGGAGGTATGTAGGTAAAGAAAAGAAAGGAAAGAAACCCACAGCCTGCTCCCCCTGCAAGGCAGATGCAAAACCCTCGGGGCCGAGGGGGTGACGCTTGGGCTCCAGGCGGGAGGGGGTTTTCTCAAGCTGAGGTAGTGGCTTTGGAAAACTCGTGTTCCTTTGCAGTTATCCTTAAAGCTTTGTTCAATGTTTTGTGGGAATACCAGGCAAAAGTCGGTCTATTAATTTTGTTGCTGGGTGCGGTTTATTAAAAATGTAAAGTCAGGGCACATTGTGAAGACTGTGGGTTTAGCGTGATGGAGCAGCATGAAAAATGCAGACGGTTTAAATTTGGCCCATCCTCACGTGGAGCAGAGCTTAAAAATGGAAACTGGCGGGGAGGGAAGTGCATGAAGTGTATGTTAATTCTTCTATGGGATGGGGATGACCTATTTCTGTAAGTCATTCTCAATTGCCAACTCTAGGCAGTGAAAATGTATTTTCTGAATGGTGAATAATTCAGCAACTTTAAAGTGATTAGCATAGAGAAGAAGCTATAGCATGAAAGGTAGTGTGCTTTCGGAGCAAAATGCGCTCCTGTGCAGGAGGGCAGCACGAATCCTTTGCATCCTTTAAATTCTGCGAATTCACTCAAAGAAGGTTCCTACTGAGGGAAGACACGAGGTTCAGGCTTGTGCTCATCCCCAGGACAAAGGTGGACTAAAGACCTGAGGATCTGAAGCTGTTTGTAGTATCAGACCCTCAACGGTGGCTTTGTTGCTGTTCAACTTTCATTTAAATTGTGGATCGAAATGATTTAAAGAATTAACTTCTCATTTCGTGGTTTCCCTTGTACAGTCAGAACCTCAAGGTGAGGTAAGTTCATGAAGATAAGCAGAGTTTATTTCTGATATAGACCATGTATTTATTACACTGCAAGTTTGGGACACTAAATGAAACTATTACTGTGGCATAAATGTGAAAAAAAATCTATCCTGGTTATATTAGACAGGACTGAAAAATGGTTAATGCTTTAAAAACTGTGCCAGAAAGCCACAGCTCATCCTGCTCTTAATGCATTTAATGTATGTTTTATTGGCATACGCAGTGCAAAGCCTTAACCGCGCTCAGGCAGCGCTGAGCCCCCCAGCTCAGTGCAGGCCAGGGGCCAGCACCGCGGCCTTTGCTTGCCATGCTGTCTAGAAATTTCAAATAAGGCAATTAAGTTTGGTTGACAGAACTGCTTCCCCACAGAGCAGTAAAACCTGGCATTAATTATTTCCCTAGTTGTCTGTATAAGAGAAGCCCAGAAAAGCTCCTGCCGTGCACCCCCAGGGGCAAGGCAAGCACCTCGGCTTGCAGGGCCCCGGGGCAGTTTTTGCCCAGGCACCATGAGCTGTGTGATGTTGGTCTTTCCCCTTCTCTCGTGGAGCCTTTTCCATCCCAGGTCATGCTGGAGGGGCTTCCAAGAGAAAAAAAGAGCAAGAACATTGCTGTCGAAGAGGTTGCCATAAGAACAGCTGGTTCTGGTCCTGCTGGTCGGTAGGACCTGTCTCGCCTGTCAGCAGGAAAAGGGCATCGGTGGTGTCCTCGGGACAGCAATCACAGCAAGCGCCTGCTCTCTGGCAGGTCTTAAGACACATCCTCCTTCCACTTAAATATGGTTTTGCATAAGCTTAGCTGCAAACCCTACTGGCATGCCCATGTTTTCAGAATTCATCAAGCATCTCTGGATGGGCTTAAATATTCTACAGTTCAGATACAGCTCAAGGGTGCAGTGCAGGTTTTCTTCGCAAGTGTGGAGGCTGAGGAATGCTGCAATATCCATTTTTTATGAGGTAGCAGGTCTGATGAGGAAGGTTGTAATGAAGGAGGAAACCACCACGCCGTTTCAATGTCTGCAGCGGGTGACAGGTTCTGCAGAGCGTGGCCAACGCCGCTGCACCGCGGCTGCCTCCTACGGAGAGCGGTCCTTCTCTGTGCCGAGAGGGGCGGGAGGAGCCGAGGGCCTCGGCAGTTTTCATTTCCATGTGTTACATGTTCCTGGGGTTATGGCTGATATTAAAATACAAAGATGTTGAGCCTGGAGAAGAGAAGGCTCCGGGGAGACCTTCCAGCCCCTGCCAGTCCCTCAAGGGGCTCCAGGAAAGCTGGGGAGGGACTCTGGAGCAGGGAGGGGAGCCATGGGACGAGGGGGAAGGGTTTTACACTGACAGAGGGGAGACTGAGATGAGATGTGAGGCAGAAATTGTTTGCTGTGAGGGGGGTGAGCCCCTGGCCCAGGTTGCCCAGAGAAGCTGTGGCTGCCCCATCCCTGGAGGGGTTCAAGGCCAGGTTGGATGGGGCTTGTGTGGCTGCTGTGCTGAGGGACTTTTAGAAGAAAGTAGTTAAGGGAGGATTTCTCTGACCAGGCTGCGGTAACATAAAAAAGCTCTCTTGCTGGGTGTGTAAAGAACATTTATCTGGAGTTATATTTAAGGACATGAAAAGACAAACTGGGGTCCCATGAGGCTAGGCATGCAACCCCATAAAGGGAAAAAAAATCCTGCATTAAACAAATTCCTAATTAAATTACTTGCTTAGACTTTTAAAAGATCCATCTCTTTCATATGCCTTTTAATTTAATTTTGGAGATGGTTCTTGAAGTTCTACATCCCCAATTTTATTATGAATTTTTAAAATGTTTGCTTTTTTTCCTCCTTCCTCATGCTTTCTGCTTTATCACCAGAGTCCCTTGTGGCCTTCTGGTCCATCTGAAGGTAGTAGCTGCCTTCTCGTGCGACTTGGAGGACTGGAGCTGGTTTCCTATAGTAGTGTAAGTTTCCTCCTGGAAACGGTGTATTTCTTCATTGGCTGGATTTTATTTCTGATTACTGAAGGTTTCTGCATCCTCCCATGAGAATTCCTTAATTGTGTTTAAGCTGGCGTTGCTCAGCAAACCTTTCCACTGCAGAGCCAAAACATATGCTACCTACATAAAACATGACCGTTTTCCCATGGATGGAAGTGAACTGAGGCTGACAAATCCCAAACTTTCCTGTTGCGCTGAGCAAACAGCTCATCAGCCTTCAATTTGAAATGGAAATGGCAAACTTGCCTCAAACTTTGTGTTCAGCCTAGTTGTGAGGAAAACCCGGGGGCGGGCGCTGGAGCGGGGTGCGGCGCGCGCGGGGCAGGCCGGGGGCAGCTCCTGCGCGCTGGGTGCGGAGCTGTGCCCGCGGGGGGGACAGCGGGGCCGGGGGTTCAGCTGCGCTTCAAGCTAAAATACCCACCGTGGGTGTTTTACATGAAATCCATGTTTTTCAGCAGAGAAAGCAAAACTTCATTTGGGATCAAACATTTCATTAGGTGTAATTATTTATTCTTTTTACCTTTTAAAATTAAAATGCAAAGGAGGCCTTATTGTAGAGAACGGTACTGTCATGGTCAGTTTTGAAAACATTCCAGAGGAGGAGAGACTTTTCCACTTCCCTACACACTGTAAAAAAAGAAAATTAAACTGAGGAAATGAATTCAATGTTTTGGTATAGCCAGCTTTACAATTTTTATTGGAATAAATTTGTCTAAAACTGTTTCACTTTACTGAGGTGCTTTCTGTTCACTGTAGGGTTTTTAGCAGCCGCGGCCCAGCCCTGAACACAATACGACCTAAATATTTTATGAGGCACCTAAAGTCATCCACTTATCATTTATAACATATGTCGCAAAAACAGTAAGTAACATTTAGCAGATGTTTATTGCTAATGTTATGCTACTGTAAACATGTGCTATAAAGACTTTTTTATTTTTGGTGAATCAATTTTAGTTGCTTGAAATAAAATTTTCTACGCTGTAGAAGTGGGGGAAAAAAGCAACAACTAAAGGCTAGAGTACACATCCAATCTGTCAGCTTGATAAAAGATGGAAGCTGAATTTGGAATTTAATTAGGTTTGTTTTCTAATGCAAAATGCCATGCCTTCAAGGAAGGAATGTCATAGTGCGTTTTAATGGTAATTTTCACCGTCTGGGTAAAATGTTTACCTGCTTGGCCCTTTAGAAGCTGGTTGTTGGGGTTTGGATTCCTGGAGAAGAGGACCCACACTGAAGAGCAGGACGCCTTCTCTGAGCTTTCTGCCTGCGCCGCTGGCACCGCGGCCATCCCTGGGGCCACCCGTGCCTCTCCCGCGCTGGCCGGCCTGCGTGGGGAAGCCCTTGGCCCGGGGCTGGGACGGTGGCGTGGGGAAGGGCAGTCCCGGGGCTGCCTGTGGCAAGGTCTGCCGGCAGAGCTGACCCCCGGCGCGGTGCCTGGCTGCTGCGGTGCCCAGCATGTGGGAGCCGGTTCTCTTTGGAGCAGTGTCTCCTGCTCCAGCACCGGCTGATCTTGCAGGTCGCTTATTGCTCCTAGAGACGTCCCTGTCCATCCTCGGTGGTGAGATCCCGCTCTGCTCTCGGTTAAAGAAAGGGGAAAGATGAACAGTGAGGAGTCTTTCTGCCCACTGCCTGATCAGTCCTTTCAAGCACAGAGAGATACAGACACACATAAATGTGTGTATGTGTAATGATGCGTGCGTGTACATACACTTCTATAGAAGCCTTGTCTGCAAGCATTTTATGTGGAAAATATAAAGCTCATTAGTTAGTGCAAGTGTTGGGTGCGGCATTCTCGCGGCATGATCCCGCTGTGGTGACGCTGCAGCCCGGCAGCACCGTGCCCGGCATTTCTGCCAGCGTGGTGGGTGTCCTGGTTCCCGGTGTGCGGAATCCCAGCGGGTGGGCCCAGCCTGGGCGCAGGAGCAGGGCTGGCCTTGCGAAGCGTGGAGGTGACTGGGCAGAGATTTTATTCCCCCTTTCTTCCCCTGTGCCACTGGGAAAATCAGACTTTGTAATTATGATGGAACCGTCCCAGAATTAAATGGCTCAGATGACCTTCCTGATCCTCTTGTTCTATTCTGGGATAAGGAGCAGGGAGATGAAGAAAAATAATTACTAGTCCTGTGGTGCGAGAAGTGGTGATTATGCTGTAAAGCCAGCCGGGTGGCCGCTCGCCTGGGCTGGCAGCAGCAGTGCTGCAGAGCTGGAGCTCGGCCCTTCAGCCCAGTCCTCCTCCCCTTCTTCCTGCCACCGCCAGCGTGAGCTCTGCTCATTGCCACGGCGTGCGGCAGTGCCGGCGGGATGCCTCCGAGTGGGGTCCTGTCCGGGGAGTCCTGTTGACTCCATACCGCGTGCCCCAGGGACAGGGCAAGTCAGGGGGACGGCACAGACCAGCTTACCCTTGTGTAGCGCTGGCGTGCCGTCACAGGCACTTCAGGCTCAGCTTTATTTATTTGGCACAGAAAATTAGTTCAGGGCCTTTCGCTCTGCCCATGGAGCTTTCTCTGCTGGTACGTGGCGAGGTGGAGGTAGGGTCAGGCTCCAGGGGACTGGGCTGCTGTGAATCACAGAATCACGGAATCCCAGGCTGGCAGGGGCTGGAGGGGACCTCTGGAGCTCATCCCGTCCAACCCCTGCCAGAGCAGGGTCACCCAGAGCAGTGGCACAGGAACGCGTCCAGGCGGGGTTGGGATGTCTCCAGAGACGGAGACTCCACACCTCTCTGGGCAGCCTGTGCCAGGGCTCTGCCACCCTCACAGGACAGAAGTTCCTCCTTGTGTTGAGATGGAACTTCCCATGGTCAAGTTTGTGCCCGTTGCCTCTTGTCCTGTCCCTGGGCACCACTGAGAAGAGCCTGGCCCCATCCTCCTGACACCCACCTTTTAAGTATTTATAAGCGTTGATAAGATCCCCCCTCAGTCGTCTTTTTTCCAGACTGAAGAGACCCAAATCCCTCAGCCTTTCCTCATAAGAGAGGTGCTCCAGTCCCCTCATCATCTTGGTAGCCCTTTGCTGTCCCCTCTCCAGCAGTTCCCTGTCCTTCTGGAACCGGGGAGCCCAGAACTGGACCCAGTGCTCCAGATGTGACCTCACTGGGGCAGAGCAGAGGGGAAGGATGACCTCCCTTGACCTGCTGGCCACACTGTCTTCTTGATGCACCCCAGGATGCCATTGACCTTCTTGGCCGCAAGGGCCCATCGCTGGCTCATGGTCATCCTGTTGTCCACCAGGACTCCCAGATCTCTTTCCACAGAGCTGCTCTCCAGCAGGTCAGCCCCCAACCTGTACTGGTGCATGGGGTTGTTCCTCCCCAGGTGCAGCACCCTACACTTGCCCTTGTTGAATTTCATAAGGTTTCTCTCTGCCCAGATCTCCAACCTGTTCAGGTCTCTCTGTATGGCAGCACAGCCCTCCGGTGTGTCAGCCGCCCCCCCCAGCTTTGTGTCATCAGCAAACTTGCTGAGGGTGCACTCTGTCCCTTCATCCAGGTCATTGATGAATACACTGAAGAGGACTGGGCCCAGTACTGACCCCTGGGGAACACCAAGATGGGACGTGCTGGGTAGGTGGCTGAAGACATCTCTTGCTCGTGTCTGGAGGGGCAGTGCTTGGATCGTTACGGCCTCATGGATTTAATGGCATATTTAGCACTCAATTTACATGCCGTTCCTGAAGAGTTTGTGTATCAACTTTACTCTTCCTACACCCAGGGTTGCTTCTTTTACCATTTTTTTTTTCCATTCATGGTCAAAAATACTAATAGAAGGCATGAATTGGAAAAGTCTTGTCTTTCCTTCACTATAATAATCAAAAGTAATCTAGACTATCAGTAATGCTCAAATACCCAGTAGAGCTCTTGTCTCTCTGCTCGTCTGCGCACGTGTAGCGTGGGCAGAGGGCTCCAAGAGCCCAGTCCCTGCTCACGCTTCGTCCCCAGGAGAATTTTTCGCCTGGCAGATGGGAGAGGCACCGGGATTGCTGCTGGGTGGGCAGAAACTTCTTTTCTCTTCCCATCAGCCTTTCCTTGCAGGGTCCTCCTGCATCAAAACCCACACCTCGGCGCTGCCTTCTGAAATGTGCATCTGCCCCAGGAAACAGGTCATGGGTTTGTGACAGTGACACGTCCAAGGAACTAGGATAAAAACGATGTCTTCCCATCATTCCTGGTAGAGCTCTAATTAGCAGTCACGATACTGTGATCAAACGGCTTCAGCTCTGCTCTGCTTTAGACTTGGTGCGCTGGAAGAGTTTGATTATTTGCCGGAGAGATTTTATTCCAGCTGCATATAAAGTTTTCCCTCACAAATTTAACAGGATGGTTCTGTCCTGGAAAGCCTGCAGTTGCCACTCATGGGAATGGATGAACTTGTGTCCTTGGTGGAGGATGGCTGCTTGTACTCCGGGCCGCGGCTCCTCCAGCTTCTCCGCAGGTAGAGCCTCCTGGCACAGGTTTGCTTTTAGTTCTGCCTCTGCCACCCGCCAGCCCAGCACCCGCCTGCTCCCCTCGTCCCAGCGGCGGTGTGAGTGGGACGTAGTGGGAGGGGGACGCAGTGATGCGTGAGCTTTGGCGTCCACAGAGCCACACAGCCACCTCCCGCAGAGACCCCCGTGCTGGGCAGTTGGTGCTCGGTGGCCGCAGTTCCCAGGCGCGGGAGCCATGAGGTGCTCTGCCTGCCACGGGCTGACGAACAACAAGCCTTGGCTTTGCCAAGCGATGAGACCTCCCATGCGGGGACGGCTCCAAGGCGACCCCTGCAGCACTTACAAGGGCAGCGGGGTGAATCCCGACATAACATTTGCTTTTTCAACACCAGCACTCTGTAATTTGCTTGGAAGCTGTTTAACAAGTGGTAGTACTATAAAATGGACCATTGAGCAGAGAGCTTTGCCGAGAGGTAGTACCCGTCTAGAAATACTAGCTGGACATGTGGGAGCATGGAGAAACAAAAGCGTCTTTGGTATTGGCCTTGGGGCGTCAGTCCTGTGTTTCGGGTGGCACGAGGGGCTCTGGCGGGTGTTCCGTGCGGGCTGCCTCCTGCCACCAGCCCTGAGGGTGCGGTGTGCCCCGGAGCCAGGGGAGGGTAACCGCGCTGGACGCTGTGCCTTGCTCGCCCGTCAGCCCGCGCGTGTAACACACACGTCGTCTCCACTCCTGTTGGCCAAGACCAGCGGGAACTCGTGTAGTGCTCGCTAACCTGCACCAAGGGAGAGCTCGGCTGGGTGGTTAACGAATAACCCGTTTGCCTCCCTGGCTTGTTATTGCAAAGTAGCATTGTTTATTCTAACAGAAACAGCATTTGTAAAGCATACAGAACACAAGGGCCAAGGTGCTGTGTTTTTCTCCGCAATCTCTAGTGGCTCCTGAGCTCCTTGATGGAGAAGCAGATGAATGTAATACACTTGCACTCCTTTGGAAGGGTTCCTGGCCAATGCAAGCAGTATTTTTGCACTAATTAGGGATGGTTTCTGGCCAATGCAAACGTTTTTGTACCCAATATCAATAACCCAATCTTCCTAAAATGACTTTGCAGTTGCTTTGTATGGTATATTTGGTTCCTTATGGAGTTGCAGAGATTCATTTTTAATTATACATTAACTCACTGTTTTTTACACGACTTCAGAGTTGCTTCCTGATAATATGTTTGAATCTTTAGTTTCTAAAGGGGTTCATTAATAGCACTGGGCTTGTATTATACCTTTAATTTCTTTCATTATCTACCAGCATTCCCTGAATTCCTGGGTAGTTAATGTTCACTTGAGTTTCCTGTCAGTCATATTATACTGCATTTCCATTTTTCTCACCCATATAATCTTCTCTGTGGATATGAATAGGCAAAACAGATCAGCCTGAGATGTTGGAGACCGAACATATTGCTTGTGCTTTTCCCAGTGACAGAAAGGAAAGCAGTGGTTTCTTGCGCCGTATGGAGCCTTCCAGTTAGAGAAAAATGGATGCCTTGCGTTCAGAGGGTTTTGGGCTTCGGGAGGATTGCTGATAGCCTTCCCCATTGCCCTTTGCCTCCTCTCTCTGTCAGATACCTCTGCTTTTTCCCCCACGTTGCTTTACCTCATCTCTAATCACAAATCTCAGTTTTGATCTCCCTAATCTTACTGATCTTTCCAATTCGCTAGGTTCATCCTCCAGTTTGAAAGCCTTTCATACCGAGTCCTGCCTGTCCCTCCTGTTGTCCTGCCTCTCTCTCTCCCGCTGTTTTTGGCAGGCTCACCTCTTCTTTGGAAATTGCCGGAGGGTTGCATTTGCAGCAACGCCTATGCTTCCCTCGCAGGTCTCTGCAGCGCTTCCCTGAGCCCCATCCCCTTGCTCAGACCCTCCCCATCCCTCTCAAAGCTGCTCCGAATCCCGACATCTGCTAATCCTGCTGGGCTTCCTCTTCCTTGTCCTCTGACCGTCACGACGCTTTTCCCCGACGTCAGTGCCCCGTGGTCCCCACAGGTTGTCCTGCTGCCGCGCGGCGCGGATGGCTGCCCGCTCTCCGTCCTCTGCCTCGGGCTTGGCAGACGTGGCTGGGATCGACGGGTGCCGTGACTTGTAAGTCTGAGCTGTGACTCGCTTTGCTGTGGGCTGAAATGCTGGGCATTTTGTGGCAGCACACTTGTGGTTGCTGTGGCCCCGTGTTAATGTTTCTACATCAATTACCGCGGTGCTTTCTTCCAAAGCTAGATTGCAGGAATATAATAGGTAGGCAAATGCTATTAATTATGCCAACATATAGAATTACACTGATAGAAAGAGAAGGTTGATCATGCCATACTAGCCTTACAAATTTGCTGATACAAGACTCAAAAAAGAATTTCTTAGGTCTTCAGTGTTGTAGAGAGTCATTCTTGGAGTTAGAACTTCCCTGTTTTTATTGATGAAGCTGGAAAACATGCAGATAAATAGTGAAAGGTTGACTTGATCCTTAAAACGTGATTTTTAATTTTCTGTTTTCCTCAGATTTGAGGATATCAGATACCGGGTTTGCTAACTGCATCCATTGTTTTCCTACTATTGGACATTAATACCAGGTCCTGATGTTAAACCCTCACTGGGTGTCCACTGTGTATCTGAAGTTTTATGGTAGTTCTGTCTTGCCATACTTCTAGATATCTTGTAAATAAATGCAGAATAAATATCAAAAATAATGAAGACACATTCGTAATTTTAAGATAGTAAAGAAAAAACCCTAATTTTTTTTTCATCTTACATTGAGGCATACTCGTCCTTCTGCATAAAGAATTTTTGCAGCAAAACTTATTCTTCATTCTCTTTATTTCACTGGAAAATAGAAGCTGTGCATCCAGTCTGCTTTATCACACAGTACATTTTGTGACGACAATGAAATCTTAATTACAGAGATGTCAGTGCAGCACCTGGCTCTCTCTTGTGAAGGGGGCTGGACTGGGCTGCGTGAGGTTTGGTGAGGTCCAACAGGCACATGAAACCCTGCCATCCTGCTTTTCATGCGTTCCTGGAGACAGAACAAAAACACATCGAACTAAGCAAATCCAGGTCACGATATTTATCTTTATTTGTGATTCATCATTTGTCACTTGATGCCAGGGAGAGTCAGGAAGAGGCATGTGTCTCTGGTGGCAAAAGCCAACGTCTTACGTCCAGCAATTCCACTGACCTGCGAAGGTACTATATTGATAACGAGCTGTTAGAGCAGTCAATAGGAATAATTAGTGTAGTTTTTCCACGAGGAGCTAACGAAATATCCATTGGGGCATTTCAACACCACAGATGGCGTTGGATTGTGGTGCGACCAACAAGTCAGTGTCCTTGCGCCGCGGTGCTGCACTGCCTTGTGTTTGCACGTTGCAGATGGGAATAGCATAGAACAGCACGGCATGGCACGGCATGGCACGGCATGGCACGGCATGGCATGGCATGGCATAGCATGGCATAGAATAGAATAGAATAGAATAGAATAGAATAGAATAGGAATAGACTGTTCTGTTTGAAGGACCTAAAGCGATCATTTAGTCCAACTGCCTGACCAGCTCAGGGCTGACAAGTTAAAGCATGTTGTTAAGGGCGTTGTCCTCAAACACTGCCCAGCGTGGGGCACTCCAGGAAGCGCGTTCCAGCGTTTGACCACCCTCACAGTAAAGAAATGCTTCCTAAAGCATCCCAGGTTTCCAGATCCCTCTCCCCCTCTCCTGGGTTCCTCCGGTTCAGCCTCAAGCCAGACCCATTTTGTACTTGCAGACTGGGAGTGTCGGCGCGGTGCCGGTCGCAGCGGTGGGTGAGCTCGGTCCTGTGCACAGGCAGCAGCTGCCACCTCCCGCTGCCTGTGAGCGCGGGGCGCGAGATCCCCCGCTGCTGCCGGTGACTCAGCCTCATACCAGTCACCCCCAAATAGTCAGCTCTTCTGGTTGGGGGTGAAAGACAGCTTTCTCCTGTCAGCTCACAGAAAGCGGAGTCTCTGGAGCATCCATAATTGTTCCAGGCAGGTTCAGGATTTCTATTTTAGGGATAATCACATTTTCTGTAGTGATGTGTTGTCATTTTTAGAAATCCAGTGTGTTGTGCACAAAAAGCAACATGCTGCTACTATGATTTCCTTCCTCAGATGTTGAGATTTGCTTTTTCTTTAATGGGATTGCTTACTAATTCTTGAAGAAAATAATGAAACTGAAGAAACAGTCAGTGCCTGTTCATCTAACGTCATCTGTACTCCAAATCAGCAGACCTGTGTATTTAATTTATTAAAAGTGACATCTTTGCTGATAGGTTCAAGGGCCTGGTGAATATTCATATCTAGATTTGTTTCTTCACTGTTGACTAGAGCATGCTTTCTAGATCAGTTGTAGTCATGGATACATGGAAATGACACTTTTGGGTTTGTTTTCTCAGCAGCAATTATTTTCTACACAATATTCCAAACATTATAATAAAGAATTGTCAGAAACTGTCCTCTTGGAGTGATCGCAGATCACGAGCACTTGCACATCATGTAATTGCCAAGAAAATGCTGTGCTTTAAAGGTGCTGACTACGGCTGGGTTTCCTCTTTGAGTATTTCTTCGTGACCGAAGTTCAATTAATGGATTTGCTTGTACGTGAAAAAAATTGTTTCAGCATTGTGTGTGCTAACGTTTTGGCTTTCAGAAAGAGTATTTATGAACAAGATGTAGCTGGTGTTACACATTGCTCACTGCAGTCTCTCTAATGGGGGTAGTAGGAAAAACCTCAATAAAAAGCTGCCCGTGGCTGCAGATTTTCCCTTCCAGTGCTGGGTTTTGTCAGACAGGAGGGAGCAGCCGACCATTTGTGGCTCCTGCAGCATCTCGGATGAGCTGGCCACTGGCTCCAGGCTTTACCCACGTCTTGCCAATGTTTCATGGCTTCTCAGCCCAAGACGCGCCAAGTCCTGCTCAAAGAGAGGTGTTCACCTGGGGAGCAGGGGAGCGGTAAGGAGATGACACACCACCCGTGTAGCTGAGGTGTCAGAAGGACGGGGCAGCGCTGGTTTGCCCATGTGGTCTTTCATGGAGTCTCCTGGAGCATCCCGGGGGAGGAGATGGTGCATCTGCCCTTCAGCATTGCTTATGGAGTGGGGGGAGATATGTGGTAGGAACTGGCCCAAGCTCTGTTTTCAATTTCATTTGGCAAAGTTTTCTGAGTTCTCCTGCAGAAAATGTCCCACAAAAGTGACAATAACAATATTTTGGATATAAGCCTAGCACAAAAGGGTAATAGGAACTCCACGGGCATGCGTGGGCTTTTGATTCATCCTCAGAGATGACAGATGTGCATTTATTTAAGATCTGGGAGTGGGACTCAGAATATTTATAGTGAATTCTTTGCTCCCACTCTTCCTGTGTGATTTTGGTCTCTGCTGTTGGTCAAACGCGGGTTCACTGCTCTCCGTTGACCACTTCATGCATCATTCCCATTGCGAATCCCCAAGACCATGCCAAGCATTTCTCTTTGTCCAGCCTTGAGAGCTTTCTGGGGAGGAACTGCTGAGGGTCCCCATGCACGGACAGGCTCTCGTGGTAGAAATGTCATGGGCTGGCGGGTGGAGCTGTGCAGGGTGCAGCTCAATCCACCGGTGACCTCCTCCTACACACGTATGGCCACCTCGAGAGCACACCGGGCTTAGGATAGAACACAGTAGTTCAGTTGGGCCCTACAGCAGTCACCTAGTCCCACTGCCTGGCCACTGCAGGCTGGCCAACAGCTAAAGCCTGTGCTTGTGCAGCAGCCAGCCCTGGTGGGGGGAGCGTGTGCGCACCATGGGCTTCGTGGTGCAGCTTACTGGGCTGAGGACATCAAGGAACTGAGGTGTAAAGAGGCAATTTGTAGAATGGGAGTAATGCTGGGTCCTTCACATTGGCTTTTGTGACAGTGTTTATTTATTTGATTGTCAATTTATTTGATTGGCATAAATAGACCTATCTTTTTGTTTATTTAAGACTGATATTACATTAGATCACAGCAAGTTTAGTAAAAATAACTTTGTTGGCAGTGGCTGCTGCTGAAGGCAGTCGCTGAAGTGTTAGAGCTGCACTGGCTTCTTGTCTCATTACTCCTCATCGTGGCTCTGGAAAAAATAACAGATGTGGTACAGAAGGGTTTGCATGTGAAGAGGGCGGAAGTCAGTCCTCGTCCTCTCAGTGTTGTCCTTTGGAAAGCACAGACACCAGAGCGATGGGCTGTTGGAGGTGCACGAGCGGTACGGAGCCAGGCAGGGGAGCGCAGCCGGGGCGTGCGGTGCGCCCGCGTCCTCCGCTCTGCCGCGCTCTGAGTTTGTGCACGCGCTTACGACGTCGCTGTGAGACTTGTCCTGTGCAGACACGGGTCGAAGCTGTATTTTAACTCGTGCTAAACCACTTCTTTAGTAATCTCGTTCCACCTGTGTGCTAGCGACTTCAAGCAGGTAAAAAGACACTGTTGAAAGACAAACAGCTGCTGTCCCGCATCTTCCCTGGGAGACGGTGACTTACAATAAAAGCTTGACCAATGCTCTTTAGCTGTCTCCTTGTCTTCTTTTTAAATGTAAGATCTTTGCAGTAAAGCATTTACAAACTTAAATTCTTTTTTCTTTACCTTGTAGTGAACTTTGACCACTTCCAGATTCTCCGGGCGATTGGGAAGGGGAGCTTTGGCAAGGTAGGCTTGAACACTCGGTCTTGAGTTTGCTTGTACGTTTTATCGGGTGCCAGTTGTTACGTACTTACGATTCATTGAAACAGTAGCGGTGCTGAAATAGGCTATTTTTATGATTGGATGATGGCTGCTAAGTAAACACAGGAAAAATGTGTTCAGGAAAACACCTTGTTGCCATTTGGCATTGTTTTAATTCTTGGCATCCTAGTGAAACAGCTGTATTTTAAACTACCAGCACAATTGCGACTATTTTGTGGCAAGTATTCATTCTGTTTTCTTTTTCCTGAGGGGGTTTCTAGGTTGTGAGGGGGGACAGTAAGGCAGGGAGGCATTGGAAGTTGTTCTGGGTGATTGACTGAGCTGGCACAACTTGGTCAAGAGGGTTCTGCACAGCCTTGAGCTGTTTTCCCACTCAGAAATGAGTTATGCTGAAGAGTTTTTGTTGTTTATTTTTAACAAGTTTTTTTTGCCAAGCATGTGGGAGAAGGTGGGAGGTGATGATCAAAAAGCTGGATAGCTCTGGAAATCACTTACTGGTTGATTTCCTAGTTTCATTCCTTTTTCATTCCCCTTTTCACTGACTCTCACTCAGTCCCGGTGTAGATATCTCTTTGCTGTCACCGCATTTTACACCATTTCTTTGCACTGCAAGCACAAAGTGCGGCGTGTCTGTGTGCGTGCACCTGCGTGTGTCTGTGCACGTGCACGAGGCTCCATTGCATTGGTTCTCTTCTGTAGTTATTTTGTCACCTGCATTTCACTGTGCCCCAGCAGTAGTTGTGTCCCTGTGTTCAGCTGAGATGTCTGCACCCCATGGACAGGAGCTGTAGGAGCGATGACCCTGGTGACAAGTCATGAAAATTGCTGAATTTGGTTGTCATAATCTTCTTGTGTGACGGCTGCGTGGTGTGAGGCTTTGTGCCAGGGCTGGGTGTTGGGGTGGGACAGGGAAATGGCCTTTGAAAATGTGCAAAATGTGCGATATCGAACCTGTGAAATAGCACAGACTAGTTCAGAGGACGGCACAAGCGCCTCCGTGTCTCCACATGCTGCTCAGGCAAACTGGAGACAAGCAGAGCGGTCACAGGAAAGCTGTACCCTCTCTCGTTTCTTTCTAGTCTGGGCACCTTGGGCAGTTTCTCCCATCTTACTTCGGTCAAAAGCTCATAGCATGAGGGTAAGAAAATCTGAATCTGGCCCAGGAGATGAACCGTACTCTCCTTTGCTTTTTCACTCTGCCCATTACAGCCCTAACGAGGCAGCGTCACGCTGGGCGATGGCCACATGAGCAGCCTGACCTGCTGCATTCCATGCTCAGAAACTTTATTCGGATGCTCAGAAACTTAGCAAAAGCAGAATTTCCTTGGGAGATCTGAGACCTGTTTGCTAAGAAGAGCAAATTTTTACCAATTACTGAAAATCTCTTTAAGTACTTAAAATGTATTGAGTAGCATTGGTCCTGAGAAACAGTACAAAACTCCAGCCGCAGTCTCGATGAGGTAGAGTCCAGCTCTTCTTAGTGTCAAGAGAGGGGACACAATTAGTCATAGTGCTGCCATTAGCACTGCTTGCTAATGAAGATGTTTTGTTGCAGCCTCAGTTAACTGACAAACACCGAGGTATCTATTACACTCTTCTGGCGTGCTCGGGGCACAACCTACCCACGTGAATTCCTGCCTGGCTTCGTTGTCAGTCCACATGGGATCAGGGTAATGGAAATGTAACGCCAAGTAGTGTGCAAGTCAGGGAGAGGGTGGTTTTAAATAGTCACCCATATTTGCAGACATGTCTCTTGAGCAAGAAGCAGCGAAAGCTGGCAGCAGAGCTATGTCGGATTTCTGAGGTTGTATTAGAGGATGGAGAATGATTAAATACAAGCTCAGGTCCTTCCTTAGGGTAGCGCTGTAAAGGTAAAGCAGACAGCAGAGGAAAGTCTCCCCAGACGCTCCGGGCAACAAAGGGAACTCTCAGGGTCTTGTGACTTCTGCTCATCATCAAAGACCAAAACCTAACTCAAAATTTTAATAAAAAATAGCAGGTAACATTTTTTTCCAGCTCATATGAGAAGACTCATACTTCCAAATGTAAACTTTCAAGAGAAAAGAGGGTTTATTCTGCTGAGCAGCAGCACTTGGTGCTGGAAAATTAATTCTGCTCAGAACATGAAAAGGAGAAAAAAACATTCTTGTCCCAGGGTAGGACCTTATTGGCTTTGAAGAGAGCTGCTCCTCAGGGCTGCTTCCTTTTCTGCGTATGTTAAAGAAAGGTTAAGTCTAGCACATAGCAGTCTATCAGGCATCAGAATTGTATATACACTTTCAACAAAATGCTGAAATGATTCATCTGTCATCTTTCTGGATAATTATGTCAATATGCTAAATTTCCTTTGATACTGAGAAAAGCTTTTTATATTTACAAAGTCCTTTACAACTTGCATTTAATTACAGAAAATGTAGAACTACCTATCTGAAAACTGTTATTTGAAATTTCTGAGTAATTTAGTTGCTTTGGTTGATTTAAGCACTATCTGCCCGCATTCGGGAAGGTATTGAGGAGCTGGTGTCCCGTCCATCTCAAAATGGGGGCGTGGGCCCTCAGTAAGGGGCCTGTGAGATCTGTGGTGCCGTGTGACGTTGTAGTGATGGAACCCAGGAGGCAGCCACTCGCTGGGTTCTTTGGGCAAGGCATTTGCTTTCAACTCTCATTTTGTGCACCTCTCAGGACAGACGGTGTGGTCCTTGGTACAGGGACTGTACAAAGGGAAGGAAACGGGAACTCGGAAATCGCTTTTGAAGAGCCTGGAGAACCCCAGAGCTGTGGCTCTGGCATATCTGCAAAATCCGGCCAATTTCTGTTTCCTAGAGGTGGGCTTTAAGATAATATTAATCAAATGAAGGTCATGCTTAATTCCATGTTTACTCAAATTAGCAAATGTGTAATATATTCCATACATATTAGCGGTAATATTATTTGATTTTCAGTATTTTAATAGGAGCATTGCGTTTCCCCTGTAGCACAGACTCCTTTCTCAAGCAGCAGAAATTGCTCAGGTTTTAGCTGGTCCGTTGCCATGACCCAAGGAGCAGGAGCCAGTAGCCACTTCTCCAGAATGCGATGCATTTCGTGGGAAACGGGCGCCGAGTTTCATTACGCTCCGTGAGAGAGACAATGAGATGCGGAAATCTGAGGAGGTGTTGGTTGCATTGCAGGTACCCTGACGTCTCCCTTCTTAAAACTTGATCTCTCCTGGCTTTAGTCCTTGGCTGTTCAAACCAGGAGGCAGCTGAGGGAGTGTTCACCCCTGTAGTCCTCCTCCCACTTGGGCTTCCCTCTCGATTCTCCCTCGAATCAGCCACCGCCGCCTTTTCCAAGGAACAAAGAACTGGATAGGGTTATGGGAATTCATTATTTCCAGTTTACTGCTGTGAGGAAATGAAAACATATCTGAAGTTCTTCAGCACGGATTTATGTCTTTGCTGTTGGAATAGGGGATTAAAACAGGCAATGGGGGCTGTAATGAGCAGCAGCATGAAACGAAATTTTCCGGAAAGAGGAAATAACTCTCAGGGCGAGTGGGCCTGTGCAGGCAGCCCACAGGGGCCTGGGGGGCATTGTTTTCATTTTTCTTCTTTTTCAATCATAGAATCATAGAATCTCAGAATCCCATGTTGCAAAGGAGCTCAAGGATCAGCTGGTCCAACTGTTCTTGGCAAAGCACGGTCTGGACAAGACAGCCCAGCGCCTTGTCCAGCTGGACCTTGAAAGTGTCCAGTGTTGGGGAACCCACCACTTCCCTGGGGAGACTGTTCCAACGGCTGATGGTTCTCACTGTGAAAAACGTTCCTCTTGTGTCCAACTGGAATGTCCCCAGGAGTAACTTGTACCCATCACCCTGCATCTTTTCCATGTGACCCCTTGTGAAAAGGGATTCTCCATCTTCTTTGCAGCCACCCCTTAAACACTGGAACGTGGTGATAAGGTCTCCCCTGAGCCTTCTTTTCTCACGGCTGAGCAAACCCTGTTCTCTCAGCCTTCCCTCACGTGGCAGCTTCCCAGTCCTTGGAGCATCTTGGTGGCCTTTCTCTGGACCCTCTCCAGCCTGGCCACAGCTTTTTTGTGCAGCAGGGACCAAACCTGAGCACCGTGTTCCAGGTGTGGCCTGAGCAGCGCTGAGCAGAGTGGGATAATGATTGTCTCTGCGGGTGATGCCCTGGTGATGCAGCCCAGCACCGTGTTGGCTTTCTGTGCCACCGCAGCACATGGCTCACTCCTATGGAGCCTGTCCTCTGGGACCCCCAGGACCCTTTTCACAGAGATGCTTTTTATCTTTATTTTGAGTAATTTTTGGCATTTTATTGGGACCTGCAAAGGTTCAGGGGAACCCATCTGGTAGTGAAGAGGTTTCTATGGCAGGCAGGCTGCCCAGTGAGGGCCTGGAGAACAGGGACCCCACACAAGCCCCTGGCCATCCGATGGATGCAGTGGCAGCTGGGGATTGGGCAGGAGTCACCACACGGGACGGGGTGAGGGACAGCCGTCGTTGGCTCGCTGGGGCTGGTGTGGAGCGCGGCAGCTGTGGGCGGAGGGGTCGGCCTCCATGGCCGGCACTGGCAGCCCTCCCGGCTCTGGGGCGGCTGCGGGGTCCCTGCTCCCTGGGGCGGCTTCTCACCTGCCTTGCCAAAGAAAGCATGCTTGCAGGGTGGCTTGCTTTGCAAAAGTACCTTAACTTCATGACTTTGTCATTTTAATAATTCACACAGCCTGAAGCTGGGTATAGAAAAGCTTTAATCCATTTTCTAAAGGTCATAAATGCCCACCCAGTAGATATACTGTAAATAAAACTCCCTTAAAGTCTATTCTCAGCTGAATCCCTCTTTGATATCAACACAAGCTTGATCCTTGGTCTTTTTTTTCTGCCTTTATAAATGTTGGATTTTTCCCCCAAAAGAAAGGCTAGAAACATAATCCTTTGATACTCAAATACCACGAGTATTTTTTGCCCTTGTTTTCCCTTCTGCCTGTTCTGGAGCTGGCGTGCAGCCGAGGGTTTGTCAGGGCCGCAGGCAGGGTCTCCAGACACACGTCCCTGCCGGACACGGGCCCTGGCACACGTTGGCACGCTGGTGGCAGCCCCGGCCCCACGTCACAGGCCTGCCGTGCTGTCGGGAGGCTGCGGAGGGGCAAATGCACTTGCGTTTCAGAAAGGCCTTGTGGTTCGCTGAGAGGGGACCGCCAGGCGAGGGACATCCCTGCGTCCTGGGGTGTCTGACCCCCCACCCAGGGGGTGGGACCTGGCGGAGGGGGAGGCCTGGCTTGCTGCGCCGTGCCAGTCCGGCACCCTCCTGCTTGGCCCCAGAGCCACACAGGGTGTCGTGTGGGACACAGCAGGTCCTCCAGGCAGGGAGTGTGCCGTGGCAGGAGCAGTGGTGTGAAGAACGTGCTTCACCACGGTGTGCGGTACAGGAGCAGCTCCCCTGGCCAGGGGGACGCATCTGCCCAAATCCCTTGTCGGGCAGTGGCCATGAGCGGGTGTGTGAGAAAGCATGGAGCACACGGAGGGTTATCCTTCCTCTGATGCAACCTCCTAGGTAGTATTTAGTGACTTTTTTTTCTTTCTTGGATGTTGCTGAGTTGTGTCACTGGTAAAAGCCATGGGAGAGAGAATGGCAAAGAATGAAAATCTGAAGTGACGATGTGGTCCAACACTCCCTCACTGTCCAGATCTTGCACTGTGGGGGCAGCAGCAGTAAAATTACAGAGCAGAAGATGCTGCCAAATGACCTCAAGTGATGGAGTGAGCAGTGAGTTCAGCTGGCAGGAGGCCTGTGTACCCCCCGTACGATACTGCGTACCCCCACCAGGGACCTGCTTGGGGTTTCTGAAGGATCAGACTTCATAAGACGGTGATTTGTAGTAAAAGCTGCCCACTTTTGTTATTATATACCCAGTGCCTTATTAACATTTGCATTAGAAACTGCCTGGGGTTTATTTCAGCCCCGTCATTCCCTGTGGATGATTCACACCGGCGTGGGACGGGAGGTGGGACAGGAGGTGGGACAGATGCTCCTGTCAGCAGCCGGGAGGCTGTGGACAGGAAAGCGGCATGGGAGAGTGGAGGGTGGGAGCATCCCCTCCACCCAAAGACCCACTGGTGGCCCCTGGGCCACCCCTGCAGGTGCCATGGTGGGCGGCATGGCCTCCCCTGGGCCTGGGCGGCTGCTGCAGCCCCTCTCAGGCAGCCCCTTTGCCTGAGCGTGCAGGGAGGGTACTGTCCCCTGCAGAAGGCCAAGCGCCAGCGGTAGCTCCTGGGCACTGGTTCTTGGGGGAGATGGCTTTGCTCTGTGTGCCAGCATCGCCCCGTGCTCATGGCATGTCTCAGCATGCCACTCAGACGGCCTCCTTCCCTCCCCCCTCCTGAAACCTGCTGGCTCCTAGTTGTCAGGAGGCTTGGAGGAGAACAGGGTGCTGGTTGCAAATCATGGCATTTGAACGTGACGCTTATTCTCAGGCGCTGACCCTGAGCTTGTCGTATTCTGTCCACTGATTCATTGCACCTTGTGTCAGGAGGAGTCTCCTGTGTATTTTGCTGAAGCCTTTCCACAGGGTAAGGGTGCCTTTTCTGGTGCAGTATGTGGCACCTGCTCACGCCCCGGCTCATACGGCTCCTTCCCTGGACACTTCCCTTCCTGGGCCACGGGGGACGGGCAGAGCACGCTGGCTGTGCTGGCTGCACGCTGGGCGTTGAGAAATGCCCTGCAGGTCTCATGCCCAACCAAGAATTAAATTTGTGCTTGAGCCAATCTCTCTGTTATCCACTGCTAAACAACCCAGTAGATGTTCTCATTTGGTTTGCTCCACCTCGTGCTTGCAGAACTGTTGGGAAAAGCACCTCTTTACTCCGTGTCTGAAGTTTTGTCATTTTCTTTTGTCAAGTCATCTTTTGCTATCAAAGTGCCCAACAGCGAGAGGATCTAGTGTCTTGTTGCCAGAACAAAGCTTGTCTCTACTAATTCATGTGTAGCAGCGAAGCCTGATTTGGTGTGATGAATTCATGAGTATTCCCTGGTGTCGGTAATAGTACGGTTTAATTAATGATGGAGCCTTTCCCTCTGCCTGGATCTCTGTCTTGTGTGTCTGATTGGTTTTCACAAAGCTGAGAGGAACTTTTGCATCTTTGAGACGTCCATCCATCTGTAAAATCTGGCTGAAACTGGCTAACAGTCCTACAAGTCGGTAGGGGTGAGTGTGAACAAAATAATCCCATAACCTCATTTTCTTAGGAAAGCAGACAGAAATGTTTAATTCATGAAGCCGTCAGCAAGCCCAGCAGACTGGATCCCTCCTGGCGTGCGCCTACACTGTAATGCAGCGCAGCTCTTCTTCGGGAAAACCGGGGCCTGGGGCTGCCTCGAGGAGCGGGACGGGGTGTGACGCTGCGTCCTCGTCCCCCTCTGTCCCTGCTGGGGCTGGGGCTGCTGGCAGTGGGGACGGGGGTGCGTGGTCAGGGCAGCTGGGGCCCGCTGCCGCCGTGGGGAGCACTGGTCCCGGCATCCCCATAAGATGCGCTGATGCAAAATGTCACAGCGCTAGTGGTGACACCTTGGGATGTGCCAGCACTCTTTGTGTGTCGTATGTTGGCGGCGTGATAAACTGTCACTAGCGATTGTAGTGGTGGTAAGTGATGGAAAAGGGAAGGACAAAGGGTGCTGAATGGTCCCGTCCCCTGTTTCCTCATTCGTGCCTCGCTCTCCTTTTTCAGTGTTGTTGGCCCCAGGGATGTCACTGGTGCCTGCCTCTGGTATCCACTTCTGAGCTGTCTGCCTGTTGGTTTTTCCCCTGTATTTTTTCCTTCCCCTACCATTGAACTGAACAAAATGAAGAAAAAAGGAAACATGAAATATAAATTGTTTTTAAGCTTTGTATAATTTTATATAAATTATTTTTAATTTTTAAAAAAGCTGGCATGAAATGAAAAGGAAAAAGGATGGATGTCTGTGTTTGTAAGTGCGACATCAACCCCAGTCCCTATAGACTCGGTTGGCAGCCAGGCAGCGCGGTGTGGCGATGGCTGGCTGGTTCCATGGGACTGGAGGACATGGCCCTGTGCCACTGGCCACCCGCACCCCTCTGCTCACTGCACCTGCTCCCAGCCCATGGCATCCCTCTCCAAAAACGTGTGTGGCCCCGGGTGATGCATCCATGCGGCAAGAGCCTCCCCGCAGCAACAAATACCATTCCCTGGCACCAACCAGCCTCTTTAATTGCCATGTAGTTAATTGAGTCTGTAAGGCACGGGGGTGGGCAGGAGGCCAGCGGTGTCGGGGCAGCCCTGTGATGTGGCTGTCACCGGCACCGTTGTAGGCTTAGTTGCCTTGTGCCAGAGGAGGAGTGTTGCTCTCGTAATCACAATGTGAAGAGTCTGCTTTTCACTCGCTCTGCTCTGCAAAGCAAGGATCTCCGGGCCAGGTAACTCCCGAAAATAGTCCAGGAGACAGAGATGGTGCTGCGTGTGAGGCAGCCCAGCCTCCCTCAGGCCCCACACCCCTTCTCAGAGCTTTCCCAGCCCTGAACTCACCCAGTGACAGGCACATACACTCCTTTCCTGCTGCAGTTTGCAGAAAGGTCGTTAGTGGGAGGAAGCCTAGACAGCACATCCATAATCCATCTTCCCCATGACATGTTTGTGTAAAGACTATGAAGTTCTTGTTTGCTATAAAGAGTAAAATGATGCAGTGCCGTTACAGCGTAGGCAAAAGAAACAACTCCCAAGAGGGTACGGCTCAGTCCTGTAAGCTGGAGGCACGCAGCCAAGCTGTCTGAGGGGCATTTTCTCTCTCCTCCACAAAATCCCCTATCAGAGTCCCACAGTTGTCTCCAGCCGCCCAAAATGAGAGTGGCAGTTGAAGTGTCTACGGAGGGGAATGCCCAGCATGTTCTCATGTGCCCTTTTCAAAACAAGATGTTTTTCCAATTAGTTGTGACTGTTGGCGATGTATGTTTAGTTATTGTTGTTATTAACCCAAGCCATCTCTCTGACAAGGACCACAGGCTGGACCCTCTAGGACATCTCTCTGCCATGCTCTTTGCCTGGTTTTCCTTTACCACGTTATCTCTGCCTGGACTGGGTTGGACCTCTAGCTCTTGTTTATGGTCTCCTTCTGCCAGGCAAAACCCGTGCTCCTGGGTCTGAAGGTAGCCCGGCTTTTGTCTGTCATTCCCTGCTATCGTTGCTGTTTCACTGTTTGTACAACTTGTAAATACCAGAGGAGGCATCGCGCGGGTGCTGCATGAGGCGCCGGGGGGCTGACAAACCCCTGTCCGTGCTGGGAGCGCCGGGACGGGGAAGCAGGTGGTGCTGGTGCAGCTGTGATGGATGGGCACAGGGTGGGCTGGCGGGGTGTGCGTTCTCAGCACCGCGGCACGGGCTCCTCTTCGTCTGGAAGCAGAAGCACCGTCCTGGGGTGAAGCTTCTGCCCGTCCATGCAATGCAGGCTTGCTCTGGCTTGTGTCAGCAGACGTGTTTTCTCACATACGTTACTGTGTATGCATCAAGGCTAAATAGCTGTTTCCTGCTCAAATTCTTCCTAGCTCTTACCTGTGAGTAATTTTTCAATATTAAATTCTGACAACAAAATCCGCACACCCCATCCCCACCCCCTCCCTGCCTAAGCCCCAAATGCGGTCTCATTTCTAGGCCTTGGGTTGAGGAGACCTTGTCATGGATTGACATATGCTGTCTGTTGAGTGGCAGATGTCTCTGAGTCAGACTCTGACCCTTGTGTTCAGAAGGGCCAACCTAATGATGGGGTAAGGAGGCGGAGAGCTGAAGGTCTCGGAGGGGATGTTGCACATGGGAGATTTCAAAACTCTGCTGGAGTCTCACGGACTCTCACAAGAAACCAGTGGGAGAGCAGAGGGCAGCGCGGGGTTGGGTGGCATGGAGACAAAGAAACCTCACCAAAATGCATTACCGAATTTCAAATATCATCCGTCTGTGAGGACAAAGAGCAGAATATTTTGGCACTTGATCAGATTAATAATTGTAAATCTGATTATTTTTCTTGTAGCATGACCCTTAGGAGGAACTCCAGTTCAGCTGTGCTCCGTAAGCCCCAAGGCTTTGCCTTCTCCTTGGCGGCGGCGGTGTCTTTGCCTGCCCCCTGCCAGCTGTGCAGCACACACCATGCTGCTAGTCTCACATGGCCCGCATAAAACAGTCTTATTTTTAAAGTAAAAAAAAAAATGCCCTGCTTTGCTAATGTTAATTATAAATTTCTCAGTGGCTTAAATATAATGAGCATTTGGATCTTTTTTTTGTTCTGACAAGCCGTCGTACAACACACCCCCACAAGCTGGTTAATTGAACCAAGAACATGGGATGTTTCAGCATCAGATGCGGGATTTGGCAACAATAAAACTGAGGCTCCGTTGGACATCGAAGTCATCTACAGGCCCTTAGAAGCTGCAGCTTATGAGTTTGGAATGTTCTCTTAATGCTCATGGTTGGACAATCCAATTACAAACCACTTAATGTCATAAATGATAAGGAACAATGTCCTCTGTTCTTATGAAATTATGAATATATCAGCATGATACAGCAAATATTCCCTAAGCGCTTTTATAATAGTTTATTAAAGTAAGTACTGTCTGGGTTTATCCAGAGTATTATGGGTTGTAGCCGTTTTGTTACCCTAGGCAGCACCACGATTCAATGATGTTTGCGGGAGACTTTCTCCTTTTCTGCACATGGTGTATTTCTTCCTGTGGGTTGGAGCAGCATTGAAAGTCTGAAGTTCATGACTTCTTATTGAAGTGGCTGTGCACTGCTTAAAACCAAATCCAAATCTCCTGGTAGTTGTGCAGACAGAAATCCATAAGGCTGTACTGGGTCCAGTTCTGTCTGGTTTTTCTGTGGTGAATACAGGAGCTGCCCACAAGCCAGAACAAGGCAATTGAGAGTTTCTGTGTCTCAGCAATGAAGGAAAAATGCAATGTGAGAAATATAAACAGAAACTGATGCAAGTGGTATACATTTGCAATAGAAACCACTGTTGTAATGATAGATTTGACATAATTCTGCCAGAGTCAGAGAGACTTGCCGCCTGTGGTGTGCACCAGAACTCAGCTGCAGCACCTAGGCTGGACCTGCCATGGGACAGAACCTTCTCATGGCCAGACTTCCTAGGAAGCATCTTTCGCATTGATGAGCATGTGATATGCTTTTATTCCTCCCGATTTTCCTGCCTGCCTTTCTGCTTTGAAATTGCCTGTTTTCCAGTCTTTTAAGGACAAGGTAGTGGTTTGCCTTGTTTCTCAGATGAACCATGGTGATGGATTCTGGGGACAGGCAAAAAGAGGATGCGGAAAAGTTGTTGTTATGGAATAGACCTTTCAAGGTGGATCAGAAAGGTTATATGGAGGGTTGGGTATTTCATGTGACAACGTTTGGGAGACCATGAGAGTGCATTTCTTGTTACTTCTGCTCGGGATGGAGTCTCCTCCCTCCCACGACCATGGTATTGCGCAGCGTCTAGCTGCCCCGAGCTGCACACCAACCCGCTGAGTCCCCAGAGACCTCTGTGTTGGTTTTATGTACCCTTTCTGTTTCATTTCTACTTAATGTGCCATTTCTATTTTGCATGGCTTCAGAGTTTGGTGACCCTCTGCATCAGCCTGAGCTCCTTCTCCTGTGTTCCTGTGTACCTTGGCCTTTGGACCCTGTCTCCACGCTGGCGAGCACGTCCCAGGTGGTAGCTCAGTAGTGGTACAGTCAAGAGATGCTGCTTTACTGTCATGGAACTGCATCTGGAAAGTAAAACAGGATTTTTATTTGTGTTACCCTGGCCTGTGCAACTGGGTTCTACTGGGAGAGCAAGGATAGGTGGGTAGATCGATCCGTGCATATGTGTATGCAAACATATGAGAAAAACACACAGAAAACACACAGAGCTTATGATGGCTATTAGGTGCTGCCTTCTTTTGTGGATCCCCCAAAGGGAGGAAGCACCAACACTGGACAGGCTGGATCAATGGGCCAAGGACAATTGTATGAGGTTTAATAAGGCCAAGTGCCGGGTCCTGCACTTCAGTCACAACAACCCCAAGCAACGCTACAGGCTCGGGGCAGAGTGGCTGGAAAGCTGCCCGGCAGAAAAGGACCTGGGGGTGCTGGTGGAGCCAGCTTCACATGAGCCAGCAGTGTGCCCAGGTGGCCAAGAAGGCCAACAGCATTCTGGCTTGTGTCAGAACAGCGTGGCCAGCGGGAGGAGGGAAGTGACGGTGCCTCTGTACTCGGCGCTGGTGAGGCCTCACCTCGAGCGCTGTGTTCAGCTCTGGGCCCCTCTGTCCAAGAGGGACATTGAAGTGCTGGAGCGTGTCCGGAGGAGAGCTACCGAGCTGGGGAGGGGTCTGGAGACCCAGCCCCATGAGGAGAGGCTGAGGGAACGGGGCATGGTTAGTCTGGAGAAGAGGAGGCTGAGGGGAGACCTCATGGCCCTCTACAACTACCTGAGAGGAGGCTGTAGAGAGGTGGGGGTTGGCCTCTTCTCCCAGGTGAATAATGACAGGACCAGAGGAGATGGTCTGAAGCTGCGGCAGGGGAGGTTTAGATGAGATATTCGGAAGAATTACTTTACTGGAAGAGTGGTCAGGCCCTAGAACAGCCTGCCCAGGGAGGTGGTTGAGTCACCATCCCTAGAGGTATTTAAGAAACGTGTAGATTTGGCACTTCAGGGCATGCTCTAGTGACACAGATTGTAGAGGGGTTTTTTTGTGTGTGTGTATGGTTGGACTCGATGATCTCAAAGGTCCCTTCCAACCATGAAGATTCTGTGATTCTATGATTATGGATTTGAACTGCATACTATTTCTTAAACTGTGTAATGAGCCGTGTCCCGCTGTGTGGATATCTGTCCTTCAGAAGTGTCAGGACGTGGTGCTGACAGATGTCCTTTTGCAAAAGGACTGCGGTTTTCCAGGCAGTCTTTATTTATAGCTCTTATTCCCTGAGAAGCAAAAGAGCCTTACAGTCTCACTCCCTAATTGTATTGTAAAAGTTACACAGTTTGTTGCATGAATCTAGCCAGGTTAGCCTCAGTCCTGCTTATTTATGGTGTTGCTTAAAATCATTATGTCTGAGCATGTACCTTACAAAATCTGAGGATCCTGGAGTCATTTGCTGTAAGTACAGGTCAGCATTTCAGACACACCTTTCCTTTTTACGCAGTGGTTCAGCCTAAGTGAACCCCTCATGTCCGAGCGTGCTGCCGGGTCCTCAGTCGGCACGGTGCTGCTGTGTGTGCAGCTGGACAGTGCGGGAACGCCGTAGCATCTGAGGCCCGCGGGCTGTGGTCAGAACACAGCCGGAATTGTCAAAGTGCAGCGTATTGGATGTTTTCCTGAGTATTTTCATTCTCTGACTGGCTGGAGCAAGCTTCCTGAAAAATAGACCTGCATTATATAGAATACCTGCTTCATTAGGAAGCGTTTAAGGAAACCAGGAACGCGTATTTGTTGCACAAAGGGTGACATTTTGCCAGTAACAAGTGACAAAGAGCTGCTGCTCTCTGCAGTTTCTCAGAAGCTTGATATTTGTCTGGCTTCTCCCGGACAATTAATTAATTCAGCCAAGCACGGTACAAATGTTTGTACAGACCCAGAAAACCTGGCTCGGCTGCAGCGGATGAGCTGGCTGGGTCCCTCGCATGGAGCACCCAGCACGCGCGAGTGGGGCGGTGGCAGTGCTGGGTTAATGGCTGGACCTGATGATCTTAAAGGTCTCTTCCAACCAAACCCATTCTGTGATCGTATGTGAACATGGGAGCGGAGCAGGGCATGTGCCGCCCCGTGTCCTGCAGACCCCACTGCTCTTCAGAAGCAGAAAACCGGCCTCCTACCGTGCCCAAGCACACTGTCACCAGTTGTGCACTGGGACTTCGCTGCTTCTCCTTTCATTCTCTGCCCCCGACTAAAGGATTTAGGGCAGAAGAAACAAATGACTAATTCTCATGCCTCAGGTGTATTCTGTCATTTAGGTACCTGCTCTTTTTTGGTCTCTATTGCTGTATCTTTCTGCTAAATACTGCTTTCGGCACTGGGGAAACAGGGAGGCGAGGAACGGGCAGAGGGAAAGGTCAAGCTGCTCAGCCTGTCACGAGCGAAGAGCGTCTGAGAAAATGGCCATGAAATAAAGAACAAGCTTTGTGAGCAGCGTAAGTAAGAGGATGTGATTTGCGGTGGATTTGAGTCCCCACGTGCTGCTTTCCTCCATCTGACTCCCCATCAGTAAGGCTGTTGGCCAGCCCCAGGTGGCCGTGGCCGCTCTGCAGCGCTGCTGGTGCTGTCGGGGCAGCGAGGGGCCGGCAGGTACAACCCGGCAAGGGGCACCTGCCGGAAAGCTCTAGACATGTTCATTTATATAGTGTGGATAACAAAAATAATAGCTGCTTCAATAGTCTCATAAAATTAAAAGAATGGGAATGAAAACATTGATGAATTCTAAATTTAGTCTTTCCATTTTCATACAAACTGAAGATTTTTTCTCAGAAATAAAACCTTAACTATAGTTATCCCTTCGACAATTGCAAAGATGCTTTTCTACTCTTTTATACTTTTTTTATTCTTATTGACGTGTCACACTTGCGATGAATTATATTTTTTCAGCGTGATCAGGAATTCCTCCCTCAAGAAAACACTTTGGACTGTAAACACATGAGATTTTTTTAGAGAAAGAAAAGAAAGGAAAGAAACAGTATTTATTAAAGAGAAGTCTTTTGTGTCCCTGCTTTTCACTGTCACCTCCCATTTAGTTACTATTTCTGTACAAAATCCATCAAGAATCCTTCTGTTGATGTTGTTCACTCAGAGTTGCAGTAAGATTGTTGTGCTATATTACTACTTTTGATCTAAAAGTTCTTTTTAAAAGTAAGTGCTAAAAAATCCTCTAAATAAAGGGGAATGCAGCATAAAGTATCTATCTGTTCATGTTCAGCAAATGGTGCAGTTAAACCAAACCACACTGGAGATTAAATAACCACCAACCCGTTCTTGCCAGCTGCCGGTTTGGTGAGTGCCGTGTCGGAAGGGTGCAGGAGCTGTTTGGCCGACACTCAGCTCGTTAGGAATTAGTGCCCTACGTGTGCTCCCCGCAGAGGTCCCTGCGTCCTGCTGCATCCCCAGGCTCTCAGCCCTGCTCTGCTCTACCTTACTTCCTCAGCAGGGAAATACACTCAAATACAAACTTAAAGGAGAACACTTGCATAAGATGAGAAAACGAGATTTTAGCCCCCTGCTATTATCTTTTGGCGTATCAGAGAGAATAGATCAGCAGGGTTGTTCCTGGGCAGAGTACTCCAATCGAGAGCTTTGTTGGCAGCAGCTCCTCTTCTTGGATGCTTCCAGGATTGAGGCAGAATTTAAGCCATGGTCAAGCACTGCTGCTCGGTGGCAGCGATGAGCGGGTATTGATCTGCCCCTTCCTGGTGCCCTGTGCCATTAATCCAGCGAGCACAGTTTGCCATGAAATCGATCTGCTTGCCATTGGGCACGCAGGGCTGGATTGGGTGGCTGCTGGCTCCTCTGGGCGGCCAGGCTGAAGTCATAGCGATGGCTCAGCTCGGTAAGTGCTGTCTGATGTTCATGGAGACATGCATGGTGATGGGCCGCGTGAGGGATGGTGAATAACTCAGCAGCATTAATGAGTGGAAGCATAAAAGCTCTGTAGATGCCTAATGGGTGAGCCGCAGTAGGAAGATCCTCTTCTCTGCTGTTGAATGCTTGGAGCATATTTCTTCATTTTGGTGATATAATCAAGTACTGTTGGGTAGGTTTAATAGAAAGGCGTGTGGAGTAGTGCTGTGGCTCCTTGGGAACAGGCTGGAGGAAACACCTTGTCTGCTGGTGACCAATGACCCACCTGCTCGGCTCAGCCGGTGGGGTGGCTGCAGTGATGCAGGAAGGAGACCAGCCAGGAGGAGTGGGGGGTTTGTCCATGTCCATGTGCCCACACACAGCCCCCGTGCCCCCATGTGGAAGGGACCTCCATCTCCCCAGCCTCTACAGCTGTCTCTTCCAGGCGACATGGCTCTCTCCAGCTAGCCGTGACAGAAATCAATTGTTAGAAGAGTTGCAAGAGATTCCTCATGGAAAAGGGACCCAGCATATTTTGTGTACTGAGTTCCTACATGTGCAGAGGTAGATGCTGGAGCTGCCATATCATTCGCTTTCTTGCTTTTTCTGAAGGAAGGGTCAACAATGGTCACAATGAAATTCATCAGTAGTTAATAGAGTTGTGCTAGGAATGATAAGTTGGTCTTAACCACAAATTATCATTAATCTTCTCACTTCCAAGATGATGCTTTCTCATCGATGCTTTCTCTGTTAGTTTGGAACTTTGATAGTTCCTTAGTATGGTCTCTGTTGGTGGCCCTTCAAATGTTTTGTGTTGAGTGTTGGGCATATAGGACAAAGGGAAAATAAAGCTATGTTTGGTCAAGTCTTACAAGGTCTACATTTGAACTGTCCTTTTTCCCCAGGGAAAGATACTAGGGATTTTAATGCGATATTGAAAAGCAAATCTGAACAGATGGGACTTGAATGTGGCCAAACTTCCATCCGGCCAAGTTACTGTTTTTAAATGTGGAGAGGGGTGCTGCGGTTGATGGAGGAATTAATGCTGTGTGCAATGTGCACAGTACGTGTACAGAGGTATTTGCTGTCAAGTAATAATTGTTTACAGTTACTCTGATTCCTGACAACCAGTTGGCAGCCCAGCAACTGATGGTAAAGTTGGGAGGTTTTCATCACTCTGGCATATTAGCTGTTTCTAATGAACCGGAGTGAGCTTTGCTCACCTTTATGCTGGGAGTCACTTCACAATTTGCTGGCATCGTAGGTACGAGCATCTGCAGTGTGGTAGCTCGTTTGCAGTACCTTGGGCCTGGTGCTGTAAAACAAGGTCTTTCAGTACAGAGGACCCTCGCGAGAGGAGATGTCTACCAGGGCAGATCTCTTTGTCGCCATGTGGTGGTAAACACGTCAGCGCAATGAAGCAAGCTTCTGCCAATGAAAAATGAAGCATTTGGCTGCAAGTGGCATTAATTCCTGCTGAAGGTTTTGCACTGTGAAACATGAGTATCCCCCTTTTTCTTAGGTGAAAAGTTATACCTATATTTATTTATTTCAGTGTGGAATGGAAACTTTGGTGCCCGGGAGGCACATTGTGGCAGCAGCACAGAAATGAAGACATTAGGCCACATCGCTCTCAATGCCATTGCCCAGCAGCGCCGATTAAAGATGAGTGATGAGGTTTTTCGAAATAGCACAGTGAGTGTTCTTGCCTTGGGATCAGGAAAAGCTTCAAGATTAATTTACATTCAGAGATTAAATAAAGCCCTCCATTCTTCATTGGAAATAATTAGATTTCTCTCTGTTCCCAAGTTTTATCAAATACATAACTAAAAAAATCTTCTCATCTGCCTCTTTGACCAGCATATAAAACGTCACAGGATGTAATCATGGCTGCATGAAAGATGACTCCAAATACAAGATTTAACTCAAAATATATGCCAACCATAGGAAGATGTGCTTTCCACCTTTTATTCAGAAAAGACTTGTTAACTGCAGTTATATACAGGGGACCAGCTCCTCGTGTAAATCCGTGGAGTGCTGCTGAGCTGGAGTAAATGGCGGGTCCAGGTTTGGATATATCCAAAAGGCAGAAAGGAGATGGGTCATGGCGTCTTCAGGGATTTCTGCAAGTTGGTCTGATTTTTCATCATTCTTCCTTAAATAATATTAAAGCCAGAAAAGCCCAGCAGAGATAACGAGCATGTGATTAAAGCTACACAAAAATCTAGATGCCAAACAGCCTTTCCGTAGGAAGCGTGACAGCTCCAGAACACATCTCCCTGTTTGTCCTCCTCCCTGCGCCCGGCAGAGCCGTCTGTGCGGTGGGAAACACAGTTCCCTCCACTTGGAAAGCTCCCGAGTGAGGCTCCGCTACGCTGGGTCCCAAAGGTCAGCAAATCCGGGCCATGCCACACCAGGCACGTGCTCAAGACTATGACCAAAGGATGCTCCAAAATGCCTACATTTTTGTTTTAAAATATAGTAAAGATGTCAGATTTTGAGATATCTGATGGTCTATAATTTCTATGAAATGATGAAACTATATAGCTGGAATTGAAGAGGGGAGAGGGTGGAGAACGAGGGCAAACAAAAGTAAAGAAAAATGCTCCTTTTTAATTTTTTTTGTTTCTTAGGTTTGTATGCTGTCACTTTCTCTAGTTTTTCCTTGTTTATTTGGATTAATGTCTCTCATGAGGTGAAAAAGTCTGTGTGGTTTTTGGAGCTGCAAGTCAAATAATCACCCATATCCAAAACTCGATTATAGAAACATCTGCTTAATGTCTGACGAGATGTTATTTTCTCAGTGTGACATTAAAAGGAAGCGCTCAATCTGAACCACCTAAAATTGCTTTAAATCATGGGATTCAGAACATATAGATAACATTCTGCATCCCCCCTCATGAACTCCTGCAGGAAAATTGGAAAATATTCCATGATAGATGCCAACTAGAAGAACTCGGCTCCCCGCTTGCTGTGTGCAGGTGCCGATAAGGAGAGCCTTTCCTGCCGTGGTTCCAGGGTGCTCGTTGTGCCATTTATGTCAGCAGCAAGACAGAAGTAAGGTTCATTCTGGAAAAAAAAAAAAAAAAATAGGTGGAAGCTTAGTTTAGGGTGTGTTTTGAGCATGCTCCAAGCTATACCTGTGCGATGTGTTTTACTTTCCCGGTACGCAGAGGGCTGGCCCCATTCGTAGGTGATATAAATCCGTACAGGTCTGTTGAACTTCAAGGAGGTCTGCAGATTCGCAGGAGGTGAGAACACGGCCACACTCTTCAGACCCCGGAGTTGAAGCTGCTGCTGTATGGTATGCTGAGGTGCAATCTCTAACGGCAGGTTTTATTTCAGGTCAGAAGAGGTTTTCGTTTCTCGCATAGGCAACTGAGAAAGGGATTTTTAATGGAAGTGTTGACACGACCTGAAAACACCAACAGGCTTGCTATGAATAAAAGTTTTATCAGCTGCTGTTGCAACTTGGCTGTAGCAAACAGCAGTACTGAATTAAAGAGGTTTTAATGATTTATGGTGTTCTGACAAACTAGTCTTTCATCAATCTTGTGATAAAGCATAACTTTGCAGCAGGGAAAAAGTAAAGTTGTAAGGCTCCATGAAAAATATCTTAAGGAGGGAAATGTGGCAAGGTGTTTGGAACAGAAAACAAAATCAGCTCTTGAAGACATGAGGGCAGATTTGTTGAGCTGGAAACCTCACGTGGCTCCTGAGGATTGCAGTCATTTTATGTTCACTGCAACTTTAAACCTTTTCATTTGCTTTATACCTGGGTAGATAGGTTCTGGTTTTGACCTTTGCATCTGAAGGGGAGACTGTATTATTAAAATACTTGCTGTTATTGTTAGAGATGTAGCTGTAAAGTGGCTGAAACTGTTAATTGCAGAAGCGCTGCTGCAGTCCCTGGTGTCTCTGGAGGCCAGGTGCCCGTGCCTGGGTGCAGCCCAGCAGATGGGCGCAGCATGGACCCCTTGATGGAGGCTGGAGATTGTCCATAAGGCCTTGGTGTGCCCGCTGCTGTGTCCATCAGAGGCCCAGAGATGGGGGAGTGTTTGCAGAGAACAGTAGAGTAGCAGCAGGAGGTACCTGGAGGAGAGAAGACCGAGAGGGGATCTCATCAATGCTCAGCAAGAGCTAAAGGGCGGGGGGCAAGAGGACGGGGCCAGACTCTTCCCAGTGGTGCCCAGGGACAGGACAAGGGGCAACGGGCACAAACTTGACCATGGGAAGTTCCATCTCAACATGAGGAGGAACTTCTGTGCTGTGAGGGTGGCAGAGCCCTGGCACAGGCTGCCCAGAGAGGTGTGGAGTCTCCGTCTCTGGAGACATCCCAACCCCGCCTGGATGCGTTCCTGTGCCACTGCTCTGGGTGACCCTGCTCTGGCAGGGGTTGGACAGGATGAGCTCCAGAGGGCCCTTCCAGCCCCTGCCAGCCTGGGATTCTGTGATTCTACTATTCTGTGTACCTGTTTGTGCCATGTGCCCCCAGTCTGTGAGTGTCAGCACCTCACCTGGACCAGTTGTGGAACCAGGCAGGAGCAGCGATGTGACTGTTACACCGGGAAGCGTCTGTTGCTGTGAGGAACACAACTTCCCAGGTGAGCACCCGAACGCAGGGGGGCTCCGCCGTGCAGGCCTGGCCCTGACCAGTGCCCTTGGCCCGAGCCAGTCCAAAGGCATTGCTGAAAGCTGGAGGAGATGTGGGAAGGTGGAGGAGCGCTGCCGTCACGGCCAGCAGCCGCCTGCCTGTTTGTGCCACTGAGCCTGGTTCGTCAACATGGCACAATACAGAAGATTGCCGTGCAGATTGGCGCGGGGACCAGAGCTGCAGATGTCCCATTCTTTTAAATGGGTCTTTGTGTGCTGGAGATAATAGTTGGGAAAAACACTGCCAGAGACACTGCTGTCAAAACTGTTCCCAGAACAAAGTTCTGGTTAAATAAGCTGCATAATCAAGCAATGGAGGTTTTTGATTGTTTCAAAGTATGTTGTTATTCAGGATCAGACAGTATTATAGTGATGCCTCCCCGCTGAGCGTGGGGTAAGCATCATGGGTAAGTTGTGTGCAGCTGCAGACCTGCTCCCTGGAGTTGTCTCCGCTGGTGGTGGCGCAGCCTCCCTGGCGCTTTGGGGCTGGGGGGTCCCACTGCGGCCGCAGGCTCACAGCAGGGTGCCATGAGATCCCTCTGAACTGCCCCAGACCCATCGCCCACTGGGCCACCAGCATCATCAGGGAAGCTCTTCTAGGGACAGGTCTGAAATCTTCCGTCTTGCCCAGAACACCCTCCGACAGGACCAGCCCTGAAGGGACGGTGAGGGGCTGCATGGGCTCCTGCAGCGCTGGCTGCCCTGAGCGTTTCCAGCCTCCTGCACTCATTGAGCCAAGCTCTGGGTCAGCAACTGTGGAGAGGGAACACCTCTGAGGGACCAGCATCCTTGAGATGCTGGGTGCCTCCTCTGGGCCTGCTCTTGTAGGGGGGCTGCTCCTGGGTGGGGGTACCTGTGGTCTTCAGCCCCAGCCCTTTCCCCTTAGATCAGCTGATTTTACTGCCCTGTGTATCAGGTAATTATCAGTTTACTTTATGTTCATGATTTATCCTGCCCAAGGCGCGCAGCTTCATGCTGCCCACAGCTGCACGTCCAGCTGTGCTTCTTGAGAGCACATCTGTCTGTCTGTCTGTCCTTCGCATTTGCTCATTTCTGGGTGTTGGGAGAGGAGAACATCTGCAGAGCCAGGCAGTGTTGTCGGATGGACCCAGCTATCGGGTCATTGCTTTTGTGAGAGTCAACATGACCATTGCCTTTTTGAGAACGCTTTTGATTAGATAAGTCTGATTTGATAAATTTGAGGTGATTTTCGGCAGAGGTTGTCAGTGGCAGAGGTTCACACCTGATACTACCCATAACTCATTTGCTTTTGTGGCTTTGTAGGAGGTGCATGGATTGTCACAAGGCAGTAGCTGGGAGCCATCATGGTAATTACGGGATTAAAGGAGTTTTTGAGCAAGGGAGTGTCCCCACGGGAAGGCAGAAGATGGTTTTGGCACAGGTCACTTCCAGTCACTGCTGGCCCTCAGGGGACCATGCCCCTGGCCAGACACGGCGGCAGCAGCTGATCAGCCGGGGCAGCCCGAGCCAGGGGGTGCGGGGCTGTGCTGGTGGTTCAGGGCCATGGCCCTGGCAGAGTCACCATCCCCTTTGTGTCCACCCACGCCTGGCCATGTGTGGAGTGCCGCCCGGGATGACCTTGGGCCTGGGCTCCTTCCCAATCGGACAATAAAGTCATGGACAGGCCTGCGGAAGGGAGGTAGATGCTTCCAGCAGAGCTTCATCCAGCTGCTCACCATGGTTCATGTCTTAATGAATCCCTGATATTTTAATTAAATCACTGCAAATACACCTAGGAGACAGATTTAAGCTTTGCTCTCTTGGCTATTTAAAAAAAAATAAAATTGATTAGCTGATTTTATTCTTAATGTTTATGAGAACTGTAGAACAAGTTAATGCTATCTTTTTAATTACAAGTGTTACACAGATGTTAATCACCAGGCAAAGACTGTATTTCAATTACCGTCAGTGCCATCATACAAAGCGGATAGGAAGATTGCTGTAAATGACGGGGTAACCGCTACTGCGTCCTGTGCAGGGTGATACTGTGGCCAAGTGCCTTCGGTTTCTCTTCAGAGTAGCATGATCCCTGTTTGGTACTTTCCTGAAAGCAGCTGAGAATTTATTTTAATTTTTTTTTATATAATTGGCAAGATTCTGCCTGCAGCTCTTGGTACAGAATGCTCTCAAACAGCGAAGCAGGGGGGTCGCGGAGGTGCTGGGCCGGGGGGCCGAAGCCGCGGTGCCTGCAGCCCCATCCTGCCCACCGCCGGCACCGCGGCTCTGCCCGCTCTGCTCCTGCACGGGCATCGCTCTGCCCATTACGGCATTAATTGCCAAATAAAGTCCTCTCCACCTCTTCCTGCGTGGCAGTAACTGCCCTCCAGCTGATGGGACATAGCCGCTGCCGGCAGCAGGGAGACACTCGGAGCAGTGAAGCTGTCCTGGTTCAAGAGGTGAGCTGTTAGAGGAAAGCCTGTCTAGAGGAGATGGACTTGTTAAAAACCGGTATTGGAGATTATTCTTCCAGCAATAGAGCAGCAACGCGTGATTTACAGTAAACCCTTTCTTACCTGCTTTACTGTCTGTTTGCTCAGCCAACTCTGGTTTGCAAGAAACCAGCACTCACGATCTTCACGCTTCTCTGCGAGGAAGAACTGCCTGTCGCTGGTTTTGCAGTCTGTCTTCAAAGTCTTAAACCCTCACTGGGCGCCTGTGGGTGGTTTCCAGCTGTACTGGAGTGACTGGTATTTCACCCAGACGATGTTCCCCGTGAGCCCAGCAGTCGGGGTGGTCTCAGCAGAGATGCAGTAAGCACGTGCCTATGTGCCTCTATCACAAATTACCAGTTCTTTCTGTTTTCTCCCCGTTTCTGCTGTAACACTTGGTGATCAAAACTGCACTTGGTTCTCCAAAAAAGCTCAAGCTATTTATACGTCATGATAAGTGCTTCCTTGTTGCTTCTGGCCCTTCAGAACAAAGAACTTAGCTCTTTCTGCTACAGAGGCTGCAAATCTCCCATTTCCTCGGGATCCTTCCCGAGGCTGCTGCCGTGCTGTCCCCTGTAGCAGAGGCTCTTTTCCCCAGGCGGTCCCAAAGCCTACTGATGCTTTTGGGTGCCATGGGCAATTTTGTTTTTCTGCTGCACATTTCAAGTTTCAACCTTTGAAGTAAAATGGCAGCTATATAGATATTACAGAAAACAGGGAGGGGTTTGGCCCCGGCAGCCCAACGGGGAGAATGAGCACCGTTGGTGGTTCAGCCAGGGTCCAGCCTGCATCTCGGTGGGACGCAGCGCTGGGACATCGTGCTGGTGGCCCTGGCAGGTGTCGTTGAGCTTGCGCAGCACAAGCGCTGCAGGCTGGACTGGGTTTTGCCCGGTGCTTCATGTCTTCTGCGCTGCCTTTCTCAGGCGGAGACAGCGCCTGGTCCCAGGCCACCAGTGCAGGAGGTGGCTGGTGTTGGAGGTGACTGATATTTCCTTTGCTGGGTAAAAGCTTAGGGCCAGATTCTGGTTGTGCTTTTGCTCATGATAATTCCTCATGACTTCATTGGGGTTGGCTATTTTTTGAGACCTGAACACTCTTGCTCTTGGTGATTAATGGTTGGGGAGCGTGTCTGGGATCACATAAGCTCTGCCAGAGGGATCGATGGATCATCCCAGAGTCACAGGCATTTCCAGAATGACCACTTAGAACTGCAGTGCTTTTCATCTCTGGAGAATGGGAAATACGGAGACTTTTTTAACCATTTCAATAGCTAACTGGAGTTTTGTAGGTTTTCCACATTGGGAGTCCAGAAATAAATACCCAAGGGAAGTCAGCAGAAGCTGGAGGAGAAATCAATAATGTGTGGGCAAGGTGCAACCACTCCAAGTAGGCGTTTTTATGAGCTAGAGCAGCGTTCAGCTGGGGTTCGCTCTCGTGCAGGATTCAGGTGTTTGCTATTGGTGCGTAACGCTTGCTGATGCTAAGCCTTGACTCTACTCTAAAAACAAAATAAGTGAAATCCAGCTTTGTACGCTGAAACTTGCTGACGGCTCTCAGCTGAAGTCAAAAAAGCCTCTGTGTACTAAGGATTACAGCGCGTTTGGCTCGTCTTTCACAGGCGGAAGCCACAAAGAGGTTCAAGAAGAAAACTCACTGCTCACAGTTGGGAAGCAAAAGGAAGATCTTGTGAACCAAGCTGTGGGCATCCGCATCCCACACGACGGTAACGTCCTGCAGAGGGGAGGATCGCGGGTGCCTTGATTTAAGAAGACGTCTGCATTTGCAGAGGGAAAAATAATCTTTGTGCTGCCGAGATCAAGCAATCTCAAGTATTTATCAGCTCCGCAGATCCTGCCCAGAATGCAAACTGCTTGCTTTTGTTTGAGCCCTGACAAATTGTGCTGCCGCTTTATAATTAGTTTGAGATAACTCAGGACATGCTATTAAATGATTAGATGACCTTTCATCTGAGCGGGGATTTCAGCCCATTTGATTCCTTCAGAATCAGCAGGAAAAAAGTTACTGGGTTTCTAAAGGAGGAAAGGCAAAGCCTGCCTAAGAGAGAGCAAGTTGGCCTGAAAAACGTACAGAGCAGCAAAAATGTAGACGATTGGAGAAAGTATCCTAAATTAACAACAACAACAAAAAACTTCCAAAAAGGACATAATGTCTGAGTCCCCTGGACACCAGAACACACCCAAATCCCAGCTCTCCGCTTCCACGTCAACTTATACCAGGGTTGGGTGGAAAATAGAAATAACTCTTGCAAGCAAGAGCTGAGTGAGTGATGCAGGGGAATAAGAAGCCAAATAATTCCTGGCAGGTTATGGGCTTTGTTTCTGCATTTGGTGCTTAGTCCGCGGTGTGATGGAGAGTGCTTCGATCCTGCAGAATAAGGTTTAGCCTGAGGCTTTATCCTAAGGTGAGCTTTGTGTGAGGGTGTAAATGGTGCTTGTGCTTCCTACTGAAAGAGCAAGGTTCATCCCTGCAAATTACAGTCATGATGTGGGTGGTAGTAGAAGACAAACTGGTCAAAACTGTAAGTCCCTCAGTTATCTTCTGCTTATTTAGTCCTAGTATTAATTTTTTTTGTTTATTTTTGTTTCTAAATGTTAAATTATGGTATGAAATTTGAAACTCTTAATGTTTTCCCTGGATCGGCTGGAAGCAGGTGAAAACAGCGACAACCAAGCTGACTCTGGGACAGCGGTTCAGGGCCCTGCCAGCTCTTCCTGCTCCAGAGGCTGCTGGTCGTTCGTTCTTCTCAAATTAAAGCTGGTCCCTTTGTCCCCCTGCTTTGATTTTCAGACGCTATGGGAAAATCAGGTGAGCTTTGGGTGCTGTGCCATGTTTCCACACGGTGTCTGTTTGCCTCCTGGGAGCATTGCTGGAGCTTGGCGTGGTGCAGCATGGCACGGCACGGCATGGCGGAGTCCTCCAGGCGCCCGGCGCTGCGCAGAGGAGGAATGCAGCCCTGCCGCAACGCGGGATGCCCGGCTCCTGCCGTGGGGCTTCCTCCTGGCTTGCCATCCCTGGACTTTTCGGCTCTTCTCTTGCCCCTCTCTGTCTCGCACTGGGACAGTTCCCTGGGACAGTTCAAAGGGTCAGCTCAGCAGAGGGGGAGATGCTCTGGCAATGGGAAGCCACAGGGTCGGCTTTGCAGCGAACGAGGTTGGGGACATTCGCCTGGCGGTGCTGCGTGACAGCAGGGGTGGCAGGAGCAGCGCTGCGTGTCTGCCCTCAGGAGAGGCAGTGACAGGAATCTCCTGGGTGCTGCACGGATGTCAAACGAAGTCAGGCTAACTGCGTGACTGCTTTTGTGATAAAAACAAACTTTGTGCACAAAGCGGAGAGGCAGCTCTGAACTCTTCTGTTCACATACTGCATTTTTTAATGATAACTCCTACCTCAAAGAAAGGTATTTCAAGCCAAGAGTCCGTTTTCCCTGCCCATTAACGTTTTTAATACCACCTAGGTCAATGGGCCTCATTAGTCCCCTCTAAATTGATGAGATAGCTGGGGGTGTTGAGTGAAGACCGAGATTGTCCCAGATTCAGATGAGAAGACGCTGCCAGCTATGGTGACAATACAGGCGTTGTCATTGTCTGGGGCCCCATAAAGTGAGATCGAACTGGGAGATGTTAAATGCACATCTCATGTCCTGAATCGCAAATGCAAGCTCCAAACCCTTTATGCCTTTAATGCAATAAAAGCAAAGGCAGCTGTATACAAACCATTTGGCAGCAGCTGAATGTTCAGGGTATCTGGGACTCTATTAAATCTTTTATGTGCCATGTCTTGAGCAATATACTACCAGCTGATGCCTGCCTTCTGCTTCGCAAATCTGGCAGCATTACGTACAATTTTTTCTAATGGCTGTATTTAACCACTGAAAATTTCCTTTGTGCGGCGAGGGACCGCATTATGCAGAATGAGGACAAAGTAGTCTCTTCTTTCTGCTTTCTTGCGTTGCTTCGCATTGTAGATCTGCTTGAAGATGGACTGAGATTAATTTAAAAAACCACTCTGACTTGTTACCGAGTAGATGTTTACTCCTTCCCCAGGAACAGATGCACGAGTGGAGAAGCACAAAAAAGAAAAGATCGGGGCACTGCTGTTTGCGGGAGGTGAGGGCGCGTTTCTGAAACCAGGGACGTTTGACGAAGGATCTGCCTGTGGCGGAGGGCCGAGGCAGCCGAGCCTGGCCGGGGCAGCACCGACACCGGTCCTGGCCTTGCTGTGAGTCGCGTTGGGTCCCTGCCAGGAGCTGTGTTAATGGGATCATCAGCCGTTAATGGCTGTGGTAACTATAGCGGTACAAACCGAGCCTTCCCGGGGCAGCAGAGACGTGCCCTCTCGCCCCGGCTGCCCCTCGGCTGCCGGCTGTGCCGCCCGGGAGCTGTGCCGTTGGGAGCACCGCAGCGGGCACCGCCGGCACGCGCCCCACGCCACCTCCCGCTTGTCCCAGGAGCTGCCCTGCCACCCCAGCGCTTGGGGAGCCTTGGCTGTGAGAGGGACATCTCCATCCACCCCCACGTTGGTGTTCTTTGCCAGAAAACAAGAGAACAACAATTCTCTGTTGTTGAGGGCCTGAAACTGGCATTGCTTTGTATGTAGGTGATGCTGTTCCATTCCAGAAAACTGTTTGTTATGATTACAGAGTATAAGAAGTTTTCATCATTTTCTCATTTATAATACTAAGTTTCCATTTTCCCTGCAGAGAAACAAGACGCAAATGACACAAATATAAAATGCAACGCCTGTTAAGATACTGCAAGTCACAACCTAAAAAAAAAAAGTAAAAAAATTTAGACATTAATGAGCTTCTAGCCATAATGTGAAATAAACTGACATCAGGAAGGAATGTTTTTCAGTGCCTGGATGGCTGTTATTCAAAGGTTTGTTTTTAGAGAAGTTAGATGACTATGTTTTAAAGGGATGTTGTTAGGTCTTTTCTGCTGAAGGTATTTATGAAATATAAAGTTATTTTTGCCTTGTTTATTAAATGTGCAACCAGTTTAGTCTGCTTTAGGCAGGGATCAGATCCTGCTGGTGCTTTGCATTGCACTAGATAGTTCATTGTTATTAATTTGCATGAAGCGGGTTTTACCGTATGTTTCCATTAGGAGCAGTCCCCGGCAGCTGTAGCTGATGAGCTTTGCTCGCCCGCAGGCGCTGGGGGGGGACAGTGCCAGGCAGGGGGTCAGGCCAGGGACCCCGGTTCTCGCCGACAGCTCGGAGGCGCGCGGGGCAGGGCAGCCTGGCTGTAGTTCGGCGCAGGGCACGGCTCTCAGGAGCACACGCCATTGGCGGGGCCACCACGGGCGAGGGACGGGCAGCCAGCAGCGGGGGTCAGTAGGGGCTGAGCTGGGGTTCGGCCGCCCTGTGGCCAACCCGCTCCCACGCCTGCCACGGGGGGCTCTGCCAGTGGTGCCTGAGTGCCACCAGAGAGCATTGCTCCGGTCAAGCCACCCGAGCAGTGAGCGAGCCTTTAGCGTGAGGTCTGAGCTGTGCCTGGAGTTACTTCAATATGTAATTTTCCATTCTTACCATAATTGCAATGACGACGGCAGAATAATCCCCGTAATTTCTGTGCGCATCACTAATTGGGATGTTTTTATCAGGCTAACGATAACCACCTATTATTTTGTCACCTTCTTGCTGTAATGTGTCCTCGATGACACTATATTGTGCGCCATTAGCACTTGCAAATGGTTATTAATGGCAGTATTTTAGAAGTGCAGAAGAGTTCGGCAGCTCCCATCTGTCTTTGGTGTTTTCTGCCCTCCACGGAAACGCGCTGTACTTGCTCCCGTGCTGCGTCAGTGTGACCCGCTCTCTAACGAGCTGCATGAAGCCACTCCCAGGTCACCCTCCCTGTGCCGCGCCAGATGAAGGTGGCATGACCAAAATGCCAAATTACTTATTTTTCAAAGAAAATATAACCGGCGCATTCTAATCATGGGCATGCCTGATAATTAAAAGAGGACAGACATAATTATACCAGAGGAAGAAATTTCATTAGTTCATTTAAAAACAGTTACCTTGATAACTAATTAGCTCTTTTAAATATAGTTACCTTGGTAATTAAGGTGTCATTAGTATCAGAAGAGGCACACCGATGGCAATGCTGGCTGGAAAGGCCATGCCAGCCTGGTGGCCTTCGTGCCTGTCGGCAGAGCGGGTGCTGGGGCCGGGTGCCGGGTTCCGCTGCTGCCCGGGGCTGCCGGGCTCTGCGTGCCAGGATGGCGACGGCTGCAAGCAGTGCTGGGACACTGAGGTTTCGCGTGGGGACCCGCCGTGGCCTCCTGATGGCCTGGCTGGGAGAAGAGGCCATGGGGGCCGGTGCGGTGGGGAGCAGACCGGGCAGGGACTGGCCAGCAGCAGCCAGCTCGGTCCGCAGCCTGGCCTGCGCCCAGGGAAGGACTCATCACGTTGGCCATGGTGTGGGCCTGCCGCAGGCTGGGAGCCTGGGCTGGGAGCGCCGGAGGGGTGCTGGGGTACGGGGTATTGCACGGAGGGTGGTGCTGCGTTCCTGGGGGCATGGTGTTTGTGGCTGTTTTTAACAAATTTACATTTTAATCGCTTTCTGCTAAACCAAATAGGATTATTTTGACCTTTCAGAGCACAGCTACACATGCAATAGATTCAAACCAGTCTGCTGGGGGTTGGCAGCCGGTGGCTGCGAGGAGAATGGAGTCAAGGCTGGGAGAGAAGCCCCGCGATTGCCCAAAGCTGGTCTCCATGCGGAGGCAGCAAGGAGCACAAAGCTCTCCCCCACTGCTCCCAGACACCATTCCCTGATGGAAAGCTCTCCCTGGAGCCGGGCACCACGTCCCAGGGGAAGCTCGCGTGTGGGTGTGCAGTGACAGGCAGCCGGGTGGGGTGGTGCAGCGCCCGGGGACACTGCGCCTGGAGCAGGGATGCTCGTTGCCCAGATCCCAAGTCACAGCCCGGGGATCAGGAGTATTTGGCAGCAGGGTGGAAGCACTGGGCGCTGTGGGGCTCAGCCCAGTAGAGCAGCAAGTGAGGATATGGAACATTGCACTAAATCTCTTTTTTCCCTCCCCTTCTGTGGTACTTTAGGTGTGTATTGTGCAGAAGAGGGACACCGAGAAGATGTATGCCATGAAGTACATGAACAAACAGCAGTGCATCGAAAGAGATGAGGTTCGCAATGTGTTCAGGGAGCTGGAAATCCTGCAGGAGATCGAGCACGTGTTCCTGGTGAATCTCTGGTGAGTGTCTCCTCCCCTCTGCCTCCTGGGGCCGCCTGCCCTCAGCTCCTCACAGAGCCCCGTCCTCCCCGTCCCCTGGCGTCAGGGACATCCATGGGAGCATCCCAGTGAGCTGCTACTGTGGAAGTCCCTGATCATGTGAAATGTGTTCAGGAGACGTGGCACAGAAGACACCTGAATGTTATGGCATCAAAGGTTTTAAACACCTGACCTTCTATTTTTCCATCAAAACCCTTGTGTGTGTCTTGGGTGTTTTTCACAGCCTCCCTGCAAACACCACTATCAGGTCCCTCCTAAGGGGCCCCCTGCCAATTTAACCATAACATATTTTTGTACCACGGTGTGTTGGGGTGCAGGTGGGCTCAGGTATCTCCAGGCAGTACCGTGCTCCCGGTGAGTGCCGGTAGAGCAATAGTCCCTCCCATGTGCACGGAGGTACCGAGAACTGCGACACTCTGTGGTGAATCGCATACTGTTTAGGGCCAAATTTTGTAGCAAGTAACAGCTTGAAAAGTCAAAGAAGCTAACATTTTTAGAGATGATGATTTATAACTTTTGTTAATAGAAAAATGATATAGTGTTTTACGCAGTAAGTATTTGGTCCCTCTATATTGTGTATAATTTTTTACTGTAACTGTCTAGACAGGATGGATTTCAAAAGCATTACCAACTAAAGCTATTTGTTAGATTTCAACCTGATTTGAGGAAATTTTTTTTAAATTAGACCCTAAAACATTACCTGGTAATGAGGATAGTTTTTGCCAGCGTGCACACAGTTGAGCTAGTATGGAGCAATTTGAAATGTAACTATTTTTAGTGATCAGTTGCTTAAAAAAACTTACGAGATCTCTTCACATCATCAGGCTCATGGCCTTTTGCTGGAGAAAGACTAAGGGCAAAAAAGTGCTTTGCAACAGGTTCACTGGCCAAATAAAATATATTCCTGTAGACCTCAGATATATCATGACCACATTTTGCACGACATAAATTAATTTACAAATTTTAGAAAATGGTGTTCGGAGAGCACAGAGAGTGTCATCGAGGCAGGTAGGTGGTGTTTCCAACCCAGCAGGTTTTGAGGTGGCCTAAAAATTTGTGCAGCCACAACCACAAGGAGAAAATAGTAAATATAAAATAAAGGGCATGCTTACTTGGAAAAGAATGGGTAAGCAAAAATGATATATTACATAAAAAATGCAAGGAAGTGCATCTGCAATGCACGGTGCACAGAAATCTCCTTCAGATTGCCAGAGTTTTGTTACTATTGAAATGTGGGTTTAAGGCTGGAGTCAGTGCCTCACGAATGGCCCCCTGGTTTCACAGAGACAGAAGAGGGGCACAAGCAGCAGTTTTCGCGGGGGAAGCTGCACACCTCCGGTGGCCACGGGCCTCCCCTCCCTCTCTGGCCATGTCGGATGCGCGACAGGCTGGTGGGCGGGAAGATTTTCAAAAATTCAGAAAGTTTTATACCCGAAGTGACAGAAGTTGGTAATACATTCTTTTTGTTGGTCCATTACTCCCGAATAGCCAAATAAGTTAATATTATTTTTTCAGCATTTTAGCAATTGCAAATTAAATGGAGCTCAATCCAGTTGGTGGCCAGTCACAAGTGGTGTTCCCCAGGGCTCATTATTGGGGCTGGTTCTGTTTAATATCTTTATCAATGACCTGGATGAGGGGATCGAGGGCACCCTCAGTAAGTTCAGAGATGACACCAAGTTGGGCGGGCGCATTGATCTGCTGGAGGGTAGGAAGGCTCTAAGAGGGACCTGGACAGACTGGGTTGAGGGGCCGAGGCCGATGGTGTGAGGTTCAACAAAGCCAAGTGCCGGGTCCTGCCCTTGGGTCACACCAACCCCGTGGACGCTCCAGGCTGGGGGCAGAGTGGCTGGAGAGCTGCCCCACAGAAAAGGACCTGGGGGTGTTGGCTGCATATGAGCCAGCAGTGTGCCCAGGTGGCCAAGGTGGCCAACAGCATTCTGGCCTGTGTCAGGAACAGTGTGGCCAGCAGGACTGGGGCAGTGACCGACCCCCTGTACTGGGCACTGGTGAAGCCCCACCTCGAGGGCTGTGTCCAGTTTTGGGCCCCTCACCACAAGACAGACACCGAGGGGCTGGAGCGTGTCCAGAGAAGGGCAACGGAGCTGGTGAGGGGTCTGGAGCACAAGTCTGGTGAGGAGCGGCTGAGGGAGCTGGGGGTGTTGCCTGGAGAAAAGGAGGCCGAGGGGAGACCTTCTCGCTCCCTACAGCTCCCTGAAAGGAGGGGGCAGCCAGGGGGGGTCGGGCTCTTCTCCCAAGGAACAGGCCATGGGACAAGAGGAAATGGCCTCCAGTTGTGCCAGGGGAGGTTTAGGATGGGTATTGGGGAAAATTTCTTCACGGAAAGGGTTGTCAAGCATTGGAAGAGGCTGCCCAGGGCAGTGGTGGAGTCGCCATCCCTGGAGGTGTTTAAAAGCCGGGCAGACGCGGTGCTGAGGGACGTGGGGTAGCGGTAACTTGGCAGTGCTGGGGTAACAGTTGAGCTCAATGATCTTAAAGGTCTTTTCCAACCTAAATGATTCTATGAAATATTTTTTTCCAACAAGTAATGAAATTCATAAGAAAACTTGCTCTCAGCAAGTTTTTCCCTTTCAGCTCGTACTTTTAGAATAAGCCTAAATTCAAGATGAGAGCAGAAGTGTGTGATTCATAAGTATTATACAATCCCACATACTCTTTCCTCAGAAATACTGTCGCCAAATATAACAATTGAATGTTGTTTTGTAGTGTATCCTCACTGCTATCAGTCTCCTGCAGGATCCACTGCAGATTTAGAGAGGCGTTTTACTCTACAGTAAATATAAATCTCTTTTTCTGTTTTATGTGGTTAAATTAGCACTTGTGTTTTCCAATTCTTTTTCAGGATCGGCAGAGATATTTTAGGTATAGGTTTATGAGATTGTTCACAATTGAAAATGGGGAGTTTCTCTGTAGAGTGGAAGCCCTGAGCTCTGCCTGGGCTCTGCGGGAGGTGGCAATGGCGGGGCGAGGGGGGTGATGAGGATACCTACCTCTTCAGAGGACGTGTCGCTTAGGGCAGCCACGGCTTAAAAAGCAAGACGGCTTTTTGAGTTGTGCTTGCTTAATTAGAAAGGTGTAAACAGTGAAGGGGACATCTGCTGGTAGTGGGGGTGTTGGCAGTTTTTGCAGGAGCTGTGTAATTAGGAGCGGGAGAGAGCCTGACTTGGCTCTGTGACGCCCGTGCTCGCTCACACCGTGCCGGTCCCGCAGGTACTCCTTCCAGGACGAGGAGGACATGTTCATGGTGGTGGATTTGCTTCTTGGTGGCGACCTGCGCTATCATCTGCAGCAAAACGTTCAGTTTACGGAAGAAACGGTCAAACTCTACATCTGTGAGATGGCACTGGCTCTCGATTACCTACGAAGTCAACATATTATCCACAGGTAACCACGCAGTCTCTGCCTCGCAGTCGGCAGCCGTCCGTGGCTGGTCTGGGGTGGGCAACGCTGTCTCTGCTGCGGGGAGGCCCCTAACGCCATGGGTGTCCCTGTGCTGGGGACCTGCTGGCGTTAAACCGCACCAGCAGCGCCGGGCCTGGGCACCCTCCGGCCACTGATCCTGCTGCCCGTCACTCAGAGGGAGCCTCACGCTTCGCCAGGGGCTGAGAGCCTCCCCCAGGATGGGTTTCCAAACAATCGAGGGCTTCACAGAAATAGGCCCAGTCTTGTGTTGTTAATTTTATGTGGAAAAGATGCCCAAACAAGTCCGGTGCTCCCACTTTTTTGCCTGGTTGTCCAGTAAAAGCATATTTCTAGTTCATCATAAAGAGGCTTGTCTCATGTTGGGGTGTTTTTGTTTTATACCTTTCTAATTTTTGGTAAATAAAAAAGTTGCAGGTTTTTCATTATTGAGTTGCATCCTTGATCTGACAGAGATTTTATCTTGCTGTAACCTTGCTTCTTTTCCAGAGATGTGAAACCAGACAACATCCTCCTCGATGAGCAAGGTAGGACCTCCCTGCCTTGCTTTGTCTGTCTCCTTCATCTGAGGGACAGAGTCTTTACAGGCCTGAATACTGTGTGTCTTTTTATCTGGAAAAAGTGTGGAAAAGGCACCACTCCTCCTAACTGATCGGTGTTTGCTCGGATGTACCTGTGCATTGTAATGCCAGGGAAGATCCACCAAGGGCAGCCGCTCTCCTCGTTGCCCCCACCTTGCTTTGCCCCTGCTCTGCCGCCTCTCTCGCTGGTGCCTCAGTGCACAGGTCGCCCATGCCAGAGATGCGGTACCTGGCATCGTGGAGGGCACAAAGCACAAGAACTGATTTTGTTGAGTTTTAGAGCAAGTGATCTGCACATACACTTTTAGGATAGTTTTGATGTCTTCCTGGGAGGATGGATCTGGGCTGAGCCAGGTGGAGCAAGTTCAGGAAGTGGCTGAGAGCATCTATGAGAGCATCCACTGTAACAGTGTCTCAGTGGCCTACACAGGAGGAATACCACAGGAGATCCTATAATGAACCTCTGTTCCAGCAGTAGATCCTATAAAAAGAAGACACAATCTCTCAGGCTCCAAACCACCAGAGTTTTATCATAAAACCCAAAACTTGCACTTGCATGGAAGTTAAGTAGAAAATAGCACAGGGTGTAAAGCCCAAACACATATGGGAAAAAGGGGATGTGAAGGAAGAGTCACAGGACGAGGCAGTTTGGGATTTACACACCACTTCCATAGCTGCCTTGTAGACAGAGAGCAGCAAGTAGCCTCCAGAAGGGCAAGTGGGCGGGTTTTCTGGATGCCAGGCTGCCTTGGAAATAATGGCCTTTTATGAATTTTAACTTTCAGTCCTGATGACAGAGAAAGTAGAAACAAAGAGAAGGTGTTCGAGCACTTTTTGAAATGTCTTAATGATTTCTTAGTACAGGCGCAGGGTTTGGGAAGTGTTGTTATGGTTTCATTCAGCTGTATGTCCAAATTTGCTGTGGTCTGTACAGTGGCAGCGGAGTGTTTCAGCTCTGGGACTTTGGGGTGGTTGTGGTTCAATGGCTTTCATCAAAAATGGTTCTAAGGTTTTAATCAATGTGACCAAGGCAACATTTGGTATAGCCCTGTTGTCTTCTTCCCTGGCTGTAGTTCCTGGCTAGAGCAGTTTGACCAAGTGCTGGAGCTGGTGTAAGTTACTGGTTGGCTCCACGTGTGATTTAAAATCCAAACCCAAAGCCAGCTTGCATTTCATCAGCTGGCCCGCCCGAGGTCCTGGGAAAGCACCAGGGTCTGTGGCCGTTCGGTGGGGTCTGTCCCTGACCTGCCTGCGCCCGTGCTATACCGTCCGAGGGCAGGAGCTTATGAAAAGGAATGTGTTCTGACTCTGCATTGCCAATGTTCTGCGCTGCCATTAATTCCTTCTTAAAATGTGTCTTTATTTAAGGTCATGCACATTTAACAGATTTTAATATTGCAACAATAATTAGGGATGGTGAAAGAGCAACTGCATTAGCTGGAACAAAGCCATACATGGGTAAGAACTAATAGCTGTTCCTTACGTCTGTATTTTACATTTCGGTGTGCTCACCGCATGCTGCCTGACAGTCCCTGGCTGTGACAAAGGCACCGAATTAATTTAGCACATTAATGCATGCACCCAACTCATTCAGCGGAGCCTAATTGTTTGAAAAGTGAGACTCCCGGGGTGAATGAATGGCTGTCAGCACACCCTCCCCATCCCGCCCTGCCCTCCCCACTCCCCGGCCGGGACCTGCTGCGGTTCCTGCTGTCCCTTGCCCGGCTGGGAGGGCTCCCCCGTCTGCGCCCCAAAACCCAGCTGCCAGCGAGGGCAGGCTGCTGCTGCTCGCCCTGCTCCCCCCGGCTCGTAAAGCCTCCCCTCAGCCATTAGTGCATAAAAATAACCATAAGGTTCACATGCTGACTTACGTGAAATACTGAAATAGAAACAAACTGAAGTCAGTGAATAACCTGTTGCATTTTGCCCTTTCTCTTCAGCCCCGGAGATTTTCCATTCCTTCATGAACGGCGGGTCGGGCTACTCCTTCGAGGTTGATTGGTGGTCGCTGGGAATCATGGCTTACGAGCTGCTGCGGGGCTGGGTAGGGCTCTGGCTCGTCCGAGGTCGAAGAACGCGCTTTCTGAACAACTGCAGACGGGAAAGGGAATTTCTTCTCATCTGTCCGTTTTTTCCCCCAGAGACCGTACGACATCCACTCCAACAACCCCGTGGAGTCTTTAATTCAGCTCTTCAGTACTGTCAGCGTTCAGTACTCGTCTACGTGGTCAAAAGAAATGGTTGCTCTATTAAGAAAGGTAAGTCGTCCTGCTGGCATGGTTTACATTGTACATTAGCTGCAGTGTGTGTGGGACTAGCTGGAAAACCTTCAGCATATTAATAAATAATGTAAAATTGAAATAGGACTAATTTTTATTACTTTGATCAGGCTTAAGCACAGATTAATCTTGTGTTTTCTTTGTTTATTATCCCTGTAATAAGATGCATTAGTTTGATAGCAAGGGAAGTAAAAAGGCTGGTTGTGGTGTGACAAAGGACTGTGCCCTTCCAGCATCCCCCTCTGTGATCGGCGTAACCCAAAAAGGCAACGAGACAGTCGTGTGTGACGGAGCAGCGTGTGCTGAAAGAGGGGAGATTGAGATGAGATGTGAGGCAGAAATTGTTTGCTGTGAGGGGGGTGAGCCCCTGGCCCAGGTTGCCCAGAGAAGCTGTGGCTGCCCCATCCCTGGAGGGGTTCAAGGCCAGGTTGGACGGGGCTTGGAGCAACCTGGGCTGGTGGGAGGTGTCCCTGCCCAGGGCAGGGGGTGCCACTGGGTGGCCTTTAAGGTCCCTTCAACCCAAACCAGTCTGTGATTCTGTGCTGCGTTAGCTGCTCCCTCTCACCAGTTCTGCCAGGCCGAAGGGTCTGATTTGGTGTGTTTGGTTGTGAGAACTCTCTGGGGGGGTTCCATACCTGTGGGTGACCTGCTGCTTTCCTTGTGCTGCACGCAGAAAGGTGCTGGTTTGGTGTGGAGACTGTAGTATTAGCTTCTGCTTTGCTTGAGAACTCAGAAAAGTAGCTGATGGGTGTGCTATAAAAAAGATGTTCACAGTACTGACAGCAAATAAGTGACTCCAGTGTAAATTAATGTTGGGTGGACAGTGCACATAATTAGATTTTGTTTTAATGAGAAGCAGCATTGTTAGTTATGACTGCAGCGCGGCATTCAGCAGGTTCACATTGCCATCTGCTGGGCTGCAGTCGGGCTTCTGGAGACTGGGCGGGAATTAAATGTCTCACCAGGAACATGCCAGCAGCCACCTCAGCCTGGCAGGGCCCCCGTGTGCCCCCAAAGTACTGGGGTTTCTGTGCTCGGGGTACCCCAGCCTGGGGGGCTGTGCTGGTGCCCAGGGTGATGTCGGGCACCGTGTTGCCCACCCCTGCAGAGGATCTCTGCCAGCCAGGGGCAGCTCCCGCTCCCTGCTGCAGCGCTGCAGCTGTGCCGGCATCGACGCCCCGTCTCTCCTTCCCACTGGGCCAGTGCCATCACAGCGGCCTTATTTGGGAATTATGAATTCCCCCCTTTTCATTTTAAAGGTGACGATAATTTTATATCATTAAAAGTGCCTGAAAAGCTCCCCAGGCAGCAGCTGCTGCTTGAGGCAGTCTTTACCCTGTCCCTTTCACAAGCATCCCTGTGCTCGGTCGCTTAGAATCATAGAATCATAGAATCTTCATGGTTGGAAGGGACCTTTGAGATCATCCAGTCCAACCATACACACACACAAAAAAACCCCTACAATCTCTGTCACTAGAGCATGTCCTGAAGTGCCAAATCTACACGTTTCTTAAATACCTCTAGGGACGGCGACTCAACCACCTCCCTGGGCAGGCTGTTCCAGGGCCTGACCACTCTTCCAGTAAAGTAATTCTTCCGAATATCTCATCTAAACCCCCCCTGCCGCAGCTTCAGACCATCTCCTCTGGTCCTGTCATTGTTCACCTGGGAGAAGAGCCCAACCCCCACCTCTCTACAGCCTCCTCTCAGGTAGCTGTAGAGGGCCATGAGGTCTCCCCTCAGCCTCCTCTTCTCCAGACTAACCATGCCCCATTCCCTCAGCCTCTCCTCATGGGGCTGGGTCTCCAGACCCCTCCCCAGCTCGGTAGCTCTCCTCCGGTACAGTGACCATTGCCTGCTTCTTGCATAGCTACCTCGGCATTGGAAAAATAGTCAGTGTTGCCTTTATTTTCTGTAAAAAGGTTGTAACCACCTATAATTAGCTTGCCTAGAATTATGCTGTGGTTTTTTAAAGGAAACAACCCTAGGTGGGCATTTTGTAGAGGTCCTGCCGTAGGTGTCCAGCAGTCAGGAGCCCGTACACGCTCAGTTTGCCGATGCCCAAAACCGAGCTGGGACAGCCGGAGGTCAGGACTCCAGTTCTAGGTGCTCTGGAAAAATGGCAAGAACTGGTCCAGAGGTGGGGTGCGGCTCCAGCACTGGTGGCAGTGGCAGGCAGGAGGTCAGCTCCTGGAGAGGGAGAGGGTGGCACAACTCACCTGCCATGAGCATCCCACACCTGGGAGAAGGGGGACACGCATGGGGCACTGAGGATGCACTGCGAAGAGGGCATCAACTGAGCTCCGCTGGAGATTGTCACAGGGGGAGACTAGGCAGAGAATTTTCTGGAAGCCCTACCCAGACCCTGTGTTAGATGTACCTCCACGTTAGACGTACCTCCAGCAGCGCTGGAAGCATAACTCAAGCCAGCTGAGCATACACTGCTGAATTCTTCGAAAAATCAGGTCTGTCCTCAGACTGGTGTCTCAGCGGATCAAGCGACGATTTTGCATGTTTTTCTCTGTGTTTAGTAATCCGTGTGTGTGATAAACAGCGTAGTATCCCCTGGTGCCACAGAAGTGGTGTGAAAATCGGACATGTGGAGGTTGAAACCGAAACAATGAGCCTCTGGGGGAATCAACGTCTGTGCAAGGGAGCAAGGTCTGTCCCTGGCATGGGGGGAGTGCGCCGGGACGGGAGCACCCGGGTGCTGCGGGGAAGGGTTGCGCATCGCAGGTAGGCACGGGAGGAACAAACCCGCACTGATCCTAGAGTTCACGGAACTGTATTTTTGTCTGTCTGGTTTCACAACCTCCAGAACATTTTTCTAATGTGTTTTTTAATGTAGTCTGTTACGTATTTCCCGTGACAGAAGGGTCGCTGCAGCTGAACCCTCTTGAGTCGTCCTAAAGGCAGGCTGCTGCTGGGCTCCTTTTCTTTCTCCTCCGATGGAAATGCTTTTCTCTCCCCAGCTGCTGACGGTGAACCCCGAGCATCGCTTTTGCTGCCTGGCCGACATTCAGGCCTCGGCGTACTTGTCCAGCGTGGTCTGGAGCGATGTCAGCGAGAAGCGGGTGGCACCGGGCTTTGTCCCCAATGTGAGTAGGAGCGACCCGTGTCCCAGCCCTGAGCAGGGGCCGCTTCTCATTGTTAGAGGAATCGCTGCTTTCAGCAGAGGCTTTCTGACGGAGAAGTAGATTCTGAGTGTATTTGCTGGAAGTGTCTCTTCTGTGCCTGACGCGTGTTGTGTCCCATGTCCCGGCAGAAGGGCCGCCTGCACTGCGACCCCACCTTCGAGCTGGAGGAGATGATTCTGGAGTCGAGGCCCCTGCACAAGAAGAAGAAGAGGCTTGCGAAGAACAAGTCGAGGGATAACAGCAAAGACAGCTCACAGTCTGTAAGTGGTTTCTGGGTAACGGCCAGCCGGGAAAAAAGGCTGAGCTGCTGAATCTGGGGGTGTATAGCAGTAGTTACCGTGACAATGCAGATTTATTTTGATAAAAACGTTTGCCCGATGGAGTCTTCTCAATAACCAAATGTTCTGCTTATGTAAGTTTGATAAAACTCTTTCACAGTAATCTGTACTTTGGAAAATGAAATAAGAAACAGAGGTCAGGGCACACTGGTCAAGAGAAAAACTGAAAAAAAAAAAATACACATCCTTATGATCTTCACCTTTCCGAGAGGCGCTGCCCAGTGTCTGCGCTGGGGTGGGGTTACATGGGAGCAGTGTATCCAAGCGCTGGTGACAGCCACGCAGAAACATCCAGCCAGTCCATCCTGGTTTTGGGTCACTGTCCCACGTTTTTCCTGGCCACAGGAGCCGTGCTGGGTGAGCCCCGCGGCTCTGCCGGGCTCTTGTGCCGGGCTAGTTCTGGCTGCGCTGCCGGGGAGGCCGGGACGCGAGCGTGGGAGAGGTGTGCCCACGAGTGCTTTCTGCAGGGAGGGACCCATTAGGCAGGAAACCAAGCTAGAGATGCGATGCATTTGTGTCTTCTTTTCACTGTGGGAGTCACGGTGCTTTTATATCGTGGGGGAGATAAATGCAAAAATCTTGGGTCTACAGAGCAGACACGTCCCAGGAGTAAACCAGCTCCTGAGGCAGCAGAGCCAATACTCGGTCCTGCAGCACCGGGGGGTCTGTAAGGGGTGTCTGTGGGTAGGGTGCTGTGCTGGGGAGGCCAGAGAGAGCCAACATGCATCACCCACCGTCCCTGCCTCCCCCGCGCAGTGCCTCTGAGCTGCCCGAATCCCAGACTCAGGGAGCAAACATTGCTCCCCCCGGCAAGGCCAGGACCATCCGCTGTCTGAGGGCAGCAGGGACCGCCGGGCAGGACTTTGCCTGTCTCGTTGTCTCTGCCAATTAACTGCAATGGATCCCTTCCCTCTTCAGCGGGAGTTAATGCTGTGATCAATGAGACTTACTGTAAATGCTGAAGAATAAATCAGGAAGTGAGGGAGGAAAAAAACAGCATAAGCAAATTTGTGGAATACCTCGCAGAGGTTTTGCTGTCAAGAGAGTGCAGGGCACTTTGCCTGCCCGCACCCACGGCCGATGGCCAGCTGCCCGTCCCTCGCTGTGGCCATGGCCCGTGGCTGGGGGTGCAGGGCCGGGTGAGACACTGCCTGGGCAGGAGATGGGCGTCCCTGCTTGGGTTGGAGGTGGAGTGGAGCAGCAGCTTCAGAGCAGGTCCCTGCACCTGGGCAGAGGTGATGCAGGAGGTAAAATAGAGGCAGAAATCGGGAAGCGTGGGCTGTCCCCACACCTGCGTTTCCATCCTGTCCCACATGCGTGCGAGCAGGGTACTGGCCCAGCCCCTGGGGACCATGCACAGCCGCCTGTGGGACAAGGTGCCACTTTGTGTTCTTGCAGGGACTCACAGCCACAGGCTTTGTGCTGGTCTCTCCCCGGTGCTGCCTTTCCTTCCTGTGGGCAGACAGGACTCCCCAGACCAGAATACACAGATAAACGCATTGTGTTTATCTGGAAAACTGTGTGTGCTGTCTGTATTTTATGGAGAACTCTGCTCACTGCAGATGAAACAAGCTACCAGTGAAAGCCATGAAGGCAATCAGTGGTGCTGCTTCCATCATCTGTTTTGGCTGAAGTTCTCGGTGGCCGGGAGGCTCCGTGCGTACAGCTGGAAGCACGGCCGTGTTGGAGGTAGCAATGCCACACAAATGGGGCTGCTTATGCCTGTCTTGTTTTTCCTCAACAGGAAAATGACTATCTCCAAGAATGCCTTGAAGCTATCCAGCAAGACTTTGTCATCTTTAACAGAGAGAAGTGAGTGCGCGGGGTATTGTTTTTTAAGGAAAAAATACTCTTTTTCCTGACTTCCCTTAGGAATCAGAGTGCTGGTGCCTGACATCTGGCTGCCGGCTTAGCCCTGGGTGACTGACATCAGCCGAGGAGCTCAGGTGCTGCCTCTGTATGAAAAGCAGTTCTCACCAAAAAGGGAGACAAGATCAGGGATTATTAATCACTACCGTAAAATAAAATATGCTGCAGAGCCACTTCTGGGATTTAACATACGTATGTGACACTGCTGCAGTTCCCCCATTGCATCTCCTTGTCCATCCTGCTTTTAGAGAATGATGTTTTGGAAAATGAAGGCAAGGAACCTGCTAAAATCTGTGCCGGTCATGAGTGGGCAGTGAAAGCGCTGGAGTTAAAGCAGCTGCTTTTCCCTGTGCTCGAGCACGCTGACATGGGAATGTTTGGTTCCTAAGGGAAGCAGGATACGGCTCTGTGGGGAGGCGGTGGGTGGCCGGGAGCCTGGCCATGGCACAGAGCGCTCCTGGCCGAGGTCTGGGTGGGCAGCGCTCCCGAAAGCTGAACCCTCAGAGGTCATTGCGGAGTATTTCAGAGCATTTCAGTGCGTTCTGCTGATACATCGGTCCCTGTCATGGCATTTTATGTGCTCTGTGAGTGCTCTGGGAAGACTCCTCTCGTTTACCGTGGCTCTGCTGTAGGCAGCTGATGAGGAGCGGTGCCTGGGCAGCCCGGGGCACGCTGGCTGCTGCAGCCCACCTTCGCGGCACTCCTGCGGGTGTTTGATCTGGGTACGACTGTAACGCCCGGTTCCTCTGCTCTGCGCAGGCTAAAGAAGAGCCAAGAGCTGACGAGCGAGTCCATGTCCCCCCCCGAGACCACTGACGAAGCCGAGACGGAGGCCGAGTCTGAGACCTCCAACTTGAACATGTGCAGCTCCGTCTGCTCCTCAGCGGGCAGCAGCTAGGCTGCAGCCACCGGGTGAGGGCCACTGGCCCCCACCACGCCAAAAACCCGTTCTCAGGTTGCGCTGAGCACCACAGGCTGTCCTCCGATGCCACCGGAGAGCACCGACAACGTCTTGCCAAGCTGTAGCAAAACAGATAGTTCTTACAGAACTGCATTCCTGGATTTAACAGATCGCCAGTTCGGCACACTGGCTGCCTGTCGTGGGTAAAGGTACTTGCTATGCAACTTGTCGGAGGAGGTAGATCAACTTCTTTACTTGTTCTTTTTTAATGTCAGGTCACTGATCTGATCTACACATGTTTTTAATACAGTGAGATGACAAGGAAAGAAGTTACGTCCGTGGGTACAAGGGAAGACACCGAGCGGGTGTGGAGAGGGAGGGAGGCTGAATAAATAGGAGGTTTAAATTTTACTTTGCCGCTCCCTGTTCGTAAAGGCTGCCATAGGGACAAGCAATCCTTGTGGACATGGGGGCAGCCCCGGGCCCCCCCGGGCTGTGGCGGGCGGCACCAGCTCCTGGGAGCCTCCAGCTGTTGGGTCCTGCAGCACAAGGACATCCCAGGCACCTCCTTGTCCTCTCGTCACCTGTCACAATTCCTTTCCCAACTCGGGGCAAATGTATGTTTTTTGTGCACTCCATGGATTCTTCTGGGACTGGGTAGTGATCAAACACGTAATTGAAATGAAGAATGTATTTAAAATATTTGCTTTCTTCACCCAGCTGCTGCGCGTGGCGAGGAGCTGTGGGAACGGACCGGAGGGCTCGGTGCTGTTTGCCGGGGTTCGGGGGACGCAGTCTGTCACAGGTTCAGATTTTATTGGAGGCCACGTGGGTGGCCTTGCAGTGCCGCTCGGTTAGGAAAGAGGGGAATAGCTCATTTCACCCTTCGATTTACTTTATTTTCAGTGTAAAGTAGAATTACTGTATATAATTTACCAATACCTGTTTTAACTTCTTACTCAGATGGGAGATCTCTTTAACTGTTTCCAGCTGTGGATATTGCCTTTCTTCTTGTTTCAGAAGCCTTCATTATATTAGTTGCTTAGTCTGCTGTAGAGTGGCTTTTGGTTACTATTGCTAAAAATGAGCCATGGGTTCTGCTGCAGCGTACGGCTCTTGTGGTACACGGGGTTTCCTTAGAACTGCATTCACCTTCGAACTATTGGCATCTGTTTGCTGCCAGACATTAGGAGAGTGCAGGGTTTGCATCCTTCCTGGATATTCCTAACACAAAAATGGATAGAAAATGTTTTTAACAGATGCAGACTCTTTCAGGACAAATTTTGCTATGTTTTTTGGGTTTGGTGAATAAAATAAAAAGGTGTAACTGGTGTGAAACAATTTTATATGAAAAATAATGACGAGACATTTATTTTCCACAGTTTTATGTGGAAATTAGTACGTGGCTAAAATTGTGCAGAACCAAATTTTTGTGGAAGTCTCCAAAAGAAGTGTTTGGGTGTGTGGGCACAACTGGTGCAGGGCAGGGGGTGGCCAAGGCTCCGGCCCCAGTTGCTCAGTTACTGCAGGACAGAGTGGGGTACGCGCCCCGGACGGGGCGGCTCTGGGTGACGGTGAGCCCCCAGCCCTCGGCTGCGTCCCCCAGACCACGGACGCTGGCTGGCACAGGCACGGCCCACGCCTCGTTAGGGGCTGCGTTAATGACGGGCTGAAGGGGAGCTGCAGCCACGCGGGGGGCGAGGTCTGAACTAAACGCTTTCCCCTGCGCCTTTCCCCAGCTGTGGGAGGGCACCTGCCCCCAGCTCTCATCCCCTGCCCCCCGCCCCACCAAACTCCCAGTCTGATTACTGGTACCCGGGTAACCTCACTGCCCTAATCACCTCCTTGGCTTCTGATCAGAGCATTCTGGTAACCCTGCTGCCACGAGGGGCGAGAGACCCACGGCCTGGCCTGCCAGGACTCAGGTGGGGCAAGACAAGCAGAAGGAGGGTCAAAATCAAGTATTTATTCAGGAATTAGAAATTATGGATGAGTTACTCCACCAGTATGGATATTTTTTTTTCAGTAAACTCCATCTCACTGTTTATCACCTTTCTGCAAATAATGGCCAAAGTTTGGACTGTCAGAAGGTCAAGGAGCGTAACTTATTTTTGGACCAAAATGTCCCGTATATGAGATCCTATTCACCCAGAAGCTCTCGGGCCAGGAGAGATGTTGGCAGTTTGGTAGGACGTGTCTCATCAGACGTTTTTGTCGCTTTCCTTAGGACAAGTGACAAACGGCCCTTGAGGTCGAGGTTGGTGTGTGTAGGGAGGAGCTGGCTCACTTCTGAAATGTTTGTTTCTCACCCCAAACCCTGCCCATGTGGGTCATTTCTGCTCTTCCCAGGTAAATTGTACAAAATACGCTCAGCAGCACTCGGCAGAGACCAGGAACGCCCCCGGGGAGATGACAGGTAACTGCTCCTTCCCAGGTGAAGTGACTCGGGGCAGACTCTGGCTGCCCGGGAAGCACCACTGAAATCCAGCCCCATGTTCCCAGGGATGCGCCGGGGAATCTCTGCTTCCTGCCTCAGTCTGTTGCTAAACCCTAATCACTGAGAGAAGTGACAGGACACAGACCTCGAGGATCGTTGTGCTGAGTGGCAGAGACCCCGCGAGTACAGCTGAAGTTCTCGCTGTCGGTCTGTAATAGTGCGTGGGTGTGACTTGGCTGGCGCCCACTGGGGACCAGGTTTTATTGATGCCTGCTTATGCCTAGTCCCTGGAGAAGGAATGACAAGAAAAGAGCAACTAGAAAATGAAAAAATGGTAAGAAATGGATATGTGTTTGCTTCGCTGTCAAAATGCCCGTGATGGGTTTCAGTACACGGGGCCGCTCAGTCCCCGCTGCGCCGCTGCTCGCTGGGACCCTTTTGTGTCCTGTCCCCATTCTGGTGCGAATGTTCCCTGTGAAAGGGCTGGCTCCCGGGAAAAACACGTGGCGCTCAAATTCTGCGAACCGCTCCTCTCCCGTGAGTCTCTCCATGGCTTTGGAGCCCAGCGCAGCTCCGGGGGTGAGCAAAACTCACAGTGAAGTCGTGAAATACTCCTGGTACCAAACCCCTGGCGCAGAGCTGACAGCTCTCGTTTACATCTCCACTGCAACCAGAATACAATAATTTTCTGTAGATAAATATTTAAATACATGTATTTTTTGTATGACAGATTTATACAGGACGTGTCATTATTCGCTGTGAAAAGTCTACATCACCTATAAATTATTCTCCTTAAATTCCTTGCCATAAGAGTGTTTTCTTATCCCTGTTGTATTATGAAGTTGTGCAAAGTTGCATATTTTTAAGTGTTTCCATTGAATTCCACAGACTTCACTGGGAATTCTGCTTAGAAAACAAATGCCAGATCAGGTCCTGATGTTTCTTCTGTTGACAATTCTTTATTACTCTACGCCTTGCCAAAAAGAGAGTAAGAGTAATAAAATAATAGCGAAAAGGCCAATAATATGACCATTGACATTGGACAGTGCTGAAATCCTGATGCCTTGGTAGGGTATTTTTTAAAACTATTCCAGTGGAAATATATGTAAAGTATATCTTTGTATTTTATGTTAATACATTTCTGTAATTTTATTGCATGAAAATTCTACCATGTCACAGAATATTTAAGTTATGACAAGTTTGTGTTTTTGCAAATACTGCGAGAAGCCATTGCATATGTGGAGTAATAAATGTGTATTTTTAACATTGCCAAGTATTTGTTGTCATTTCTAGGTTATTGATCTGCAGGAAAAAACCCACTGAATCTTGCAAAAAGTGGATGTTATAATTACATTTCTTGTTTGCCCATCACAGACTGGAGCTCTTTAACATCCATCTGAATTACAGCAGTGGGTGTCCCGGCCAGAAGGCCCCCCCAGCCTGCTGTGTGCCCTGTTGGCTACTGCCGGCAGCGCCCTGGCCAGCAGAGCCGGGCTTCCCAGCCGCGCAGCGAGCGGGTTGATATGCCAAGGATTTTTTTTTTAATATTTGCTGCGAATTGCGTGGTGCCGGGCAAAGCCGGGCTATGTGGCTGTGAAGGCATGAACCACAAAAGCATCAAAATGCGGAAAGCTTGCTGAAGGCCCGGCGACCGCTGTGGGACGCTCCCTGCGAGCGCAGAGCCAGGACTGGGACAGGAGCTGCAGGAACTCCTTAAGCACTGCAGAATGGCCCTTAAAAGGGGACCGGCTGAATCCAGCCATTTTACAGCCTCCTGCTCCCCAGTGTCGGTTAGAGGGTATTGATAATTCCCTAGGGAGAGTCTGTCTGTACAGCGGTGGGGCCGAGGGCCCTTTGGACCTGGCTTTGGGGTCTGGGTGAGGCTGAACGCCCTGGCCATGGCCACCCACTGGGGTCACCCCTGCCTGGGGGACCTGCACTGCAGGCTCCGAGTCACTGGGTCCATAACGGCTGGTGCTGGGACGGGAGAGCAGGGTGGTGTGTGCCGGGATGCACCCACGCAGGGACACGGTGCATTCGCTGTGTCCTGCACCCGCCATTGAGGCACCGACATTTTAGTATTTCACTGTGCACCTCTGGATTTTGTGTCTTAAACTCAATAAAAACGGCCCTGGGGAACATCAGGAGGTCTCTGCTTTTTCTCTTTCATCCCTCATCAGTACTTGGAATTATTTATTATGGTGGTTGGTGCAATGTGCTGGATTGCTTTATTTCAGTGTAGAAAGCATCTACAAAGGCTCTTCCTGACTTCAAAAGAAGTGGTAAAGGAACGAGACAAATCAATATATGAGCCTTAAGTTGTCTCTCTCTGCAGGCCCCTTTGCTGGTGGTTGGCAGCCCCGTGCCCCGGCCTCGGCAGGGCTGTGCATGGTGTGACCCCTCATGGGTGTCCCCAAAGGGCCCAGGGCACCCAACGAGCTGGGTCGCTCACCTCTTGCACAAGGGGGAGAAGGCAAAGGTAACGGGATGAGGACAGTTACAGAATCCCAGGCTGGCAGGGGCTGGAGGGGCCCTCTGGAGCTCATCCAGTCCAACCCCTGCCAGAGCAGGGTCACCCAGAGCAGTGGCACAGGAACGCGTCCAGGCGGGGTTGGGATGTCTCCAGAGACGGAGACTCCACACCTCTCTGGGCAGCCTGTGCCAGGGCTCTGCCACCCTCACAGGACAGAAGTTCCTCCTCATGTTGAGATGGAACTTCCCATGGTCAAGTTTGTGCCCGTTGCCTCTTGTCCTGTCCCTGGGCACCACTGGGAAGAGTCTGGCCCCATCCTCTTGCCCCCCACCCTTTAGCTCTTGCTGAGCATTGATGAGATCCCCCCTCAGTCTGCTCCTCTCCAGCGGAACAGCCCCAGGGCTCTCGGCCTTTCCTCAGCACAGAGATGCTCCAGCCCCTCCGCATCTTCCTAGCCCTCTGCTGTCCCTTCTCCAGCAGTTCCCCGTCCTTCTGGAACTGGGGAGCCCAGAACTGGACCCAGTGCTCCAGATGTGGCCTCACTGGGGCAGAGCTGAGGGGGAGGATGACCTCCCTCCACCTGCAGCCATGGTCTTCTCAATGCCCCTCAGGAGACCATCGGCCTTCTTGGCCACAAGGGCACATTGGAGGCTCCCGGGCAATTTGTTCTCCACCAGGACTCCCAGGTCCTTCTCTGCAGTTCCCGCCCTCCACCCCCTTAAATTACAGGGGCTGAAAAAGCTGAGAGATTGAAACCACCACGGCAGGTCTGTCACAGCTGGCTGCCGTGTGCCAGGCAGCTTGGCGGTGGGGTGCCCTCACACTCCATTTTTACTCCATGCCATTTTCTGTAACCGTGCATGCGTTTAAGCCCAATATGCTGCACTGCATATTCTGTTTTGGTTTGGACCAGGCAATTGTTGTCTCTGAATTGTACTGGTTTTTAAATAGTACTGCCCTTCTGCTGGGCAAGGCGAGGATCAGCCCCACGCCAAATGTGGGTGCCGCACTGCTGATGGCGCCGAGCCAGCACCGGCCCTCGGTCAAGGGCACAGCGTGTCTCCCCACTCCCTCCTGCGGGTGCCTGACCCAGAGCCCGCAGGAAAGCTGTCCAGAGAAATTAGGGTCAAAGAGAGAGAGTGTTTGTGCCCCGGGTGGTTTCATTTCCCAGAGGCTCTGGCCGCATTAGCAGGCGGCTGCCTCTGACAGGGCTCTGCGCAGCATCGCCCGGCTCCGGCAGAGCTGCCCCCAGCCCTGTGGCACGCAGCAGTGCTGGCTCCACACTGCCCAGGCCCACCTCAGGGATGGATGAATGGCTCCCTGACGGAGGAGGGAAAGCCCCCCTTCGAAGGCACAGGAGCAGCAGGATCTCAGCCCACAGCTGGCGCTGTGGATGAAGGGACCAAAACGGCTTCTGCAGGGCAATGCTGGGAGAGGGGACAGTGTCTCCGGCTCCTGACGGGCTCCCTGCTGTCCTGAGGTACCTCTCACCAATGAGCCTGGCTGTTGGAGAAAGGGATATTCCCAGGGCAGAGAGCACAGAGCTCCCCTTGCCATGTGCTACTGAGCTGCTGGGGACCTCCCTGCCCCCCGTGGATGTCTGGGCAGCTGGGCCAGGTCACTGCCAGCAGCCTGCAACTTTGGTCTTCCCCACCCTTACGCAGTTTCCACTGCCATCACTCTAAAATGCTATTTAGAAAGAAAAGAAATAAATGTCTCCTTGCAATTGCAGGAAAAAAAAACAAACCAGAGAACCAACCAATGAAATTAAATATTTTGCTTAAAATTAAATATAAAGTAGATGAACAAATGCATTTCCATATGTGTTTGATGCAGAAGATACTACAAGCCATTACATTAAGCTATGAGATATAGGTCAGATGAGATAATAAAATAAAAAAAAGCCACCAAAAAAAAAAAAAAATCCCTTCCTGGTTTAAATTTGTGAATTCAGGTAATAATGCATTTGTTCATATTTAACTCAGGGGTTGGTGCATCCAGAGCTGCCGAGCAGTATGATTTCAGCTTTCACCTATGGAGCAGATGCTTGCTCCTGTTTCCACAACTCTTTTGTTCCCCTTTTCGCTCCCTGCTCTCAGCCAGAGCTGGAAATGAGCGTCTGCCACTGCCCGAGGAGAAGCTGCAGCTCACAGCCACGGTACGACAGCTCCCACTGCAGCTGCCTCTCACGGGCATCGAAGCAGTCTTGACCTAGTGGGCAAAATCAGACCATCCTCCCGGTATTTTAGCTTTATTTGCAAACCAGAGGCTTTCGTGACACCAAATCTGATCTAAGCAGAAAGGTGAGATTCTCCATTATTCGTACACAGCTAATAATAAGCCTCTTTTCATTGTCAAAGGGGAGTACAGTGACCTGCAAGTCATGAACGGACGTTACAAACCTTCATGCATAAAAACCCAAAGGAAGAAAACACAAAAATCGACTCAGATGAACCAACCACTTTCTACTATTTTACGATTTCCAACAAACTTTATTCAAGCCAAGGAACAGAAAATGAATGGCGAGCCATTCTGTTAGAGGTACATGCATAGCTTTGTGGCATAGAGGTTCACCTTTACTGTACATACCTTTAACTATAATAAATGGGCTATAATATCCTTTATAAAAGAGTCTGTCATATGCAACTGGCCTTCAAATAAGCCTTGTTATTGGTTATAAGACTTACACTCGGTTCTTGAAAAACTGTATAAATAATCTTTAAAAAACAAGCCTAAGAGGAAGACTGCAGCCCACCGGCGCGTGTGCCGGGGCTCGGGGTCCCGGGAGCCACCAGCAGCCGTCCTGCCCACGGGGGCTGTGACCACCGCAGGGACAGGCGGCCGCTGCCGTCCCGCACAGTGGTGCTTGGTCACAGGCGCACGGCCAGGACGGAGCAGAGATCTCTGTGGTGTAGAGATCTGCTGGGGGACACTGCAAACGCGAGGTGTAACCCACTGTAGTAAACACACGAGTCGGAAGTGCTTATCGGTTAAAAGTCCTTTGACTAGAAAGGGCAGTGGACGCTACTCAACAGGGCAGAGGATGCTACTAGAAAGGAGCATCTTCCAGCCAAAACGCACCTTGATTTTCGCCCCGGGCGGGAGGGGGCCGGCGGCCGGGCCGAGCACGCAGCCCAGCACACGCCGGGGCGCCCGCATGCAGGAGGGAAGGGCTGGCCGGGGGCTACTGCAGAAACAGACTGGGAGAAAGGGAGACGGGAGCGCTACCTCTCGGGGGGGTCACTCTATTTTCTACCTACGAGAAGAAGGGGCTGGGGCAGCTGACGAACGCTCGATGTCCATCCTGAGCTTGAGGAAACCCACCGTCCCCTTCCCGGCTGGCCCCGCAGGATGGAAGCAGCCCCCGGCAGAGGGGAGGACAGCCACGCCGTGGGGCGAGGGGAGCGCGCAGCCCCCACTGCCCCTCAGGACAGTGAGGTGATGTTGGAGCGGCCACCCGGGGGGGCCATGATCTTCTGCGCCGTGCGCCGGGCGATGTGGTCGTCCGCCTGCGAGCCTGGGGGAGAGGAAAGGCATGGGGCGTGCTGTCGGCACCGGGGGGGCATCCCGCTGCTCTAAATGCACAAGTCATAAAATGTTCCCTTCCTGGGAAACACTAATGCTTTCATTGTCTAACATTTTGGACACTATATTATCATAGTACAGTTTGGAATGCCTTTATTTGCCTGAACGTATTTATTTTTTATTGCTTTGTTCTGGAAAACATTATAAATGGCTTTGCTGTAAATAAACAGTTTCTATATAATAAAAAGTGGGACCTTGAACATTTATTAAACAATATATCACAGAATCACAGACTGGTTTGGGTTGAAGGGACCTTAAAGGCCACCCAGGGCCACCCCCTGCCCTGGGCAGGGACACCTCCCACCAGCCCAGGTTGCTCCAAGCCCCGTCCAACCTGGCCTTGAACCCCTCCAGGGATGGGGCAGCCACAGCTTCTCTGGGCAACCTGGGCCAGGGGCTCACCACCCTCAGCATAAAACATTTCTTCCTTGTATGTAGCCTAAATCTTCCCTCTTCTAGTTTGAAGTCATTGCCCCTTGTCCTATCACAACAGGCCCGGCTAAAAGGTCTGTCCCCATCTTTCCTGCAGGCCCTCTTTGAGTATTGAAAAGCCGCATATGATCCATTGGATTTCAACCAGCTAAGAAAAAATCACAAGAGTCATTTTAGGGCAGAGCGTTGGCTTTCTGAGGTCCCCAAAGCTGCTGGATGCTGAGCTAAGCGATGCTGAACCGCTGCCTGCTTACACAGAAAGACCAAAAAAATGATCTTTCTCATTCCTGAAAATGGAGTTATTTGGCTGATCTCTACAAACCCAACCACTTCTAACCCCTGACTCACAGGGACGCAGATAGGTCTGATGTCCTGACCCATCGACCGCCTCGGCAGCGTCCCCACGGAGCGGGCAGGGCCGCGGCGACACCGTCCCCTTCAGCCCCGTCCTGCTCCCGCGGCCGCAGCCTCTGCCCCGCGCGGAGCCCGTGCTCGCAGCCCCCCGGCTTCACACGGACCTTCCTCAGCGCATGTACACAGACGCTCTTCACGCATTCTAGAGATTCCTTAGGCTGCTGCAACAGCAAGACTTGCTCTTTACTGAGCAAAAATTACGTTTCTATCTCTCAGCTTGGCCCTGCCGCTCACACGCACCCGGGACTGTGCAACCCCCCGCGCAAGCCAGCCCCCCCCGTCACCTGCAGCCCCCTGACTTTCATGTCCCCCAGCCCTACCAGACAAGCTGAACCCCGACTGATGGAGGTTGCGCACGGCAGGAGCCTGGGCTTTGCCAGCACAGGGCGCGATCCTGCACGCTGGGGTGGGGGCCACGGCTTTGGCGCTCGCCAGGACCTCGTGGACGGGTCCGTCGTACAGCCCTCTGGGGACACCGTGGACTTCGGCCAGCTGCCGGCGGGGAGAAAGCAGAGGCATATGGCACGTATTTAAGCTGAGGAGAAAAAGAACCAGACCCAACCTATGCGTAATGACTTTTTGTCCCTCTGTCCGTGCTTAACCCCTTACTGGGGGCTTTTAGGGATGCACCCCCAGAGAGACCACACCAGATGCCCCCCAGACAGAGAGTGGCTCTTCCCACCCTCAACGCCAGGCAGAGGATGCTCCTGGGCCCTGCAGGAACATAGTGCTGCACCCCCACAAAGGTCCTGTCCCCCAGGAAAAGGGGCTCCGAGAGGCGGCCGGGGGGTGCCCGGCGTGCGGGGGGCCGTGCTCCCCTGAGGGCAACATCCCAGGGGCGTGTGCCCCAGCTGGTGTCACCCAGTGTGACCGTCATGTCCCCCTGCCGGGAGGATGAGCTCAGCCCTGGGCGCTCACGGCTGCCAGGGCAGCCAAAGCCTAACGACTTCGTTACCAGCGCTTCATCACGGATTTGCTTAAGGCTGTTTCTCCTCCCAGGCGAAGCAGTGACAGCCTTTGACAACCACAGGGTCAGAAGGGACTTGTTTTGAAGACGAAAAGTGCTGGGTTTCAAATTCAAAAGGCACAGACTGATAGGTTATCAAGACATACATAGCATTTTCTGTAGAAATGTTTCTCTTACATGACCTTTGTCTTCATCATGCTGAGTATCTTGTAAAGAAAATACCCTGCTCAGTGTTTTCCAGTGCTCTGTTTGACCGCGGCTCTTGTCAAAAGCTCTGGTTAACTCACGGATGGAGAGCTGGCACGGGCAGGCCGCCGGGTCGTTTGCAGAGCGCTGAACACGCCTGCCCGAACCCATTAACTGAACAAACCCACCCCTCCCCGCCGGGGCTAACGCACGGTCATCACCCGCCACAGCAGGGGCTTCAGCTCACCGCGCGTCGAGGTTTGTGTTGAGCAAACTCCAGCCTTTTTGATAAACAATATGGCACGGCGTGTCTGCTTCCACAACGACAGAGATGCAGCTTGACTCTGAACAAGGAGCCCGGGGACTCTCTGCCCCATCCGTCCCCATCCTGCAGGGACCTGGCAGGTCCCATCCATCCCCATCACCGTCCCCATCCCCATTCCCATCCCCATCCTGCAGGGACCTGGCAGGTCCCATCCATCCCCATCCCCGTCCCCATCCCCATTCCCATCCTGCAGGGACCTGGCAGGTCCCATCCATCCCCATCACCGTCCCCATCCCCATTCCCATCCCCATCCTGCAGGGACCTGGCAGGGACACATCCCCATCCCCATCCTGCCCTGGCTCCGAGGCACCCCCAGGAGTCCCGCCGGCAGCCGGGGGTTCCTGCCGCAGCTGCCAGCGCCGCTGGTGCCTCTGCAGGTAATTTGGGGTCAATGATTTCTGCTCTGCCTTCACCTACAGTGCATAACGGAAATGTCTACAACAGCACATGGCAAAGGGGAGGGGAGGGCAGAGCTGCTAAGAAGCTTTTCATATCTTTGCATGCCTTTGTATCTCCTGATAAAGCTGAGCTAGCACACTGAAGGATTTATCTTATTGCACTTCCAGTAACTACCGAATGCTACATCCATTAGTCTTTGAGGGATGCAGAGCAGACACTGGGAATACAGTAACATAAACTTTTCTAGTACAGGTAGCAGAGGAATTCCTCCCTTCTGCCTCAGTGCAACACAAACAAAACCAGATTTGCTAGAAGTCATATTTTTGCTTTATAACTTTAAAATAAGCAAATAATACTAATAATACTAATATTATTAGTTGTAACACTAAAATAGGCATTAATGATTAATGTGCTAAGCCACACATCAAAGCACTTAACATGACAACATTACAAATTTCCAAGGCCGAAGAAGAAATAACAATATTCCTGTTTCTGGAATTTCCTGTTCCTTCTACCAGGAAGGTTCCTATAACAGCGACTGCAATACAATAATGCAGAGAGATTGCCATGAAGATACGGGATTACTGCAAATGAAGTTCTCCTTACCCTGTTTCTTGCCTTTATCCTTTTATAAACAAAATCAGGGAAGGTCTTCCGAGGAATGAAGCGACCCGACCCCTGGGTGACAAAGAGGTTTCCATCTTCAAGGACAACTCTTCCCTGGCTTATGACCACGGTGGGAACGCCGTGGCACTCTGTGCCTTCAAATATGTTGTACTCCACGTTCTGGAAAGAACAAACCAAGATACCCAGTGTGGCCAAGACTGAAGAAGAGAAGTGATGGTCTGGCCAACGCCACACACAACCCCGTTTTTGTACCTTGCTCCTCCTGCACTATCAGTTGTACTTAACTAACCCCGCACGTTTCAAATAAGAAGGTTCTTCTAATTGGATGAACTAAAGCAAACTGGTATGGAGAAACTAAATCCCCGAAACACTCAGTACTTGCCCAAAAGACACTCCTGGAGCAAACTAGACTTTTACTGTGCGAACAATCAATTCTCTCTAAGCCCCAGAAAAGCTCTGCTGAAGTTCTCCATCTGGGGACAGAAGTTCTTCTCATTTCTTCCCAGTCACTGCAAGTCTCCCACCAAAACAGGTCTGGAGAGTCAGGTGTGTTTTGTGGGAAGTGCAAAATCGTGCCACTTTCTTCAAATGCTCTCACTACTATCACTAACAGACTACCCAAAAAAAAAAACCTTCACAGTAAAAAATGCAGAATTATTGAAAAGCAAAAGTGAATTTCCTGGATGAAAAAATAACCCGTTCCTGTTTTTTAAAGAAAAGATCGTAAAATTTGTGTACCAGAGCAGTCACTCTGTGACTCAGTTACAATCCTACCCCTTCCCAAATCTCCAGCTTTACAGTAACCAAAGGATATTTTCATTTACTTGTGTTTTAAAAAATAAATGCAAGGTCCTTCATCACTTTACCCACATGAAGGGCTCCTCCCTTGCTGAATGGCCTGATCTTTCTGAGCTGAAGAAATACATTGCTTTGCTGCTCTCGTCTGACTCTAAAACCAGCTCAAGAAAATAATTTAAAAATATTTTACCAGATTGTGGGTTTTTGCTGAGATGATTTTGGTAGCCTTGGGGTTCCACAAAACCAGGTCTGCGTCAGCGCCCACAGCGACGCGCCCCTTCCTGGGGTAGCAGTTGAAGATCTTGGCAGCATTGGTACTGGTCACCGCCACGAAATCGTTCTCGTCCATCTTCCCGGGGACCTGGGAAACAGACGGGGAGAAGGACCGTCCCCAGAGACACGTCCTGCTCCCAGCCGCGGGCAGCAGCCCCGTCCCTGTGCCCGGACCCTGTGTGAGGATCCACACTGCGACGGGGCTGCAATTACGGGGAAAAGGGAGACGTGGGGGGTGAGCCTTGTCCCTGTCGGCTAAATCATGCAACAGAGGCTTTTATTTTCCCTCGACTGTGAAATTTAAAGTCTCTAAAAACCAGACCTGCACTGGTAGGCTCCAACTCCCTGCACAGGTGCCTCACGCTCACCAAAGACAGTTAAGGAAATTTTGATGAAGAAAGACTGGAAGTGAACCTAAATAGTGCTAATTATCATCTTTACTTATTATCTTAAGATAAATTCTATTTATCTTAGAGATAGAGACTTCAGGGTGGCTTGGTTCCCAAGCCCCTGGAGTCCGCACAGAGGTGTCTGCTCAGTGGGGTGCCGGCTGGAGCCTCCCAGGGATGCGGCTTGGGAGGGCAGCGTGCTCCCGTGCAGGGATGGGGACTAGGTCCCCCTGGCCAGACAGGGTGCTCCCGTGCAGAGGGATGTCACACCCATGTACCACGGCTCTGCCTCGGCAGCAGAGCTCCACTGCCCGGACGGCACGGAGGTGCCGTGGGAACCTGTCCCCAGCGGTGGGGCCTGGGGCCACCAGGCAGCTGGCAGGCACAGCCACGGCCATGGCCACCAAGGGACAGACACCCTGTCCCCACCCACCTCCCCAGCGCTCCTGCAAGCACCAGGGCAGAGGAACGTCGCGTCTTACCCTCAGGAAAATGTGTTTGGGGGATCTTCTCTTGTGCCTGCGAGTGACAGTGGGGTGGATGATCCCCGTACCGAAGCCTTTGAAGACACTCGGAAGGCATTCGAGTGTCACATTTTCTCTCATTAGCAAGCTCCTCTGAAGTAGCAGTCTAGACAATGTCACACCTCCTGGCTCGTTTGCATTAACGAGGACACTGACATCACCTAGCACAAGCACTGCTCACATGCGCTTGCATCCACAGCTCCGCAGGGAATCAGCGTTATCTCAGCACTTACCACACACTTTTCCCAGATTATCGCCATCCGCTCTTCAATGCCGTTGGTTCCCTCGGGGATGAGGGTGAAGTTGTCCTTCCCCACGGCCTTCTGCGCGGTGGTGAAGGTGCAGTGAGCGCTGCCGGCGACCTGCAGGTCCCCGCTATGCAAAGCATGGCAGAGGAGGTCAGAGGAGCCACCTGCGGCACAAACACCCTCCTCGGCACTGCCACCACCTCCCTGGCACTGCCACCACCTCCTCGGCACTGCCACCACCTCCTCGGCACTGCCACCGTCCTTGGCACTGCCACCACCTCCTCAGCACTGCCACCACCTCCTCAGCACTGCCACCACCTTCCTCGGCACTGCCACTGTCCTCGGCACTGCCACCACCTCCCCGGCACTGCCACCATCTCCTCGGCACTGCCACCACCTCCCCGGCACTGCCACCATCTCCTCGGCACTGCCACCACCTCCCCGGCACTACCACCATCTCCTCGGCACTGCCACCACCTCCCCACCAGTGACACGGCTCTTCTCGGCAGGCAAAAGCCACCCACACCCAGAGAACTCCCTGGGGCACTACTGGCCTGGGGGCTCCGTGCTGGGTCTGTTCGGTTCAGAGCGGTTTCACCAACAACGACTGTAAAGGCAGGCGACTTACAAGCCATAAACGCCACCAGAAGTCAAGCTAAAAGGCACTTTTACAGGCGCACAGAGGCATCTCACTCTGCTAATCTATGCAGGAATCAAGCACTGGAATCATCTAAGAGATGTAAACAGCAGCCTCACAAGCACGATTTATATTCTCTCCTAAGCTGGACATTATTTTTACTGTTTAAACCAACATTTTAAGATTTGCACCTCCACTTCTGAAGGAGGAACCAGGCAGCATGAGCCTGATTTTTACAGGAAAAATCTGGTAACTATCACCTGGCTTCATCCAAGCACCATTTAGACCCTTTTTGAAAGAGTCACGCTGCTCAAAACACTGAAGGTTTATTCTTTTGGCATGGAAAAGCCTGCCAATTGATAATTTTTCCTACTCTGATTATAATGTGAAGGGGAAAGGTAAACTGTGTGCAAGCTCTGCTGTGCTGCTGCACCCCCAGTGCCAGGGATGGGGGGAGACGGGGGTGCCCCGGGAAGCAGAGGCTGTTACCCACCGGGGAAAGCTGGGGGGGGCCGCGCCAGGGAGGTCGGGGGCTGCAACCCCCGTCCAGCCCCGCTGTGCAGGCGGTCCTGGGGCTGGAGCCGGCACCCGAATGAATGTGGGCAGGATGCAAACACAAGGGATGTGCTCAGGGATCCCCGCCAGCATGGACTCACCAGGACAGGAGGGAGGTGAGATGATCCGGTGTGGTGGGGTCCGGGCTGATGGGGGGGGACGTGACGAAGGCGGCAGCTTTGGCCCAGTTTTTACTCCAGTAGTGCGAGCCGTCGGCGCCCAGGCTGGCGGTGATGGGCTCGCCGTACACAACCGTGCCTGCGGAGCAATCGGGGGGTGAGGGCGAATGCGCTGCGTGTCCTGCAGCCTCCTCACACCGCACACACTGCGGCTGACAGCATGGCACAGTTTCACTCATCTTCAGTGTTCTCACTATTTCAGCCACTTAAATTCACGTTAATCCCTCAGATTATCTTGTACAACTGGGAAATGCTGGCAAAACAAGTTTTGAATCCCTCCGTTTTCTCCTCAGAGCAAACACACATTCGTATCGACAAACCACCTCGCCTTCCTCTAACTCAACCCAGCGTCTCCGGCAGGCACCCGGCTGGGGGCAGCGGCGGCTGCAGACCCCCCGTCCCCGGGCATGGCCTCCTGCTCCCTGCAGGATCGCTCCCAGCTCTCCCCACTCTAACCCCGGTCTGAAGTTGGAGTTTGCTCCATGCCCATTTTTCATTTAGTTCATGACAAACGATTGCAAGTGAATTATTTCCTTTTTTGTCAGTGGCAGCCACTGAGATCCAGGTGTCAAAGTTTCAAGCACATTTCCTCAAATCTTCCCAGCTCAGAGCAATGAGCCCTGGCACACTCCGCGAAGAAAAGCCAACACTGAGTTTTAGCACCCTTAAAAGTGAGAGAACGTGGGCGATAACGAGTTCTTAAACCTTGCAGCTAGACTGATATTCCTGGACATATTTACATGGGCTCAATTAGCACGCAAACACAAAATGGCGCGTTACCTTTCCTCTTTGCTTGAGCTAACACGTCTGCTGCACCTCTGCTCATCACTTTGGTGACGTACAAGGGGCAGTTGGCCTGTTTGGCGATGGTAATGGCGCGGTACACCGCCTCCGCTTCCACCTGCAGACACAGAACTGGGGCAGAAATGTCCCTGGGCGCCTCGGCCAACGCCGCAGCGGTGGGTCCAAACCCCCCGGCAGCTCTGCGAAGGGCTGGAGACGTTACCTCCTCGGGGTGGCTGAGCACGTGCCCTTCTGGCCCCGTAATCCCGAGTTCCAGCAGCCTCTTCTGCTCCTAGGTGGAGGAAAATGAACGGAAGAGCAGTGAGTGACACAAACAGCCCGTCCAAAGCTATGCAGGGGACAAAACACCTTTTCTGAAGTACCTGAAGGATGATGGAAATTCGTGAATGTGACCAGGCAACACCATTTATACCTGTGACACTCCGTAAGCCGCTGCAGCAGATGCAAGGACATTAACCAACACTACGGACCAGATCTCACAGGCTTTAAAGGCTCCCGCTCTTAGAGGATGGTTGTTTTTCCATCCCCCGTATTCCTGTTGCAGACATCCTCCGAGTTTGTCCCCAGGGCGTGAGGGTCATCAGGCTGGCAGCTTAAAGAAATACTTCTGAAGATACTGAACTGCTTGGGATCACACCATGTTTCACAGGCAGTTGAAGAAAAGGTTTCTCAGATAAAATCCCAGGGAGGTGGGAACTGGGAATTAGCCTTTATCCTGTTTGTCCCCGTAAGTCCATTTGAAGGATTGGGATCCCGCTTTCATTTAAACTCTCCTCCCACACCAGCCTGAACACTTGCGTCACCATAAGCTAACAGGAACTGCGAGTCTAATTCTGCCTTCTGTCATCCGATTGCAGCGCGCACCTAAGGTTTTATTTTCCAAAGGTAAAAAATAATGAACACGAGCAAAGTCTGTAATACCAAGGAAGTTCCTGAGAGCAGTTTTGGGAAATAAATATTGCTGAGTGTGAGGTACGTTGTTTCAAAAGATTATTTTCATATCTCTCTATTTTCTTGAGTACTCCAGACATCTAAACAAGACAGTGTGACCAAGGCCCACTTTCGGCAGCCAGTCAGCATTTAAGCAGCCCCAAAGCGCACCTGCTGGAACCACCCAACAGCCCCTGTGAAGATTTCTGGGACAGAACCCAGAGTGTGAGGAATTGGGAAGATGCTGCCAATTTCGGCAGGAGCCCCCGACCCTCCTGTGTGTTCTCCTGCCTGCAGACACAGTGACCCCAGGGGCTCCCGTCAGCCCTGGCCCCCCAGGGCCTGGGTACTCAGCCTACCCCAGGGAGCGGGTCCCCCCCGGCGTGGGGGCAGGACGCAGGGACAGGGGGTCTGCACCCCCACCCGCTGCAGGGCTCGGTGCCCACCCGCACACACCGACCACGGCTGCCCTGCTGCAAGGCCACCAGCGCGGCTCTTGGTGGAGGTCTCCAAGTCTCCAAGCGAGAGGGGTGATTTCAGTGTGGCCAGCAGGGCTGGGGCAGTGACCGACCCCCTGTACTGGGCACTGGTGAGGCCCCACCTCGAGGGCTGTGTCCAGTTTTGGGCCCCTCACCACAAGACAGACACCGAGGGGCTGGAGCGTGTCCAGAGAAGGGCAATGGAGCTGGTGAGGGGTCTGGAGCACAAGCCTGGTGAGGAGCGGCTGAGGGAGCTGGGGGTGTTCAGCCTGGAGAGAAGGAGGCCGAGGGGAGACCTTCTCGCTCCCTACAGCTCCCTGAAAGGAGGGGGCAGCTGGGGGGGGTCGGGCTCTTCTCCCAAGGAACAGGCCATGGGACAAGGGGAAACGGCCTCAAGTTGTGCCAGGGGAGGTTTAGGATGGATATTAGGAAAAATTTCTTCACGGAAAGGGTTGTCAAGCATTGGAAGAGGCTGCCCAGGGCAGTGGTGGAGTCGCCATCCCTGGAGGGATTTAAAAGCCGGGCAGACGCGGTGCTTAGAGATACGGTTTAGTGGTGGTTTTTGTCAGAGTTACGTTGATGGTTGGACTCGATGATGTGAAAGGTCCCACCTGGGTGATTCTGATTCTATGACTCTACGACGCCCCGTGGACAGCAGGCACCGGGAAGCGCTCGCTGTCCTCTCCCCAGGGCAACCCGTGTCACAGGGGGCTGCTGCTCGTCCCGCAGCTGCACCCACCCCCACTGACTTTGCAGCGCCAGCTGAGGCCAGAAGCACGCTGGCACCGCTCCACCGCCCACCAGCGATCCAGCCCGTCTCCTAAAGGCAGTACTTTGCCTTAAACCAAAGTACTCTGGTCAACCTTTAATTGAAATGCATATAAATACTGTACCTCATCGATGATGTCTCCGTTTTCAGCATGCACTTGGGCAATGGCCCCCAGGTCTCGGATAATGCAGAATATTTCATACATCTGCCAAGAGACAGCGGGTTGCCCAACATCAGACACGTCGCAGCTCACGCCCGGAGCCTGGGTGAGGGCTCCCACTGGACGCTGGCTGCGTTACCTGGGCATCGCTGCACTGGAGCTTGTCTTTGTAAGCCATAAAAACCAGGAAGGAGTTCACACCTTGAGGAAAGAAAATTAAACGTGTGTTTATTGTCCCATTGAGAGCTCGGTACGGGCTGAGCAGCGGGTGTTCGAACCAGGGGGGCTTTGTGCAGGCTGGAGTTAGACTGAAAGCAAAGCAAGCTAAGGGCTGAAACGGGGACTGTCCCCACAAGAACTGAACGCCAAAGCGTGGGAGCCGTGAACAACAATTCACCCCGACCCTCGCATGCACGGGAACCAAAAAAACCAACCCACGGTCCATTTGTGGTTTAGGTACTCCATAACTTGCTGCAAATTCACAGAATCAAATGCATTGCTCCAAGCTGAGTTTTCCCCCCCAGAGGTGGTTTCAATTTATGGTTTATCCCCAACTTCTTTCTGATAACTGTCTGAATTACTGCATTAGTGCCAAGACTAGAAATTACAGCAGAAGATGAAACTCTTTAATATCAGAGCAATATCATTTAGTGCACTGTTATTAACCTGGAGCAACAGACGTGCAGTACTTTGCATCCAGCATTGCACAGCCCTCGTTCACTTCTAAGATAACACGATTGATGAAGCACCGAGTCGAAGCCGGGGAATTGCTACTGTGTGTTATATGGATAGAGGCAGCAACTAATCCCAACCACAATCAAATTACAAACAAACTGTATTTCATGGGAACGTGTGTATGAAAAATACCTGGTATAAGCTTGGAATAGCTACATTACTGCAGCCGCTCTGCATTTTAATAGGAAATTCACTGCAAATTTCTATGTTAATTGACCAATTAAGCCCTTGCTCGCAAGGCTGCAAATTACACTGAAGTCACTTAGATCTACATTAACATATCTGAAAGCAAAATGTAGTTCCAAACATGGAAATAAGTATTAATGAAATGCATGAATTCCTGCTGCATGGCCTGGTTTCCAGCAAGCCACGTCCCGTGAACACTTCAGGGTGTGCAGGAATTATAATGAAATCTCTATGGAAAGCCCAAAGGTTGGTTTCATTCTACAAGCTCCGTCTTGAGCGTTTTTATTTAAACACTTTTCTGTACATCAGGCAGCCTGACTGAGGGTGCCCCATACCACTCCTTTAGTTTCCAAAATCCATTTCCATGACTGGGCCGTACATTGCCCGAAGGCGAGAGGACATGAATGAGATGTTACGGTATGAATCCGGTGTCAATAGCCCTGTCCACACCTTTCTCCTAGAGGGCAAAGGACAGGTTGTTCACACCTCAACAGCGAAGGAGCATGGTCCCCTGTGCATAGTCCTTATCACAGAATCACAGACTGGTTTGGGTGTGAAGGGACCTTACAGGCCACCCAGTGGCACCCCCTGCCCTGGGCAGGGACACCTCCCACCAGCCCAGGTTGCTCCAAGCCCCGTCCAACCTGGCCTTGAACCCTTCCAGGGATGGGGCAGCCACAGCTTCTCTGGGCAACCTGGGCCAGGGGCTCACCCCCCTCACAGCAAACAATTTCTGCCTCACATCTCATCTCAATCTCCCCTCTGTCAGTGTAAAACCCTTCCCCCTCGTCCCATGGCTCCCCTCCCTGCTCCAGAGTCCCTCCCCAGCTTTCCTGGAGCCCCTTGAGGGACTGGCAGGGGCTGGAAGGTCTCCCCGGAGCCTTCTCTTCTCCAGGCTGAACCCCCCCAGCTCTCTCAGCCTGTCCCCACAGCAGAGGGGCTCCAGCCCTCCCAGCAGCTCCGGGGCCTCCTCTGGCCCCGCTCCAGCAGCTCCGTGTCCTTCTGCTGTTGGTGCCCCAGAGCTGGAGGCAGCGCTGCAGGGGGGTCTCCCAGAGCGGAGCAGAGGGGCAGGATCCCCCCCTGGCCCTGCTGCCCACGCTGCTTTTTATCCCTGGGTAAGGGGAGTACGGCAGAGCAGCAATAACTACCAAAGCTTACCCTATGGCGACTTGCTACGTGCCCGTGCTGCAGGAATTATGGAGCGGGTGTTGTTTGTGTGGTTACTGCCAGACACTGCTCCTCCCGTCCTTACCCTTGTCCTTCACCAGGGCTTCCAGCTCCTCCTTCAGGCTCTCGTGCCAGCGGGGGACGTCGACGTGCAGGGAGTAATCGCAGCAGGCCTGGCTGTCAGCGCTGCCGCGCCACTGCTCGTAGGCAGCCAGGAGGCTGGTCCCCGGCTCCGGGCAGACGTGGTCAACTGCGGGAACACCGCGGGGTCAGCAGGGAGAGCGCAGGAGAAACACCCGAGGAGCGCCGCGGCCACCCGTACTCCTGTGCAAGGCTTTACTGCTGTGAACAGGAGACGCTTTAATACCAATTTGTGTTTACAGCATTGAATAAAGACGAAGGATAACAAACTTCCCAGATAAAGTGCAACAAGGCACAAGGGCACAAAGGCACAAGGGCACACAATGGCACAAGGGAACTCGAAGTTACGGCCACTGTTGTGCCTTTTTCCCACACAGCCCACCCAGCACAGCACCCGAGAGTGGCCGGTGGCCACAGCGTGTCCTTGCACAGCTCCCCCCGGCATCGTCCACGGGCAGCCGGTCACCCACCGCCCACCAGCTCCCGCTGCCCCCCTCAGCTTTGCTCCTGCTCCCCCCAGCACGGGCCGAGGGGTCGGTACCCAGCTACGCCTGGACTCGCTGAGGCTGGTCCTTCAGTCACACACTACAGCGGGCCTTGGCACCAGCACAAGAACAAAACAGAAATCAAAATTATTTTACATTAACACAAAAACGGAACCCATGCTCACCAAGAGCTGAAAAACTTGTATAAAAACACAGCTGCAAAGCTACTGAAAATATATTAAAAGGTGTTTGAAGTTTTCTTCTATTTTACTCTCTTACGAGGTGAAGCAGGAGCAACTATATATTTTTAATATATGTGGGTAGCAACGAAAGGAGGTTCTGAAAGGTACATAATGCACTTTAATTAGCTTTGTAATGCTTTGATTTCTGCAGCAAAAAATAACGTTTCTCTGCTGTGAGGGTAAATAATCTCTGCAATGATAAAAGGCCCACGGTATTTTGCTAAACAATGTTCTACTTTAGAAATCTGTTCAGACGCTGCTCCGTCTTACTGATCATTGTGGTTCCTCCTGCCAGGGCAGCTTTTGTGCCTTGGAAGAAGCTGTCGGCAGGGGTCATGCCCATGACGGGCATCTGCAGTCTGGTGTGGACGTCGATCCCCCCCGGCATCACCATCTGCCCGTAGGCATCAATTGTCTTTACGCCACCAGGAACAATCAGGTTTTCTCCAATTTGTCTGAAAATGATATTAAGATCTCCCGTTAATTGGCAACAGCTTTTAAGTGAGGATGCAAAAGCAACTACTTCTTAGTGCTGCTCGCGGGTGCGCGCCCACGGGCACCGCTCGGGCTCCCCCCGGGGGAAGCTGCCCGCAGGGCGCTCGGTCGGGCGCAGGAGCGGAGCTGGGGTCCCACCGCAGCTCCCACCCACCCCTCGGCGCTGGGACGCATCCGGCCATCACCCGAGGGACCCTGCGCGGAAGAGAGGAGCCACTGCGGTCTCTGTGCCGCTCGTGTGCCTTCGCAGCGCTTAACCTGGCTCCTCACCTGTCCCCCGCACAGCCTACAATGGAGCACGGGCTGCCAGCCTGTACGTCCTTCCTGCCACGAACACACACTGATGTAGTTCCTTCTTGACGCTATTCTAAAAAGCTGTCCTTGTTTTTCAAAAACGAAACATATTTCCAGGAGAAAAATGACAGAAAGGAACCTTGTTCAAATTCCATGGCACTGTATCATGCCTGGAAATTACATTACCAAATATAAATTTTTAACTTACTTTATTAAACCGTCTTCCACATAAATGTCTGCATAAAATGACTGATCATCGTTGACAATTTTTCCTCCTTTGATCAGAAGCTGGTCACTCTAATGGGAAAAAAGCCACAGTTTTTTAACCATTACTTTTTTGGATGCTACTTTACTCATTATGAGCTTTCATTAAGCCTAGGACTTAATATTTTGCCCTTCAACCACACAAGTTTAGCTGAATATCCAAACTATCTGACACCAAGGCCTAGCTGTATTTTGCAAAGGGAATCATATAAAATAGTCACTGGGAGGAACGCAGACGTCCCAGGAAGCGCGGTACGAGCCCAGGGCAGACGCAGCCCAGCCCAGCCCCGGGTACCAGACTGTCCCCCCGTTTCAGGGCTCTGGGCCGCGCTGCTCTGAGCGGAGCCGGCTGAAGGGAGCGCGCGGGGGGCACATCACCCCCCGACAGCCCAACAAGAGCCCCTCCAGAGCAGGTCCAGGGGCTGATCAAAGTTCTCAGCAGTTTTAAAAGGTTTGTAAGACGACATCCTGCAGCTCGGCCATGTCCTGCCTCCTCCATCAGCTCCCACTGCTTAGACTTTTACGTGCATCTCATTAACCTGGTAATTTACTGACATTTGTTAGTTTTCACAGGCTTGTCTGAGGCAGGTAATGCCTCAAGGACTTTCCTCACTTCAAAGCAAGACACTGGCACAGTTGTCAGATTTGCAAAATCTTTAACCAGAAAAATTAGAAAGCAGCAGCATCTATGTCAACGTGTTACTGCAGCCTAATTTAAGAGGATTCCTTTCCTCCTCTCTGGTGTTGCCGGAAAGATTACTACCAAGGCTAAAATGGGCACCACAAAGAGCATGGCCCTAGCACAAAAACAAGCGAGGGATGGAAGAGCACGTGGCAGCACAGCCCAGACTTACACCACCTCATGTGTGCTGATGCGAAACAGCCTGGAAAACATTTTGGAGTCTTGTTTTAAAGAGAGCATTGGCATATGAAAACCCCCACAATCATTAAAGAATTGTTTTTTAGAAGTATCAAGGGTTTTAATGCATCTTTATTGTTCTCTTGTCCCATAAAATCAACCGAAAGAAGCCTCTGTTGAAGCCTCTGCCCCATGGGAGAGCGCTATGGCCCCTCCCCTTGTGGGGCCCATCCTCACCCCATCCCCATCCTCATCCTCTCCCCATCCCTATTCTCATCCCCATCCTCATCCTCTCCCCATGCCCACCCCATCCCATCCCCATCCCAGCGGGGCCACACCAGCTCCAGCCCCGCGCGCCCAGAATCCGCTCCCGCAGCGGAGGAACGGGCTCGGCACCCGCCCCGGCAGCGCCCGGAGCCACCGGGATGTTTTGAAGGAAACTCAGCCGTGAGCCAGCAAAACGAGCGGAAAAAAAAGCATCGCAATCCGGAGCTTTTCCCTGCCTGCCGCTGCGAAGCGCTGGCACCGCCAGGGGAAGCCCCTCCCACCCCCGCCCGGCGGGGGGGCGCGGGCTGCCCGGAGCCCGGGGGGCGCGGGGGCGAGCAGAGGCCGGGCAGGGGGGCAGGGAACGCGGCAGGCGGATGCGTCCCCCCGCGCCGAGCCCGTTCCGCGGAAAAAGCGGTCCCAAAACACGTTTTCCGCCCCAGCGCCCAAAGGAAAGTTGGGGAGGCGGCGGGACGGCCCCGCGGCCGCGGTGAGGGTCGCGCCGGCCTTTGTCCCCCGGCCGGCGGGACCCCGGCTGCGCCCCCGCCCGCGCAGACAAAGCGCCGGGGCCGGGCCGCGGCCAACAAAGGGAGCGGCGGGGCCTGGGGCTGACACCCACCCCCCCCCCCCCCCGCTGCCGCAGCCCCCCCCGCCCGGGAGGAAGGCTGCTCCGGCAGCCCCCGGCCGCCAAGTCCCGACCCCCACGAGCGGACAAAGCCCCCGCAGCGCTCCCCGGGTGTCCGGCCCCGCGGGCGGCGGGGACCGACCCGCTCCACCACCGCCGGACCGGCACCGGGCCCGCAGCCCCCGGGGGTGCCGCCCGCCCCCGCGCCGCGCCGGGGAGCCCCTCACCGTGATGCGGGGGACGCTCTTCTTGCCCTGGTGCGACATGTCCCCGCCGCGCTCCGCCCGCCTCTGCCAGCCCGTCTCTGTGCGTGTCCCTGCCGGCACGGCCCCGCCCGCGCGCGCGCCCCCCGCCCGCCCGGGGCCGCGCTCCCGGCGCCGCAGACAAAGCGGGCCCGGGGGGCCGGGAGCGGAGCGGGGCCGGGAGCGGAGCGGGGCCGGGAGCGGAGCGGGGCCGCTCGGGTGGTCCCTGCAGGGCCGGCGGCGGGACGGGGCGCGCACCACCCCCCCGCGCTGCCGCCGCGGACAGGGGCCGGCGGGCGCGGGGGCCGGTGGAAGTTGCGTCCCCCGAAGGAGAAGTGGCCGCTCGCCCTCCCTCGGACCGTTCCCTGCCAGCGGCCGCTCCGCCGGCCTCTGCCCGGCCCCGGCCCCGGCCCCCTTCCCGGACGCGCCCTGGGCTGGGACGGGACGGGGCCCCCGCTCGCCCTCCCGCGGGGGCTCGGCCAGGACGGCCCCGGGCCGCTGGTACCCCCGGGGGGGCTGAGGGCGCCGGGCCGTATCTCCCCCCGCCCGTTGGCTCCGTGCCTGCCCCCGCCGCAGCCGCCCCTTACCTGCGGGCAGCCGTCGGGCAGCTCTCCCGGGGGGGCGGGCGCCGGGGGCGGCGCGGCGGGGCCGGGGCCGGGGTCGCGGCGGGGGCCGGCGGAGGAGGGGGTCCCGCGGCCGGGGGCGCCGAGCGAGGCGAAGTCCAGCGTCTTGTTGTCGAAGGCGTCCTCCACGCTGCAGAACATCCCGCCGCGCTTCTGCCGCGGCCGCGGGCTGCCCGCGCCCAGCCCCGCGAAGCAGGCGGGCATGGCCGCCTCCCGCCCCCCCGCCATGACCCCCCCCCCGCCGCCCCGCTCCGCTCCGCTCCCGCCGCGCCGCCGCCGCCGCCTGGCCCCGCCGAGCCCGGCAAAGCGCGTTAAAAGCCGCGCAGGGACCGGCCGCCCCCGCCCCGCCCGCGGCCGTGACCATCCACCCGTGCACGGCCCCGCGGGAGCTCCGGCCCCCGCCGACCGGGGTGGCATCACCCGGCCCCGCCGGTGGCAGCCACGGCGCCGGTGGCTGCGGGAGGGAGCGGTCCCCGCCGGCGCTGGCCCGGGGCGAAGCCGCTGTCCCGCGCTGTCACGTCGCGGCTGGCGGCCGCTTCCCCCGGCAGGTGCTGGGCGGGCGGGATCCCAGCGCGATCGAGCCATGGGAAAACGAGAAAAGTCCGTATTCAGCTCAGGAGGAGGGGAGCCGCGGGGCTGGGCCTTGGCAAGAATGTTTTCTATTCGCGATTTAGTCAATTTTTCAGGTAGAACTTAAAAAATGGTTAAAGAATTACTGTATTATTAAAAAAAAAAAAATCAGCAAAGTTGCTATAACTAATCAAAGGCTTCCTTTTTGCAACCTGGGAAAAGAACCAAAGCAATTGATCTAATCTGAAGGTTTAAAACAGATCTTTTTATTAAAAGTTTACAATAATTTATGTATTTTACAAATGAATAGAAAGTCTCTTGATATATATCATATGAATCACAATACAAAAATATGTGTAAAATTCTGTAATTGATCAATCCAGCCCTATTTTAGGCCTGTCAATTACTGTTTCAGCACTGAACCAAACATTACATATTTAGGATATGGTTGTTAGGATTATATTAGAGAGCACAAGTCACGGCACGCCGGCCATTGGAAAAAAAGAAAACATTTTCTCTGGTTTACATTTTGCATAAGTTTTTACAATAGTTCCTTTTTATAAAATGTACAATAGATAAGTACAGGGTTTAATACACATATTCACAATACGATTTCCTGAGTCTAAACTAAATCCCGTTCTGTGCTGACGCACGCTGCCCGCCGGGACGCAAAGGGAGGTGGCGTCGCTCCCCCCGAGGGACGCCGGGTGCGCTTTCTCTTCACGGTCAGGAGTGTTGTCCGCAAGCTGTGTAAGGCACTCGGGGATGCACTGAAGGCTACAGGTATTACTAGAGCAGAATTCTGTCAATAACAGCCACAGTCCTCCAACAGCTTGAACCGGGCGGCCGGGCCTGACGTACACAATGTGCGGTGGGTGACACAAGCTGCAGTTCCAGCGGATTTCAGTTTAGACGTGTTGCTCTGGGGATGCGGCCACCGGCCGGTGCCACTGCGGTGCAACAGCCCGCGGCCACGGGACCTGGGCAGGGAGGTCCAGCCACTCCGGTGCTCCTTTGGAGACCCCGCGTGCGTGACCCAACGCACCCGCTGCTCTGACTCTTGGGGGCGAAACGAAACGTAGCCATCGGGGTGTATCAGTAACGCACCAGTGAGACACTCGGGTCATCGGGCCCTGTCTTGTTGTTATTTGAAGGACAGCTGGGGAACTTGTACGCGGTGCGTACAGGGGAGAAGCTGGAGTGGTCGGCAGCCCCTGCGCGAGGAGCGGGCACTCGCCAGCCTCAGCGTGGCACCCCGGGCAGCGACCCCCACCTTCCTGTGCTGATGCACACCTGCACCGGGGGACGGAGGGGCTGCAGGAAAAAGCCTTATGACAGAGCCCCAGATGAGGGTAACGCTCCCCCCCGCCGTCCTCTGGCTTTGCGACCGGGTTTGGAACAGAAGCGCAAGACCCAGAGGTGAGCAGGCAGCAAACAAGATCTGACCCAGCTCATCTCACGGGTGAAGGGTGGCAGCGCCGCCAGAATGGCTCCCTGCCACCATCCAGGACTCATAGCACAAACTCTTCATACAAAACCCCAGCGGGATCAAACACAAAGTGACTGGAAATTGAGCGAAAACCCCTATGTTGAAATTAAGGAGCACATTTACATGAATTTCCTGTCTGTGCATTTGTAAGAAATAAACAGTTTCGAAAACATTCTTTGAGCCATTTTTTTCTTTCCTATGTACATATCTTTTTACATATAAATATTAACATATACATAAGCATAATCCCTTATTTACACATGTACCTGTCCTGTACAGTTAGCTTTTAAATTAAAAAAACATGATTAATGGAAAAACGTAACTGAAATTCCAGACACATCCACACAACGTGCAGAAGCACGGCCTGCGTGAACAGCGACGAAATGGGTCCAGGCCACTTCCAAACGCGCCTGTGGCCACCGTTGCCAGCCCCCGGCAGGCCCTGGGGTTCGGCCCCCGGCTGCTCCTTTGGTCCGGGCGCTTTTCCCACAGAGCCCAGCGGAGCCCACGCTGCAGGCGGGCAGCCCAACAGCTCTCTGCAGCTCTTCCCAGTAAATAAAGTATTTTAAGACATGAAGTATTTAAGTAGAACTGAAAATGGATACTTAGAATTTAACAATGTTTTTAGCATGAAATGCAGAATTAAGAATGTAGCTCATCAATGTAATCCTGATATTGGTATCTGGTAGAATTGGACTTTGTTAAATTACTTCTATAACATAATCATATGCTGATATCAAAATCCATAACCTTTGACTTAAAATGTCACATTTCTTCAGTACAAATATAACACTTTCCTTAACAACTCGTTTTCTTACATTATTGTAGTTTAGCTCCCCTTGCTGTTTACACCGTCCAGTTTAACGCAGACGATTGATGTACAAGTATCTGCAGAGTTTTTAGACTTTCAGTATCAGGGGATTTGTTTGTAGCTTTCTAAACGCAACACAAGGTTTGGAAGCGGTGCAGGTACCTACAGAACAAAATAAATATAAGGGTTAACTACAGCCGGGATTCTCTCTCCAACACGTGGCTTTTAGTCCCAAGCACTACAACGTTTGCATTTCACGGGGCTTGCTAGATTGCCTTAAGTAGCTCTCAAATAAGTCTACAGTTGGAGTAGACTTATCCAATTGCTGGCTTTTCTCTGAAAAAAAAAAAGATAACTTATTAAATGTTAAATGTACTATTGTCTAAATGCTGTACCATACATTATATTATTCATTTTTCTTAAGCACTACTAATAGTTTTCAGGTAACACATAACAGAACATCGTGATGGTAATGATGAATGATGAATTTAAAATTTGCCCTAACTTCACGCAACTTCCGAGGCCGCTGTTCCTGAACGCCGCCTCCCCCAGCGCTCACATCCCTCCCCTTCGGAGCATCCCACTCGTGCAGGTGAATTCCCAGGACGTGGCAGTGCTGGGGATCGGGACCCCAAGAGAGGTGAGTGCATGAGCAGTGATGTGCAGCACCCGGAGACGCTGCCGCTTCTGCACTGCAGTCAGTAAGTAGCAATCCGATGATTTGTTTGATAATTGTTACTTACGAGGAGAGGCACAGATCATCCTCCTATTGGGAACTGAAGGAAAAAAAGGCTAAGACAGATCTAGCTAAATTTCTGAGCTGACAGAGAGCGGGTAAAGGCTGTCTAATGGGGTGGCAGGACATGCCCTCCAAGCAGGAATGATCCCCCCTCCATTTCCGAGGCCGGGATTCAGGCCAGCCCGTATGGATATACAGCCCCGTTTGCTGCCAGGGCAGCGATGCTGAATTCTCCTGCCAGGCACGGGGACGTCAACCAGACCAGGCAGCGGTACAGGCTACTTCAGAGACAGTTGGTCCCTACCGATAGTTTAATGTCAGTATAACGGACAGAGAAAGGAGCTGGGTCACGGACAGGACAAGTTAATGACCCGCGGAGCCAAATTCAACCTCCTCAAGTGAGGAGAGATGGCAGGGAAGGACATGACACCCTCGGGGGAAAGGGTGGCTGTCGTCGAGCTGGGCCACCCCTTCATCTGCTCCATTCTTGGACTGTTCTTCATCGTTTTCTATTTTACACTTGGCCAAGAGACCGACCTCAGGCAGAAGGGGAATTTCTAGGGCAAACGCATGGAGAGCAGAATAGTTCAGCCAATGGCTAGAAGGGACGAGGAACCCCCATTCCCATCCCTTCTCCCCCCAGGCTCAGCAGTACATCAAATCCCCCTCCCTTCTCTTCCCCGGTGCGGGGGGATGAATTAACCCTTCCCGCAGGCCGGGGGGCTCTTCCCTCCCTCCCTCCATAGTGAGCTCTTGAGATGGGGACTCCACCGCTCACACGTGGAAAATAAAACCTCAAGAATTTCAATAAGCAATTCCTAAAAAGACACAGAACTTAGAGAAATCAAGAGCAAACACCACTGAAATGTGAAGATGCCGCTGTAGCACGTGGCAGCCCGTCCCTGCGCAGAGCGGGCAGGCAGCAGCGCGGGGGCAGGGCAAGGTGGTCACAACGAGTTTCTGCGGCAGCAAACAGGGGCGCTGGGCACTCGCCGCAGATCACGTCCGCTGCCACTTCAGATGTCACCTCAGTGCTGTCTGGGGGGCTGCTGTTTGCTTATTCTAAACGGAACAGGGTTATCATTCTCTCACCGTGCAATCTTCCGCCAAAGAGATTTTTTTTTCAGAAAGCTGTAAAAATGGGACAAAAGAAGCATTTACAAAATGGTAACAGATGGAGCTCTAATGTTTGTGCACCTGAGCATTCACTGCTTGTGCAAAACTGCAGCTTCAGTGAAATAGAGCGATCCAGAAATGCAATTCATCAAAGATTATGGGCAAAATTTCTTATGGAAAAGGAATGATTGCCTTTGTTGGCCTGTTGTTATTACACACAGCCTCTTACCGAGGCGGCAGTGGAAGGGAAGCTGTGTGTCTGTTCTTTATTTATAAGTGGCAGTAAGGGGATTTGCTGGCAGTTTGTTTAAACACACCCCCTGAGCTGTAAATCCCATTTCTCACACTCCCGCCGGCCGCACGGCCCTGGCAGGAGGCGCGGAGGCCGCGGCATGCATGTGGCCATCCCCGGTGCCGCCCGGCAGATGGGCCGAGGGCCCCCGCAGCCAGCCCCGGCCCCGCATTAGCAGCACCAGGCACCATATGGCTGCGGGGAGCCCCCAGCGCTAGCGCTGGACCAGCAGGTCTTGCAGGTGCCGGGGAAAACAGGAGAAATGTTCAGGGAATAACAAAAAGGCAACGAAAACACACAGGCAATGATTCAACTTGCCAGGGTAATACTCTACAATGCCTTACTCTGCCTACGCTAAGCAGTTAATCATCAGTTGAAACACGGGTGCAGGTTTAAATAGGCTGGAAATGTGAGAGCATTTGCTTGAGCACGCCAACGATGTGCAGTGGATATCAGCGGGGGCTCTGCTTCACGGTGCGCCCACTGTCACAGCCAGTAACCTTGGTGGCTATCTCGCTGAAAAGGCCAAAGACACAGTGAATCTGGGGATTAAAACCGTCATTTCTAGCCTGGAGGCGTTCTGCCTAGGCCCGAATTGCCAGGAATTAGAAGAATGAACCTGAGTCCGTGGCTTCAGACCTCAGCACCCACCAGCTGAACGCCTTTCGTGAGCCCAGGCTCACACTGGTGCTCATCCCAGCCTGGTGCCATGCAGTGGCATTGTCGGCTGGTCCTTCGGGCACCCTGGGAGGGGCAGGAGATGCTGGAAGTGTTTCCCAAGCAGATCACCCCTCTCTCCTGACGAAGAGAATGTCTCTCTGATGTATTTTGTTCCTGACCATACTGATTTGGAAAATTCTGGGGTTTTCCCCCTTAAAATAGCCAAATATACTAACTGAAGGAAAATTACCCGACGCAACCATTTATGTCGATAAACCTTGGGAACATATGCTACGCAAAAGAACTATTCAAGAGCACAAAAGCATTTCACTTCATAAATATTTATAGGATGGGAATCTGAAACACTGTTCCTGGGGCCCTGGGGCCCCTTGAGGGTTTTCAGCATCTTTGTGGGGCGGGGGAGAGCCTGGAGCCGGCAGGTGTCAGGGCGGGATGGGGATGTCAGGCATCGCCGCCCTAACGCGAGCTGCCTGCGCCCAGCCCTGACCTAGATGGAAGCGCGGAGCCTCTGCCCTTCGCCTCCCATCACCGCAGCTCTGCGAGATTGGGACTAACGAGGCTTACAGCCAGCACGGCTCATTTTTAACCATTTCTGGTCACTTTTCATCACAATTTTATGGCATAGACAGAGCCAGACGTAGGGCAAGGCTGGGTTTCTGGCATCAGCGTCACACTCGTGCAGTGCGAGTGCAGAAGGGCAGGGGCTCCTGCAGCAGCATTAGGCTCACCCAGCTTTCCTTAATGGCAATCCAACACACGTCAGAAACTACTTCTGCTTTCTTGACCCTTTGATGCTTAATAGCAGGGGTTTCAAAAGCTGTTTCCTTCCATTGCAACTGATTTATTTGTAACATTTACGTGCTGAAATCTTTTGGAAACAAACTGGACACACATCTATGAGTGCACAGAAGAACTCTCTAGCATTTTCTCTTCATGATGGATTTTGAAGCAGTGTGTAAGAGAGAATGAGATTTATAATTAAAACTATTTGATGACTCCTATAGCATCCAAGAAGCAGCACATGACAGCCTGGCTTTGGTTCTCATACTTGCACTAGAACAAGTTAAATTTATCTATAATAATCACGAGGTTTTAGTAGAATAATGGCTGATTCTGCACTGAAAACTACTTGTTTTGCCCCACAGAAACCTGCACAGGTAAATCCAGTGTAAGTGTGGATTAGCTAGGTCAATGTAAGGGCATTTGTATGGGGTCAAGAAAATGGTGTTGCAGTGGGTATATCAGGCAGTTGTACAAAAACTCTAGGTCAGATAGACTGAAATAAACTTCTTGGAGACTACAGAGTTGATGTTAGCAGCAAAATTCATAATCAAATTCAATTTTTTAAAATTTTGTAGCATATGGTGCTTATGAGTGAATTTGTAATACATTTACATGTACTTTTCATGTAACTGGTAAATGATGTTAGAATGCTCTTTAAAAAGACAAATCCATTACAAGACAGTCACTATGGTATCGGAGAATACGGTACAATAGCTACAAAATGTATTTACATGTTGTGTTATATCTAAAATATTAGATACTATCACTATTTGTTACATACCTAGAAAACATAAATAGCATCAATTTGATTTCTAACTAAAGAAAAGAATTTAAAATATTTGTCTTCTATATTTGCAATAATGTGGATTTTAAAAACTCTCTCAACAGCTAACCCTTGGAGAGATCTCTAAGCGTAATACCTAAGCAGTGAGTCTGCGGCTGGAATCCCTCGTGCAGCACACGCACCCATCTGCTGCCGCGGCTGGAAGGGCTGAAGACGCCCAAATGAAATGAAGCCTTTACCTGGGAGTGTCTCCCCGGGCAGCTGGAGAGCGGGAATTTCGGATTTGGGGGACTCCAGTGAAAACTGCAGACAAAGAAGCCATTCAGCTCCACTCAGCCTAGCCCAACAGCTATAATGGAATTTTTGTACTTTCTAAATTAATCTGCGGGAAATGGAGCCTTTCGATGGCAGCCATAGGCAATGCCGGGGCTGAGGGTGCCCGCCTCGGCAGCCGGGGGCACCGCCACTGCCCCAGCCCAAGGCTGAGCCCCCCGTGCCCCCCTCCAGATCCACTCATGGGCAGGTATTGCAACGGTCCTTCCGCTGCCTTAGGGGACACACGCTCCCCCGCTAAATTCATGGCCAAATCTTCCTACTGTTTGAGAATCACAACTGTACGACATAGCAGGGAATAAAAAGCTCTGCCTGGGTCACCTGTTCTGTACTATGTGGGCTCTGAAGGGCAGTGGAGATAAATCACTGAAACAGCTCTGAAAGACAAAAGTAATAAAAAACATGACAATCGGCCAAGAACCTGGCTGCTCACAAGCATTCTTATTATAGATCACCAGCTCACAGGTACAAGATCAGCTGTGGCATTAATAGATGACATTTAAAGAGGGAGGGTTTCAGAGCGGTGGGGAAGCCAGTCAAGCTGTAAATGCAGAGTTAACGCAGAAAATGAAGGCTGACAGCCCGGCCAGAACTCGGGCTGCTCCTGGGGGAAAGGCAGCCCAAGGGCAGGAATTCAGGGCGCCACGTCAGCCCCGATCTCAGCTGCTGAGGAATCCCTGCCTCCTCTGGGTTGAAGGCAGCTGCTTAGTCTTACTGAAATGTAGCTCTCTTTCCTAGATGACCTTTTCACAGCAGTTTTTAGGAAACATAGTTACAATTAACACTCTCATAAATCTGCTAAATTATAAATTTACAGCCTTTAGGATTCTACATTCCCTCTCTTGGTACAATTAGCGTAGGTTGAAAAGGTTGCCTTGATTTGATGATGTGTGAATATTTTACAGTCCTATTACCTTTGTGACCATCGCAGCATTGCTAATGCATGCTGGTATCTCCTTGACAGCCGTTCTGACACTCATTTCATCAATTTGTTGTATCCCTGGGGTGCGTTCTTGTTTATAACAAGAAGGAAACTGGCCATTGGGGTAATCTGTCTTTAGAAAAAGCCACTGACAGAACAAAATTTCCTGCATCTGCCTCTGCAGATCTGCGTAAGGCTGTTACAGGTCTTGAGTTTCTCAGACACATTCTCCTTTCCTGGGGGAGGTTTATCTGGGATTTCTAATGGCCCAGAAGTGCAGACACATCCACTGTGTGTGCCAACCCCACTGCATACACATGCTGAACACACGTGCCGCGTGCGGGATGTGCGGGGATGGAGATGCGCTTGCAGGGGCTCTGTGCAGGGACCAGGGGACGTGGCGGGTGTGGGATGCGCAGGACTTGATGTGCGCTCACGGGGACTCTGCGTGGGGACCAGGGGCTGACCTCGCCAGCTGGGCACAACAGGCACGTGAGGGAAGCCCTCCCGTTTGTGCCAGATGGGAGATGCAAGGAGCCATCCTGCTCCTTGGAATCAGCAGAAAAACTCTCATTGATTTTAGTGGAGCACAGTAACACCCACACCCTCTGAACAGGAGAGTTTTATGGAGGAAAGAGAGCACTGTCCCACGTACACACAGCCACCCTTGCCTGACCCTCTCTGGTGCCGTCAGTCTGGAGCCGTCCCATGTCAGATCTGTCCGCCAGCCGGGCTGTCCCCTCTCTGCTGCCAGCCCAGCACCCCCCAAGCCCCAGGACCAGCAGGACTAGCTGGGCAGGCAGACACGCAAGGTTTCTGTGTCTTCACAAAATCAGACTAAGCCCAGAAAACTAGAAGTTTAAGACTTGACAACACAGCATCCTAATAGCTAATAATGCTAAATAGTATGTCAAATATTCATTATTCTCACCTAATTATCTAACCAAATTGTGAGTCTTCCCGATACATCAAAACAAAACCTTCAAAATACATTTTTATGCTTACATATATGCATATTATCTGGAAAGAATACATGATGTCCATGATATCATAGAATATCTCAAGTTGGAAGGGACCCAATAAGGATCATTGAGCCTATGATGATACATATGATACTATCAAACAGTTGTACCACTTTTTCAGGCCTATTACATGAAATCTTTGTGAATAAAAAGCATGAATTCACCAAAAGTTGTGCCTATCAGCACTGTGAACTAGTCATAAAAAATCAAGTTTCATCTAGCTAATTTGGATTTAGGCTCAAGATTTTATTCTCCAGATAACATTTGAGTGTTTTGTTGTGCATCTTGGCTCTCTATCGGAAGTGAAAGGATGAGGTCCCTGGCAGGAACCAAGAAAAGTTTCCTGCTAATTTATGGTACAGTGGGCTCAAAAAAATATTTTTTCCTTCCTTTGCTATTATAACAAGTATAACGATTTCCTCAAAGGTTTTGACTGCTGCAAACCTTGCAAAGTAATGCTATGCGTATATAAATGTATTTGTATATGTATGCAGGGGGTGTGTACACAAACATATTTATTTACAAATATAATGCATTTTTTAAAAACATTTCACTTTATAATAGATTTTTAGCTAATTAATTCTTCAGGCTAATACTGAGTTTGGTACATTATAAAAATCTATGTCCTTATTATTTACAAGAACATGGCAAGAATAAAATTAAGGGTAAGAACACTTCAGAGTTAATGACAACCGAACCTGCTATGCCTGGGAGTGCTTTGGAAAATGAATGATTAAATGAATGATTATCTTTAAAAACAGCTCCGTGGACCAGGCTTTTACAATGCAAATCTCAGTTCTGTATGGAGTTATGCTGAATGTGCATTTCAATTATAATTACTGATCTGTTGGTTTTCCCCAACAGAACCCCTCCGTTGCCGAGAAGGCAGAGATGTGGAAGAAGCAGTCACTGCGGAGCGAGCCTGGTCCGTGAGGCATGGCAAGAAACACTCAGTTTATGTAGAAGTGTCTCAGTGGGGGTTTGTTCCAAACTCTGGGCTCTGTCGGGAGCGTGCCTCCAGTTTTCTTTCCAAGAGAAAAACATGGGATGGATGCTCCCGGCGTCTCGAGGCGGAAGCAGACGCGACACAGAGCTGCTGCTGCTGTGCACAAATTTACAGGGTGTTTACATTCTGAGAAAACTCTTTGCTACTCCTCACAGACATAGGAACACCCCTATTAATGATGCTGTACATCAGGCACCACTACAACAGAACAGGAACGTGGGCCTCTCGATCAGAGAGAGAGTCAGGAATTGTCCCAGGTGAAGAACTGCCCTCGCGTAACCTGCCCCGGAAGCACAAGAGAAGTTACTGCCACAAGGAACCAGACGCTCTGCTTAGGAGGAAAAGCTCAGCAGCTCTGCTTCTACTTGTTTTGCTGTGGGAGTTAGCAAAACAGAAACCAGCAGCCTCCTCATAAGCTGGGTCCTCCCCAAGATCAAAGCGCTTTCCCAGACGCGCCTCAGGCCTGCGCTGTGCTGACGCTGTCCTGAAGCACCAGAGACAACGTGATTCCTGCCTGAGGACCTCCATCTCATCTCGTCTCGTCTCACCCGGGAATTCAGACTGACATTGTCATTTCTATGCATTTCAGTCTCTAACAACCCCTGAAACATTAAAGCAGAAATACCGTGCAATGACACACACTACGCTTTTATATAAATTGACTATTATTAATCTGCCGGAAAACACTTTATTATTACTGAGCCAAATTCTGCTTTTTACTGAGATCAAGAAAGGTAGACAGGATTTACAGCACAGTAAAAATGAGCAGCCTTTGACTCATTTTCTCTATATCTTTCCATGAATGCCATTTGCCCATTTGGAGTCGTCTTAAAGCCTTGGGTTTTCCCTACTCAGTTCACTTTAAACAAAGATGTTTTGGGTCATCCTGCAGAGCAAAGATTGCCAATTAGCATTCTGGTAATGTAGCTCATTAGCCTTATCTCCATACCCCTATGAAGAAAGCCATTTACAACCCCTTTCAAAATCTCTGAATATATATATACACACACACAGAAGGCGGCCGATAAAACATTACAGGAAAATTTAAGCTCCAGTAGCTCATCATCTCCCCTGTGGTTCATTTCTGGAAAAAAGGTGCTGCTGACCTTAAAAAAACCCAATCTCTTCTGCCAGCTAAAGCACACCAATAAAAAAGCAACTTGATTAGGGGATCAATGCATAAAGAAATTTAAAGAAAAGTAAGAGTCTACCAAACAAGCAGGTTCACGTGGAGAGGTGCAGTGGAAGCGACCCCAGCAGGAGCTCTGCAGGCGTTTGCTGCAGCGCACACCCGCACACACTGCCCTCAGGCACGTAAAAACACCAGGTTCTGCAGATTTGAAGTTGGTATTTCTAATTGCTGCCTATAGTAGGCAATCTATTGTTTATTCTTTCTGAGAAATGCTACGACCACTCCTAAAAAGAATTTATCCTGATGTAAGACATAACAAGGGCTAAAGGATGTGAAAACAGCTGGGTTACTGCCTGAGCTGGCTGGCCATGAGGAGCCTAAAGCTGCCTTACTGCTGCTCAACATCACTGGCCGTTTTGGGGGAGAGGCGTCTCCCCGCGCTCCTCCAGCACGGGCAGTTCCACACGCGCCAATCAAACACAGCAACCATCTTCTAGACTGGGGTCCTTCTGGCACTGAAAAAATGTAAATAATCTTCTTTTAGTATTAATGCTTTTGATGTTTTAATTAAGATTAAAATAATTAAGATTGTGATTACAGTACTATATCCTATTACCAAGAGGAGCCCTTACAGTCATGAATCGAACTGGATCACCGCCCGGACATGATCCTTCTCCACCGAGGGAGTATCTCTTTGTAAGGGGGAGCACAGGACCTGGTCTGCTCATTCCAACTTTATCTGGGTCAGTCTTCAGCCCAGGTTAACCTGGTGTAACGCCTCAAATCTCCTTATCAGAAGGAATTCAGTTACAAAAGACATTGTGTGGTCATGATGGGTAACTACTCCTTCTCCCCAAACGCACACGTTTATGGACTCCTTCAAGGACCAGACTCACAGCTCTCCATTTGACATACATGTACACACACACAAAGGCTCTCATATTACCTAAAACTTCTTAGCTATAAAGGGAATAATTGCATCGATACACCGGAAACCACAACCTAACAGCCTGCTCTGTGTTCTTTGACAACTCTTCTGACTCGAACAGCTATGGCCGGCAAGAGCAGGAGGGTTATCGCCCACACTGTACAAACCCCCATCATTTCTGCAACAAAGCGCTGCCCACCCCGACCACGGAGAAATTCCGTCTGTGACCACCTCCCATTCGGCAGAGCTGGCTGCGGGCAACAGCGTTGTGCAGGAAGCTTCTAGACAGCGGAAAAAATAGGGAACAGGGAAAATTATCTTCTGAAACCCAACAGCATCATGTCCTGAGCAACTCCAACCCGAGGGACGGGTTTCCTTCTGATGATATGCAGGGTCTTAGTGGTTTGTACCTGAAGCCAGAAAGCCCTTTGGCCAGATATATGAAATGTGAGTCTAATGCTGGGATTTAACTCCCAAAGTTCATTTAGGATTCAACTGAATATATGCTTAGACACGTGCCACTGAATTCCCAAAGCACATGCATTCAAGTACGAGCTTGTGCATCAAGTACAGATTTCCCTTACGCAAACCTGGGCTTCAGCAAGTGGCATCTCGTTTTTTGGAACCCCCCGAGATGTCTGTAAGTGCTCCGACCTGTCGCAGAAAACCAGAAATGTGCTTTTTTCTAGACATAACCTATGTCAGCAGAAATGCAGAAGCATTCAGGTCCAAGTTTTCAGGAAAATGTGCATTTGCTTTAGCTTAGAGCCCAATGCTCTGTCATTTGCATATTTCAAAAAGGAGACACTAATTACTGCATTTGTCAGTTAGTGGCCTCTCTGCAGCAGAACCTACCTCTGTGTCTGACAGAAGAAAGAGCAGGTTTGTATGATGGAACAGTACTGTACAGTTTCCAAGTAGAACTCTTTAAAAATGCTACTTATTTTTATCAGATGTTATTTCTTTTGAATAAACAATATAAAAAATAATTATAATAAATGTTAATATTTTTATTTAAATAAGATAATTGGGAAAAAACATCAGGAATTTTGGGGTGCTCAAGCCCTTCTATAAATGCAAAACCTAATTTCAAGAAAAATTTCCCTTCGTTTAACTGACAACTTATTTATTTGGAAACTCGGGAGTGCCCCCTACCGCCGGGAGTGCCCAGACTCCGCTATGAGGTAAGCAGGCGCTGCAGGGTAAGCGGGACAACTGCCCAAAGCAGCGGAGCCCGTGCTCCGGCGGCAGCCCGTAACCCCGGCACAGCCCAGTGCCAGCCCCCTTTGCCTGCAGCCCCCTCGGGCGGCCGCTCCCGCCGACGCCCCCCCGGGGCCCCCGGCAACGGCAGCGCTTCGGCAGCGCAATGCAAATTAGGGCCTAATTAATGCATACACAGTGCTCTTATCAAATACGTGAAACTGCAGCTTTCCCTGTGCTTATACACACACATGTATTTATACACATATATGTACTTATACACACACATATGTATTTATACACATATATGTATTTATACACTCACATATATGTACTTATACACACACACATGTATTTATACACATATATGTATTTATACACTCACATATATGTACTTATACACACACACATGTATTTATACACATATATGTATTTATACACTCACATATATGTACTTATACACACATGTATTTATACACATATATGTATTTATACACTCACATATATGTACTTATACACACACATGTATTTATACACACGCACACACGTATATGTATTTATACACACATATATGTACTTATACACACACATATGTATTTATACACACGCACACACGTATATGTATTTATACACTCACATATATGTACTTATACACACACACATGTATTTATACACACGCACACACGTATATGTATTTATACACTCACATATACGTACTTATACACACACATATGTATTTATACACATATATGTATTTATACACTCGCATATATGTACTTATACACACACATATGTATTTATACACACACACACACGTATATGTATTTATACACTCACATATAAGTACTTATACACACACATGTATTTATACACACGCACACACGTATATGTATTTATACACACACATATACGTACTTATACACACACACATGTATTTATACACACGCACACACGTATATGTATTTATACACACACATATATGTACTTATACACATACATATATGTACTTATACCCACACATATGTATTTACACACAGATATGTATTTACACACACATATATGTACTTATACACACACATATGTATTTATACACACACATGTATATGTACTTATACACACACATATGTATTTGTACACACACATATATGTACTTATACACACATCTATGTATTTACACACACACATATGTATTTACACAGACACACACAGAGGACAACGTTATTATCACAACGCTGAGAAGCAAAGCAGCCCCACACTGAGAGAAGCCCGGAAAAAGGCGCTCACTGAGCCTTGACTGCCCTCCTGTGCCAGTGCCACCCAGTGCCACTGTCCTGCGCTGCCCCAGCACCCCGTGATCCCTATTCCATACTTCTCCCTCCCTTTCCCATTTCTCCGGAGCGCGTCCCAGCCCACTTCGGGCTGCACCAGCCCCCGCACTGGGAAAGGCTGTGGAGGACCCCCCCCGGCTCCCTCCCACCAGCTCCCACCCACTGCCTCGGCCCTTGGCCGGTGCCGGGAGAGCGTCCGCACTGGCATTCCCGATGCACATCAGCACTGCTGGAACAAGGACACATAGGTGTGCTAAGGTGTAATAACGGTATTATCCTGGCAGCCTCTAGTAATAAGCACTCATTGAGATATATCAGCTCAGAGGCGATAGATTTGCCAACCCCATGTGTAAGCATTTATTTTTTCTCTAGTGAGCGTCTGAAATGTCCCCACGTAGCGGCACCGTCTGAGAACTGGGGGCTCACCACCTCCTGCCAGCGCTCCCTGGAAGGCCCAGCCACCTCTCACAGACAGACTTGGGTAGGTTTTTCTTCTTGGTTTCAGTTTGCCATCTTTGTAAATCCGTTCTTGTTTTTCAAAAGCCCTCCCATTGTCATATACTCAACCATTGCCTGATTTAAATTATTTCCCTCCTTTGACTGCATTAAAGTTCTTTTTTGGGTTACTAAACGCATGGATCTCATTGATCTTACTGCCCGGGAACAGCAGCCCCTTGGAGACCGGTGTGACACTGGCAGCCACCGAGGGTTTGGACCCCTCTCGGAGCGCCAGCAGGGCTGAGGTGTACAGCTGCAGGGCTGGAAGAAGAGCGGGCATCACCTAACCCCAGCACAGATTACCTCAGCGAGACCATGTAAGACAGAATTTCTCAGACTGCCTGCACGCACCCCTCTGTATGTCGATATCCTGTGTCTGATTGATTATAAAAGCAGCAACCCTACCAGAGCAGCACGTCAATAACCCTGAGAGCTGAGAGGTGTTCAGACTCAGATTGGATGGACATTCTGCTCAGAAAAACTATTTGGGGGGGAGGGAAGAAGAAAACTGATGGGATGAAGTACAGAGAGACGATTCCTGCTTTGAAGCAGCACAAGTCCTGTGAGCAGTACTAGATGAAAGAAGCGTAACGTTAAGAGGTGCTGGGACAGCCCCGACAAACCGAAAAAGGCCTCCAAGCACTGTGGTGAGTGCTCCAGTTCGCCCAATGCTTTGCCTGGCGACTGAGCCATCCTGAGCATTAGCCACAGGAGGGACTGGGAAACTGAAGTTCTATGCCAGGTAGTTATATTTTGCAAATTTGAGTATTTTCCCTCATTTGGGGAGGGAGATAACGGAGCCCAGTGAGCACGAGTCTTTCCGGGCATGCCAAACTCCCTCAGGCTGTGGTAGCAGCGATTCCTCGTCAGCTGTCTGGCTGGGTTCTGGTCCCCCATTGAACGTCCCTCTAGTCTTAAATATTCTTGAAAAAAGACAGCTTCAGCAGTGCGAGGGTGACTGCTGATACTGTCCCCATCATGCTTACCAGCCAAGTAACTCATTACCAGCATAAATTAGAAAAAAATTAAGTGAAATTGTGACTTAAAATACTTTTCTGAATACTATTCGTCTTTTCATTCCAAAATGAAAAATATTTTCATGTATTGCATTTAAAATATACATTTTTAAAGTACCATGACTGCCTGCTGTTCATACAAATTGGACAGTGCATTTCATTACCTACCTAGCACTTTTTGTTAAGTGACCGCTGATCTAAAGCAATAAAGTTACCACTTGTCATTACATCATACTGAAATTCAATACTAAATTACTGAAGTAAAAGAGAGAGATAAATAAATAATGTTTACATAAAGCCTTGGCTAATTTCAAATTTTTCTCTGCATTGTCATTAGAAACATTTTAACTTGTGCACGAGGGACTAACAGCCACGCCAAGGAAGTTACATAGTGCATGTAATTATACAGTAAGTGGGTTTCCCGTTAATCAGGCTCACCTGTCCGGAGCTCTGGTTTCGCTTCCTGCCCCACGCTGCCAAGGGAGGGGCAGTTCCCACCCGCGTCCTGCCCTCGGGGACCCTGGTGACACCGCAGCCATGGAAAGCTGTGGACGGGAGCGTGTTCTTGCCCCTCCTCGCCAGCCCCGGGTTCACGCGCTTGGCTGCAGCTCCCATATGGCGACTCACACTGGTGGGGTTTCTTCGGATTTTCCCTCCTTCACCTGTCTTTCTGGAGGATCCACTTCTCCTTCCCAGCTCCTGCGCCACCTCCCGGGCTCGGGCTCTGCGGTACTTGTGCTCCCTTGTCCCAAGGTTAACATCATCTGTTGCCTTTGGCTGCCTCCCCGAGCCCGGAGCGTGCGGATCAAGGATAACGCGTTTTCCATTCACTCTTTTCTGGGCTGAACTTTTTGTTGGGACAGTGTTAAGTCTTTTCTCATCATTTAGGGACAGCAAATTATAAATTATTGTGCCATTTTTCTCATCGTGCTGTGGGCCACGGTCTACTGAAAACTTTCCCCAAAATTAAAACTTGATTTCCTGGAGGGTTCAAACATACCTTCAGGTTTTTCCCTAAAGCTGGGCTTGCAGGATGTTCGACCAACCATTGGCCATACCCTGTGCTATGAAGAAATACCTTGGAACAAAACACTTTGTTTTCATTCACGTTTATCTTTTTGTGACTTACTCCTCTGGAACTCTTCCTAAAATCTTCTTCCAAGACAGATTTTTAAATAACTATGAATAACAAATATAAATGCGTGACATATAAAACAGGACACGGGCACTTCTACAGAGAAGCAATGTACTACCTGCTTAGCAGGGAACCAAAATATATTCAGTTTATCTGAATTAGTATACTGCTCCGTCAGTAAAGCTGAGAGCTATTTCAAGCAGCAGAGCCAGGACTTCCACTGAAAGTTAGTTCAAGCAGCAGAGCCAGGACTCCGGGAAGGAGCCTGTGGCTGGAGGGGAGGGAGGGGGTTTTTGGCTTTCTTCTGTGTCAGCTTGGTTCTAGCTTTTCAAAATGCTCGGTCAGAGGGGCCAGTGGTGCAGGCGCCACCTGTGCAGAGATTTCCACATACCCTAGTTCAGCTTCAGTCTGAAAGGAGGAGAAAGATTGCACCTTCCATCGCCGGTGGCAAAATACGAGAGATATCTGGAGTTTTTGAAATGGCAATGTCTCTTTTTGTGTCTCGGTAATCAGTGCTGTCTTCCTGTTAGTGACAGAAGAAGCAATTCTAGCTCCCTCGGTTGGCTGAAATAAGCAAGAGATATAAAAACATGGATCAAAAAAAAGTCTATCATCTGGGCAAAAATAACATGCCTGAAATTTCTGCAAGGTTTATATTTATACCTATCTGCTTGAATTGTACAACTGATAAAAAAGGATTTGTGCTGTATTCTATTGCCTTTGGTGACTAATGGGGAATGCTCCCCTCAGTGCCATCCATGACGTGGTAATTTCTACCACCTCCGGAAGCACAAACAGACCAGCATTTTATCTCCTATTTACACGGGAATAAAGGTGGGGCTGGGCAATATCTAGGGCCCTAAGGCATGATGCTGGGAGAACCACATTTATAAACGTCATGTCTCCACCCAAACCATTCTGGGTTTTTAGCCTGAAGCCAGGACAAGCTAATGCAAGGGGTCTGATCCAGCTGTGAGCGTGTCAGCCAGCCCGGCTGGGCAGGGAGAAGGAGTGGGGATTTCCATGTTCGGGCTACCTGAGGCACCCAGGAGACCCCCCCAATACTGCTGAGGCCTGAGCAGCAAAGGGAAGGCTCTGATGCTTTGCAAAACAGAGAGGGGAAACCAGAGGTGATCCGAGGGCTTACCTTTTGTGTGTGGCCTGCAGGACTATGACCAAAGAATGAAAGCTAAAGAGAAAAATAAAAACAAAAATAAAAACTGAAAAGGGGAGGGAGGAGAGGAAAAAATGGAAGAGAAGAAAGAGAATAAGATTTTACAGTGTGTTTAGCTGAGAAATAAGCCGTGGTTACAGAGTGCAACAAAACTCTGAGTTGAGAAGAAATATAAAGTGTGAAGTAAGGTCTGGGGCTGGGGGCTCGGCTCAGCTCAGCCGGAGCCCAGCAACCCTCGGCCTGACGAGAGCCGTCTCCTGCCCCAGTGGAGCCCAGCCCAGTCGCAGCCAAGGGCGCAGGAGAAACGGGGAGCACAATAATTAGCTGAATTCTTCTGATACCTCAAAAGAACCCCGAACCCCTCACCGCTAAGGTTTGTGCTTAGTTTCAGGTAAAAGTCCATCCCAGTCCCTGTTGTACCTGAGCAAGTTCTCCCATGGCAATTTCACCAGAAATAGATTATTTCAGATGAGGGTAATTTTAGGGTAAAATTCAACAGGTATGGCTTGCCTGGAGAAAGCTCGATGACATTAACCATGGTGACAGTGACTGCTGTGGCTGCAGGAGAGGAGAGGAGAGGAAAGGGAGCCTCCCCTCTACCCCCAGAGAAGGCAGGTCAGAGCAGATGCTGGAGATGGGAAGGAGAAAAGATCCTCGGCTCCTTCCCTGAGCACGTGCGAGACCTCATCCCTCTGACGCCCAGCACCTCTCCATCCCCTTCCCAGGGCAGATGGACCCCGCCATCCTTGCCAAGTCTGTGTTTTGGACTTTACTGAAGGATAACAGAAGGAAAGGTTCGATTTCAGTTGGTAACATTTCCTTCTCAGAGGGACAATGCAAATGCAAAATGGTTTCCTGGAGCGCTCTCACATTAGCTCACTGCACTAACAAACACAAACTTTTCATAAGATTGTTTTCTTAGCCGAGGTGAAATGAATATATGGTCATGTGCACATACAGTAACTGTTTCATCTGCATTACCTTACCTTTTCCTCTAACTCTTTTATTTGTCTTTTTTGGCCTTCAATTCTTTCTTCTAGCTCTTTAATTCTCTGTCAGATTTCAAATAAAAAAATATTTATTAACCAACCAAATACAGATGTACCCAGAAGATGCATTATTTTTGGAGATATAAATTGTATGTGCTGTGCTTCTAAAAAAAATAAATTGGGTTTTAAGCTGTAGATGAGTCCTCTGTGACTGTCACCACGTGTGACAAATTCATGAAAGCCAAAATGCCCCGTCTGTAGGGATTATCCAAGGCAAATCAAACTCTGGCCCCAGGACCAGCCATTCCTGGTACAGCTCTGGGAGAAGAGGCTGGTGCTCACAAGTTCATTACGTTCCCATCTGAGGGACCGTCCCACCCCATTCCCGCCATTCCCGTGCACCGGCACCTACCTGCTGTGCGTGTTGGATGAGCTCCATCCTTTCTCGCAGGATTTGGGCGTCCCTCTCCCGGAGCTCGCTCATCACCTGCCGCTTCCACTGCTCTACGGCGCTCTTCAGTTTCTCTTTCTCCTCTTCTGAAAGAAGTTCGGAAATTTTGGCTCCAGCTTCTTGCTGCAGGGCATCATAGAGCATGGCTTCTAATTCCAGAATTTGCTAATCAAAAACAATATAAGGCTGTCAGCTTGACCTCGTCTCTGGTCGGATGAGGATTCTGTGAGGAACTGAAAATCCTACCCCGGTAAGGCAAGGGGAGCGGGGGAGGGGTTGTGTGTGTGCTGAGCCTCCTGCACAGGACGGTGCCGAAAACTCAGCCCAGGGGGGAAATGCTTCAAGCTGCTTTTAGCCTGTGGGGCTCTGAGCAGCACTGGGACTGGGACGGCCCTGGGCCCAGCCTAGGCTGCCTCTCAAAAAATACATGGGTGTCAGTGTCTCCTGTCTGCATATGGGGAGGTGGCTGTGGGGAGAAAAGGCAAAAAGTAAAAAAAGGAAAGGGAAAAAAGGGAAAAGAGGTTCATATAAGTCTCATTTTGTGAGTTACAGATATTTTTTAAATGCAATGTTCAGTCTCTTGGTACTACTTTCCCAGCTATTTTGTTCGCAGCAGCAGAGGATACGACAGCACCAGCTCATGCTCCTGCAGAAAGGAATGACTCCCTGTTGTGTGCTTGCAGCATTTTGTGCCAGGCAGCTTAAAATGCCTCGTGTGAAGGTGTTTCCAGCACTTCCCCTGGCAGAGCTGTCAGCTCCAAGGGGCTTTACGCTTGAGAAAAATCTATCTGGTAGCTGGGCTCTGTTCCTGCAGTCTCAGGCTCCAGAGCCTCTGCTTCACTGCATCAGAAAACAGCTCTTGCACGCAGAAAACATCTCTTGCACAAAGACGGGTGTACGCTCCAGATTACTGAGATGTAGAAGTGTGTAGGGAAAGGACTGGCAATGTTTCCCCAGGGTCACTGAACCTGGTGCCCTTCTAGGGCAGGTGACCTTGCCAGACAATGTCTTCTGCTTCAAAGTCCAAGGTGAACGTTATTCCTTCATGCAAGCCAAAAACCAAGACAAAATCTTTTTCTGCAAGTTTGATATAGAGCAAGAGACAAAGCAGGAGATGATGGCACCTTTGCACACCCTCTCCAAAGCTGGTGGCGTCTTGCAGAGCTCTCCGTGCTTCAGGAGACCACGACTGCTGCAATAGGGCAGCTTGAACCTCTGGACGGGCTGTTTGAAGGTGCCATAGATGCTTGTTGTGATAATTCAGCTCAATTCAAAATCAACAAGTTTTTCCACCTGAGGCTGCTGGTGGTGTTTTCTTACTATGCCTTAGCAGAGTCAGGACAGAAGAATACAAGCATTTACAAGAATAACAACATTGTGCAGGAGTTATGGATACTGATGATAACGGAAAGAGAGCAACCATGGTATCTCTGGGGGGGAGACCAGATCAGATCTCAGAAGAAGATTGTGCTTTCACTTTTAAAAATAACGCCAACATCCTTGCTAACCATAACTGTTTCAACAAAATGCTGTTCTTTGAAACACGGATTTCTGTTGGGTCCCAAACCTTGATTGTACAGCCATTGTCCCTCTCCGATTATACTGACTTGTGAAGAAAGAAGAGCGTGGAGAAATCCACGGTCTCTGGAGCAGCAGCAGTGTCAGGAGTCTCTGCGTGAGCCAAGTGATTCTCGGAGCAAAATCCCCCGCCAGCAACCAAAGGGAGTGAAAACCGTGCAAAAAGCTTAGTGGTTACAGCTGGTAATCTCGTTGGCTGCAGTTAGCGGGGGAAGATTAGCAGCTCCTCGTCTCAAGGGGCACAAAGGAAACATGGGAGTGAAACAAATTATAGAACTCAAAAGAGCCTTTGCCACTCGAATTTTGGGGCAGAACAAAGCTTCCTCACTGCTTTCAGGCTGCATTTGTGCCCGGGAGTAAAGCCCATCGCTTTGCTGGGGGACACTTGTGCGATGCATTCAAAGAATACAGGAAAAAGCAAGTAACCCTCAGCTACTTCAACATATTCATTATGCTCCTTCCTTCTCCACAAGCGGCAGTGCCAAGGAGCAGGTAGTTGTTTTTGGAGCCTTTGGTAAATTTGGGATCCTGGAACTGGAGATCCATCTCATGGACGGAGAGTGAGCGGCCGGCCGTGAGCCGGAGAGGTGCTGAGTAACCGACAGCCACGGCTCCGTGTCTGAGCTCTCCTGCACTGTCCATGACGTTACCAGGAGTTTCAAGTGATCCCATATGATTTTTAGCACTCTGCTGCTGGTGCAAGTTTCTGCATACTCAGATGTATGGATCTGCTTCAGAACTCACCCGAGACCCAAAGGATCACCTCTCTCAGGGCTTATCTTTGAAGATGAATCCTACAGGCTCAGCCTTCGGCTGCACCAAACTGCTTCTCGGAACAGCTCAAGGCTGCAGGAGATAATCTGGTTTTAGGGCTGAGACCATAGGTAAAGGGGGAGCTTGTGTCATTTCCAGGGTTTCCACTGTGCATAGTCATTGGTTCCAGATATAGCTCAGCATTTGGCAAAATCAGTCTTAAAAATCATCCTTACAGGACAGGAAGTGTACTGAGTAAAAGCTCTCCCAAATGCTTGGAGATACAAATAGATAACAGGTGTCCAGAAAAAGAGGCATAAATACTCATTGCTGTGTAACTGCTCAAAATTGGAATGGAACTGAAAGATTGAGATAAATCGATATGAAAATTTATGCATTTATGTCTTTCATGAGTATATATTGATTTTTTCTCTAACTGAGCTGTAATCTAAGATCTAAGGAAATGTCTAGGCTAGAATCTCTATTTTGTAAGGAAAAGAGAAGTTGCTGAAAACATAATTTTCTTATCATTCATTTATTGAAACCTCTGCTAAATTAAAAGTTGTGTTTAGTAAGTTAACGTTCAGGTCCTACTCCTGCAGGGACCACCCAAAACCAAGAAACTCTGTCTGCAAGGAACTCACTGCAGGGTACAGAGGATATAAAATTCAGCCTATTCACTGCTCGGGTGACTCCACGAGCAGTCCTGTCCAAAGCACAGAGGTTTTCTAGAGCACAGACTGCACATAATACACAAAGTAAGTTCACCAAGATGTCGTAATTCAGCCAAGACTGATTTTCCTCACCTTGTGAGCTTGGTCCAAGGACTGTTTCCTGAAGTCGAGCTCATCATCCAGGTAGCCCTTCTGCTTGCTGAACAGCTCCTGGGGACAGAAGGAAGAGGCTGTCAGTGCAACCGCCTGGCGCGACTGCTCTCCTGCCGCCTCTCCCGCCGGCTCCTTCCCATCGTCTCCCGGTACCTTTTCGTTCTCAAGATCCAGCATCTTCTGCTGCAGCGCAGACTCCGTCACCTCTATCTGCTGTAGCCACTGTGCACAGAAACAGAGATGGGGTGCGTAAGCTGAAAGAGCAGCAGCACACCCGCGCACGCAGCTTTCACTGCGACTCTAGGGTCTGGCAGCACTCCCTGCAAGTACTTATTTAAAATCACTAAATAAAAGAGGAAAATTTAACTTTATTATTGCATCTTTTCTTTTATACATATTGGTAATGGCAAAAAGCATTATTTCAAAGCCTAGACATTTACCTTCTAACATAATTTTGCTAATTAACATTTTAAAACAAGCTATGTCTGTCTGTATTGCCTGAAGGCTACCTTTATTTTGACAAAAACTAGTGTAAGTATAATTCCACATAAAGAATTGGGGCATTTTGATAGTGATGAAACTATCGTTTCCATCACCAGTGTCTTCGAGTGCGCTATTCTGAGAGGTCAGATGCTTTCATGACAGGCGTTTACTGAGGCAGTTATTACCTTTTCAGCCAGCGTGAGAACTGTCCTTGCTTGTATGACAACTACTTGCTCTTCATTGCTCAGATTCTGCACCAAAAGCAGAATATAATTACAACAAATCCCAGTGTCTTGTTATTAATCCACTACTTGGGCTACTGCTGTGTTAAATAAATATGAAATTAAAATATGTTCAAGGAACAATAAACTAAGGCAAAAAATATTAGTATTGCAATGCAACATTGTTGTAAAAATGACTGTAACTATTTGTGCTGAATTGTTATCATACGTATAGTTAATTCCTCTAAGATCCCCACATTTACCAAAAAACAGGTGTTGACACTGGATCTATTTTTCCCCCAACAGGGAGTAAGCACACAGTTACACAAGACAAAATCAAGCTCAGCACACTGTGCCGCTAAGAAAAGAGCTGCAATCTGAAGTCCTCTGTGTTCTCTCACATGTACAGTAGGTTAATACACAATCCTTATTCCACACAGCCAAAAGTTATGATTTTGGAAAACACTTGTTAAGATGGTAGTTTTTCAATTCATGTTTGGGGGGGTTTTGTTGCTTTTTTTTTTTTAAAAATGAAAATACTGAAACTACGTTTTGCATTTCATCCCAAACCTGGGTCTCCCTCTGTCCCCCCTATAGTAGCAGAAGTGACCCCTTCTAGGTTGGGACCCGTATTTGCTCAGATCCAGAGAGCCGAGTCCGACCCACTGCTGCCAGGCACAGGAGGATGCGCCAGTCTCCGTGTCTTATTATTCCCACAGGGTAATTAGGAAGTTGATAAGAAGGGTGACTGGGGTGAACTTCAATTTAATGCAGAAGGCTGGGGACAGTGACAGTGCTATCATCTGGCACAGGGTTGGACTAGATGAGCCCCAGAGGTCCCTTCCAACCCCTATCATTCTGTGATTCTGTGGATGGGAAGAGCCCTTTCCTGAGGACCCCGGAAAAGTGTCTCTTCCACAAATGGCAGCAATTTTTTTAAAAACAAGTTATGTTACATTAAAAATGAAACCATCCACGCAGAGTAGGAGTGGTGTTCTCTCCCGTGAGCTATCCCCTGTCTGTGGGAAGGGGAGGGCATCGGTGTTCCTCAGCCCCCCTTCTCCGTGCCTGTCCCCAGGGGATGTGCTGCACCCCTCGGACCCTCGCTTCTGCTCTGCTCCTAGAGGTGCTCTCGCAGGGGCTTGCCTTACTGAAAGCAGTACTTAACTCATGACAGTTCAGCAGGAAGCACCCAGAAGCTGCTGAGGGGCTCTGCAGAAATGCAAGTGAGAAAACGTGCAGAAAAGGCTGGAATCACTTGCAGACAGGTGGGACACGGGTCCACTTTCCCACCCTCCCTAACAGCCAGACAGGACAACCTGCACCCACGGGGCAGAGTCTGCCATCAGTGGCTGAGGCTGTGGTGTTAAACACGTGAAAACAAGAGAAAAACAAGTGATAATAACATCTACCGTTATCTTAAAGCTATCTGAGGTAAGAACTGTGAACTCCCCCTTGTGTTGTATCTGGAATTAACTGGTTGTATGTAGGAAGAAAAAAAAAAACTGAGGAGGAAATAACATTATAGACTAGAGACCATTAATATAGTAAAGAAGCCAAGAGGAAAAGAAAGGGCACAGAAAACACGAGAAAAGCTGTCATTTTTTTGGTCCCTCTTTGTCTCCAAATTGCCTGTTTGGGACACACAGGACTAACCTGACATTAATAATGCCATTGAAGACAGTATTAGCACAGGTATGAAAAGATGAATAGGTATTACCTTTCTACACATTACTAGGGTCAGTCTTAGCTCATTTGTGAGTAAGCTTTTATGTATATTTTTGTTATTCTTTGCACACAGAAGATTTTAGGATTCTTCATATTTCTGCCAGTGTGAATATCATTAACTGCAGCGGGGAAGGTTATTAATTGCTTCAATGTATTTCAGCTCCTCCACTAGCTCCTGGCCTGATTTTGTGGGGCAGAGTGTGCAGATACCAGAGGGGGGACGTGGAGATTGGACGACCCAAGTGGTCTAACCAGAGAGGTGGACACGAGGTACTTCCAGGCTGCCCGTGCCCCTGGGGCTGGCGTTTTTGCTGGTGTCCCAACTGCAGAGAGGAGGGGGAGAGCTGGGGCAGCCCAGGTGAGGAGCTGTCACAACGGCAGAGCGATGGCTGCAGCCGGGTTGTCGCAGGGAGCAGCCCCACAGCATCCAAGGGCTCTGTGAGACCCTCTGCTCTCCTCTGCCCCTCCAGACACGGGGGCTCGGGGGCTCTGCTGAAAGGAAAATACACACAGAAGGGCATATATATCTTCTATCTGTGTAACCATAGGTGGAATGAATCATTTCCATTTGCTAAAGGAGAAACGCTTTCAGATTTCTTATCATTTGTTTCCTCTTTTCATGCTGCTGTTGTACCTTTGTTTAATATCCTGGTTACCATCAAAGGTTTATGGGTTATTAGACAAAATTAAAATACACAGCTGCTAAAATGCAAAAGCAAAGCAAATGCAGAATGAGCAAATAAGCAAACCTTGTGTGAACAGCAACCAGAAAAAAAAAAAAAAGCAAACCACACCAAAGTTTCAAAATGTTTCCAAATCATTGAAAATTGAAAAGCAATCTTGTGACACCAAGATCCAACATAGCACTGGTCAGAAGGCTAATAACAAAATCTTAAAAAGCCAGAAAACGCTTAGCTGGTAGCCCAGTACGTTGAGCAGAGGGAGGAGAGGTTGTGCAGTAGCAAACCAAGGCGGCTTTGCTAACTTAACATGAGGACAGGTATTTACCAAAGCATGCACAATTTATTAAAGGAACATACACTTACGGCGTTATCCCCTAAAATGTCCAATTTTTTCATCAGCTCTGCTACTACTATGTCCTAACAAGAGAGAAATGGAAAACCAGGAGTCAGAACAGAGTGTCTGATTTCATTTAGGGAAGGGAAAGTATGAAACGAGAATCCCTTACTGTTACACCTTCTGCCTCGCAGTAGACCTGGAGAGGGCTTTTCCCCTCTGTAAAAGGACCATGATGGAAATTGATGGCAGGCGATCGTCTTTCTCTCTCCTGAAATGACAATAATTGCTTGGTTACCCACTACAGTGTGTCACACATGGCAGCTTCACCAAGAACACGATAAATAGTTTGGAAAAGGCTCCCTTTGACTGAGCACGTTGCAAAGCAACGCTGTCGCAGAGTGCTGTTATCCTGGGCACAGAGAGCACCAAAACCCTTCCTCCTGCACCCTGCAGCTGCTGGCACAACCGCCGGCAGCAGAGACGTTTCCCTGGCCAGACCATGTGCTTTTGTGAGAGCACTGAGGGCTGACGCCTCCACCTCACCGCAGAGCAGGGCAGCCACAGTAACAGCGCTATTTCCCACGTGCTGCTTCATCGGGCGCTGAGCAGGACCACTTACCTATTCGTTTGACTGCGCAATATATTTGAACAAAACCATACACTTACACCTAGTGTAATATAAATAGCATTTAAATTTTTCCTGTAAGTGGCTGCTTTGTTAATCTCTTTTTGGAGAATTTGGAACACAGCTTCCAAGAGCTGATAGATTCTGTTTATTCATGTAATGATACAGAGAACAGAAGGCTCAGTGGAAAAACAGTGGTCTAGGCCATGCGATTCCTTCTCTGCAGGTTAAGCATGAGGTGAAACACAGCAATGATTTCTGGCAATGAAAAAAAAGTTCCTTTTTCTTTCCATGTATGATCTGTTCTGGTTTTATCTCTGCATTTTCAGAATGGATGGAGTATAGTAAAATGTGTATCTACATCATGAGCCAATCTTCTGCATCTTGAAATGACTTAAGTAGTAAGATTGCCAGAAGAACTTCTCAAGAATACCCGTATTGATCCCTGGGTGTTTGTTTGGGGTTTTTTTCCTCTTTTACCAAGCCCTTTAGTCTCGTTCAGTGCAATGCAGCTCTTTAGAGCAAACATGGGTGAGTTTCCACAGCCATGGTGCTGCGGTCTCGGCTCGTGCAGCCCAGGGCAGGTGGGCAGGACCGCGGCTGCAACACGTGCTCACTTCAAGCTCCAGGATCCTGAACTCCAGGAGCTCATTTTGATCCTTAACGTCCTGGACATCGTGTTTCAAGCGAGCTTCCTCGGCTTCCATTTGTTTTATCTGCAAAATAAAGCAATAGGTGTTAGCACGGTTTGCAGAGCGTCACTGGAGATCCGCCGTGCTCTGACACCGCTGGGGAAACGCCAGGGCGAGGGCGAGCGCTGAGTGGGAGTGGGGACGGCAGCACCAGCACTGGGGAACACGGGGCTTTTCCCCACAACCACGGCCTCGCACCGGGACATTTTTTGGGGCAACAGGGAATGTCAAAAAACCACTTTCTCTGGCAGGTTTATAAGGATATTGTTATTACACATGAATTATTTCCAGTAGAATAGAATAGAAACAGAAACATTGAACACCTTTTCTACCAGTTCTTGATTTCTTCTATACAATGCTTGCTTCTCCTCAATCCACTTCATGTCCTTGAAAAAGAAATGACCAATATTGTAGGTGAAGCTGTCAATGTTTAGCACATAGTAGCAAGTATTTCATTAAATCACACATCTAGAGAAAAGGGACAGAATAATACTGCATATGAAACTGTAATCCCATTATTTCCTATGATACAAAAGCTCACCCTTTTTGTCTTATTTTAACATTCTGTAGTATAAAATGGAACAGAAACACCCCAATGACTAAAACCAGCTTTCAGATAAAAGGTTGGTTTGTATAAAAGGGATATTTCTAGCTCGGCAGTTACTACTAAATTTCAATTATACTGAATACATATTTCTGAACACTTGGCAAAATAAACCTTATTTTGCAACTAATTTTTTCATTTGATTGATATAAAAAGCCACAAAACCGAGAACATTATTTATCAGTAAGGTTAAGAATAATAAGAGGTTAAGCTGGAAAGGTAAGGATCAAATGATTTAGTATTATTTTAAAGTTGCTCTCAAAAAACTTTTTATGTTTCTGGCTGTTTTTTTGGTTGTGGTTTTGTGGGTTTTTTTGGCTTGAAAAGTAAGACCCCGGCTAGAAACAGCCTGGGGACATTTCTTGTGTTTCCAGCTGGGGGTTGGATACTCGCAGGCTGCAATATTTCATTCTCAAGGCTACCCCAAGGCTAGAGGTGTGCCTCTTTCTTTACCACCTCGGGATGCCAGTGTGCGAGGTGGTTTTAAACACGTCCAATTTAAGGTGCCTTTTCCTCTTAATGTTTCCCTGTGTTATGCTACTTCCTGCACATCTCTGAACCGTGTAACCTCAGTGCCAGGACCGAATAGTTCACCCGAGCCACGAGGAGGAGGGTGTTGGGTGGTGGAGCAGAGGTGGCTTGAGTTCCCATCCCACCGCCGGGACGCTGCCTGGTCTGGGTGGTGTGCAGGTGGGCGCAGGATCCTCCTGCATCTGAGGAAGTGCCCTGCTGTGCTGCGAGCGTTCCAAGCCACCCGACTCTGCAGGCAGGGGAGCAGAAATCCCGACACCATAATGCCTCTTCTGTTTGGGGAACATTACAAGGGAGATCTGTCTAACACTAGCTAGGCAAGGACACCGAATCCAGGCACTCCTTTACCTGCTGACTTTGGCTTTCCCTTACTGTAACATCTGCGCAGCACAGAGCCTCTCACGCAGGCATCGTCCGCTGTTCTCTCCATTGTGCCGGAGTGAGTGAGGCATTAAGGCTGAGCTCAGCAATGATATACGGGGCTTTCATGGGTGTTGGTTTCAGGAGCAGCATCTAAGCACCGATGGGGACTCAGGGCTTTGGGGACTGGTATCTGAGATACTAACACATGTCAATGTGGAGAGTGGGGGTTTCAAGAGCCCTTGTATGCCTGACTCTCCTTGAAACCAACCAGACCACATGTATTAAAAGTACTTTGTTTTCAATTAATTAACATGTTTACTGAAATAGTACTTGGCAGGTGACATTAACGTCTCCTAAATCAGGAGTGAGGCGGTGATGGAGGTTGTGCAGGGTAGGTCACTGCAGCACACACTGACAGGGACAATAATTGCTTCCCTGGTATGTCTGCTTTGTACGGAATGAAACGGCTATTGAAAAGTCACATCAGGATTATTCTATCCATAGATAAACACTCACCAGCATCTGCAGTATTGTATGGTAACACGATCAGGCACTTCTCCAGAGCCCCCTCCCACCCTCAGCACGAAGGCTGGAGAAAGGGCCGGTGTTTGGCCGCGTGCATTACCTGCCCCTGCTCAGCAAGAGCCTTCTCCAGGTCTTCTATCTGTGCCTGGGATCGGTGGATTTCTGCTTGGAGCTGCTCACGTGTCTGTAGGATACAAGTGAAAAAGAAAAAAATAATAAATCAAACTTTCTCTAAAAGATAAAAGCTAACACAGGTATAAAAATACTTAAAACATCAAATACTTTTAAAAAATAATTTTTAAAGTTCTTTGGCAGAATAAATTTGCAGCTAAGCACATAACATTAGTCATTAATCATAAAAAGAAATCTGTAAGATAGGATAATAATGTTGAGGCTAAGTCAAGATTAACATAAAGAGCCTCCCATTAGGTAGACAGTAGGACAGCAAAGCATAAATGCCTTCTACAGCTGGTTCTGACAGTCTGCAGCGAGCAGCCTTCCCTGCTCTAGAGAAAGGAGTTTAAAAAAGCCAGTCTAATGCAAAGATTCGTTTCTCCATGAAGACAAATTAAAACTATTATGTCACAATTCTGGGCACACCTGACTCCTTTACAATTTTGACAAGTTAAAAAGCTCAGAACAGACCCTACACATATAACACTACTAACTGGCAAACTGCATTCCTCCTTACGCATTTAGTACCCTACCTTATGCCCTTACTGTACTGTGTGGAATTTTTTACTATACTTACAGCCTCATGCTTATTTATATATACACCAGCTTCCTACATGTGTTTTCTGGAGAATAAACATAGTTATTATTAGCTATTTTATTTGTTTAATACTGTTTTACAGAACATTTTCTTTCCTCAAACCGTTTATCTGCTATTTATCTTGTTATTTACAATGAAAATGATCTTATTTATTTGCATTACCTGCATTGTTGTCTCTTTTGTCCTACTACGGAAAAAGTAAAATCACGTCACTTTTCAAGTGAGGCATGTCTTGTTTCACTACAATTTTCTTTACTTGTGCCATTCCTAACACTTAAGAGCAGAGTGCCTGCTTCTGGGAATGTTAATTTTGATGCCGTTTGGGCATTCCGGGAGAGTGAGGTGGCCTATGACTGCCAAACAGGGAGGTCGCTGGGAGACCAGGGATGCTGGGAGATAAGCACCAGCGGAGACAGTGGTGAAATTAGCAGTTAATTCTTTGAATTATTCAGTGGAAAAAAGACCCAGACTAGTTATATATCTAGGAAAGCCAAAATATTACTGTAAAGATGGAATTCAGCTAGAGGAATTTAGCTGTTTGTTTTATGTCTAATTGGAGCCAGGGAACTGCCCACGGCTGGGACAGTCCCAGCTCGGTGGTACCTGGTGCTGTGCTGCTGCTGCCAGAGGTGTCCCCCCCGGAGGCACCAGGTTGGGGGATATGGGTATCTCCCAGCACTGCCGTTCCTTACCTTGAGCTACAGCAGGCGTTCCTGGGTGACACACTCACACAATAGATTTAGAGCCAAATTAAGACCTTGCAGCTACACCGCTCCTGTTAGGTGTTAAACTGTTAGCTCAGAACAGAATCTGTCCCTTTATTTACTATATTCTGTGCATGGTAAGTCCTGCCAACTCCTTGTAATATACAACATACTCTTAACAAATGCAACTTTTTATGCCAGCTGTTTGAAGCTGCATGGGCTGTGCGAGGCAGACAGGCACGCAGAATAGCACAGGACACTTTGCAATTTAATTAAGAAAAAGAATCTCTCTCAGCTATAAGCTTTCTAAACAGTTTATGAGGAATCATGTAATCTCACAGAATCCAGAGGGAATTAAATACCAGGCATTATATATTTAAGGCTATCTGCCCTAGATTTTTATAGAAAAAGAGCTTAATTTTAAGGATTTCCCGTAAAAATTCTGTCTGAATTTCTCTTCAACTGATCAGAGGTGAAAAGACTAAACCATATTAACGGTGGTTCCTCCAGCCAACCAGCATGTGACGGGGGATGCCGGACAGGCTGGCTGGTGTCAGAGACCCCGGAGCTCACCCTGGAGCCCAGCCCAGGCCCCTGCCCCACACCCCCGGCCGGCAGCGTGCTGGAGGGGCTGCCTCACCCCTGTTTAGCTCCAAAACAACCTGAGCACGTACAATTGGAACCCCCCATACAATTACATTCCTTTATTTTCATGTAATATAAGCCATTTAGACCTTAACTTCTCGTTCTGCATCCAATGTTCCTCCGACCTGTTCTTGCAATAGGGCGTACGCTCGTTGCAGAGCCTGGTACTCCATTGTCAGCTGCCGAAACCGCAGCTCGGTCTCTTCCTTGGCCATGCCCTGGAATTGAAAACAAATACGCATTGTGCCAGTTGCTTTTCTTCTGCAATGAAAGTAAAAAATACTGTAAGAGTGAATTACACTTGCTTTCTCGGAAAAGTGCCAAAATTATTACTTTCAAAATGCCATTTGGGAAGCAGAGTACTAAGGATCTTGTTTATGTGCCCTCAGACTAGTTCTCTTTTGTCCCTTAAACATCTCTTGCATACTCTTACTTCAAGAAAATGCAATAGAGGAAAAAAAAATTAAATGCCCCCACCTTGGAAAGACAAAAACTTGCCATCCATATAACACTGACGACTGAATTGCCCGTTATTACCGAAACAGGCAAAGTCATCACATTTAAAGGTGAAAATACAACTTTCTTGAAACAACAAAAGGTTTCCAATTCGGAGAATAAGCCAAGCCTGACAGTCTCACTCAATTATTAAAACACTAATCTAGAGTTAATACTTGTAGAAATGGTGACATTGACATGAAAAGAGCCCTTCTTGACGCTCCTTACACTATCCAGCATTGAACGCCTTCGTGTCAGGTCGACCGGAATATTTAATTCGATATGAAATGAAATGATACTGCTGGTTGCATGCATAAACTTCACACTCTCTGAACAGGGAAAAGAATGTCAACACAGGAATGAAAAATAGGGTCATACATATAAAAATACATTCAGATTTCCTGCAGCGCAGCACACACCTGGTAACCACTCATGTATCTTTTATGATGGAGACAGGAATTCTTTAGGTTCCCTTGTAAAAGGTCTAATTACGACCCGTGAAACAGGTGAAATGGCAGATGAAAAACTGCAGCCATCACACCATAAAAAGGCTGCAAGACGTTATTAGGATTTTTTTGTTTATTACAAGATTCTTGTTAAACCCAGAAACATGTAATGGTACAGTGATCTGACACACACTCGGGAATGCGTCTGTTGCGAAGCCCTGCAAAACACCAGGCATAATCCCTTTCGTTGGTATGACCAGCTACCTTTGTGTGCTCTGCGTTCAGGGCCTCCAGAAAAGTCACCACCTCAATATACCGGGGAGGAAATAGCCTTCCCCCTGGAGACCCGTGCTTTGTGTGACTGCTTCCTTCTCCTTCCAGAAACACAAACCTTATCACTTAAGGTTGCGCTCTGTGCCCAGGTCAAAGTGACAAATAGAAGGACCTGAACCAAACTACACGTGCACAAACCTGCAGTAAATCTCAGTGTGAACAGACCTTCCCAGGGTTGTGAAACTTCTCAGTCTTTTTAGACCTCTAACATATAAACCCATTATAAATCTAATATTCTCAGGATATAACATTTCCAACTTGGCTAAAAGTTGTGACATTACTGAAGATTTGAGATCCAGAGATACTAACCACCATGCACAGTATTAAATTTAACATAAATTTTCAATTCTCTGGTCAGAGGTGACAGATGAATGATATAACAGACCAGGAATTTCATTAAAAATTAGCAGCAAGGTTTCAAAACATAATAACACGTGTCTTTGACGAATACCTCTTCCAAGTCATCTTCAGGAGTGCAAGGGGTTTGATCTGTCCGGTCAGTTTGATACGAGATAGAGGAACCGTCAGACTCCAAGGAACCTTCTTCATCGTAGCCAAAAAACGTCTCCACAACCGGCTTCTGGCAGAGAGAAGGCGTCAGCGAGCGCACCACGCCGCGGGGCAGCGTGCCATCGCCTGCGCCAGCCCGACGGCCTCAGGGGACAGCGGTGACTTTGGACACATGGCTACACTCTGCGCCTTCGTAGGATTTGAACATACACAATTTCGGAGGAACCTCAGTTCCAGATTATTGGTAGTTCTCACTCTTACTGCTTTTTGAAAAACCACCCAGTTCTTTACATGCATTCTGTGAAGTTTTGGCACCCCACAACAGTGCTCTAACAATAGCTAAAACTATTCAAATCGCTCCATTGTCCTATTTGTTATGAGCTATCAGCGGGACACCTCAAAGCCCCTGCCTTTTTTTACTGTATTTTCCCCCCGATTTCTCCAGCTAAGGCAGAGCACCCTTTTCACTTCTTTGGGTGTTCATCTTGGTGTGAGGTGGGAGTTGTGCATGGAAATGCCTTTGTCAATCCATCGTCACCACCACGGTGTCCCTCCTGTCAGTACCACAACTGTCACAGGAAAAGTTAGATTTGCAAGAAATATTCTACTTGGAAATTTGAAGTTAATCACCACCGCAATGTTTTTACAGTTTGAAGAAAACAATTTTTCCATTCAAATCTGCTTTCTGTTTAATAGAATGAGGGTAGTGCTGGTAAAAAAACATTTACTGTTAAATGCTTGAAAGTCAAAGATGACATTTCAAACACAGTTTTAAAGATATTTGTTATTGTTGATCTACAAAAAAACATTTCTAGATTTTGGCTTTTTTTAATTATATATTTGCAGTGGATAACTTTTGAAGGAGACAAAACGTAACTCTCCTTCCAAGGCCCGGTTGCCATTTGCAGGATGACAGGAGTTACGGAGTTATCTCACATTGACCGCAATTCGTTATTTATAGATTCATTAGCTGCATCACCGCCTTAATTCTTCATATATAGAGCACAGCTTACTCTTAGGTCCCTGACATTATACCTTGCGATGTCATTACAGTGTTAATATTTATATTAACATCCTGCCAAGTATTCATTAACTAACATTTTCTTTTTCCCTGAGCTCTCTAACCGTTGCTTCTTGTAACCAGCAATTTTTGCACGTTACTAAGCTCCACAATGAATTATTTAGAACCTACATATGTTTTCAGGCAGTGCCATTAAAAGATCATTTTGAGATGTGTTAATTCATAAAATCTGTCTCATCTTAAGACAATCACATAGCCCTGCAGTCCCAGGGGACTGCTCGGGGTAAACACGGAGCATGCAAAAGCTCGTAATGCGCAGTGCAGACGGTTCCCCAGCCACATCTTTTCTGAATATCCCAATAATCTGTCAATGTCCTTCAACTACGTGACCCACATTTAAGATAGGGACACATTCGCAGACCCTCGAGGAGAACATTCCCCCGTGCGTGGCTCTGAGGCGCTCAGAGCAACGCGGGAAGCCAGCATGCCCCAGCATGCCCATCAGCATGTCACCATACAAGCTTTTTTTTTTACCTTAGGAATTCTTGTCATTTTTTTCCTTTGCTTCCTATACCTTAACAGCTTATCACGTTCCTGAAAGAATCAGATACATAGGTCAGCTGTTTTCAGAGAGCTGTTATTTAAATTAACTATGTCAGTACTATTAGTCATTGGGCAATCAAGAAATAGTAATGCCGATGTTGGCCACTGCCTCAAAATGAAATAACCATGCTTTCATCCATCAAATGTTAGTTTTACTCCAACATCTTCCAAGTTCGCCATGTACAAGTAGCAATTGCTCTTTATATTAATGAAAATCAAAATCTCAAAAGAAAGGTGGTTATAACCAGTGCACCACACTGACAGCTTAGGCGGCGTGTCAGAGCTGCTCCATGAGCAACTGCACTCCACTGCGCGCTCCAGCCCGTGCCCGGGCTCTTCTCTGGGCTCTGTCCGGGGGGAGAGGCAAAGACCGACCCCTGCCCGTGGCTCTCGCAGCCGTGGCTGTTACTGCGCACATGTAACAGCCCAGCGACACAAAATTCAGAGCCTGACTGAGCTCAGCACTTTCAGTCCCAGCTGACTTCTCTAAGGACCTGCAGGTTCCCAGTGTGCCTGAAAAAAGGTTTGAGCATTTATTTCTGCCAGCAAATTTTTCTGTTCAGTGGAAATGATGCCTCTCTTCAGAGTCATGTCAATTTTTTATAGTACTGAAAAAAATTTATTTATTCTGGATTGCAAATACAGGCAAAGTCCAGGACTGCAGCAAGTAAAGTTCCAAAGGGAAAACCTCTATAATTTTTCATTTTAACCATCAGGTCAAAGAATGAGATGACATTGTGGGAAACTGACAATGTGCCACTGCCATCAGCCCAACAGCAAATCCCAACATCAGCAGCAGTGACAGAAGAAAATCGAATACTTGTTTTGCTTGGCAACACAAGCTTTGCTGCACGCTTGGCAATGAAGCACAAAGCAGTACACATTCTATCAATACATTTTAGTGGCTTAACTTCACAAAATCTTTACTGATAATAACAAAGGGATAAGTCAGACAAGGGCAGTGACTGAGAACATGCCAGTGTGGGTGAGACAGAGCTAGCGGTAATCAGGCTCAAAAAAAATGCATTTCCAGCATGGCAGAGCTGTCCCGGAGATGGGGACACTCGCTGTCAGCTGTCAGGACAGGGTGACCACGCAGACCTTTGTCTCTGAAGTTGTCCTAGAGGTGAAAGAAGAACTTTCCTCTCTCACCAGAGCTTTCCTCTCCACTATCACTGCATTTTTCTCTGGTGAACAACTGCTGATACAGCCTTTGACAACATCTACGCTGATAAAAACACTGTCTTAGCTTGCTGCCTGAATGAAGATGCAAGTGATAATAAATATTATTATACCCTGTGTGCTTTTCATGAACAGCAGTTTAAATCTTTCAAAGATGAGGACGAAGTTAACTTCATTCTTACCATGACACTCTTCACATAGCCAGCAGTTTCCAGGGTCTAATAACAAAGAATGAAATAATGTCAGTAAGTGTACAGACATTAAAAAAAAAAAAAATATTTTCCAGAGGAGTATTATGATTTCAGTATTTGTGCTTTCCAAAGACTGAGAACACAACATTGCAGACCATCCCCCTTGTACACAGCAGTCTTTAGCCCTATGCTGTCTCCAGCTAACAGAGCTCTGACATTTCCTCTCGCAGGTGCAGGATCTGGCCATCAGCATGTCTACTGGATGTGCTGCAACGCTTCTGTCATGCAAGTACGATGTAGATTGAAAGGATTTTTCCAAATATACCACAGATAACTTATATTCAGTTCAATTACTAGTAATCGTAGAAATGCCTACCACGTTCCAGTGGTGCAAGCTATGTCTGTTAGCCCACAGAACCCCAAGCACCCATTGCTTAGGTTTCCTGTTCTGCTATGACCTTAGTTGACCTCTCACGAGAGCGGCAGTATTACATTTACCTTGGAGAGTTCATCAATGATATTTTGCTGTTCAATAACTTGTAGTCTCAGGAAATCAACTTCTCTTTCTTCCTGGCTGTGGTCAAGGTCATTTAAAGAGCTCGGTCTCCTTATTGTTCCAGCTCTTTGCCTCTAAAAAATCCAACCACACGGCGGAAGAGGAAATGATCAGAAGGCTTTGCCAAAGGACAGCACACAACCCTTCCCTCTACAGCTAGTGAGGCACCGGCCCTAATGGTTCTTCTGGCAGCTCTCCTGCTCTCTGTTGCTGGGCAATACCACTAGACTGCAAGCACACAGGGTGTTCCTGCTCCTCAGGGTGCCGCGTGAAGCTCCCGGCACTGGGGAGGACAGCAGGCACATGGGGCCACTGCATCAAAGAGAGGGGTCAGCAGAAGCTCAGCTGCATCCGCTCTTTAGATCTGACAAGAGGTAACTCTGGGTGGAGAAGGAATGCAGAGAGCTGGGGCCAGTACCACTTCTCTCCGGGTTCCTCTCATTAGTTTCATCTGCAGCAGCCCCGGTGCTGCAGCACCCACAGGGATGACCTCAGTGCTCCTACACTCAGGCAATGCCACAGCATTTAGCATATTGCCCACTGACAATATTCAATGGAAAGAAAAGGGAAGAGTGACAAGTGCCGATTTCCTAAGGATTATGAGGTCATTCTGGTACAAAAGTCCAAGGTGGGGCAGGTGATTTGTGCTCACGTCAAGCTGAGCAGCCAGCGACTGAGCAGTCAGATCAACATGTGCAAAGCTCACGCAATCTCTTTTCTTCACAACTATTTGTTTTTAAAGCTGAAATAAAACATTATATATAAACCAAACCATGTTCAAGCCACAAACCACTCAGTACTGCACCACAGAACATCTCAGCAAGAACCCCAAAGGGGAAAGCTTCCTATCAAACTTGCCAGTTTGGGACGATGTCTACCTTCATCAGCGCTCAGACCTCTAAATTACATGTTCTCCCTGGGGCACACAGTGACTTACCATTGCTATATTTTCTTGAGTTACAAATTTTAATTTATTTTCCATTCGACGTAAGGCATGTGACAATTCTTCGTTCTTCCTACTAAGGCGTTTATTTTTGTCCAAAATGGGCTTATACTGACTTTCAGCTTCTCTAAGACGCTTTAACTGAAAAATAAAGAAAGAATTAACATCTCCAAAGCTGTTATTTTTCATCAAACATATTAATAATTTTATTTAACTATCACACTAGCGGTATTTTCTCCTAATGCAAAGCAGAGTTGATCAAAAACGCTTGGTATTTTCCATTAGGAAGTAGATGATTGTTCCTCCTTCATGAGGTATTCAGTCTGTGCAACAAGCATACCATGTGGGGAACGTATTTATTTTAAAAAAGAAATAAAAATTATTCCAGCTTATGCCATCTTAAAAATTCATTGTTGTTTAAGCAACGATGAGTGTAATGTGTCCAATCACCAAATGCAGAGCGTAAGGAGGAGCCAGCTACGCCTGCAACCATTCCAAAATGGCACAGGGGAAAACCCCTCGATATTTTGGGGCTAAGGCACAGCCACGGCAGCACATACACAAGCAGTGATCCCTGCGGCACTCACCAGCTCGTTCCTCTCCTCCGACAGCAGTGCGTTCCGGTCCTCCAGCTTCCTGATGATGGCACTCAGCTCAGCAATTTTGAGTTGGAAACGCCGGGCATCCTTTTCATCCAACTGCTGTTCCTAAAACAAAGATCAACTGCAAATAACTGTTCATAAGTGTACAGGCAATATCAGTATTTTTCAAAGCTCAAACTTTTTCTTATCCCAAATTCAAACATTTCAAAAAACTATATGGCAGAGTGTAACCCATGTACCCTAACTGACCACTGAAAGCTGCAGGATGAGACCAACGGAAAGTCAGGAGTGAAAATGTAACAAAGTATGCAAATGCAGAAGTATGTATATGCAAATACAAAGTCACAAATGGTAAACTTGAAAATAGAAAAGAAATTATCAAAAATTAAGGCAATGTTTCCAACATATGCCACTGTTGAACTGAGTGCTTCAGACACATCACCCACTCTGAGGACTTTGTTGTAAGAAAATGATATTAAAAGTACAAATGGGGAAAATCCATGCAATTATACCATTGCATAAGCTCTTCTTCCATAAAGCTGTGGCCCTTATTGGGTTCTACAGGGTCACTCGTAAAGCCAAACGGGCAGCACTTTATCTGAGTGAAAATGCTTACACCAAATTATAAATGAATAGCAATATAGGTAGACAAGTTCTCATTCAGAATCAGAGAGAAGTTACATCTATTTACAAAAGTGAGAGACTTTTCCCCCTTCTCTAGGACTTATTCTGATGTTTGGCAGAAGTTGAGTACAAATCGAAACAAGCGAATTAGTGTCCGTAGTGCTGGGGGCACTCTGGGAGGTCTAGGGTTCCTCATTCAACAGGTGCAGGAGAGGCTTGGGACAAAGAATAAGAGAGATTGGTTTGCTCATGTACAAGGATTTGCACTTCTACTGAGAAAATTAAGGCTGTTGCAAAAGAAATCTTGATGAGAATCAGCAATGAAGAAAATTTGCATACATCAGATATATGAGGTCAGTTAACTGAGGGGTTTTTAATATGAGCAAATTAAGGCAAAAGCAGAAAGGTGCCATAGTTATATTAAAAAAGCCATTGTGAAAGGGTGACCAAAATTTAATGTTCTGGATATCGCATCATAGAAGAGAACTAGGAGAGAACAGGTTAGCGGGTGTTGAATTCGCTGTCTGGTCCGCTGAAAGCGAGAGCCCTTCGCAGCAGAACCCGCGCCAGCAGCAGCGATCCAGGGGCACCCCAGCACGGCCCGCGCCTTCATGCACCGGTTACCTTCCCCACTTCCCTCGGTAAACTGACCTGGTACATCTGCTCACAAAACCCATCGTTAGCCGTTCCAAAAGCTAGCACACATACATCACTTGGTTAGAAATGCATTTGCATCATTTGTTGGCAAAATCGTGTCAAACTGTCAAATTAAGGCAGGTGGCAGAAGTATGGTACAGTGAGGAGAAGGAAGAGAAAAGGAACAGAAAGAATCCACCCTGCTAATGAAACCAAACCAACCAAACCAGGAAACAAAACGACAAAAAAGCAAAAGCTCTCCCATAACAAGGTTTGAATTTAAATCTTCAAGGTTTGGCTAATGAACGAGAGCAAGAAATGGTTGCCTCGGGGCTTCCCCTGCATGGCTATGGGAAAGCTGTTGCTGGAGGGCGCGCTCATCAAGATTCTGTCACTCGGTGCCATTTTGTCACTCTGTCTGCTCGTTTGTGTAGGTGAAACCACGTGAAAGTGCTTACGGGGCTTCCCGAATGATCTGAAGCGTCTCCTGCACCACTTGCATAAGGAAGTTCCCGCTTGGGGCTGCTCAGATGCCGATCGGCCTCTTTGATCTGGGAAAGTTGTTCATCTAAAGCCTCCTTTTGGAGCTGCAGTCTCTGAGCATGCCCGGCTTGAACCCCTAACTCTCTCTCCAGCACGTAGACTGCTCTGTCTTTAAATTTAATCTCCTCCATCTACAAGGAGAACAGAACACAATCACACAGGCAGGCAGCGGCTTGACAACAACAGAGCATCTTACGACCCCAAACGCGGCCAGAGAAGAGTCGCACAGCGCCAACACCCCTCAACATGGAAAATACAGCAACCAATATTTGACCGTGAACATACGAACTGCATCGCTCGACCAGCTCACGGGTATTAGCGGCTACCCAGAATAAAATCTCTCTTTTCAGCAGGAATTCTTTCATTAAAAGGATTAGGAAATAACCCATATTCTTAGTACCCTTTTCAGAATATCTTAAAAACATTCAAAACCTAATATTCATATCACAATTTGGATTAGTTCCCTCAAACGTTGTAATGATTTTGCAGTGTTTTGTTTGGACATCATCTTTTGAAAATTTGTGTTCATAATTTTAAAAGAAAAATATTAAAACCTGAATATCCCTTTAATTTTCAAATTATAGAAGCACTGTGAATTTTTTTAATTCTTTTTCCAAAAGTCTCCCATGCGAGCAATTTGTTTAATTATCCCCTTTCCATGAAAGGTTTTGCTTATGCATAATAAACATTATGCAAAATCATTAAGTGCTTAATTGACAAATGTCTGGCTATCTCTAATTCTGTTCTTTCCCATTTGCCTGCACTGGGTTCAGAGAGCCGTGCTCATTGCCGTTGGATCGAGCACGCTGAATTTGCGGGTGCTGCAGGAATATTTTCTGAGGGAGAGCGTACTTGGGTTTTTCCTGAATGCTAATGTGGAATCAAAGCCTCCCTCTCTGTGGAGCTGAGCCGAGTCCCCCACAGCTCCTGTGCCGGGAGGTGTGCGGGGCCGAGGGATGGCTCACGCTGCAGGTGCCGTGGCTTACACCAGGATCAGGCCCTGGCTGGCCTGTGCCCTGCCTATTAACCACACATTACTGAGCACAGCCCAAAATCTTCCTCTGTGCCTGCAATGATGTACGTTGCTGCAATAGGATCGCCGGCTCTTCCCAGCTGGATCGCATACAGATACATTAGACATGAATATAAAGTATTAATTACACTCACACGCCACGGGGCTGCCAAATGTGCTTACAGATAATGATTCTATGGGAAGAAAGAAATCAGTTACATGTCTGTTGATCTGGTTTCAGACACCATGAATGCGTAAGATTTTTGTCATAAGTTTTTTAGACTTCACACATTTAATTTAAATGATCAGTTTTTAAAATGCGTCCTGCTTGAAATAAGAACATTTTGCCTTGTGAGAACTGTGTTTGATATTTTAATCTTTCCTAGCTTTGTCTGTAAACCTGGAAAAAAAGACATTGTGAATTAGCATATCACTCAAAGTACTTTGTTTCCAACAACTGCAAAAATGGCCCATGCAGGGAAAAAGAAGCGATGGGAGTTCACACACACCCAGCAATGGTTCCGGGAAACTGCTTCCATTAGGGGTGTTTGGATGGAGGGACTGATTACAGCATAAAGCTGTGAAATAAATTCCGCGGGAGAGGACAGGGCGGGTTAGGGCACGATGTCCCTCCGCTGGACAGCTGGAGGCTGTGTGCGGACCCCGGCCAGGCGAGGTGCGGGTCACTCCATCGCCCTCCCGCAGCGGGGAAGCCCCGCGGTTCAGCGCCAGCGTAGGCGAGACCAAGGTGCTCCCCGAGGGGCCGCACTGCCCGGGGCCCTCCTGCCCTTCCGCAGCCGAACAATCAAGCTACAAACCCCGACAGACCCCGCATCGTCCCTGGGGAAGAGCCAGCCGTTGCCAAAAGACAAGGTGGGACAACTCAGAAATACCTGCATGGAAACTGTGTTTCAAGTTATGCAAAATTTAGATTCTCTTAGTAAAATGCTGCAAATCAAATGTAATTTGGGTGTCATTTTATTAAAAGTGTTTCAACACTTTCCATGAAGGCAATGGTCTATTAACTTTGAATGAAACAGAGAGATGCCCACTGAGGTCCTTCTGCTAAATACCTAATTAGGTAGAAATCTAAATGGATGCATAAATGAAAAGGTAACACATCATCAAATGGTGTTTTGTTTAAAATAAGCAGAATCTTGGGCAGTTGATCCCTATTTATATGAAAACAAAGACATGGCACAACATAGGCAACACTGGGAATTAGGAGGAACAAAGAAACTGGAGAAAATACAAAAGATTTCACAGCATTTCACTAATGGTTTGTTTTCCATAAAAAAACAAGCTAAACATAATTTTCATAAACAACTAAGGAAACATCAATATTCACATTTCTCTTCATAGGATTAAATTGACATTCATGAAATACACGTGACAGTTTGACATTTGCAGCTCGTTATTAAACAGCAATGTTATAGAAATAGTACAAACTGAAGGCAGCATTTCACTGAGAAATATTATTTAGTGCATTTCTTCCTAGCATTAGTAAGGTTCAGAAAAGATAAAGACAAGAAAGAACTTGGCACTCACTGGCAGAGGCGCCCATCCCTGGGTGCGCACCCCAGCAGGCTGTCGCAGGCGCTGGCCCCATTCTGCGGAGGGTGCGGGAGCGGGGGGACACACCAGCGGCGTGTGTGGCGGGGCGTCAGCGCGTCGCAGCGCAGCCTCCACCCACCCGAGAGGAGGCTCCGCGCCGCGCGGGGGGCATCCCCACCCAGGTCTAGCGGGCTGCCTTGACTCGGGATGAATATTTATGGGGGAGCGCTAATTAATAACCAGCCCGTGAGCACAGCTGATGCCAATTACGCAAACATAATCCCATGCAAAGTTAAATTTGTTATCCCCTCCTTGCACTGCTCAGTGCAATGCCTAGCACAGTCTGACATGCAGCTGGTTTTAAGCCATGAGATTCTTTTAAAATGTATTATTTCCATCACGATTGTAAAACCAACACGTAGGTTCCGTGGCTGGGAAATTTCTCCTTGTGGCGCTCCCGGGGCCTTTGCAGCTCTTCAAATTCACAGAGGCCCTCAGGAGCACGGCCAGGCGCCCCAGAGATCTGCCTTTGAAGCTACCAGCGCGTGGCAGATAAAAGCCAGTCATTCTTGGGCTGCGGTTTTAAATGCAAACGAGAAGCCCCTCTCCAGCTGGAGCGTCTCCCCACAGGCATGGTGTCAGAGCCGGCAATTAGGACATGGGAGGAGACGGGCCCTGGGACTCGGCTCTGGGGAGCAGCGGGGACTGACCTGCCGGGTCCTCCTAGCTGTGACACAAGACCAAACCCCCCCCCTCCCCAGCACCCTGCCTCTGCCTCCCAAATCCTCTGTCAGCGCTAGGTCCTACCATAGGAGAAGCTGATTTGTCTTATTGATCCATGGGAAAACTGTTCTTTTTCACGTTCACGGTTAACTTTCTGCCACGGCAGCTCACTGGACTGGCTCACTCCGTGTGGGTATGGCCCCGTGCAGGAGAGGTGGGGTGGGCACGACGCTGGGGGGAGCATGGCTGGGGGCTTTGGTAGCCTTGTGTGCTCAGTCTGGCTCAGCTGTGAGGTGAAAATACACTCTCTAATGTCTGAATTACCTGGTCTCGCAGGTTGCATGGGTTTTTAAGAGTCATCACTAGATGACATTAGAAGAAAACTGTGGCTATCCCATGGCTTCTTCTGAAGCAATGAAGTAACCCGTACACGCTGGCAGCCATCACCCGTGCCTCGAAGCTGGAGGGCAGAGCCCGAGCACCACTGTCCTGCAGGACGGCGGTGGTACCTCCCAGCATCACCTGGGAAACTTCTCCTCTCACATCTTCTTCCAGAATTAATCCTCATCAGAAGGTGTTCAGTCAGCAGTGCATGACCATTGTTCCAGCAACCTTGCCAAATTGTCAGACATGAGAGGAGACAACATGTCACCTGTTTTCAGTTAAACAAGGACACGTGCCATTTGTTTTATCAAAAACTTCATTCTGCAACATGATTCTGCTACAACTTTGGCAAAAGAATGATTCTATTTCAGACTGATTAAAACCCAGCTATACTTACGTAAACAGAAAACGTTTATAACACGCCCAGTAAATGGAATATGACCATTTCCAGACAACTAAGGTGCTGCAGCATCTTACACACAGTCGCGTACTGGGACGTGCTGGCACGGCAAAGCGCTCCTCAGGCAGAGCAGCCCATGGCACGGGGCTAACAGTGTGGCTCTGCTGGGATCGCACCGGCTCCCGACATTCCCCGGGAATGGGCTCTCAGACCTAAGCTCTGTGGTGCCTCGCTGGCAGCTTCACCTGCTCAAAGGACTGACACTGACAGGCAGGGTCTGGATCCTTATTACTGGCCTGCAAATCACCGCAATTCCACTGAAACCACTGGGACGATGCTGAGAGAGATGCAGTGTTAAGCTGTTAAGCACAGAAAGGTTAAGTGGCGCAGGTGAAATCATAATTTGCTGCCCCACTCAGGCTATAAACGACCAAAAAATTTCCTTTGCCAGGTGACTAAAGGCTTTTGTTTATGAAAACTGGTTCCTTTTGGAGTGTGTGAAGTGTGAATTGCAGTACACAGAATTGGTAATGTTATATGTAAAGCTACTCATATCAAATTGTTAGATACTTCTGGATTTATATTAAGATATATTGAAAAAATTACTAATCAGAGTAGATTTTTCAATGAATAATCATTTGCGCAGTTTATAACAAAAATTCTAACAGAACTAAATTTAATACCATATTTGAAAAGTAAGGTACATTGGATGGGAGAAATAATTGTGCATAAAGAAAGATTCAAAGATTTTTCCCACACTTGTCCTATTTTACACTCCTCTCTTTCGCTCTACCTTCAAATATACATCACACCAGTGCCACTGGTAAATGCCATAAGCGGCAGCGTGCGGTGTCTCAGACCTCCGCTGCTGAATGCAGAGACCTCCCATCCAGTGCCCGCAGTTCCAAAGTGCTCCCAGAGTCCAGGAGCTCCAGACTCGAGCCCCGGGTTAGGGGTGCTGGAGCACAACAACAACGCGGTCACAGCACGCAAGAGGCCAGAACTCTTGTTTAGGACCATAGAGAAAAACGTTTTTAAAAACTGGACTGTAAGACACAAAAGGAACAACTCAGAACTAGGAGGTTTCACTCCAAAATGTCGGAGTAATGTTGCATAGCTTTTAATATACAACAAAATCCTTCAGTAGTCCAGGTTTAGTTGTAATAAATATTGTTGTAAATGAGGTTCAAACCACAATGATGAAAAAAATCCACATTTGCAAAAAGGAATTATTCACCTTGAATAAATTGTCTACCTTTCAGTATAGGATGACTGCTGAGATACCTTTTATAATACCAAATATGGTAACTTCTCATAGCATAAGGGAACAAAAAAGAGAAGATAAAGACTAAATCAATCACCAATAAAATTAATATTTAAAAAGTCAGCTTCCTACACTTTTCATCTGATACCATCCTTTAAATGAGACATCTTCACTAATTTACCACTGCCTAACAGAGAAATCTCAGGGAAGTGCCTGTAAACACCGAGGTTCAGGGTGACACTGAACAGATTGAGCTCCTCTTTGTCTGTGGTGCTGCATTACCATAAGGAAGCCACGAAGGTCTCAACGTACAGTGGTCATACCTGAGGTATTAGAGTAGGTTATTAAACCTTTTGGTAGTGATCATCAACTAAAGTTTATCTTAAATTGAAAACAGTTTCCAGTCTCTAACAAATCTCATTTCTTCAGTTTTTCTGATTTCTGTTTTAGTCCTCTTACAAACGAGACAGGAGGAAGGGAGGCTGCAGTGGCCATTGCTGTTCAGCACTTCTCCTTTCTGACCAATCTACATTTAAGTAAAATTCAAATGCTCTTTACCACGTCAAATTTTAGTCCCCATTAAGCAAAATTCAAGGCCAGTTGATGTCAGGGAACTATCCTTATTGAAAGGCTGTTTTCCCTGGACGTGCTCACACAAACACAGGGTGTGCTGTTATTAGTGGGAGACAATATGAATGTAATCAAATACATTCCTGTAGTATTTTAAGCTGTTCTAAAATGAACAAATTAAAACTTAAAAAAAAAAGTTTACTAAAATTAGAAATTCTTTAGGAAGGAGGTGGTTGCCATACTTACTTGTTACCATCTGCAAGGGACTTTCATCTTTTACATTAACATTTCTTAAGCTTCTGAGCCAGGGACAGCTTAACTGGGTGGGTTGTACTTCTCTGGAGAGCGTCACACTCAGACTTTACAGACACAAACAGCACAAGTCATATGTGCAAACAGAAAACACGAGGCCAGAATAAGTTGAATATACACTTTTGCAAACCACATTATTTCTTTTCCTATGCTGTACACAGAACTGAAAGATGCTCAGCCCTGCTGGATGGGATTAGCCCAAAGCCATTGGCATCAACGACTAATAGTTACCCTGGCACCTGAAAAATAACTGGAATAAGTTGCTATAATTTTTATTTGGTAAATACTAAGCGGGAACTGTTTCTAAAGAGAGATTACACCTTGCTAGCTGTTAGCAAGCCTCTGTGTGCCTGCAGTGCAAAACTACCACAATCACCACCTGGAAATAGCACCCCTCTACTGTAACAGCTGGTGTGCTGCGCGTGCAGGGTCTGCCGAAAACACGCCTGGCCCCAGAGTGCAAGCTGGGGAGGAGCCAGCTTGCAGCTGCGTTTGGAATTCTCCTTTTGCCCACAATTATGTTTTGGATTTAGTTGTGCCGCTGGAGAGGAGAGCAGCGCGCAGGCAGGCACGGCTGGTGTGACAGGCTGCAGGGCAGCTCTGCCTTCCCCAAGTCTCTTCTGGAAGAGGGCACAAATGCAGGGATTCCCTTAGAAAGCTGGCAAGGACAAAGTTCATTCACGGGCACTGGGTCTGGCTTGATACGACAATTTAACTTCACTCAAACTTGTAGTAAGTCAACAACATGGAAAGGTTCATAGTAGAGCTGGTGATTTTGAGAGCCTGAGCACACATACCCTGCATCGCCCCTGGCAAAATCTGATAGAAGATGATGATGCTGAAGACCAAGGAGAACTCCAATTTGCTTGAAGTAAAATGGCTGTACAGTTTCTTTTTGCATAATGTTGTATCTTCCTACCACATCTGTTACTTTAAAGGCCATCTAACATTTATCCAAAAGTCTAAAGTGAGACATGAACAAATGTATTCCTGTCTGTCCAATACAGAAAAAAGCCCTAGTTTTAATTTGAAAGGAGAATAATGGATTAGTGCCAACCCACCTTTTTAAAAGAATCTTTGTCTGACTATGTATGGAAGTATTTTCCATACACTAAGCATGTATAGATAAATTTGACTTGGAAATGAAAATCTGTAACTATCAGAGATAAATAACTTAAAAAAATACTCTATGTTAAAGGACTCCACATCATTGCAAAGCTAAACATGAATGAGTACAATCTGTCTTTCCCTATTCTCGTATTTTTTCTAGCCATGAAATAATAATTTGCTCAAAGGTTACTTCCTCCTTTGATTAAAATGACTAAATAATGCATCATACATGAATCATGGAGCTTTTAAAATCCTGATGCGAACCCATTACCAGTTGAGGGCTGGATGTCTGCCATGGCTGTTACACGAGTGTGCAATCCCGGATGGACGGACCCGCTCACGTGGGGCTGCTCTGCGTTTCCGTCTCATTGCGAGCCCAGTGAGGCCCGATGACTGTACTTTATTGGTGGCCCCTATCTTAAAAGGGGAAAAAAAGCACTGGTTTTCAGTAACAGTTGAAGCGTTTTGAGAATTGCCTCATTTTCATGGAGAGGAGAGCTTTTATCATACAGCATGGCACCAGCCTTTCCCCCCCGAAACAGCAGGGCCCTCCCCTGCCAGGTGCCAGGAGCCAACAGCTCCATGGAAATCAATTACGGGCGAGTCAGCGGAGCTGAGAGTACTTGAAGTCATTCAGGAAGCACTCAGGGCTTGGTAAAACCATGGCATCATGTAATTTAATTAGTACAGTTAGATAATCTGATTCTTTCAAGCAGGAATTAAAAAAGTTTGATTTTTAAAGGCAATTTAGAAAACATAACGTCAAACCACTCTATTCCTTATAACTAAGAAAATTTATTTTATAGCTTCTATATTAGAGGCCATTAGCGTGGACTTTTCATGTAATGCAGCAAGTTTAGTTTGGATGTCCATTAGCCAGCCTTTCATTCTGATGTATTAAATCAATGCATCTAATAATGTGTGGTTAGAGAAGAAAGTATTTACACTGCAGAATATTTGAACAGTATCAATAGATCAGTTGGTTATAAATTATTTTAATATCCTTTTCATAAAAATAAAATAATCTATGAGGGGGAGAAAAAAAAAACACGTAACAACCTAAACTCTGAGAGAATGGCTAAATAAAGGGTAGGTAACACTCCACTGACCGAGGGAGCAGCGCACGGTGTGTCAGTCGCCATCGGCCACTTTGGCTGGTCAGCACGCAGCCCATGCTGTGCCAGCCCTGCCGTGGGCACGTCCCACAGGGCCTTCCCTGAGGCATGGCTGCGCTGCCCTGCTTTCACCTGGGGCCAGTCTGCTACCTGATTGTGCAGTTTTAGATTATTTTTTTAGGGTTTGGATAATAATTAAGGGATAATGACTTAGAAGGAACATGGATGAGTTACACTAAGACACTGAATGCTATAAAAAAGCATGGCAAACATGAAAAGATGGTGACTTCAAATAAATACTTAGACAAGACCCAAAATACACATCATGAGAGTATGAGTGTTACATTTGTTCCCACATCCTTGGGAAAGGCAGCGACAGTTCAGGGATACAGTCCTGCAAATGACCTGTGCACTCACAAGACTGTGTGAATCGTAAGGCAAGTGTCTGAGATGGCAGTGGAGAAAAAATCACCCTAAACCCCAGAGCGCGTTGGTGGCCTGCCACGCTCTCATGCAGAGACTTCCCTCTTGGAGGGACCTCCCTCCGCAGGGAGTTCTCCCCTTTTCCAAGCAACGTGATCTGATTTAATCTCTCTGACAAGTTTCCAAAGACACTGGAGGAATACTCCAAAGCCATAAGCACGAGGCTATTGCCTTTTAGACTCAAACTGCTGCACGTGAGACCCAAATGGTTGGAGTAGGTGATGGGAGGCCGATGAGCACACACAAAGCCCCAATGAGGAGCCGGTGAGCGATGCCAGGTGAGGAAGACCAGTAACCTACTGAGGCCGGGAGCCTGCTGACACGCTGCTCACGGGCCACCAGAGGAGGAGCACCAGTACGTGTCCTGGGGAAAGCCACCAAGGTGGGTCATGGAGAGGAACTCCTTCCTGAACGCCTTGCAGAGGGAAGGGGGTCATTGCCTACAGGGTATAGGACTCACCATGGGATGCAGGAGAAAGAGCGTTTTGGGATTGTGTAAAGCTCATTATGGGATGTTTATGGGGACTAGCAAAGGCAGAGAAAGGGAGGGACCAAGGTGGATCAGCAAGGAACAAATGGTGGGGAAACAGAGGCATGGGCCGAGAAACATAACTGTTTTGTATAATTCCCCTAACCAGTTAGTAACCCAAGGCCTCTTCCCAATACCTGAAATGTGAACAATATTAATAGGCACTGACACAAATAAAAACATCCCTTACAAAACAACCCAATCATTTCTAAAAAACATTTTGACATCTCTACTAGTAAATGTAAAGCAGATTTGAAGGAAGCTCCAGAAGTTTGAATGCCCATCCTTATCCACTCATCCGAGTCCAGCACTGAACTTTCATTTACTTACTATCAATAACATAAGTGTTAGTAAAAACATAGATGCAGACAGCAACACGTACCAGTCTACGAATTTCTCTCTCACACTCCCTCTTAATTCTGTTGATTTCCTCTTGATGCAGGTGATACACACTCCTTATCTCTGCGGCTTTGATTTTGTCAGCTTGGATGACCATAGTTAAAGCCTCTTCCACTTGTTTCTTAGCCCCCTTCAGCTCTGAAATTTCTTGCTGCATTTTTATTTTCTCAACTTCAAACCCTTTCTTGGCCTCCTCCTTCGCCTCTGTGAGCAGCACTGTTTTCACCTTGTCAGGAGCCCCATCGCGTACAGCATTGAGAAGGGTCTGTAGTCTCTGGATTTCATTATCTTTTATTTTTATTACTCTAAGTAGTTCAGCTTCGTGCTGTCTCAACAGTGCTTCTCGAACAGCTTGGAGCTCCTTCATTTTCTCTTCATGAAGTTTGACTTTGAGCTCTGTTACCACCACTGTACTTTTATGCTGTTCGTGCTCTTTGATCTGCTTAACTTCCTGATTTTTCTCTCTTTCCAACTTGCTGACCTACAAGGAAAATCAAAAAAGTATTTTTAAATTAACAGAATGATTAATACAAATTATGATATTGTCTAAAGATGGTACAGATCACTTTACGGTATTAGACCTTAACGTTGTATGTCTGTGCCTTAGAGTGAAAGCCCAGACAATTAGTATTACCTCATGCAGAACTACATACTTGGCATTTTGTTCATTCTTTATGATCAAATACTTCATTACACATTAAACATTGTTTTTTAAAAGAGAGTCCGGGTAAAACTAGGGCCACTGAGCTCTGCTGTGCAGCCTTCGTGCTGTGGACTTACAAAAGAGAAATTTCCTCTCTTGAAGCATTTTGTGTGAGGAAAATTCACATTACAAACCCCTGTAAAACATTTTCACTGGGAAAAGGTTTTTTACAATTCCTGGCAAATGCTTTGAATGCACTGTCACAGCTGTCCTTGGCCTCGAGGCTTGGCAGGTACCTGTGGGGATCCTCAGTGACGCAGCTAATCTAGCAACGCAGCCAGGAGTATTCGGTGTTGCAAAAGTGATTGCAAATCTACCACAAATACTCCGGGAACAACTCTGCCTTAGCCCTGACAGACCCATCCTCTCTCCAGAAGCACTAGCGAGTGTTCCCCTTGTCACTGCAGAGCCACTGCAGCGCCACATCATCAACATCCACAGTGGCAATGACCACAGTCCTTAGGATACAAGCTGTCCTCTGGGTGGCGGTGGCTGTGACCACTGCCCTTAGGCACCACGGTACAGCCGACCGTCTGTCGTCCTGTCCACTGCCCTCCTGGCCATATGTCCCTGCTTGGAGCTTACGCATGTGCGTAAACACCAGAAGAGCCGGCAGAGTTGGTAGGCGGTCATCAGTGATTTTCTGGGCTACAAATGAGAATCGTGTGTCTTAGGGGAAAATATGGCCCACCTCAGTGTTTTATGCAAGAGCATAAGGCAGGCGTTGCACTAGCAGACCGTGTATCCGCAGGAGCACCTGCAGCATGTACCTGCAGCGCTTGGGCAGGCGTCTTCAGAGGCAGGGAGCACACCTCCATCGGCTCTGTCTTTTCTGCCCTATAACAGCCTGTGCACATATTCAAATGCTAAAATTCAGAAATGGATATTCACTACATTTTATTTAATTACTGAAGTGTTTATTGGGAAAACAGTTCTGGCCAATTCTGTTCAGTAAAGATGCATTCTTCTTCCTCAGTTGACACAATAAGGTTTCCTTGCTAAGAATATGCCTAAGTCTGCCTCCCAAATGAGAACACTGCACAACCAGACCGGGCAGGTGTAAAGAAAAAAACCTGACATTATGGAGAACTTTGAGAACTCTTCTAAGGAAAAAGTAAGTAGTGAAAATAAGAAAAAGAACCCTGACAAATTTGTAGAAAAGACCTTTCTTTTACTGAAAGCCAGCATAAGCAGAAATATCTGCATATTTAAAAAAAGAGAAACAAAAATCTATCATTTTAATTTTGCAAATTATTGATATCGAGGATGAAGTCTATGCACTAATGCTGAATTTAGCATCATATTCTATTTTTATAATTAAATAATAATCCCTTGCAATCTTATGGACTCTTTAATTTGCCCAATTCAGTGCCCTAAAAAGCATGAATTAACACAATATAAATAAGTACCATGAATTTATGCAAGAAGCACAAACGCTAGGTGAAGTAAGCATCCACATCCAAACACTGCAGGAAGTGTACGCTCAGGAACTAGGCTACGGGGTGTGTAATGGGTGCTAGAAACAGACTAATGTTTAAGACAATGCACATTTAGGAACTAGCCACTATCTTGTGAAATAAGCCTGAGTCCTTACTTTATTTTTCAGCTGGATATCTGCAGAAGCTCTCACCCCACGTCCGCAAAAGAATACATGAGAAATCAGATGCTGAGCCATCGTTTTGGCACGCTCAGGCACGCAGATCCAAACTGCTCTGTGCGCGTGTGCACATGCAGGACATAAGAAGCTCTGTGCAAGCTACTGTGAAGCCCCAAACAATGGGATTTTATCAGATGCTTTTTAAGCAATGAATTATGCATTACAGATAACTAACTATATCTGACCACAGAAGGGTCAAATGACATTTCAATTTAAAACCATCCCTACACTCAAAAGAAGCTGTGATGAGAAGTGGCTGGGTAGGACAGGGAGAAGGAAAATGGGGTCTTCAGTCTTGAAACTGCAAATACTGCTTCACAACAAAAGGATTAATACATGTTCTATTTTTATATATATATATCTACACACACACTCTCCTTTAGAAACTTCCTTAAAAATTGTATTCATAGTCTACAATGCCTAATAATGATGCAAATTAATGGAAAAATGCAGAATATCATTCTGTTCCTGCAGAGTAATGCATGTCTCTATTAATATTCTGGAACCAAAAAGCGCCCAAAGTTTATCAGTAGAAACTAATTTGGGGGATTAGGCAAAAGCAAATAAAGTTTTCATGCCCTCACTGAGAAGTGGGCTGAATAGACTCTTAAAGCTGAGGCTCAAGCTGCATCAGCCGTGGCGCTCTCGAAGGCTCAGGGTGCAACTGTGGCTTCTTAAACTTCGGCAATCAGAGCAGGGGGCCGGGCTGAGGCCTATTAGTGTATATCTGGAAATTGTAAGCAGCCAGTTTGAAGGATTTTGAGCATAAAATCCAAATGAAATTAGTGTAGATGTGAAAGAGAAGAATCAGCAAAGAGAATTTCTGAATAATACAAAATTGCATTCAAAGCCCTCGATGTAGCCAACCTCATAAATAGGTAAATATTTACTAGAAAAAGTTGCAGTGAGAGAAACAAAGGACGTGGACAGCTTTCAGCCCACCACTACGAGTATGCCATCTGTTTTGAGCAGATGTTTGTCTTTCCAGATCTTTTGCTGGCATTTAGCTCTGCGATTTTTCAGCTTCATTTCTTCCTGGCTGGCGGGAGCAAGCGTGCTGCCCGCAGCTGAGTCCTGCTGCCCAGGGACTGCCCATCCTCACTGCTCGCCTTTCCCACCGAGACCCGTACCACCAAAGCACCCTCGCTTCCAGAGTTCTTTTGTACCATACGCATGTTATAAATACAAGGAGAACAATTCAAAAATCTGCAATAAAGAGGTTGCCTCTTGTTTCCCACGGAAGGCTAGCTCCAGGTGCGTGCACTCTGATTTATTGTCGAAGTCATGTACAAGTTAGCTACGAGTGGGGCAAAGAGTTGTTAGCGTTCCGAAACAACAGACTTTGTTTTAATTAATGTCAGAAGGAAAGGAAAAGATGCACACCTTACTCTTTTCTTGCTGGAGCTCTATCTGGATGTCGGTGAGCTTGGCCCTGAGCTCTTCATTGGCAGCCTGCAAGGCAGCCAAGGCGTCTGGCTTCTCCCCCCGAGCTCGGCTGCTGGTGCCCTTCTTGGACATGGTGAGGCCGCGTGGCAGCGAGGGGAGTCCTGCCCAGAGGCCCTCGTCCCAGCGCTCGCTCGGGGCTTCTCCTCCTTGCCTCCGTCCCACTACATTTTCTTAGTTGCCTGGAAGGAGGGAAATCACGTAAGCACTGTCAGAGTGCCAGAGGCGGGCAGGTGATGCCTCACCCACCAAGAGCACAGTGAGACACAGGACATTTCTAGGAAGCATGAGGTACACCTCAGCCAGCTAAAGTGGCTCTTCCCTGGATTAAGTAAGAGGTAGACATATTGTCAGGTGTAATAATATATTTTTTTACACCTGCTGAGAGCAAAAGATTTAAACCACAAACTATAAACATTTGCACTGGAATTCAGAGAGTGCAGAGGATGTGGGTGCTCGGCAGAGACGTCCAAGCACCACCCCCTGGCACTGTCACGGCCTGGAGACAGCAACAGCTGGGAAAACTCTTATCAGTACAGGCAGAATACTTTTATGTTCTTTAAAAAAAAAGTCTTAAGAAAAGCAATGTTTGTTTTCCTACAAATAGTTTTCACATATTCATTATAAAAATAGTAAAAGTAATAAAAAAAGTACAGAAGCAAGTGGAGATTACCCAAAGGCAAGAGAAGTTTTCTATACGGGAGTGTGCAGTGAATCATCAAAACAGCAATTAAGATCTCTGTAGCTTTATCTAAGTCTGGTAACAATGCGGGAGTTTTAGTCACACTAAGAGGTTTTGAGTTGAATCTAAGCAAGTGAAACTGAGACAAGCAAATTCATTCTACTAAACAGCGGAGAACTGGGCAAAAGTGGACCCAACCTCACACTATTCGTATATGAATATAGCTTGCATTCGATGCCTATCCATTAATCCCAACACACTCATAAACTATACAACGTACACAATTTATAGTGATAACTTCAGATTTGTCAACAAAACATATAATATTAAGTACAGTACTAAAAGCTACATGCATTTGTTGATTTTTATTTCAAAATTCTCCAACACTTTGTCCAAGAATAAACAGCAGTGTTCTGGAATGAGTAAGCATTATTAAAGTCTGTAGAGACTGTGCCAAATTTAGAACGTCAAATTATCAATGAAACACAAAGGTCCTTTATAATCAACACTATTAAGGAAAGCGTATAAGAGTTATTGGAAATTCATATTCTTGCAAAAAACATATTCTAGTTTAGTATAACTGTCAGGCATAGGGACTCTGAGAGCCAGACACAAACTCACTCCAAAGGATTTGCTATCTGAGACAAAGACAGATAAAAGTAGGAAGAAAGATGGTATTTTTTTATCTGTTAATGCCATTTATGCTGCATCCATCTTATTGTTCAGAAAAGTCTATCAGAGTTCTATGTAAAAATAAATAATTAACCTATTCATCAAATCAAATGAAATCCTTGTAATCTGTGAGTTGTCTGCAGAGGTGAACTTGACTGAAGCTATCACAATCTGTCCTTATTTCATTTGATTCATTTTTAGAGCTGTTGATGCAGACAGACAGGTCATTAATGTTCAGCACAAAGTGACCAAGTACATAGTAAGTCAGTAGGAGCGCGTTCAGGCTTCTGTTAATTCTCCCTCTGATCAGTATTTAACTCAGGGTTCATCAATCACATGAACAGATGTAATTAAATAGAAACTTGAGGATAGCAAGAAATTCTGGGCAAAACACTGTGTCCTGGAGGCTTTGTTTTGCTCTGGAGCAGTGGAACGTAGGTACTGTTTGCTCCATCCCAAAACATGGATGTTTCCCCGACATTTCTTTCACACTTTGTATACTTTCTGAAGGATCTCCTCCTATAGCAACATTGTTTGGTCAAAGCACTACGGAAGGAGAATTCCCACACTACCGCAGAAGCTCCTTGAGAATTATCCCATGCAATTTTTCAATCTGTGGATATAGACTATGGCTGTGAAAACCCAGTTCACACAGTTCATGCCTGTTTAAATGATAAACAGCAAAACACACAAAAAACAGTTGCCTCTGCTTCTCTAGACAAAACTGACTCCACTATCAAAGTCCATTTGAAAATTGTCTATGAAACAAATTAATGGGAGTGCAATCATGAATGAAACGCCTGGAGGAGCAGCTAACAAGCTCACACAAGAGACACACTCATGGTACTGCAAAATGGGGAAACACCACTAGCAAAGAGAAGGATCAAAATAACATTCAGAGAACTGGATGGTCCTACAGACTGTAGTAAGAGAAGGTATGAAATCCAGTGCCATAACAGCTCTGACTTTCAACAGGGTCCTCAGGGAAGACTTGGGCCAACTTCTGACCCCAGGACGAGGACAACATGGTTTCATTGTTTTGGAGCAAACAGCAGAATGGATCAGGAATTTTACACCAACATGGACATTTACAGAAGAATGTAAAATCTAGTGAAAAAATCTCTCACTGGCAAACTTTGACTTTCTACATAAAACTATATCCTGAACAGATTACATGTATTTCTCAGTTCAAAACCTTATTTGGATTCATTTTTAACTGTCACTACAATTCCAGTTTGAACTAAACCCTTATTTTAAAGATCTGTTTAATTTATGCTATGAAAAATACACAAAAAGCTGAAATTTGGAAAAATATTTCCAAACTTGTTAATACTAACCTTATTAATGTGGATAACAATCTTTTTGCACTATGACCTTCAATGCATCGGTTTATTCATCCTGACTCATCGTCAAAACCACAACAGAGCAGTGCTATTCCCGCTCCAAGCACAAGTAAAGAGGCTTAGTGGTACAGGGCAGCTATAATAATAAAATAACAATAAATAATAACAGTAAAATATCAATACTAAATACCACCAATAATACCACCAACTGAATTCTAAGAGCAAAACCTGCATCCATTAGGGAGGAAGCGCAAAGGGAAGCAGCCGCCTTGGGGGATACAGACATGGGCTACGATGCTGCGTGAGGGCTGAGAGCACCCGGGAGAGGTGGCGGGAGTTTGGCAGTCACCGGGCAAAGCTGCCAACAGCCAGGGAACTCGAGAAGCACCAGCAGCCCCTACAAACCTACACTGGGTCAGAGTAACAGTGGGGAGGCTCAGACTTAGGGAGAAAAGTGGGGGGAAAAATAAAATTCCTGATATCGGTTGACCAAACCAAGGCAGCACAAATGGTCTTAACTCTGTTGTTTCTCAGTCTGATGCTTGACTCTGTAGCCTTGATTTTTCTATTAAAAAAATGTGTTTGGTTGTTCAAAGAAATAGAAATAAATAAAATTTTACAGATATTGCCTGAAAAACCTATAAACAGGAGGAGGTGTTCTTAGCATTTAAGATTCTTGCTTCTTTGTATAAGAAGATGCACTACATCAGTGACTGTTCTACAATGGAGGTCTTAAAAACCCTCTTTCTTTATAGATAAAAAATGGGGCAGTCTATAGCCACAGGCACTGAATTCTACCTACTGTGATGAATGAAGCATTTGTGCATATTACAATAATTTTCTTAAACGCTATGTTATAATGATAGATGCAGCAGGTGAGTCAGGTTATTTCACAACCCGAGGAAATGAGAAGCAGCACAATACAAGCTTTTAACTACTTACATTTGAATGTCAGACAAATAATAATTTGAACAATACAGGGATTTGTGAAAATGATTTAAATCAGAAGGATTATTTTTGACAGACAAGGGCTACAAGAATTTTTGTTTGTTTGTTTTCTTACAAAAAATAAACCTAAGGAACTGGTACAAGTAAACCGAAAGGCAAGCATGCTACCAGAGGCATGCTAGGAGCAGCGCAAGCCCAGCAGTTGATTTTCTGGGAGACAGCGTGTGGTAATGGTGCAGAGTAGTCACACACCCTGCGCACACACTCCCTGGGTGTCCCTGTGAGTCCCACTACCAGAAGATCAACCATTTTGCTGCCACGTGCAGGTATTGTCTCAGAGAGCCCTCAGGAGCATCGTGCAGAGGAGCCCACCATCCTGGCATCTCCCCTGCAGAGCCGGGGACCTAATGGTTCCTCAGCGTAGTTCACTTGACGGGAACTCTGCCTGAGGTCCATTTGTAGCACCATGTGTCCTCATACTTTCAGTTTTTAAGCTTTTAAGTTTTGTTTGAAATGTTACCAAGGTTTAATTGTATGAGTTGACACATTTCATGCCAACCATCTGCCTAAATCTGATTTTTCTCTACTAAAAAATAAAATTTAAAATCGGTTAGCTTATTCCAAGAAAGAAAGGCTTGTATTGCAATGTTTGCTCTGAGCAGGTCTAGAAAACCTGTAAAGATCTGAAATACTACCAGCAAGGTGTTCCCTGTTGTCCCCTAAAAGCAGCCCAAGCACGGGAAGCTGAAACTCCTGCCAGAGGCTGCAGTTGCCCACCCTCAGCCAGGCTTGGCCAAGGCTTCACTAGCCAAAGTCACGGCCTGTGTCTGCCATCCATCCCCCCTGGCACCAGTGCCAGGAGACCTTCTCCTCTGCAGGCTCAGCTGTGGCTCACGTCTGCATGTCCCACGGTAAGTCCGAGGTGACAAAGGACAGGGGACAGAACTAACTTTCAGATCCTACAGGCTCTCATCGGTGCAGTGTGGGCGAAGAGGCCAACATCGGAAACCGCTTCCAGACTGGAATGCTGAAGCCTTAATGAGATTTTCCCAGAAAACATCAGCTCCCTTGCCAGTACTTAAAGTGCTAAGCCTGCTTCAAAAAGAACTACACTGAAATCAGCTGAGGACTCTTTCAATTAAATCTTTAAGGATGAAAAGGGACATAATGATAAAACTCGAATGCAGCCAAGAATAACATCCAAGGATTAAGAGATCCAGATAATAGGAATTTGATTGGCCTCGGTAATGGGCTGACTGCACAAATGCACTAACAGCGAGACCTGCAGAGCAATGGAAAGGTGTTCTGCACACCACACTTCCCAGCACAAAATCCTCTGGGTAGGCAGGGAAGGTTTCTTGGAGGAAGATCTGCAAGAAAGGAGTGTGTTTCCCCTTTCTCATGGCAAAAAAGGGCTACGTTGATTGTAGACTTGCCCATGCGGAGTGGGAGGAGCCTGCGGAGGTGGCGGTGGTGGTGGTAGCCTTTCCACAGGCATTTAGAAGCCAGCGGGGATGTAAGCACTGGTCAAGGAGTGGCAGTGCCCATCAGTGAGTGACGCCACAGCTGGCTTTGTTCCTAGATACATCAGAGCTCGGGCCCTGCAGGCAGCTGCCCCAGCTGGCAGAGATGCCCTGCACATCCCTCCTGAAGTGGAAAAGGCACACGCTGGAGAATGACAGAAAAGGAGGTTCCCCTGCCCCCGCTGGGGTCCTTGTGGAGGCCCAGGAGGCTCCCACTTCCCTCCCAGCAGGAGTGGGACCAAACCCAAACACGCAGTGTGAGCACTAGGTATTATTAGCGACCAGGTTGATTTATCCCCAGTAAACCAAGAAATGTAATCACACTTGCTGTTCACCTGCAAGGACATTGATTTTGAAGGCAAAACTAGCAAAAAGCAACCATTATTGTCAGAGAATAAAAGCTTCAATAAACATGTTACAAGTACCATTCACTTACTACTGTTTTTTCCACACTAAAGAAAGCTGCAGGAAGGATAAACAAAAGAAAAGCAGGTAGCCTACAGGTACTCGCTCACTTGTGGTCTGACACACAACCTGTTATTTACTCCCCGGGAGCAGAGAACTCCCCCGCTGCTCTGCTTTTCCTCTGCCCCGAGCACTTTGCCTCCTGCCCGGCTCCTACCAGGCAGCACCAGTTTGTGGCTGGGGGCAAGGCACCGGGGCAGGAAGCAGCAGGACGGGTGCAAGGGGACATGGGGGAGCGGGAGCCATTTCTCCCCTGGCATTCTAGAGGGCTGTGGCTTCATCATCCTTAAATGGCACACGTCTCTCAGAGCTGGGATCACAGAGAATGAAAATACTGCCAAGAATGGGCATAAGCGAGAGAGAACGGAATCTCAGCCCCCTTCTCCCCCCTGCAGACGCACCTCCGGCTGCAGGTATACACCGCACAGACGTGGGCTGCAGCAGACTGCATGGGGAAATATCTGCAGATTCATTTTGGGGCAGGGCTCCTGACCAGAATTTCTCAAGCCGTTGCTATATGGGTTGAAGGGAAAAACCTGAAAGCAATGGGCTTATTTTCAAGAACTGCTGATATACACAGAGGCCCCCTCACCTATTCAGTGTCCTGCAGACCATAAAGGGATGTACAATTCAGAGTCATCGGTCCATTTGGTGTATGGTGGGTTGTCATTCCCAGGGGTAATAATGGGAAATCAGACTGGTTGGAGTAAGACAGCTTTCTAGTGACAACCATGAGCTTCTGTGTATGCAGTGGGACAAGCCCCATTGTTGGGAACTATGAAAGTAGTGATTTGTATTAATAAAAGTGCCGGTCTTGTAATACAGAGACAGCGGTGTCTGCTGGTGCATGCCTGTGCACAGAAAAGCCATCTGGGGGCTGGTGGACAAATGCCAGTCTTAAAAGAATATTTCTCCCAAATACTGGGAGAAAAAATTTCCGCAAAAACGTTTCCAAGCCAACATCATTGTGCTGATAGAGAATGCAGCAGAGATGGTCTGTCACGCCGGCGAGGGCACGCAATCCTGGCGGTCCCAGGCTGCTCGGTGCTCTGCTCCGACAGCTTGCTAGTGTGTGCTGAGCCCAGACGCTAACGCTGAGCTGCCAAAACTCAGCACAGCCCCTTAAACAGACCAGTCCCTGCAGCGCCCCGACCAGCTCCAGGGCCACCACCACCATGGTGCGGGGCAGCAGTGGGCAGGGAGCCATTTCCTATAAAAACAGTTACCTTGCCTTTCTATTTTTTCTTTTCCAATAAGTTATGTAGAGGGGGACATCTATAAGACACATCATCTTAATAGAACAGAAAGGTCTTCATATTCTGGGAGAATATATTATGCATATGATTCCTGGCATGTTTGATATTGAAAACAGCATTAATAATGCATCATACGCTGCCTTTAGCAGCGCTCATCATTCTTTTTGCCTCCTGACTTGCAATTCAGACATCAAGGCTAATTGGAAAATGTGTTTTCTAGATAGTAGTTTCTGAAATCAATGTTTCACTGCACTTAAAAATAAATTAATAAATCCCTACCCAGAGTACCGATATTTTATACAAAGCACTATTCTTACAAATACTGAACATTTCAAATGTATGATACAGCCTTGTGAACACAGTTGTTTTCTATTTTTGACAAATTGTTATAACTAATTAGTTTAGACAAATCTTTGAGTCTCTGGTGCATCTCAAAATATTATAATAGAAAGAAAATGTAATATTGTCTATGGCTGAGTTCCCAGTTCCTCATATGGCGAAGCTCTTCTTGAGTAATCTCAATTTTTCATTTAGGATTTCAATAGTCTATAGATCTGAATGCAAGAAAATGAGCTTTCCTCTGAAAAAGGTATTTCTTGCTAAGCCAAAGGGCTCTGCCAATGTAATCTCCTCACATGCTGGTTTTGTGTTTGGTTTTTTCTGTACAAACACTTGTCACAAACAGTATATTATTCACTCGGCTGCAATGCGAGGAGAAGAAAATCTGTTGGAAATTACATGGAAAAATACAGTGAGCAGGTAGCAAGTCTTGAAAGCACCAAGATCAAGAAATAATTGCCCAGACACATATTGTACATACGGTTATGTTGCATATTTCCTGTATACATCCCATGAGGACTTTTTTCTCTGTGCTGTTTAGATAATCATTAAATTGAGACTAGTTTGATAAAACACTTTTTTTTTTTTTTTTTACTACTACTAAATGTGGGTAACTCAACCCAGACTATCACAGGAGCATGCCTGTCTTGACCATGCTTTTGCTGACAAACTTTCAGGTTCAGAACAAAACTCCTCATCCAAACCAGCAGAAGACACCAGCGTAAGCAAAGCCCGGGTACACGGGACACTCACTCAGGATGCAGGAGACTTGTGTTCGCGGCCCTGCTTTTAACCGAGTGCCACGCTCACTGGGAAACAGTGTCTTGCCTGGAAGATTCCCACTCTGAACAGAACTACCACACACTACCACACGCCAGCAAAGCCCTCGGGAGCTACCCCTATTGCAAAGTTAATGTGCTCCTTCATCAACAGTTGGCTGCTTCAGCAAATCTCAGCTTCCACAAGGGAAAAAAACCAGACAACCAACCAACGTTTCCCTGTGTGAAATAAGTTCTGAACTTATCTTCGATGAAATAATATCTGATTTAAATTCAAAATAACAAACACACCTCCCCCCGCCCAAGTCCACCATCCAGTAATGAGTCTCTGCAGATGGAAGTCTAGCCAAAGTTTTGCTTAGGATTAGATCAAATTCCAGCAACAGCTTTAACAGACACATGTCAAATCCTGACTGACCTGAATTTTTCCTCAAAGATAATCCTTCAACCGTAGTCAGCTTTAACTCATTGATGGGCAGACCGTGTTTACCAGCCCCAAGCCAATATTCATAGGTAGTTGACACAGATTCCTATATGCAGATTTACTGGGTGTGCGTACCTGTTTGCATCACACACACACATCTAAATCCCATCCACTGATTAGTCAGTGTAAGTTTTACACAGTTTGTTGGGTTTTTTTAATTGCAAAACATAGCTGGCTGTCAATTATGTGAATAGTTAATGGTTTATAGCAAAATAGAAGAGATTAAGAGAATTTCAGTACTGGAAGACATAATTGCTGCTAAATCTCAACATGTATATTTTAAACCACCTGTTAAACTTTTCCATCTCTTATGGCCAAATTGCAGAAAGCAAAATAATTAATTAGAAACAGTGGCTATTATGTAGGAAGCTAATTTTTCTTTTTTCTCAGGTACTCCACAACACTTAAGGTACAAAAATACATTAGAGTTATTGCAGTAATACAATAGTACACCTATCCTAATTCTCAGTTAAACTAGAGCATCTTAGAATAATTCCACTGATTTGTGGAGGATTAGTAGCGAGGAATGCATTTCTGACTTAATTCTGTCAGTTTAATATCGTGTCACTCCATTATCTTGATCACAAACAAACAGTTTGAGTAATGCCCTCCATTTTCCCAAGGAATTCATGCCTGTATAATTAACCACAATCAACTGTAACACAGATGGCATCATATGATCCAAAAGCACTTTATGGAAACATTTTAAGCATGTTATTAACATCCCTAAATAACTATTTAACGCTACCTCTCCAACCCTCTTCTGCATGAACACACAACACAGCTGGATTTGAGAGTGGAAAAGGCAGTATTTAACTGCAACTCAGTTCTTGGAATTATTCAATTTATAAATGAGTTTGAAAACAACAGACCATACTGTGGCAACAAAAACATTGCATTTTAGATTTCAGAATTAAGACTAATTTCCAGAATGACTCATGCTCATCAAACTCAGCTCTGAGGAACTGGGCAGCATGGAATGATACTGATGGGATGTGGAACCTTTCTTTAGGCTGACCATGGTTATCCAAAAAAGGTATTTCTATTTGACAGTTTCTTTTTTTCTCAGTAGATGTGTGCCCAGTTCTAAACTAAGATAAAAATTTACATTTAACAGCAACAGACAAGAATTAGAATGGAAAGTCGATTAATCTCCCAAATGAAAACCATTACAAGTCATTAGATGCCCATCAAGCCCTAATGAAAAACTGCTCCTTCAGCATGAAAAAACTGACAATCAGATTATTATTATTATTTTTGATTCCTAAATATCTGGTTTAAATAACCTTTTCTTTACAGCTGCTGAGAGTCCCCTCCCTAATTTCAGCCCATTTCTGCCCATTTATTTAATAGTGAGCAAGTCCCTTGGCCCATAAACTGATTTAGAAAGAAAGAAAAAACATGATGAACCTTACAGACTTGTTGGAGATTCACTGTGCCGATGCTTTAGGGGGATGGGCTGCAGTACCCACTGAAGGTGACAGCACTGGGGATTAACACCATTCCTCTCCCACAAACATCTGCTCGACGAGGGCAGTCCTGATGGGGGCTGGAAGTCCAAAATCTCATGGAATCAAGTGCGAGCCCTCCGGCATGATCTCAGATGGGAAGACGGTCCCTGGGAAAGAGCAAGAGACCTTAAGATTTAGTGCTAAGTATCACACAATGGGACGTCTTAACATTTGAAGTGGGCAGCACTAAAGGAATATTTGGTGTGAGAACTGGAACTAGGGTGAGAAAACCGTAACGAACATAACAGTCATTTATACATATTGTCACACAATTAGCTGGAATTATTTTAGGTACATGGATTTCTGTCACACGATAGGATCATAGCATGTGGAAGGGAAACAAAAAACAGTTCTGGACATCATTATGTGCTCTGGGGGTTATTAACTCAGCCTTCTAATCCTTCCTGAAGGAAGCTGGCAATTCAGCGTATCAGAGCTCTGCAGGATTCAGCGAGAGCAATGCTTTTTAATTATTGGTCTTCATCCATGTATTTGTACGATCTCTCATAACAAATTGGGGGACAAGACAACAGCGTAAGTTTTTGTCTTCTTAAGGAAAGCACTGCAGACACACACACGTAAGAGGTCTAAGTTATACACAGATACAAAAGACAAAACAAGAGTGTTACTACTGTCAGTTTTAGTTAGATAGCCAAGGTTTTCCCAAGTCAGAAGAGCAGTTCTAAGCTAGAGTAGCACTAACTTAGCAACAGCAAGTCATCACTGTTCTCCTGTAGGACTGGGGCTTCCTACTGCCCTGTGGCAGCTACAGCAGGCGAATTTACTGAGTGTAACGTTACACGAATAGCTTGGCTCCCACTGAAAATAACCTTAGGCGCGGGCCAGGCCAGTTGTCACACCTGAGGTCAGGCAGACGTTTGAAGCCAGCTAGGAACACCTCCTGAGCAGCCCAGGAGGGACGCTCCGGTCAGCAGCCCAACCAGCCAAGGCTCCCTCCGCGGCGCCTGTGTCTCACCCGTGGGTTCCAGGCAAATTCTCTCTTAGAAATCACTAACGGAGACACTAAGAAAAAGAAACAAACCAAGCCTTCACTTACTTGTAAATCTTCTGAGGAGATCAGAACTGCAGTATTTAGCTTATACACTTAGCTACAAAATAACAGTTTGTTGTGGTTTTTTAAACACCAGAAAAGCTATTGAATTTACCACTAGTACCTTTAGGGACATCAGATCACTATTTAATATGAACTTCTGCATATCTAATTATTTTGTAAGTTTCCACATATTTCAGAATTCACACAATAATCAGCACACAAGCAGTGTCTTTTCACAGCTAATAAACGTTATGAAGAAACAATAAGTCAAAATTGATTGATACTGCATATTTTAAGTTATGCACTGAATAACGTTAAGAAAAAAATATGGAAATACTTAAAAAGCAGATAAGGATTTGGAAAAAAAAAAAAAAAAGGAAAAAATATTGTTAGCCAACTTCATACAAGAGCTCTAATCCAGCTTTAGAAAGGATGCATCTCCATCTCTGCAGGGAATAAGGATGCTAGAGAAGAGCGATGCTGTCGGGAACAGCCGTATCCCCTTGCAGCCTCTCCCACGGCCCACTGTAACCAGGCTCTTTCCATCTTTTCCACTGGGTTACAAATGGGGCACTTGAGCCAAGTTCCACTTAAGTCAGTAGGAAACTTTCCATCCACTGTAATGATCCAGTCATTAATATACTCGGAAGTCAAAAATAAATGCCTAAAAGGCACTTCTCCAGAGCTTCCATCTAAAAGCAAAAGATTCCCTCTTCAGAGACGAACCAACGCCTCACTGGTGTAAAATACTGGAGGGCAGGAGGAGGTGCCAGTGCGGCCCAGGAGCTGGGGAGGCGATGCAGGCGCCGTCCTGCTGACAGTGCACAGCCGGTTCCTGGGAATGCTTGCTGGGCCTCGTGCGTACCTGTGCCCTCCTTGTGCCTCAGGAGAGGGAAAGGACTGAGACACAGCTGGGTCAGGACAAGTACTGGAAAAAACAAGTTATTATTTATCCTCAGAGCTAGAAATAGGATGATTCACTGGAGCCAGCCATCCCAAGGACGCTGCTGTTTTCCTAGGAATCTCTTCCAGTTTCTAGGGGTGACAGAGGGGTGACACCCCTGAACCGCACACGGATACCAGTCAAAGGGGCCTCTCCTTGCCTGCTCTTCTCCAGGGCAGGTGCAGCTGGAATGTTAGGAAAAACCATAAAAGTAGTCAAGGAAAATAAGGACAGCAGAGTCAGTTGAGTGCTTTGAAGAAAAGCACTATGTAAAGTTCTAAGCATAATACTCAATCCTTATAAAACCAAGTAAGATAAGGTTTGTTCCAGATGACCATGAAAAATATTGCCACCTTGAGAGAATTTTCCATGTGAAAGCAAATTCCTATTTAGCCATGTCTATACCAAGTATGAGTAAGTTAACCTTCCTTCCATGTTTTTTGTATTTGCTATTGGTACATACAGGGCCCATTTTGATTAACCATTTTTTGGCAAATAAACTGTCAGCTCGGAGATCAGGACTCAGACACACTCCTGTAAATCCCAGTCTGACCCAGGCACTGAGGCGCATAGAGAAGGACTCTATTGACACTTGTGCTATGAAGCAAGCCCCAAAGCAAGAACCAACAGATCCTATAACCCATGCCAAGTATCAAAGCACTCGTTATTTACATAGAAAGGGAGAAGTACGCCAATTTTATCTGGTTAAGTACATATGTGCAACTATAAAGATCTTTAAAAAAGATTTTAAAAACAAACAAAAAATCCCAATCCATCCCACGGAAGATGACTGAATAAAATCCCAAGGGCAAAATGCCCTCCCAGAAAACAAAACAAATACTAAAAGACCTTGCAGTACCAAAGCTCATGTTTCTCAAAGGAGAAGCAAAGCAACAAGTAGGAAGGACAATGCTGAAGGCATGCAGGAAAGCACACGGTGAAGAGCAAGAAATGCTAGTGTGACGTGAACCAAACGCTCGTGTCTGTGAGGCTGATGACCGAGTCTCTGCCACGCCAAGGGTACACAGACGCCGTGGTGTTTCACTGCTGCTGACCTTCTCAAGGTGATTGCTGTTAGTAGGTGGCTGTGCACTAACCAGATGTACACGGATGAGAATTTTTAAGCTATAATCTGATTTTTTAAAGCTCATTTGATTTGAGATGCTGCACCAACCTTTCTAGTCAATTTGCTTGGCATGCAGATACCCATTTCTCTGACGCTTCATACAGCAGACCAGTAAGGGGGTTTAAGACTTCCTTTCAGCATGGCAAAACCAGACCCGTTCTTAAATATTTCAGGCTTTTAAGGGGGATAAAAGGGTAAGGGGTGTTTCAACCCAACTTTAACATTGGAAGTCAAATGATCCATTCGCCTGGGAAAACCTTGTTTTCAACACAAGAGCTCTATAATTTTTTTAATCAAGACTAACAACCAGAAGACAGGCTGACTTTCACGGAACACCACAGTTTGTATACATAATCATACTCAAGATATAATTTCAGTTAGTAACCAGCACAACATAAACTGATCCCTCTAATGCTACACTAAATGTAATAAGCATTGCATTGAATATAAATATAATTGGATTTAAAAACAAACAAACAAACAAACAATAATTGGAATGATCAACTCAGGAGATGGACCATGCAAACCCAGTGTGTGTGCATACGCAATGAGAAAGTTAACAGAAGTTATACCGTGTTATAGAGCCTCCTGCCACCGGCACCAAGAATGACAAATGTACACCAGGATTTAATCTCCAATAGCACCACGTGGCTCATGCGGCCTCTACCTGCCTACAAATCCAGGGACCAATATACAAATTATTCTTAAAAAATCACACATACCCCCTACCACAACAGCAACTGCACAACCACTTTCATGGGACTGGCTAAAACGGAACAGCACCTCTGAAAGCTCTGCTGCTCTGTGCTGCTCCCCAGCTGGGAGATTATCGAGGAGAAGACAGCCCAGGGCAGCACACTGGCACCTTCAGAGCTGAAGTTCGGGTCAGTTTGCTGGTTCTGCTAAAAGACAAAACCGGGACAATCTCAGCATATGTAAGTATATGGAAAAGTCTCTCATTTCTCTATTGCAGGGGTGGGTGTAGAAAAGAAAGGGGAAAAGGGGAACCTCAGCAGCTGTTTCTACTTGTGCTCCCTATTGTGTCACTAAAATTTACTTGCTGGAGTTCACTTCTGCAGCCAAGTCACTCATTCCCGAGGGGCACCTTCTGGCAGCAGTGTCTGCTGAGGTCTTATCTCAAGAGAACTTCCTCCTGTGCTGTATCTCCCTCTCAGACTTGTTCAGATGATTAGGAAAAGTGCTAGCCTTGCTTTTCATTGTGAAAAGTGCTATATAACAGAACTGGGGAAACGTTCTCACAGACATCTCCATTTGCAGGTGCGAAATGGCTACAGAGGAGCTCTTTCCTAGCTATTTGTTTAGTGTGGCATCTGGGTAAACTGGGATTTGAATTCAGGATTTTCCAATCTTTTAGCCTTCTGCACTTACTCCTTCAAAGAAAGTTGCTTCTCGCATGGGTTGCACTACACTGATCTTTAGCTAAGAGGATGTGTCCATCTGCCTTCTGACTTTCCAACCAATCGTTACTCTTAAAAGCAGGGAGCAGCCGGCACCGGGAGCAGAGGCACTGGATTCTGCCTGCAAGAAGCCAGCCGGGGTGCCCGAGGGCACGAGAAATGCTGCTTGCTGGTAACTGTGTCCCTCCCAACCGCTGGCATTGCAACTACACATCTGCAAAGCTCCAGGAGACTGGAGATGTGCAACGTAACGTGCAGCAATAGCTGGGGCTGCTCTGCTCCAGGGTAACCTGAGTTTATTAAAAGTTTTGACAAAAAATATGTAAGAACTGCGCAAATACACATAGAACATTAAAGCCCTAAGAGAAGTCTCTGCCCCAGCAGACATGCTGCTGCTCCTGTGGCCACCTGCACAGAAACTACTTGCCAGCAGGCAAAAGGGTTTCACAGCCTAAAACGTGAGCTGCATTTGGGCTAGCAGACATGGCCTCGATGAAACCTTGCACGTAAATGTGCAAAGGATGTGAGAATGTAAATTTGTATCCCAGCTTCACAGTGTACACTTAAGGGTTGGACGCTAATGTAAGAAGATTTAGTAACATGATGTGTAAGAAAGTCTAGTAACAGCTAGCGGATAGAAAAAAAGGAGGAATTACTGTTAAAATGGGGAGATTCACAGCTGCGAGCTCCAAGGCCCAGAGCTAGGGCTGGCAGCGTTTGATATTCTGCTAGCAACCTGTAAAAAGAGTAAAGGGTAGGATATCAAAATCTGCTGATAATAGAGGATTATTTAGGTCAATCAAAATGAGAGGAGAATATAAAAGAAGAAAAAGGAAGCAAAAATAAAACAATAACCTCAAACTAGAAAATTAGGTAACCAAGCAACATGAAATCCAATATGGGAAAGTAAAAGATAATCTATATTTAAAAATACAATTTGACATATCCTGCACACAAAGACTTACAAGAAAAGATCAAGTCATCACTGAGGACATCTGTTGTGTACACAGCTAGGTAAATAAGATATTAGACCGTAAAAGCAGGAGATGGAAAATAAGATGAAAAGCGTTATAATGTTGCAGGAAGATAAGTGGTAAGTACTCATTATTACACTCATATTCACCTAAAAGAAACACAATAGGTACAATCAGGTAATAAAAGAATCAACAGCTGTGATTTTTTTGAAGAGATATTAAACAGGCAATTATAAAACCATTGATAACATGTAGGCAAAAAGGCTGTTTCATTTACTTTTTCACACTAATGTAGGAACAAGAAGCCACCCTATAGGGCACTGGCAGGAGGTAGTTACATGATTTTCCCAGTGGAAAGATGACTCTTCCATTCGTATCACTCACCACAAACCCTGGCAGCAGCAGTTTCCCATCCTTCTGCTGCTCCTGGGGTCAAACCACCACAAGCCAAATTCAACGTGGGAGACAAACGCTGCTGCTTGGAGTCGCAAGGTGCAGGGTGAGAGCAGCAGAACTGGCAGCATCCAAACTAACATGACCTGCAACAGCGTTTATAAAAGGTACAAGGCCAACTCTATTACTAGTCTCCTTGGGTGCAGTTTCAGTAACTAATGCAGCAGCGCAACAGATTTTGCTGCAAAATGCCTCTCAAGTATTGTCAAGAGCAGAAACATACTGCTCTGAAACCCTTGCTTTGAATATACATTGCATAAATCCTTTACAAAGGAGGAACCAGAGCATGCCCTGGGCTGATGTGGGGTTAGCAATGGAGCCTCTGCTACCCTGATCAGAAAACATCCTGCAATACAAACTCTCCAAAATGACCTGCTGGAAACAGTAAAGCAAAATATAGAAGAGAGAAGTGTTCTCATTTGCAGGTATAGCACCTACATCAGCCCTAAAATGCACAGCTTTAGGAGATACTTGCTGCTACAACCTGTTCTGGCTTTTACGTACTCTGACTGCAGAAGGATGCTAAAAGAAATAAAAAAAAAAAAATCATTAAAATTACTGTCTCTGAAGCGCATGGGGTTTGGTGGTGGTGGTGGTTTTTGGTGCTTTTTTTTTTCTTTTTTCAGAGGTCTATAGTAAAAATGACTGCAGTTTCTTTTTATTTTCAGCCACATATAATTAGTAAAATCCAGCTTCATTTCTCACAGTTAGCTATCATTTCTACACAGTTCTGGACATACAATTAAACTTCCACATTGCTTCACTTCTTTAAAGCATTCTCTTTACATAATCAAGAGTTCTCCAGAAAGTACCTCTGAACACAAAGCTTGTCAAGGTGCTTCACCTGCAGCCTCCCCCATTGTTTCCATCAGGATTATCATTTTGCTCTTAATTGTGCTTCTCACCCACCACAGATGAAGCACAACCACCCCCTCCCTGTTGAGCTCCGATGTGCGTGGATGGATGATTGCCCCTCTGACCCAAACTGACTCTCAGCCTATGGAGCCCATGCAGGGTAATATTCTGCTTTATTACAATCTATAAATAGGACTGTGGAGCCTCACTGCCTAACCACGGCGCAATGAGGAGCATGGTGAGATTGTCCTCATTTCTGGTAATGCCTCACCTTAATCCCAGCTCACGTCAAATGAGCTAACATGTCTCTACATCTGTTTTTAAACTTGTATTCAATTAAACCAGCCAACAGAAAAAACATTACATTGCATCTTCTCTGTGCTGTCCCGCAGCACAGGAGCATCCCGGCTGCAGTCAGGCTGGATCGGTTGCTTTTCTGGCCTCCAACTAGCACAGACACCACCTCCCAGCTCCCCGTCCAGATTCAAACAAGTGTAAACACTCAGCATAGCATTTAAAAATGTTTGTGCTAAAATCTCCACTGTTGGACCCGAGTACAGGCTGGATGCGCATTTCACTTTTGGGCCATGGAGCTCTGTGACAGAGAATGTGAATATGAACACAGTTTACAGGTATTTTAAGCCCATTTTGTTTTGACAGGCTGACAGAAAGGAGCACCATGCACACAGAATCAGGCTCAGAAGTACACCTCAACATTGCCCTACATCAGTCTGTAATTAGGAAAGAATTAAAATGCTTACATGGCCATAAAGAATATGTACACTACATCCCAGACAATATTTTTTCCTTGCCAACTGTATGCTGCTGCAGTATAATTAAATTATGGTCCTGATTTCAGTAGGAACAGTGACAAAACCCCTCCCGTTGGTGGACACAATAAAATAAATAACATTGTACTATGAACATAACAGCCCCACAGTGAGGGAAGGAAGGAAGGAGAGGGCACCCCCGTGACACAGATGCTGTCAGACTGTGCAGACCCGACTACCTTGAGCTCCATGCACTTTTCTACACCATTCCCAGCTGCTCCGGTGCTGGGCAGCTTCACATCAGTCCCTACGCACTGCTCCGCCTTTGTTTTTGCTAAAATTGATCAGCTGTTGTTTGTTTTTTTTGTTTTTTTTTTTTTTTAAAAAAGGGCTAGGAAATTAATTTTAGCAGCAATATATACCACAACTGTCTTCAGTGAACTTTTAGAGAAGGTTGCGATTCCCAGTACAAAGAGGCGTGGCACCTCCACCCCACGGAGCAGCACTGTATTCCCTGCTCAGATTTGGACCTTCCTTGTGCAAACTGCATCAGGCAGGGGGAGGCCGGGCATTAGGACTGAATTCTCCTTCCATTTAAGGAGAATATTTGCCCTTCTGGTTTACTTTTTAAAAATTTCTGTGCTGAAATCCCACGGTTTCTTCTTTCATCTTGCTTTGCGTAAAAGCCAGCGGGAGAAGACAGCTGCGCTGGTGAGACAGCCTGGGAGCGGAGCCACCTGATGAGGGAGAGGAAAAGGAGCCCCGGGGCTCGGGGCTGAGGGAGAGGGGCCCGGGGGAGAGCGGCCAGCCGTGGGGCAGCACCAGCTCGGCAGAGGGGAGCAGGCACTGGCCACACGGAGCCGCTGGGCGAAGCTGAGGGGCAGGTGCAGGAGATGCACAGCATCCCACCAGGACTGACTTCGTGGACCTGGCTGGGGAACACGAGTGGAGCTGGTAGGACAGAATCACAGGCTATATGGAAGAAAGAGTAGAGGTGCAGGTTTCCATGGTGCAGCAGCCGCAGCAGAGTGCGTTTGCTCTTCCTAACACTTGCTCTGGGCCTGACGGGTTACAGCCCCGCTGCCTCGCTGCTCTTCTGCCTGCAAAGTGCAGAAGCCCAACATGTCTCAGCTGCCTCCTGTGCGGATGCACACACTGGGCAACTTCTGCTCCTGCCCCTGGGGACACCAGCTCACACACTGTCCTGCGGAGGGACAGGGAGCTTCAGCCGGGCTGGTTACCCATGCAGCAGCAAAGTCACAGCCCCTAAAGATATTGCTGAGGTTTTTACTTTTAAAAACAAGTGTTAAAAAGTACATGGAAAACACATATTCAGTTGTAGCATCTTAAGTTTAGCATTTGCTTTTGAAATGTTCTTGTAAATTGCAGATTTGTATTTTAAGTAAGGTGACCATGAATTAAATGTCCACATATATATTTGAAATAATAGCCAAAGATTATTCTTCTGACTAGATAATATATATCTTAGCAGCATTTAAAAAAAAGCAGAATTACTTTCAAATGCCAAGTGCTGTATTTTAATGGTGATCAGCAAATGCTCCTTGTCCCTGTACTACCTGCAGCTTCTCTGCTGGAAGGAAACCCAGCTGGCTTCCTCCAACAACCGTAACTCCCTCCTCCCCATATGAACTTGTTCTCTGGATTTGACACCCGGTTCTGTGGATTTAAGACGATAAAAAAAGCTTCAGAAAGCAAACAATCTTTGTGCATCTGAACCACTGAAACACGGTATAGAAGCAAGTATAAATAAAGCTGTTACAACTCCAGCAAATAAACAACAGTGTAAAGCCTGGAAAAGTACCAGGCCTTAGCTATGGAGAGATTTATAAATGTAAGGAAGGCAGAATAGACCCGGGACACTACGAGAGGCTGCCCAAACAGAAAATCATTAGCTGCTTTACTGCAAGGTAGATATAAACAGTGTAGGAAGCAATGTACCTGGCTACCCAGCACCTCACCTTCAATCTGCGAGAGGAAAACAAACAGAACTTCCCTTTCCAGCATGAAGAAAGCTTTCCAGTCACGCTGGCCACCCCCTTCCCTGCAGACCCGCTCCGTGTGCCGCTGCCCCTCCTGTTCCCCAGCCTGGCAGGTACGGGCTTCCCTGACCTGCGGTGCTGACACCCATGCCAGGGGATACAGGAAGATGCAGTGCTGCATCCATAACAAGTCCCTCCATGAGCAGTGCCAGCCACAGCCCGTTTCCCGAGGCGGGACTGCGCTTTGCCTTCCCAAAGGGAAGGGGCTACCATTGTGACTTGCCCAGCATTTGCCTCAGAAGAGCCATGCAACCCCAAGCCCTGCAAGACAGGAATATAGCTGTACACTTCTACAGACTGAATTAAACTTACAATACCCTTTAATGAGATTTAAAAATCATTTCAGACAAGAAATGCACTCAAGAAGGATTCTGGACAGCCTTTCCTCACCTTTGCTTCAACTCCAGCAGCACAGCGTCTCCCAGCTTGTCACAGCTCCAGCTCCGAGGGGCCTGTGACTCAGCAAAGGGAGCAGCTTTTTATTTTTCAGATGGAACTTACCAAACCCTGCCAATATTACGGGGAGGATCTGCTTCCTGGATCCACTTCTCTGCCAGTCTCTCATGAGATATTTCCACTGAACCCTCCCCATCTGGTCACATTATGACAACAGGAAACAGTTTCTTTGGGGAAAAATCAAATGCAAACTGACATGGGAATCAGGCTGAGCACGAAAGAAAAAATTCCCAACCTCTATCTACACTGTATTTAAAAGAAAAGGTGGCGTCTTATTATTAGCCTAGGAGTTATGCTGTTCCTAGTCAGACATCCTTAGATCTGCGAGCATCTGCGGTGCAGCTGAAGCTCATCAAAAGAAGAGCCTCCTGCCCGAGAAGCCCCCAGGCAGCTGCTGAGGTGGGAATCGCCGCAGGAGCCAGGCAGCTGCCTCCGCTCCTGCCCACTGAAAGCATCCGTCTGGCCCTTCCACAGACACACATGAGCTGGAGGGTCGGTGGTCACCTCGTACCCTGCGTCTGGGCTTGGCATGAGCCCTGGCACATTGCAAGGCAATGGGGAAAGAGCTTGTTACCCCAACCACAGCCCCTGCTCACGGGCCAGACCCTGCTGCCTCCCTCAGCTCCACACTGCTGAAACCTCGGAGAACCTGTGCGTGGAAATCTCTGCATGGGATTTCAGGCGAGTTGTGCAGCCTGAGATTGCTCTCAGTTAGGCTGAGCCTCTGCAAGGCAGCAGTACCCTGGCGGTGCTGCAGGTACAGGCTGTACTGCCCCGGCTGTGCAACCTGCAAATCTCACGGTTAAGAATCTGTGAACTCCAACAGCTCAGGAACAAAAATGCTAATCAACATTTTAAAATCCCAAGACTATTCCAATGTAAATCCCAGTCTCTTACACTAACCTAAGCAGCCTAGCTCATCATGAGGCAAGCCATGGCAACACGCATTCAGGTACGATGAACTGTCTCCAGAAATGCTGAACACCCGCAGCTCCAGGCCAGCTGCTCATCAGGTCTGAGACACAAACCTGATTACCATCCATCTCATATTTGTCTTCCTCTCCCTCTATGGTCCCTGCCAAGAGGATGCTGCTGTATGGGATGCACAGTGCTCCCCTGAGCCCCATGAACACACGGCAGCTCCCAGGCACGATCTGGGGTGCTCCCAGTGCCACTATATTGCTCCCACGGGATTATTTTCCTTATCCAAGAATTCACAGTTCCCTTTCACACCAAATAATAGAGAATTGACTGACTTTTTTTCTTCCTCAGGGTTATTTTCCAATTTTTTATTTTACTATCTCACTTTAAAACAAAGATAAGAAAGATGTCACTGACACTGTGATCTCTATTTGCTAATAATTCACAAAAGCAAGCACAACAGAGAAAGCAAAGGCTTCAGGTCCATCCCCGTTCAGCTTTGGGCACAGCAGACCAGGGGTTTCACAGACAATGCTCAGCACAGGGAGATTGGGAAATGCCCACAGCCCCAGCCTTGCTTCCACCACTACCAAGGTACCCTGCCCACCCCCTGAGCCCAGGTCCCAGGAATTTACAACCATAATTAAGTACAATTGCTCAGATGAATGATTAGCTTGTTTCTATGGAGAATGAAAGCTGAAAGTTTACTTCCAGAAGCATCTAACCAAGTAGTGCTTGAGAGCTCAGCCTGTGACAAATCACCAAACATCTACTTTAATTACATAAAGTCTTCCCCTTCAATTTTTTAATTAGAAACAAGAATGTGGATGTCATGTAGATACAAGGATTTTCTTGTTTTTCTTCCACTGCTAGTACAACTGAATCCCAGTCAGACCCTGCAAATCTCCATGGGTTTAATAAAGTCCTCAGGGTTACAAAACTTCTGACCATCAGGCTTTTGAGATACAGGGTACTCCAGCAGCAGTCAAAAATTGCTGCAGAAAAGATAACTATATAACTTTTACATCTATCCGCAACCATACACCTGTTTAAATAATTAAAATATTAAAGATCACCAGCTATAGTCTGGCAGGTGTTTATCAGTGAGAGCTTCAAATATTTCTTCTAATAAAGGGTCTTGACTCCGTACGTACCATGGGATAGTTCATGGTTGAGGGATGTGTGGTAAAAAAGCAGCAACAAGGAAAACTTCACAGCCCCCTCAAGACCTGTGGATTTCCAAAAACCTGCTGCTGCTGCCCTGGGGCTGGGCCCTGCCCGCTGCTGGGAGTATTTCCGAAGTTGGCACTTTCTCCGTGACCCACATCCAACACTGTCAGAGATGACACAGGGAAGGAAGACGGACAAGGGGAGTAGCAGGAAGCCATTGAGGAGCATATGTCCACACCAGCACACCCTCACAGAGAACGCCAAATCCCCCGTACAGCCGCACTGCCACTGGTCTCACACTTGTGAGCGTCATTTTGCAGTGAGAAAAACAAGAGGTGCCTGTTGGTGATGACAGGACCTTACTGGGAGGGGAAGTGCTGGCTGGGAGCGCAGTGCCGCAGAGCCTGTGCCATGCACCCACTGTCGCACAGGGCAGGCTGCGGCGCGGGCACTGTCACCTGCTGTCTTCAGTGAACGTAACATCTGCCTATCGCGACAGTAAATCTGCTCTTTCTGTCACCAGCATCTATAGATCCAAACAACTGTGCAGATGGAAACACTGGCTGAGAGCTGATGCAGTCACCAGTGCAAAATGAGAAATAAAAGCTGTAGCTGAGAGTTTTAGAATGGATTAAATGAGTGAATGAGTAAGAAAACAGAAGAGTACAATTTTCATAGCATGCAGGAGACCATAAAAGTGAATACCTGAATAAAAAATAAAAAAAAAAAAAAATCAATATTAGTCTGAAGTGCTATAGAATCACAATTTAAAATAGCAAGATTGGAAAGCCACAAGGAGCCTGCACGAGCTCTCTGGGCAGCCAGTTCTGCCCTGCTTGGCTGTCCTCCCACTGCCAAAGTTTCCGCTCAGAGCTGGTCAATATACTGGCCTTCCTTCAAAGTGGTGGGAGGCAGCAGTCTGAATCCTCCCAAAAGGAGAGGATCCCACCAGATTCACCTTAATTATACACTAACTACGGTAATGGTTCTGAAAGGAGGGGAGGAAGATGGGAGGAAAGGCTGTAACATCTCTGTTTCTTCCTCATATATTTTGTATGCAGTCTGGCTCCTGATTTCCACTGCTTTGTTTTTGTTATCCTGAGAACGGAAATAAAATATATTGTTTTGAGCTAGATAGACATTTTCTGTGATCAAAGTCCACCTTGTCTCACCCTTCTTTCCTTCCTGCTTTTCTTTATAGCGTAGGTTAAGGTGAAAAAAATATTATTTTGGTTTGATCCACATTTCGACAGTTTTTTAGCATACAGTCACATCGAAGGAAAAGAAAACAAGTTTTATCATGGGTCTCTGAAAACAGAAGTATTTGTGCCTTACTGCCAGTTGAGAATTTCTACTCCTCCCCTTCCCACCTCATGCGTCAGAGCCCAAGATGCAGACAGAGCCCATCCATCCCCACTGGACAAGAAGCCACTGTGCTTGCTGTGTCCCTCCCCAGTGGAATTCTTTGGCAGATGCAGCCCAGCCAACGCGACCTGCAAGGGCTGAGCAAGACGCGCTCAATCCATTGGCAGGGTCATCATCACTCTCGCTAACTGGATTTACAAAAAAGATTACTTTCTTCGCTGGCAAATGGGCTTGTAGCCAACAAGATTTTGAAAACAAATATATACCCAGGAACAACTTACCCATGCAGCAGCTTTAAAAACCCCCAAACCCAGCAGAGCACTGGAATCCCTCCTGATGGGAGCCACTGCAGTTGCTATGGAGCCCGGGCTGCCCGCGCAGCCGTGCCCTTCATGCGCTTCGCTTTATTTCAGACCGTCTTCTGCCTGCCTCGTAGCAGACTGCGGCTGCAGCCCTGCTCTGGGCTTTTGCTTCTCACATTTTCTCTCTCTCTTTTTTTTTTTTTTAAAAAAAAAAAGAGAAGGGCAGTAACTCTGCTGCAGATCAGTAAATTATATTTACAGTAAGATCTCAAAGGACCACAAGCAAAAGGCAGCATCTGAAGCACGCTGCTAACTGTGATGAACTTTGCTGACTGAAGAATTTTTATGACAGATTTATTTCTCTATCATTTCAGTCAAAATATTAAGATAAAAAAAGGCAATGATGATGTCAAAAATTAAACTAAAATGTTTTAGAATGTCATTTGATATTTTAGAATCTTACATTTAATTAAACCCAAGAGTTTAAAAGCCCTATTTTAAAACATTTTCTTCCAAGAAGATGTTTGTGTCGAATGATAAGCTTTTATTCTATCTGGGAGGGGCTTAAAGGGAGAAAGAAGTTTCCCAATAAGGCAAAACATTTCTGAGATGTTACAGTTTGGCTAGTGCATGAACTAAGCCAAGCATTTTCTCTGCCATGCGTTAGTACAGGCTATCCCCCTATGGTGAGCCAAAATCTCAAAGGAATCTGGACAAACCCCCACCTTGATGCCCACAGGTCTGCAAGCCCAGCTGGGGGCTGTGCTGCAGCTGGCATGGGGCAGCAGGGCACGGGCACGCCACCACGGGAACGCTGCCGTCTCCTCCTGCGTGGCTACACCTTCCATTGAGGAGCTCAAGGTGAGCAGTAAATCCGCAAAGCACAGAACAGCCTACATGCAATTTGCACTTCATTTCTTTTTTAAAGGAACACAAAAACCCAACAGTTGCCTAAAACCCCGGCAGGGCGAGGAATGGATCTCCTCCTGCTTGAGCCTAGTCAGCTCCAGCAAACCAACTCAAGAGGGGCTTGGCGAGGAAAGCTTCTTACTCAGCCAGGAAGCAGGATGGGGGTTTTTTCGTGCTATTGCCAAAGACAAGGGAACTGTAAATTTTGTTCTTCTGTGCCCTTTATCATCTCTGATGACTTGGCAGCAAATGCTAAAAATAAATTTTCATGCTTCATCTTCAAAGTAGATGTGGTACAATGTTTAAAAAAAACCCCAAAACCTATATCCCAGAGAGAATATTACAAATATTTCAGAATCCAAATTGAACTTTATGAAGAGGTACTGTAAGCCTGCCAAATGTGATATTTTACATACAGCTTTGGCTCTATAAGCTCCTTTCTAGTCCTCTTCTCATGAATGAGACAGCAATTAAGATAGTCACACATTTCAGAAAAGCAGTCTAACATAAAGTGCTTATGATTTACTGCACAAACGCATTTTTGGAAAAAAATGACCTAAAATTGTTATGAGTTGTGGAAGAAATGAAGTAGTATTCTAATCTCCAGGGGCAAGTTGGGGCCATTCAGGTTTCCACTTCCTTCGTATTTCTGCTGTTTAATACAGGCTTTACAGACAGGCGATAGGCAGGACACAGCCCAAACTGAGAAAGTGGTTTGAACTTCTGGATGAAAACAAAACAGTAATGAAATACATACATTTTTGTAACAAATAACTGCTACTAATCCCACCTGCATGACTGATGGCCTAAATTTAGATATGATAAAACCGATTTTGGCTGTAAATAACATGAAACAGTGTCTCAAATTTTTGACTCAAAGTGAGTTGAGCTAGTGCTTGGAATCCAAAACCCCAAGGAAACTTGAGGGAGCTTGCACTTATGTTACTTTAAAGAGATGAGTCACATTAATGTGAAATAAGCATGCATGAAATGATAATCACAAGCTTTAGCTATTGAACCAAAGCTAAGTTTCATGAAAAGTCACCAATAAACAAAAGTTGCCTTTTTTTAAAATAGCATCCAAGGTTCTGCACACTGTCACCTACTGCTCCTGGAGGGCTCATCTGGGGAAAGGGGTCTGTTGCCTGTTTTCCATGTGAGGCGTCGTCTCTGTTTACATCAGTGAATGTAACTGATGTGCATGTCTAGGTCTGTTGGGCAAAACTGTAGTTATTGCTCTTAATGAGATGAATCATTTCAGGTCCTTAGTGTTGATCATAATGGGGGAAAAGAAAAAAAATCTTTGTGAGAAACAATTAGTTTCTCTTTCTTACAGTTTCACTTCCCTTTTCCTAAAGAGTTTATACTCTTTATAGAGAGCATATGTAGATATAAACCCATATATATGTGTGTGTATGCATCTATATAAAAATATATATTAGAATAATTGGGGTTTGTTATGATATTACATAATAAACCGCTCACAGCAATCTAAAACATACAGGTCATACCCAGTACTAAACACTTTAGCATATTATCCATGCGCTGAAGATTATTTTCACAAGAAGCTCAAAGGGCAAATTCTTCCCAGGTACCCCAGGGAATTATGCCTTCAGGCTTCTCCTGTGCTTGTTTATGTGCCTAGAAGTGGGTTCTGATTGACAAGTTTAAACATCCAATTGCTTTCTTCAAAATTAACTCTTTGATTAATTAGTTACGTGCTCAGGCCACGCAGCTGAAAGGGCAGCACTGGATGGCCGCAGCATCAAGGTGAGCCTGAGCCAGGAAACCTTCCACAACCCAAGGATCAGTCGATGTAACTGCGTTAAACACGCAACGCAGGCACATGCGCAGCAGCAGGCTCTGCACTGCCAAGTGATGACAGTAAGAGGCCATAAACAAGAGCTGAGAGGCCATCAGCAAGTTCATGCCACCGCTGAAACAGGCAAAGCCCAGTACTGGGGGGGCTGGAGTTACCTGTCTGGGGGTGCGCGGAGGTGGCCATTTCAGCATGTGATTACACATCCAGAGTTATTCAAGAAAATGCCACCAAAAATGCCAGCCCTGCTTCTAAACTGATACATCCATACCTGAGACGATGTGCGTGGAGCCGAGAGTACAGACACCAGGACTGCAACACAGGGTTAAAATGATGGTAACTAGATAGAAGATACTTCCAATGCTCTTAAATTACACCCAGAGTTACTATATACATTCCTAGAAACAGCGGTATTTAAAGAAGTGATAAAGCAATAATGGATGCTAAGGCAAATGAAAAGATGGTGTGTTAAGCCCGAGGGCTGGCTGAAGGCAGGAGCACTGTATTGCACAATTTCCAGGACAGTTTTTATTAGTAACTGAATTACCTGGTGTCATTTAGTGCTGGTATACAGCAATACCTTCAAACTCTGTTCCAAAGACGCATCTGTTGTTCAAACAAATCCTTGCATCTTTGGCTCCCTATCTTTCACTCATGATTTGGAGATTTACATGTGCATCTATTGCTATGTAGACATTCCTTCCCAGGAGCTGCATCTGCTGTTGAGCTAACTAACACTACTTGATACCACTGTTTGCTGATTAACATAGAAACAGAAGCAGAAGAAAAATACTCATGTCTGTATGATATTCTTCAGCGACAAATGCAGTTGTTGAGTGACTTATTTTTAAATGACGGTAATGATATTTTTATCAGAAAAAAATTTTAATAGCACCTATTTTTCTTTAGTTTCCCATGTTTATTCACAACACCGAGTTAATCAGCGACTTTCCCCCCCCCCTCACATAACCGTTACTGCTCCTACACTAAAATACATCCAAACATTTCTGCAGCATCAGGAGGATGGTTACTCTGTTGGAATGGAGAACTAAACCAGACCTGTTACTGGTGCCCAGCCCCTTGCCAATACCAATAAATTGGCCAATGCCAATGAATAAGCATCTTGCTTATTTGGAGCCATTTCGGATTTTTCAGAAGCAGGCGGTGCTGGTCTAAGTCTGTTCCTGGTGAGTATCTCGGCTCTCCAGCCTCTAGCTTTAGCTGATGGTAGACATTTCTTACATCTTTCTCTTCCACATGAACTCTGTACACACAGAAAACATCTAACTTCTTATCTAGGAAAGGGAACGCATCATGGGCCATGAAGATCATTTGCTGTTCACTCCTGCTGCTCCTCGTGAGAGGTTGCTAGAGTCACTGGAGAGCAAATACAAGCCATGCTGTAAGGTCAGCCCCTGTCCCCAAGGCCTACTTCATTTCCTTGCCATACATGCTTGTGTTAGTGACAGATATAGCTGGTGATAATGGGGTGAAAACAGAAAAAAGGTTTAACATCTATAGTTTCCTTCTCCCTAGCAAAATTCAGACCTTCCATCGAGGTCATGGAGTCTCAGCTCTCCTAGGCTGTCAATGGCACAGGCTCTACCCGAAGAAAAGATCAGCCCAGCACAAACTATTGCACACACATTGACCAGTGCTCCAGAGACAGCACCACCTCACTGGCTGGTGCCCCGGGGACAGCACCATCTCCTTCCGCCATCCCCAAGGTGCTCGCTCCTAGGGCTTTCACACAGTAAAGCAGTATTCACAGCATAGACCATTAATAGAAGTACAACGGGGATTCCCCAACCTCAGCTTAACTTTTGGAAGGAAAAAAATCCTCACACTGAATTTCTCATAATGGTATGTATTTTGCAAGTAAAGGAAGGGAAAAAAATTTTTTTTATGCTAAGAGCTTTTCCCCAAATTTGTACAAGTCCTTTACCAAGCCTCACACTACCCAGCAGCAGAGCTGACTCCAGCTGCCTGCAGGTGTTCTGAGGGTTTGATTCATCTTCCTGCTGTCCTGTGGGTTTGGATGTGCTATCTCTGTCAATACCAAATTGACTCTGGCCTTCTACTGCCACCCTGCTGGTTACCAAGCCCTTCTGAATAAAGTAATTTCACAGACTTCCCTATTTCAGGTTTTCCCTTTGAACAAACAAAATAATAAAAAAACCAAAACAAACTTTGAGGGGAAAAAGAGTGTAGTTCTATTTTTCTGCTCCTGCTTTCAACAATGAGCCTGACACACAAACTCAATTGCTCTCCCCATCCTCTGTGCTGTCTGCTTTGCCTGTCTCAGGCAGTTCAGACATCCTTACCCACCATGGACTCCATGCAGGGACCACTCCAGGAGTCTATCAAGCATTCCTCTTTTCCATTCCTCTTCAAATCTGCATTATATCCCATTTACTGGGTTGCTTTCTTCTCCACTATGTTTTGGCTTAACTTATGATTATAAAACCTTACCAGGCCAAAACAATAAGACAGTCTTAAGTGACACACAGATTTTTTAATAAGAGGGGAAGAAAAAACCCAAAAATTCCAAACCAAAGAAAGCAACAAAACTGCCCCTGTTTCAGAAGAGCTGGCACAGCTCCCTCAGACACCCCTCCAGGGCTCTGCCTAAAACCAGGTCAGCACTTCTCAGCCTGCTGGGCTAATTGACAGCATAATGAGGGGCACCTGTGAGCAAACAACTAGTTTTTTAACTCCTGCTAAGCTTGAATATATCCTAAGGGCAGTTCAACATAATGAGATTTCCCTTCCACTACAAGCTTGCAAACCAGCAAAGGCCAAAGCTTTGGCAGTGATGGTTTTGTCCCTATAAACCACATAAACTGGTATGAACAATATGTGGAATTGGAATTTCTGTATATGCAAATCCAGAAACCAGCCACGTGTTCAGGAAAGCTTGGGCAAAGTACAGAAAACGAAATCAAAATACCTCCCTTTGTTTCAAAAGCTTGTTTTGATTTTTCTCTAACTGTGCTGCTAAATGTTGCTATCTGTGATCTCGGGAGATAAAAATCAGCCTTTACTATACTTTTTAAAGTGAAGTAGTCTTTCTTAATGCCTAACCCATGGTTATTTGAGCTGTTCAACAATGAATGCCAAATGAATTCACAGTCTATATTATAGAACAGGAAAAAAATAAGCCAGGAAGCAAAAAGGACAGAAGCAGAATAGCCCAGCGTCTGACGGGGTAATAAATGCAGCAAACCTCTCCCAGCCCCCTTCCCTGCCCCTGCGGGCAAAGCCAGACAGCACCTGATAATGCCTTGCATAAAATACTGAGAATAAAGAAGACGCAAGTAAAAGGTGAAAGTGTCAAACCATATAATGAATCCTCCCACAAGCAACATAAATAATAAATCATTCACCCTGGCATGACAAGGCTGCCTTAGCCCTGAACCTGCCGGCACCCACCAGCGTGAAGAGAAGCCTCCTGCAGCTCCCGGCAGCACCCTGAGTTATGGCCATTGCCAGCCAGGATCTTTGTGGAAATATCAGATGTTTGTTTACAAAAACAAAATCCATAATGCTTCCTTCAAGGACAACTGGTAAACCAGATAGCTTATGTGATTCAGCAGTAAACTAAGTTTTTAAGGCGCCATTCAAAACACTAGAAATTCCAAAACTGCTTTGATTGGAGACAAAAGGCTTTTAACTACAAGCCTTATGTGAGATATAAGGGATTAATATAAACTGTTAAGTGAGTCTGTTTTCCTTTTACTTATTATTACTACAGGTCAGTTACATTTTCCTTTAAGACCCTTTGCATTTTTACTTTACTAACTTCATGCAAATGTTTCCTTTGCCTGTAGCTTCCTCTGACTTTGCTTTGGATGCAAACTTGAGATCTTGAAACTTTTAGTCATCACCACACAAGTCAGACAGACCTGACTCACGCTCACGTAACATTTACTGTCAGCAAGCTTCAGTGCGCTCAGGGTATCACCCCCATTTTCCATCAGGGAAGGGCTTTGTGGAAAGTGGGTGGAAGAGCTGAGCGGCGAGTGTGGTCACCTGCGCTCCCGACACCTGCGTGTTCACAGCTACGTACGCCACGTTCTGCTCATTCTCCCCTAGACATTCACGTGTACTCCAACCAGTTTTTGTTGAACTGAACCACACGTATAATCTGCCTTCCCATCCAACACAAAAATGCATTTCCCAAGAAATACTGTCAGGATGATCTGGCCCTGCCTAGCATGCAAGAAGTAATTAGATAATAATGAATAATTAGTTGTGATTAATCATTTTATTCTCCTAACAACAAAAGCAACATGTAAAGATTAAAATGCCAACAAGCGTCCCACAAATCACTATGGACATTTACTGCTATGGACCAGTACTCAGTACTTGCTAGTTTCTGTCTTTGAACCAGGGCAAAATTCAGTTATCACACTGTGGTATGTAAATCTGCAATTCTCCGAAGAGACAAAGGCTGTGGCTATAAATTTCTTTCCACTTCAACATACAAACATGACCATATCAACTATATTTAGTGAACATTTTTTTCCTATTTATGTGAAAATCTGAAACTTAGCTTTTGAGGTAAAGAAAAATCTGTGCTTTGGATGGTTCTATTTGATTTCTACTATGCCTTCAAGTTTCTCATTAACTTTTTTTGCCGCTAGTTCTTTTCAGATAGAGTAAGCAAATACCACATACAAGAATGAACCCTGTATCTATAAAAAGCCAACATTATGGAACATATTGATGGAATTTCAAAATCTGGTGTTATCCTGTGGTGTGAGCACCAGTAACTGTTTGGGAAACACCTTCTGATTTAGTTTTATCCAAAAGGAATCGAGATTGTGGATGCTGAGACCATACCATCACGCAAACCAAAGTGCAAGTGGGTATCATCAAGAGATTTGCTTTAAAAGCACTGTGCTCATCCAAACTAGACACATTCTTATCATAAACCATAGCTAGAATTGATTTGTTGTGGAGGCAGCTAGAGAAGTAATCCAATTTCAAATGACTCAAATTATTATTTCAGTATAGAGTTAGTTCAAATGCAAAATGTCGCAAAAACTGTTCAGGAGGGCCATGAGAATATTAGTGTAAGAGTCCTACAGTTAGTGCAGACCAGTAAATCTTGAGACACTTTCAATATTTAGTAAAGTTCTTCTGGGCATAGCCTGAATCCCTGAAGTCAGTAAGATTTCTGACATTGACTTGGTGGCATCAGAATCAGGCCTTTTGTACGCAATTTCTTTTTTAATTAAACACCATTAATATGGAATTTGTTTGAGATTTACATCCCAGTAAAATACAGTATGTGCCATCTGGAGTTCATTAATGCTGTCCTTTACCTACCGTACGTGCCAGGGGACACGTCTATTATGCAACTAAGGCTCATGCAAGACAAAACAGACCTGTCAGCGAAAAGATGAGAAGTCTTTTTGGTATTAAATGCCCAAGTTGAATTGATTACATCTCTACTGATTTTCAAAGGGTTGAAATGGAGAAAGCAGGATTGCCAAGACTGATGGCCAGTCTCAACAGCATCTCGCCCCACAGCAGTCTTGCACAGCTAACAGTTTGCTCTGAAATCAATACCAACCTACTTCCAGCAGAGTAAATTCTGGCTATGAACTATGACAAAATCAGCCTCGTACAATATCCAACATCATCTGGGCAGCAGCTATCCAGACCAGATGCAGGTTTCAGTTAGTCCTGGGACACCTCATCCCAGTTAGTCTGGGAGAGCTCGGGGGGCTTTGCCCTCCTTTGAAACCCAGCCCCACAGCCAGGCCTCCGAGCTGTGGTAGGACATGGCAGCTCAGCCTGGAACCAACAACAGGAGAAAACCAGAACCCAGAAACATTAGTTAAAAGGACAGAAAATACATTCTGCATCTTAAACTGACTCTTCTTTTCACCTGAGCTCCATGAAAAATAAGGTCCCTATTTGCACATGACCTTGTCAAGGTCAAATGATCATGGAACTAGTGGAATAACTCGAAAAAGTGGCAGGGCTTAAAGAAAGACAACACTCCACACCCTGCTGCTTGCATGGGTGTTTGGGGTAACAAATTTTATCCTCCAGACATTTTCTCAAGGCTTTCTGAACAATTTCTCCTCAGACCCTGCCTCTGCTTTTATGGAGTACAAAAGAGAGGGTCATGCGGGAGGATGTAGGAAGCGACACAGGTAAAATTTATTGAACCTATATCTTGATTCTGCATCATTAGACAATAACAAATCCCTAATCACATGTTCCTGGAAACAGTGATTTGAGGATTTGCAGAGAACTGAAGAGTTTTTTATAAATCTAAAGGGATGTCTTTCTCCATTAGAACAATTTCTACCAAACTACATTAAATTCCTGAGATCTTGTGTGGGTTTAGGTCTATTTGACTACAGAGCACTTGGCTGTAAGTGCCAAAGGAAAATCAGGGAACTGCCTTTCTAGGTTAGACAACTGGCAGAAATTGCTTAGTATTTTGCCACCAATAATAGCCAATACTTGATGCTCTAGGGACAAGTAAGCTTCCCTTTTCCTTCGCGTGCATATAAATGCTACTAGCCAGTTGTGGTCAAATAAAGATAGGATTACAGGAATGACTTAGTTTGGAAGTCTGACTTATTGGATAATATTTGGCTGCTTTTGCCATAAGATATATTAGTAAAAATGCTGTTATCTGTCTTAAAATTACTCAGTCCTGTTAGAGTCTCGCAACCAGAGTAGGTGGATGGAATAGCTTTGTGTTCAAATCCTACATCCCAGTCAATTGGTTTGTGTAAAATTTTTAGAACCTTTTTTTTTTCCCTTTAAGATGAACCTCTGCTGTTGATTATACATGAAGAGCTGCACTGAAGAAGTTGATAAACTGAGAAGACAGGTGTTTTAAAGGAAAGTGATAAAAAAGTTAATTATTTAAAGGCCTTCACTTGTTCGCATTCATTTGCTGACACTTTTCTGAATTTGAGCCATCTGCAATAAAGGTAATATTTCAGAGATCCATTTGGAAAAAAAAAAGTGAAGCAAAATTTTGTTCTTCAAATAAATTGACAGTGCACTTGCAAACTTACTGAAACTTCACCAAGTAGGAGGTGTTGACAACTGCCACTTTCTGAGCATATAATAAGGGAAAGATTTATAGGCACACAGTTCCACAAATATATTCAAGCCTAGTGCTTTTCAAGACAACCAATGGGCCTTAAGCACATGCTTAAAAGTCATCTTAAAATGGGGTGCTATTTTTTCCATCAGGGCCCTAGTGACAAATGCAACTTCGTCTAGCCAAGGCGTTCTTGTATCCTCATAGCAGCGTCATTTGCCTTTAAATTCACCACTACAAAAGCTAAATTTTCTACCACTCTGTTATTTCCAGGTGAAGAACAAGCAGTTACTACTCAGAAACCTGACAGGAGCCAATACAAAATAGACAGAAAGTCCACTGCAGAAGTATTAAGACAGCCGCTACACCAAACTTTCCATTTCTGAGCGTACTGTAAGCACCTACCATGCACTTAAACATACACAGAGCAAAAGTGTAGAACAGGTGGTAGGTTAAGAATGCTATACGTCAGCTGAGAGCTGCCAGCTGAGACTGACAGCAGTGAACATCTCCTGCCAGTAAATTATTATTTTATACTCTACACATTTCTTTGCAAGTATCATAACATGAGAAATAATAGACAAAAGTCAATCTGTCTCCAATGCATTTACTTTCTAATTTCTGTCTGCATTTTAAACAGTATTGGTAGAGGCACAGCCACATTAACTGAAAGGAAGAGAAATCCTGATGAGATAAATGGCATTTAAGACCACTAAGGGAGCAAACAGCTGGGAAAAAAATGAACTTTCTTTTTTTAATTTAACAGGTTAAACAGCACAGAGTAGGAGGCAGTTCTCAAGATATCCAGTATATGCACTGGAGTTCAGAAAATAGGAAATGTCCAAATCAGTTACTCAGCACAGAAACCAGATTACTTTGTGACAGTAATTCATCATAACTTGTATTATCCTGTAACACCAACATTTACAGCTGCAGAGGACATTTATCAACAATTACAGGCCCTGACATTTCAACTCAATCTTGCATGACAGAGACTCTATGAAGATCCCGACAAATAAATGGAGCAGGAAGGTGCAGCCCACTTAACCAATGAAAGGCAGAGACATTATCTTTGATGGGCTTGCTGGCATCCGAAAGCAAAGCTGTTCCAAATCACGGCTACGTTTATTAACCACTCGGAAGAGAAACTAGGTATTAAGGGCGGGGGGGGGGGAAATCCCAAACACAGAATGCAGAACAGGACATTTGAAAATGGATTCTACAAAGCCTTTAGGTGGCAGATGATTCATGTGTAACATACAGATATATATATAGCACACATTATGTACATATTTATATATGCATAAACACATATAGGAACTAACCTCACAGGCATGCTCCGTCATGGTGCACACTGCTTGTCTGCTTTACCTGAGGATAGTACCATTCCTTGCAGTGCACTTCATTTTAAAACCTGTAGGCTGTTCCTAGCAGACAAATTTAAAAGGATTTTTACGACTCACGCTGCAAAAGGCTAAAAAAAATAATCCATCCCTGCTGCATAAGATTATATTTTCCATCTCTGTCCTCTGAATAGTGGAATCGGATGAGAAATGATTCATCAATCAGTCCGGGGAAGCATTTAGAGGACAGAGAAGAAAAAGAAAAAAATAAAAAAAAAAAAATCAACCATACAGTAAAATCTGCTCACCATGTACACACCCCCAAAGTGAAGAATCAGACCAGCCTAACTGAGGAGAAGCTAAAGATGAATTTCACCAGAAGGCTGCAGTTGCTGGGTGATGCACTGTAAATCCTGCTCCCTCTGGGGAGAATGAGCTCATTGCGAAGATACAGCAGCCGCCCCTCAGCCATTGCAGTGTCACTGCAGCTTGCAGCTGAGTGCAGGCACGTCATCACACCAGCTCCCTGAGAACCGAAAGCCCTCCCTTTCAGAAATCTAAGTCAAGCATGCTGGTATAAAGCCAGCTCACCTCCAACGCAGACTGAGGTCCCCTTGTACCTGGATGCTGCTAGAAGGACTTGCATTTTCAGCTTAATTATTAAGCCAAGGATTTTGCATCCAGCACAGACTGAATCTGAACAGAACTCCTCCTGAAGCAAGGGATAAATTACTGAAAAGGGCAGAGAAGATTTGAAGGATATTCGGATTTAAAAATAGCTAGCAGCCTTTGCACTTGCTCCTAGCAACGGAGATGGAACCAAGTTATAGGGAAATCCTTACATGTGTAAGTGCAGGGCCAGGCATTGGAGCTTATCTTTTATAGGGGTGTCATTACTGAATAACCCCCACTCTGAAATGATGTGGAAGTGGTAATATGGTGGAAAAAAAGGCAGGTGTCTTTACACACTCTTGTAAGGTATGATTTGAGAATAAGAGCACTGCAGATATGAAAAGCGTGTTTTTAACCCCGAACTTGCTGTCTCTCACTACTTTTCATAACTGAAAAATTACTCGTTTTCAATATTCATACTCACCACACTGAAAATTCCTGTTTACATCAGAACTGAATAACCAATAGAGATAAATTGAATGCATTTGGATAATTATAACAGCCCCACGCTGCAAAATTATCTTTCTAGAGGATGTGGGGCCTATTTATTTGTTTTTCATATCTTCCTGACAGTGACAACGGGGAACCATTCCCAGTGAATGTCATTGAACTGCTGACAGGCATGGCACAGTGATCTGAGCACAGGACTGGAAAGCAGAAACCTATCCTGAAGTACATTTTCCGTTTATAGAAAGGAGGGTGTGTGGGGGGGGTTCCCCTTAAACAATACCTAAATATCTGGAATGTTCCATTTATAAACCTGGTTTTCCCCAAGTCCAAGGCCCCCAACTCTGTGCAGCACCTGAATGCAAAGCCAAGAAGCGTGTGCGACTTCTAACCAGATTCCTAGAAACTTGTTCCTATTTTTGTGGTTAGCCACTGCTGTATTTCAGATGCCCTCTCCCCCTGATCTGCAGTTTAATTACCCTTTGACAAAAGGACATGTAGTGGTACTTTGAGAAAACCATTAGAACAAAATTTATATTTACTTCATAGAAACACCTAGAAAGATAAAAATATGACAAAATTTCTTGTGATAGGAAGCTATAAGAACAGTCTCTTTGGGTTTTACTATCAAAATCAGAGACTCAAAATTTCCCTTTTTTCTGTCCATCCATACTGTGCTGCCTGACGTGAAACAGTACTATCACTCACAGACAGGGACTCCTCATTTAGAGGGGTGGTTTTTCCTAAGCCCCGGTCCTGGCTGCTTATCTGAAACTTTCTGCCCCGCTGGCATCCCACTGAAGTCAGAAAGTCTCTGTGGGAAGAGAAGGTCAGTCTGCCAGAGACATTGCAGGATCAGTGCCTCAATCTACAAGCACAGAGCTACTGAATTTAGTGTCAAACACAGGCAAAGGGGCACTACCAACTCCACAAATCTCTGTCTTCAGCTTTGACAAAAACCCAGCACTTTTCCTTGCTTTGTTATCACACAAATACTTTTTAAAATTAGATCACCTCACAACAGCTCAGCCTACTGCGCGATGAGCAGACCAAATCACACATATTCCAGCCAGTTCCCCAGTTTAACCCAGGAACCATCTCCCTCAAGACACAAGGACTGGCTGTGGCTCTGACGAGGGCTGTGCAAACAATAGCTTTTGAACTGTTGGATAAATAAAACTGTTTTCTATTTTTAGAGTTGAATTGCAACATTTTGTGGGAGTTTGTAAGTAAAACAAATAACATTGAATGCAGTGTTGTAAGTGGTATAAAGCAAGAGGCCATCGCTAGTTTACATCACTCAAAGAATTGGGTTTTGTTTTTCAGCTGGCAAGTGCTAGGGAAAATGCATTCTTCTGGCAATTTCCATTTACTGAGCTGTATCCACCGCAGGCTTGTCCAAAGCACTCCACTGCACAGTGCTTTATCACACAGAACAAAAATGTTAATGATCTTTAAAAACATGAAGTTAGCAAGTAAATAAGAGTTGAAAAAACATTTATGCTCCACTTCTCTGATTCACAGTAGAAGTAGTCATAATTTCTTACATTTTAGAGGCTGAAAAGCAAACCAACAGAAGTCTGGTTTTTGTGTTAAACATTCTGATTTCTGGGTTTTCCAGCTGTCTCTGTTTAGAACTTCTCTGTAATACAGATCAGCAGGTGAGCCATGCGATTTTACATGTAGCACTCCATGCAGCTATGTGCAGAAACTGGGCATGAATCTTTTTCTTTGCCCCTTACTCCGTAGTTGCTGGAGATAAATGTGAAATACACTGTACAAAATACTCTGCAAAACCCTTGGATTGCAGTAATTATGCCAGAGGCTGCGGGGTTTTTTTTGTACTCTCCAGATGGAACAAAATGAAACCTCCTTAGTCAGGAAAATAATGCGATGAGAGCTGGAGGTAAAGGGTATTAAGCAATGCTTTGATGACCAGGGACACTGCACAGCTGAAGACGGCAGGAGCAATAGACGGCCACATTCACTCCAGATCCTGTTCTGCAGGAGGTTGCTTTGCACCTCATCCTCTGGAGCAGAATAATGTCACCTCAGGGCTACAGCCAGATATAAGATGTCCTGAGACAGCCCTGCTTTGCTTGTCTTCAAGTAAGCTTTGATCTGTATTTCTAATGTCAAACCTGGTTCTATGAGCATCTTTTAGAACTATGAGAATGATATTTCTGAGTCCTAATGGTAGAGTATCCATTTGAATATCTAAAATAAATTAAGTCCTACTTACATTCAGTGAGTCCTGTTTCCTGCACCTGTCCAGGCTGCAAAGCCAACTGATGATTCTGTAAGGAATGAGTGATACTAACGATCAGATTTTGTCACTGGGTCATCAGAAATTGCTGTAAGAAAGGAATAACACATAGAACAGAGACAAACATATGCAAGAAACAATGATCTATGCTCATAAATGAAACTTGAAGAAATCAAATCTCACAAAAAAGTAACAAGATTGGCCCAAACAGAAGACTGGGACTCTTCTGCACCCAAGTCTTGGTTTTATTTCACCTGTAAGAGGATCTCATTTCTGAAGTTCTCTACCACTGTAGTGCAAATGCCTTTTAAAACCTAACATTAAAAATTACACGAAAGGAAACTTCTGTGTTCATTTAGTTTCTCCTGAATCCTGATGGATTGGGGAGACATTATTTTACCCCTCTCTGTTACCTTCATTACTTATAAGAGGTATGTCCCGTTCACAGTCTCCCTGCCTGATCCCATGAGCTCAGATGACTTGAGGGCTGCCAGTAGAAATGCACAAAATCAGGGTCCTCACCAGCAGCTTTCAGGAGTGGTGACATTTGGGGCTGCCATTTTGTTGGGGGCTTCAGGGGTGGCAGGGATCAGAGCTGAGGTGCAGAAGCCAGCTCTGGCTCAGGTCCTGCAATCCCAGCGGCAGCCCAGGGGGCTCCGAGCATGTGGTGCCAGGGGGTTCGGGCTCCCCATCAGCACCCAACAGCTTCTCCCTAATGGTTTGATCAAACTTATCCACTTTCAAGGTAATACAAGCAGATTTAAGAGTGTCTACATAAGATTCTTCCCATTTAAATCACTTTAGAAGTACATTTGCTTAAACCGACGTGATTATCATGTGTAGACCTAACCCCTAATTCCTTTCCTTCTTTAGACTGTATATTAAATCAGACCATTAGATTCACCGTATCAAGATTGCTTTGGTTTTTAAATCTCAGATATAAAGAAGTCAAACCAACAGACTGTGTATCTATTAGATGTCCTTATGTCAACAGCCCGGATAAGTATGAACAGCTCAGAAATTAGTATCTCAGAACAGTTTGGTAGTTAATGAAGAACACCATTCCAAGAAATGCACAGCATAAAAATATACATACTGGCTCGATTTCCAGAGGCAGCCAGGAAGGTTAATAACTAAGCCATTGTTGGCAGGGAAAAAAACAGATGAAACCAGGCAGTTCTCAGATTTCAACTGCTTTCGAGGCCCTGTGTTTTGCACAGGTGAGCAAGACAGCAGTACCATGTTGCTGAAGAGGACTAGGAGGCACGTAACAAAAGCAGTGAGCTTCATCTCTTGTGCTGTGTGGAGTGATGGCGACATGTGCCACTGAAGTGGCACATTCTCCCCAGTCAGTCCTCAGACTACCCTCTGCTGGGACCATATCCTACACTGTATCCATTATAAAGTTGGTGTAGATTACTTTGATTTATATCAGTAAGAAACTTCAATCAATATTATCCATTTTTAAACTAATTTAAGTTTATAACCACTTTGGGATTACAAGCAGTTTTTGTGTAACACCTAAAGTAATTGTTCCTCACAACTGTTGCAAGCTGCCACATGGGTACAAAAGCACATGCTTAAAACTGAACACAAAGTTGAAGTTGTCTGAGCAGCAAGTATGATTTCATAACTATCTAAAGTATTGCCTTTAGTCCAGGGAGGAGGTGGGTCACTGTCTCTGATTTAAAGGAACTAATCAATACATGATTGTTCTGTTGACATGCAAGTAAACAAAATTAAAGCAAGTTCCAACCTGAAAGAGGATCGCAGCTTAACAAATTGATAAGCTTTTAAAGATTTCATTCTGCCCCATGGTTTGCAATATTAATTATTTTTCAAAGTCAAAGAACTGTTGACAGAAAAAATTCTTAAAATTTAATTTTAACACTTCAGTGTTTACTACCCAAATGATACCTGTCCCTGCAATTTATGACATTTTTTTCTCTTAATACAATTTTTTTTTTAAATTGAAAGCTCTTGTATATGATGTTTAAGATAACAAATACTGTAAAATCATAAATGAGCATTCAGGGGTTAAACTTAGCGCCCTTTCCCAGCTATTTCATTGTTATAACTTTGCAACATTGTAATAATGCTGCTCCTTTTGTTTCAAAATGAAATCAATTTCCCCTCCTATAATGTGGAGAAAATTATTTTATTTTGAAACAAACCGAGTTTGACTCACAGCCTCACCTGGGTGCACCCAGCCATAGTCCTCCAGTCTGCCCAGCGTGCAGGTAGGGCATCCCAGTGGGCTGGCCAGGGCTCCTTGCAGCAACACTGAGGACGAGGGGGTACTGTCAAGTATTGGTAGAAATATTAAACATAGTTTTACTATGAATGACAAAGTTCCTTCTTTAGAAGATCTGGCCCACAAGCCACACATTCTCATTCCAGAATATTGCTGGAAAGCCCTTAACACAATCTCCCTGTTAATGGTAGCAGGTAGAGCTTTGCTCCAAGTTCCCTTTTATACCTCACCCTTTTGTTTCACCCAGCATGCTGGGGCAGGTGAAGAATCTAATGACCTGTAGGCAGTTTCAATACACTGGAGGCCAGCTAGGTACTTCCACCATGCCGGAAAAAAAACGGGCTTGAAACTACAATGCCTTGTCTTTCTTACCTTCCCATACAGTTGTCCAATTATGAAGCGCATCCTGCAAAGGGGAAGAGGTGGGATCAGCTCCTCTCTTCTTCCCAGGAGAACAACAGGAGAGTGACTTCATCAGGAAACTGTAACAGAGCCCTGTGTTTGCAAATTCCTCCTAGCGAAGAGCCTGTTGCTGCTGAAAAGCCGGTAACTGAGGAAGCCAGTTTGGAAGTAACATAATATTTGTGCTGCCGAAACAGGCAACAGCCCATGGCAAATACAGTGCTTCATACAGGATATGCTCAGGGTTTGCACAGCACCAGAAGATAAGATACTTGTCAGGGCTTTTTGTGATAGGAGACATTGTCAGAGCACATTTCTGCCTATGATGAGTATCGTGGAGTTACTGCTGGTTCCTGGAGTGGAGGAAGGCGCTATTCAGGCCTGTTGATTGGGGGTTATCCTGTGCCTGTAAATCTCCGAGTATATTTTTTTTTGGTGGGCGAAGACTGAAAAGGTGATTGTGTCAGTGGGATGGCAGTTGCTTTGGTGACCCCCTTCTTCCTCCTGAGCCAGTCAGCCCATATTCATGTCAATACGGCGGTGAGCTTTCTGTTCCTTGAAGAGTCCCTGAGGCACCCAAGTGCAGCGTTCACATGGAGAAGACGAACACGTTCCTGGGATGATGAACTTGCTGTTTTCTGTGTTCAAGGCTGCCTGGATTTCCTTTTCCGAGCAAGGTGCAAAGGGAGGATTGCTGGACAGCAGAGAGCAGCAGAGAGCTACAGGACGAGCACCGAACCCGGGCCAGCCCCCACCTTTGAGCCGTGTGTGTGCCCATCTATCCGCCCTAGCACATGAACACATAATAAATAAACACAAAAACATAAGGAACTTGCTTTTATGAACAGTTATTCAATTAAAAATTGTATTTTGTTCTGCCAAGGAAAAATTTGCCCTAAGTTCCTTTGCAGAACACAACTGATCTTTAGTTATGCAAATTAAATACCAATCTCTCAGCAGATTTCCTGTGGTCAGGCGTAACAGAAGAGACTTTAGGCATTGGCACACTTGGAAAGGCTGATGTCTGAAGGGGCTGTGTGCATGCCCTGTCCCACCTCTCACCACTCCTGCCTGCCTGGGAGGAGTGTGGCAGGACAGCGGCCCTCCAGCTGTGCCCAGCTGTGCGGCTGCCAGGACAGGCCAACCCCACCGTGGGGCCGCAGCACATGATCTGGGAATGACCCGGACAGCCCTGGGGTTCTGCGAAGGGAGAAGTACAGAAAAGGTCCTACTTAAAGCTCTATGTCAGTCCCAGGAGGCCTAAGACTGAGGCGTGGAAAAATGGTGTTAAGGGTGGACTAAAAGCTGTAGAACTGACCCTGAAAATGCCTTTGTTGGCCAAACTGTTACTCTGCTTTGCCCAATAATCCATTGGCTGTACATATTAATGAAATCCTGACCTTGTCTTTCTGGGAAGGTTGTAGGTTAATACTCCTTGCTATTACGGTAACTTACCAAAAATTTACCAGAAGATACATTTTACTTGGGTTTCATGATTGCCTACTGCAGAAAGGCACAAATGAAAACAATTGCAACCTAAAGAAAATGGCTGCATCCTCTAATTAAGTAAACAACACTTAACCCATCCTCTAGCTAAATAAAATAAAATTTTATGTATGTCTTCATAAATTCTAAGCAGTAAATCAGTATCTGGTTTCCAATGGCAAAATTAGTCTTTACTAAGTGGTTTCCTACGTGGAGAGCCCTTGCTGTCCGCTCGGATGGCATCACAGGCCCAGCCAACATTAAAAAAGAGGAGGAATTCATTATTACCTACTTCAAGGCCCTGTGCCATTAGTTTGAGAGCGATCACAGACTGGTTCAGAGGCCAGCACTTCTGTTTTTGCAATCAGATATGGTTTCCCTTGAAATCCAAGTACAGTTTTCTGTTTGCTCTGTGTAACTTTATGTAAGAAGTGCTGTGTTTAGCTACCAAAGACAAGCAGGAGGCATGCTGCGGGACACAGGTGGGTGTGCAGCATACAGGCCCTGCACAGCGCTGAGTGGGTACAGAGCATGAAGATGAGGAATTCTCTGAGGAAGTTACCCTGTTCTTCAGCTCGGGCTCTTGCGGCTGCAGCCAGAGGCCAGCACAGGATGTCTCCAGTTGCTCCTGGAGGCTTGGGGGATCCTCTGATCTGCAGCTAATCTTCCCCAACGGCTCCCGATGTCAGAGCGGCATGAGGGAATATGAGGGACTGCGAGGGAGCATGAAAGATCATGAAGGAGCATGAGGGACCATGAGAGAGCCTCAGGGAGCGTGAGGAACCGTGAGGGAGCACGAAGGAGCATGAGGGAATGTGAGGGAGCCTGAGGAACCACGAGGGAGTGCGAAGAACATGAGGGAGCCTGAGGGAGCCTGAGGGAGCCTGAGGGAGCCTGAGGGACCGCGACGAACCCCGAGCGTGCGCCAGGGGCGCGTGAGGGAGCGCACGACCCGCCGGACCCCGCCCCGCGGCGGCGGCCAATGCGAGCGGGGCGGCCGCTGACGTCACGGCGGCTGGTTCCGCAGGAGGGGCGGTGGCGGCGGGCAGTGTGTGTCCTGCCGCGGCCGCAGCGCCTGGGGTCCAGCGTGTGGTTCCGCTGCGGCGCAGAGGAGCGGAGGCCGCGCCATGTCGCGGCTCAGCCCGCAGGAGGAAAACTTGCAGGGTAAGGGCCGGCGGCCGCTTCCAGGGGAGACCGGGCCTGCGGGCGGTGTCCGCCGGCCTGCGCGGCGCTGAGGGCGAGCGAGCGGGCGGGCGGGCGGTCGGCCCGCCGCCGCCCCGGGCCTGGCTGCGGGCCGGGCGGTGCCTCTGTCGGGCCCTTCGCGGCGGTCGTGTTTCACCTCACGGCCCGGCCCCTGCCTCGGCCTCGGCCTCCTCCCGGGCGCTTTGAGGGGGGCGAAGCGGCGGGGCGGCAGGAGCAGCCCCGCGGGGCGCGATGCTCGTCCCTGGGTCCCTCGGCAGCGGCGGGCCCGGGGGACGCTCGGCTGCCGGGCCCGGGCCGGGCCGCAGGGGGCGGGTGAGGCCTGGTGTGCCGCTGCCTCTGTACCTCTGCCCTGTGTGGGCCGGGTTTCCTCTCGTTAGCCCGTGGCCGTACCGCAGCCTGGCAGTCATTGCTCGCTAAACCGTTTGCAAAGCTTCCTAATAAGGCTGAGAAATTAAGGTTTGTGTGGAAGAACGGGTCAGATTTAAAAAGTGGTGATATCTCGGTTGTGTAGCTGAACTGCCAAGTGCGGCTAGATTAATATAAATCCTTGTGAGATCTGTGCACTGTGGTGAATATAAATTCTTGTCAGAATAAACCCTCTACGGACAGTTTGGGATTTGCCTTTGAGGAGAGATCAGGGTCCGTCGCGTGTTCATGACTTTTGCTGAAGTCAGAAGTGAAAGATCTGTGTGCATATTAACATATTAAATATTAGCATATTACATATTAAATTATGCGATTTAAACAGTGATTTTAGAAATCTAAGGAGACATTCTCATCTTTCTGTGGAATTTTGCTTTTTTGTTTCCAGTTTTGAAAGCCATATGTTAAGAAAATAAGATTTCCAGAGCTAATTGAGTATCTTTTTTTAATGCTTATCTGTACTCCTACAGGACATATCCTGGTCCGGAACATCGCATAAGATCATTCTCCTCAAAAATCCTTCCCCCTGACTCAGTCTGTTCAGCTTGCATTGCCATGTTAGATGTGCTCTTATCTGTTTATATTTCCAACTTCATAAAAATACAGGGTCTTTTATCTTTAAATGATAATATAACAACACATTCCTAGAGCACTAGCACAACCTCACTCTCAAGAGTGTCTAGAAGAAAAAAAAAAGGGACATGTAAAACATATGTAGTGTGATCCTTCTGTTACAGTCCTAATGTTCTCCCTGTTTTATTGTACGTTCACTGTGCTGTATCCAGTAAGATTTCAGTAGGTAGCAAACTAACGGGTGAAGCAGTTATGTTTGCCCGTGGCGTGGATGATTGTTGAAATGTGAGTGTGGCTCAAAGAGCACACATCTCTACGGGAGAAAATAGATTCTGGCCATGTATACAAATGCCTGTCCTGCAGCCCACCCGGCGGGAGTTATTCTCCTTCTGAAAGCAGAGGAGCAGAAGGTGAGGTGGGATGTGCTGAGGAGCTGGGAGCTAGCTCATGCTCACAAGGTAGCTAGAGCCAGAGCTCCGGTTCGACACGGTCTTAATTTCAACTGCAGTGGTTATGATCGTTCTTTGGTAACAACTTGTGCTTTCATAAACTTGGAGGGAAGGAGTAGGGAAAAGTTTTTCTGGGTATAAACACATACCCAGACGCATACCACCTAGGGTCGTGTGGAGGGGAAAAAACCCACAAACAAACCAAAATGACAAAACAGTTGTGAAGTAAAAGAGGCTGTCTGGAAAAAAATGTTTCTGCAAAACTCAGTAACCCAGTATGTTTCAATTCAAAAGATTTTGTGGTCATCTGGCTTTTTAGAAGAGAGAGTTTAATGCAAATTAAGCAGTTTGGCTTTTTGTTATTTTCATTTCACTTATGAACCTTCATTCTCTTTGCAACCCGAATATCTTTCTTAATCTGTTGTTTCTATTTCACATTAGATCTCTGCATTGGCTTATCCCCTTCTGCATACTTTTAAAACTGCTCCCTTATCCCTTCTGCTGTTCTGAACGTGGCTCACTGCCTGAGCTCTGCCCCGGCCTCTCTTCCTCTAGAGCAGAATGGGCCAGGCACCACTGTGTCTCTCCCTTTCCTTAGGCCTTAGATGTCCTTTCTGCTGTGCCCACCAGAACTCAGGGGGTCTCACCTGCCTGCTTTCTCCTTGTACTTACTGATAAGAGTTCCTGTAAACTGCTCTAGGATGGGTACAACACATCTGGCTACTTCTGCTGTTGTTTACACACATAAACATGTTACATAGGTAAATTCCACTGATGTTTATATCATTCAAATATTATCTGTCCCTTGAGCTGATTTATAAATGATACAACAGATATGGATCCTTTTGTGCATTGGTTACTCCTAGCTCAGAAGAGAGTTGTTATTCAGCACGCTCTTAAAAAAACAAAGCAACATGTGACTGTCTGTGTTAAATATACTGCGAGTAGTAAACACATGATCTAGTTGTTGCCACATATCCTCTATTGCTTAACAGCAACACCTAAAAACGCTTACTGAAAAAAGGCTAAACAAAACACAGTTACTGGATTCTTGAGCCTAAAATATTTTCAGTAAATGAATAAATAAACTTTGGCAGAGAAAGACCCTGAGATTATTTGATTTGGCTACCACCTATGTTGAACAATAAAAATTAAACATATCCCTCAATAAGATCTTCATCTGCAGAAAGAGACACAATGTACTGACCAGCTTCTTCTCAGTTCTGTGAGACTTTCCAGCTCGCTAACAAAAGCGCCTCCGCATTTTGGCATTCCATCATGTTTATTAGCCGAGATGCCAATGCTAGTACTTTGCATGTCATACTGTAATGTCACACTGGGGAGGATCATCAGTCTCATATTTTACATGTGTTTACGCAAAACCACTTGGTTTATTCTGGTTCTGTTTTCAATTATGCCAAGCAGGTTCCTGGGTAGAACTCCACTTCAGCAGTAATGGAAATGGCGGTGGAAGCACTGCCACTTCCACCAGCCAGGAGCAGGTACCAGCCTCCATTTCCATTCACAACGGTGACATGGAGAAAATACTCCTTGATGCTCAACACGAATCTGGAAGAAGCAGTTCAAGGGAAAGTTCACATTGTGACAGGTAAACAAAATGCTTTATTGTAAGCAAAGTAAAGATTGCTATTATACAAAGCCATTTTTATGTCTAAGAGGCAAAAACAAATATAGAAATGCTTACATACATGTGTGTATGTACACATGCGCATACACACATGCAGAGAGGAAGAGAGACGAAAATTTCATACGTAAAAGAGTGGTGCCCAAGTACTTCTACGTAGAAGCCTGTCCTGAAGCCAGAAAGAACTTACAGGGGAGAGGACTCTAGAAGACTTCTCACATCTCATGACGATGCCATCTTGGGGATTTGGTGTATCTGAGAAGTCCAGCAGCAGCCGCTGAACTTCCCACAGGGGTGCTGCTTGTGTGCAGGTGGCAGCCGTGTTTTGGTAAATAAAGCACTCTGGAGCTGTGTGTGGCTGTCATTCCAAAGGCTCAGGCCTTGTGCAGGCAATGTCAGCGTGACACTTAAAGAGCATATAGTGCTACTGACACTGCTGCCTGGAACAGGAATGCCAGAGAAAGGTGATGAAAAGGAACATGTGTTTAGTACGTGCAGTACATCATTTACTAGTTCTTAAGTAATTGCTAAAGAATTGTCCTGTATCTAGCTTACAAAACATAACAGATTTCCAGGAGTAAAACACAGTGAAACAACTTACATCTGATGCAAGTTGTCAGTCAGTGTTATTCATTTATTTGGTTTTGATGTGCTGTGAAGTCTGCAGCCTAAAGTTTAACAGGATGCAGAACTTCCTAGTCTTACCTGGCTAGTTTGTCTTCAAACCAAACCCCACTTCTAGTCATCATTTGCTGCCCATTGTTATTTAGCGAGTAACACAGGCCAAATCGTACAGCCCCACAGGCATCTCTGAAAAACGGGTCTGTGCAGCAAGCTTCTTAGCAGATTGTTAGAAAATCAAAGATTAATTGAATATGTCACCCATTGACAGGTTAATGTCTTAAATTATGGTCAAGGCACTGTAGCTCTTTGGGAGAACTGTGCATACAAGCTTCATTGACTAGCTGTTAGTTCATACCATAAACAATGTCATAAAAACTTAATGAGTTCTTTCTTACTTGCACTTATTTTTTTATCAAGCCCTCCTCGTTCCCAGACGCCTCAGGACAGTCACAGAGCTTTGGAAATAGAGAGTCACAGCAGTGGAGAAAAGAATAGCTTTCAGGTAAAAAAAATCTCATCTTGCTTTGGGAGTTATAATTTCTTACTCTTACTGTTTGAAAACCAGCATTAGGAAGTAAGGGGCGAAGCTGCTAATGTAGAGACTTAAATTACTTTGTAACTTAGATTAATCTTTGCAGAATCAAGCTTTGTGTATTTGTGTCTGACTTGCATGGATTTATTTAATTTTTAATCTGTAACCTGAAATTTTTCAGAAGGATTTAAGTGCCCTAATCTGTTGTCTTTTAAAATGGCTGCGTTCTCAAATGCCTCTTTCCAGCCACAAGCTGAAAAGGCCAACCTTCAAATCCTACGGGTAGCTTTTAGGAAAAAACATAATACAGCAGATAACCACTGGTCTAGAATTCAAGAGTGCTGGAGTCAGCACCTTGCTAAATCTCCAACTTCTGGTGATCCCAAGAGGTGTTCTCTGTCGTGGTTTCTTTTGCCCTGTGAAGTGGGCGTTGTTCTGCCCTACTCAATAGGTCGAGTGTGATGTAAGTGTAACGGTTTGTGAGACAATCAGATTTTGCATTAAAATGTATAGGGAACATTCATGTTCTGTGGACAATTTACCACGCAGTAGTTTCCTCTTCTCCCTTTGACTGTCAACTTGGTACATTTCATTCATCCCTCACAATGAAATTTTATTTAAATGCATTACCACCGGTGCATTCTGAATTTAAAAAGTGAATTTGACAGCAGCAAGGATTTCTAAGAATTTCACTTAAACTTAACATTTTCAAAGCACTGTCGTAGCTTTAGGATTCCAGTTCATTTTAACAACTAGTACTTAACATTTCTACCTGCTGCTTTGAAAAAGTCACCGTTATTTCTAATTTCATTTTGTACCTTTGTTTACGTACTTGCAAAGTCAATGAGTAAACACATTTGAGAAAAGAGTGAGGGGAAAAAGGACACTCTATATTAACCATGTTTTATCAATATATATCTTATTGCATAATGATAGGCTAAAATACCTAATTACAGTGAAGACTTAATACTAGTTTTAATATGAAAAAATTTACTTATAAAACATTTTGAGGAGTGAAGTATTTAAAGTACTGAAGTAAATTGCTCTGCTCTTCCAAAGACTTGCTGTATTGTCTTGGGTAAATCATTCTCTCTGCACTGTTTACATGCAAAGAGACACTATTTTCTCATCAATTTGAAATATATTCCATGCCTGTGACTAATTCTTACACGGTTAGCAGTTAGCAATTAGAAATCACGACTGTATTCACTTGGAGCCTCTGCATGAAAAGAAATAGCAGTGTATCGGAATAAACTGTCGGAAGTTACCAGCACTACAGTTCTGTGTGCTCCAATGTGCAATGTTATTACTTTAATTCTAGTAAGAACTCAGGACCCTTGCATTTTACTTTAAAAACTGATTTCTTCCATCACCTCCTTCTTTCAGTTACTATTGTTTACCACCTGTAGCCGAGTGTTCATGGGGGTTTATCATCTCAGGGTCTCCTGATTTCCTTGGCTGCCTGTATTTGTTCATGGATTATCTTTTTCTGCCCAGTGTTATGAACTTTTTAAAACAAAGTCTGTGTGTTCACTCTTTGCACGGTGTTTAATCTTGTGGGGTTTCAACTTCATACAGTTTCTAAATGATACAGCTCTATCAATAATACATAGATTTAATCAGTTCTCCAAATGACATGGAGTGTGCTTGGTCCCGTCGCCTCTTCCTCTGTCTGAAACTCTCCCCATCGTCTCTACAACTCCTACAGGAATCTGCCTGAATGAGTTACTGCCTTGGGGTTAGCCAAATACATTACTGGAAATTAATTATTTTTATTTTGTGTTTCCAGAAAACCCTTCATATAGATCACTATTTAGACTTTGAGAACAAATAATCAAGAGCTAGAAAATGATCAGAATTAAAGTTGCCTGGACAACTTTATTTCCATTCTTAGGCGTGGGCGTATATAGCTATTTTAATTCTATGATCAGATACTATTTTTATCACAAGACCTTGGCTCCACCTAATGCACACGGATTAAGTAAGAAACAGTATTCTTAGCTAGCCTTCATGCTGTAATTCACTTAAACAAAGCCACTGTTTGTTCGGGGGGGGTGTTTCTGCTCAGAGGTGTGCAGATAGACCTGGCCTGGCTTCACCTGCATTCCCAGCGCTGCCCCAAAAGCTTTACAAGGCTGGAATTAGTTTGGCTCGACAGGTCTTCAGACAAGTGTGACATGGTCCAGTTCTGCACGCAGGCAAAAGGTTTCTTCTGCCCACTGTCCATCAGACGTGGGAACTGGAGATAGATATGGTCCTAGGTGCAGCACAGGAGCTTTGTTTGGCAGTACTGACTCCGTGCCTGTCGTAGCCCTGAGCCCTGTTTGACAACGGCTCTTTGTTTTAGTCTGAAGAAGACTTTCTTGAAAGGAGGAAAGAAGTAGAGCGGCTGCTGAAGAAGAATGCGGATTGGATATGGGATTGGTCCAGCCGGCCGGAGAACATCCCACCCAAGTGAGTGCTCTGTGTTAGGGGTGAACTTCGATGCAGCTTTTACTTCTGTGAGTCTAAACAACGTGTGTTAATGCTCTGACTGTGTTTTCTTCCTCAAAACCAGGGAATTCCTTTTCAAACATCCCAGGCGCACGGCTACTCTCAGCATGAGAAATACCAGTGTAATGAAGAAAGGGGGGATATTCTCAGCGGAATTCTTGAAGGTTTTTCTTCCTTCTCTGCTGCTTTCTCATTTGCTTGCCATTGGACTAGGGTAAGTTTCAATTTAAAAAAAAAAAGTAGATTTTTTTCACCTGTTTTCTCTGAGGCCTAATTCTGACTCCTAATTCCCTCTCTGTCTAAAGGATGAGTAATACACTTTTCCCCACAGAATGGGACAGATACTTACTCAGGAAGTGCTTTCTACTTGTCGTCTTGTGGTATTGCTGAATTTATCAAGTTTTCCTTTTCTGCTTTTCTTGCTAGTTAAGAATTTTTCAAAATAATTAAGGGACAGTGAAATTAAGAGTGTTTGTTTATATGAACTGTAATTATACATATGAAATACTCTGTTCTATTAGAGATAGGAATTTAATCTCACAACTAATTGCAAAGGAAAAAAATACTATTTAATGTATTTTAAAATTCCACTCACACCTGGGAGGGACAGGAATGGGGTTTCTGTACATGATTTAGGGGTTATATGGCCCTGCTTTAGAGACAGCTGCAGGACACAGACTAAAGGGAAGAGGTTAAATTCCTTCAGGGCAGGGTCAGAGTTTGCCCGTGCCGAAGCGTGGCACGTTCCTTGGTACCAGCACAGAATCTGGGAATGCGGGCGTGTGGGGCTGCTCTCCCTTTGGAGCACGCTGTGCTACAGGGGCTTGGGGGAGATGTGTCAAGTTCTGAGCTGACGCCTGTTTTCCAAGGAACCTGCCCTTAGCTCTGGTCCTGCTCTTTCTCTGCTCGCTCCCATGCATCAGTCCTGAACCTTACCACAGCGCCGGGAGCTGAGTGGGGGGGTGCAGGAGATGGAGGGGCACAGCAGGAGTAGCTGGGAGGAGGGACAGCCCAAACCTCTGTGGTCCCTGCGGTCTGCATCATTTTGGGTGGATGAAGGCACACTGTACAAAATCACGATCTCTGACACATACTACTGTAAAAGTAACACGAAACTAATCTAACTCCTTCCAAAGTTAAATGAGAAACCGCACAAGATACAACAAAAGCATAATGGAATTTTCCTTTCAAAATAAACACAAGCTTGGTGATGTAAGTACTTGCTTTCTTCCTGGTCACTCCACCACTGCTGCAGATTTGCATCATTCCAGCTCCCTAATGAGTAACAAAGTCACATCTTCAGGAAGTGCTCACCGTAGTATCAGTGAAATAGCTACACTTCAAAGGAATCATTTCTTCAGGCTACAGGAATAGAGGAGGCAGCGCAGGGCAGCTGTGCAAGCACCCCCAGCTGGGAGATGGTGACCAGAGAGACAGTAAGAAGTACATGAAGATGACAGTAAAACGATGACACGGTTTTACAGACTTCAGAAGCGTTTAGCATATGGAAAAGCTTAAGATAACAAAAGGGAAAAGGTAATAAAACATGTGACTTGGAGCCGTGCTGCAGCAGCGTGTTCTCGTTAAGCCCACACTTACCTCTGACTCCGGCATTCCTGAAGAGCTCCCCGAGAGTTACTCAGCCTTAGAAGGTGGGGGGGCTGTTCTGGGGCTGCGCACGGTCACCCGCAGCCGAGAGCTGCCTGTCATAGCAGTCCCTTGGTTAGCCACTTAATTACCGCTGGCACTGCTGCTCCCGCTGGAATGACATCCCGGGTAACCCGGCAAGGAAAAAAGCGTTCCTCGTGCTGTGGAGTGCGACGCTCGCTGACCCCGTGCTCTTCTTCCTCAGGGTTTACATTGGAAGGCGCCTGACGACCACAGCTTCCAGCAGCACGTTTTAGAGGCACCCGAAATCCCGGTTCGAGGCAGAGGGAATAGCGGAGGTGAACAGCAGGATGGTCTCAGCTGGCGCTGGCTGCGTGATCAGTGTGTGCTTGTTCCGTGAATGGTGTGGTGCTGGGGTAGCAGGGAGGGGAAGAGAGACACGAAAGCTGATGTATCATATCTAGTCTTCTGGATCAATTCATAGAGCATGGTTCAGGTGCATTAACATCGGTTATATTGCTTTGTAGTGAAGCGTCTTGGAAAATTAGAAGAACTTGATGTTTAACAACAATCCTAGCTTTAATGTAGCCATTGTGATTGGGTGAGGTGTCCATCCGAACTGCTGTTTCCTTACACTTCATAGATGTGAATGTTTGTCACTGCTGCTGTAATCATGACAATAAGGGATTAGCCCAAAACGACGCGTGGCCTTATGTATCATAGATGGGAATTCAGAGGAGCTTTTGCCTCGCTGGAGGCAATTCCTTCCTTCCTTCCTTCCTTCCTTCCTTCCTTCCTTGGAGTTGCTGAGCTCGCTCTCGGGTGTGGGGGGAAGGGGCGAGGGACACCGTCAGCGGGAAGGGGCGCACGAGTGGAACCCCCGTCCCTTTTCACTAGTTCAGAGTGTGATGCACAACAGCCTGAATTAAAATTCGGACTTCAGTGCCTAATAAATAGCTTCTTTTGCAAAGGCATTTATTTAACTCCCTAATTATTAGACGTTCCTTCCAGAGTATCTCCTTGCAGACTATTGCTTCTCAGTCTTTTTATCTGTAAAATAATAAATTTGCCTCATGCTTGTATAGATTTAAATAAAGGGTTGCTTGCTTATTTGTTTTTACTAATGGAATGCCTTTTCATTCAGTGATTTTATCTTATTTAATGAGAAAAAAAAATAAATGTTTGCCAAAATGTCATGTTTTGTATATTTAAATAAAAATGTTCCTTGTGGATGTGGAGTTTTCTCATTCCTTTAGTAATTGTCGGAAGGCTGACGAGGCTCTTTGTCTTTAGAGAGCTTCAGGCCGTTACTGGCACAGCTGACACTGGAGGGGGACGTGTCTACAGAAAACAACTTCAGGGCTTGTTCTTAAGCTCCAATAGGGCAAAGCTGGCAGCGGAGCTCACTGAACTGGCAAATGCACATTCCCCTTCGTACCATCATCCTCCTCACTTAATAAATTTGCTTTCCTTTTGCCCTTATTTAGCAGTGCTGACTCACTCTTCAGTGCTTGAAATGGAACTTGTAACGACGTGGTACCTTTCTGGAGGGCAGGGCTCTGGGCCCGGCCTCGCACAGCGCTGGAAATTCTCCTGTGTGTGAACTTAATCGCACACCTGCTACAGGAGGACCAGGATCTGTTTGGGGTTTTTTTTTACTGTATGTGCAATAAAAAATGGATTTATAGGATTATTTTATATATATAATTTTCCATATGGGACATTGGACACAGTTCTGAACCTCAATTTCCACGAAAATAGTATTAAACACATTGGTGTCAGAGAGGCTGTTAGAGCAGCTGCTGCTCCTCCTTTGAAAAAGGAAGACATATTTTATGCCATTGCATCCAAATTTAAATAAAAGATTCCTTATAAACACTGCTAAACCCCCAGCAGCTCACCTCTCGCCCAGCGCCCCCTCCGTGGCAGCAGGCAAGGGGGGGCACAGGGAGCGCATCCCCTGGGGTCTGAGGGGCTCCTGCCCCGTCTCTGCTGGGCATTTCTTCTTTTCCCTGGGAGCGAAGCAGCCCCGGCTGCGCTGGCCGTTCCTGCGCTCCTGCTGTGTTGCAGCTGGTATTTTAAGGAAGAGTCACAGAAACTGTTAAAGGCCCCGGAGGATCACCCAGAAGGAACGCTGCTGGTGCGCGTTGCAAAACGTAACTGCATGAAGGTGGCCATGGTGGAAAAAGGAACTACCTCAGCTCCTCGTTCTTTTCTCCTGTCCTTTTTTGAACACAGAAGCAAAGAAACCCCGCAGGAGCAGAGTTACCTCCTCGCGGCTGTGCAGAGCAGACGTTTGATGTTCCCGTGGGAGCCAGAGCTCTTCACCCCGGGGCCGGAGCCCAGCTGCGGAAGGCAGAGGTGGGAGCAGCAGCCGCCGGAGCGCAGCGTCCCAATGCCGCCATCAACGGCCATGTCAGGCTGGCGCGTCCCATGAAACATCAGAGTAGTACAATGAAAAAAATGTTCTATATATTTAAACCACATTATTTGCATATTTATCATCACCAGCAGCTTGACAAGAGGCCTATCTGTTACCTGTCACAGCTGCTGAGAAACCAGTTCTGATTTACATCACTGCTTTGATTGGAAATGAGAAGCCGTTTATGTTACAGGGTCCATTTTTTTAAAAAATTGCTATTCCTTCAGCTGCACCGCCCTGCGGGGCACGCAGGGGTGTTACACGGGCACCAGCCTTTCCAGCGCGGGGCCCTGCCCACAGATCGTCACAGCCCAGAGACCCCCGGCTCGCTCGGAACCCTCACTGAAACCGTCGTGGTCCAACCGGCGCGAGCGAGGTCCAGCGGCGTGGAGGGCAGCAGGAGAAGGCAGGCGGCAGGAAAGGCCTCTCAGTCTCTCGTTCCACAAACTTGCGCAGACGTCAACTTATTTTCCGGATCAGGCACAATGAATAAGGATTGTAGAGGTAGTTACACATTTCATTCTTAATTTACGTTGATTTTAATTAGAATTACATGCATAATTATCTCTGAGGATCCCATCCCATGCCCTTGCCGTGGATGAGTAGAGCTTGAACAGCTTTGTCGGTGCACAGGTCGTGCCGGTTTTCCTGAGGCCACCGAGCAGAAATGGTTTGTCCGTGTGCAGGGATCACGGGGAGCTGGAGGTAAGAAACACAGAGTTGTTTTGTCGACACTCCGGCCAGGAGCCGGTGTTTCACCAAGGCGGCGGCAGCGAGGGGGACGTTGGGGACGCCAGCGCTGCCCGTGGGCACCGCAGCACTGAGCTCTGCCAGTGCTCAGAGCCAGCATCGCTCCCCTTACCCCCGGCTTCAGGAGCATCATTTAGAAACTCTCCCATTCAGACCCCTCTCCCCCACCTTTATACGACAGGCCCGAGGTGACAAATAAAAAACAAGGTGGAAAGCAGCAAAAAGGAACTCCTGGAGGGGCAACTTCTGTATCCGAGGTTTGTGTTTATGGCAGCAGCTTCTTCAGCTGCCCTGATCCAAGCGGAACGGCTGTACACGTAATAGTTATTCTTAACATGAGTGAAAGCAGCAAAGCTTATTAAAAAAACAGCCCAAAACCAACTAGTCGTCACAGTGCCATTAAACTAGCGAAATACTTGACACCATTATCCAGTTACCGGTCCAGGAGTTCTCGCAGAGCTGTATCAGGTTTCTACGGCCAAACGTTGCCCTTTTGCCTCTGCGTTTTCAACGCGGATTTCTCTAACAGCTGCCCCATACACGTTTCACAGACACCAAATTTTTAAAGCAGCTTTAAAGTGCACGGGCTCCTATAAAGCCACGGACCCAGTGCAGTCACTCCGAAAGAAACAGAAACTAAAGAAATGGTCCACAACTGCCTTGATGTGCCTGACATTGACAAAACCTGCGCGGAAGGCTTTAAGCCACTTGATCCTCACTTAACACCAGGGGAAATGGAAAATTCAGCCAATTTTGCAACCACTTATTTTCTTTAAAAAAAAAAAAACAAACAAAACAAAACCAAAAACGGTCATGGCATAAATAAGTAGCATTTTAAGCACGGCATGCTTCCAGTCCAGGGAGTTTTATGTCTTTAGGGAGACCAGAACGAGTACAATCCCCTACAACTAACTCCTGTGCTGTGCTGCTCCCCCCGCCCCCGGGGGCTGGGCAGGGTCCCCTCCATCGGGGTCACCCTCCCCGGGCAGAGCGGGCCCAAAGGAGAGCTGGGAGGACACCAGGCGCAGGGTGGGACACGGTGCCCGGGCTGCGCACAGCGTCGCTCCTCGGGCACCACCCCCACCCCCACCAGCAGCTGGGAACCCGCCGGGGCAGGACACAGGGACTGAGCGCTCCTGGGCAGGAGCGCGGGGCTTCGGGGACTCCTTCACCAGAGCTTTAAGAGGCCGAGAAGCTCCGTCATCCCCCAGCGCCGAGGGCGGACACTGAGCTGGGCTGCGTCCCCGATGTGCTGAGCCAGAGCCACCCGCGGCTGCCTGGGTTGATGTCACCACAGCTGGTGGCGACCGTGGCCACCGGGACCAGGGAAGGGGAAGGGGGGATGACACAGGTCACCAAGACAGAGGTGGGGAAGGTGATCGGCCCCCCAGCCCTGGCTGGAGGGGGCGGCCGGCCCGGCTCAAAGCCAAGCTGGTCCTGCCATTTCAGGGCTTTGAGGCGCAGCGGGCTCGGGCCAGCAGCACACTGCGGGCTCGTGTGCTTTCGCGCAAGAAGCGCTGTCAGGGAAAGCTATTCAAGCCATTACCAGATGTTGAAGGGAAGTCAGGAGAGAACCATCACGGACCCAGGCGTCCCGGGCTGTCACCGAAGGCTCTCGCGCGGCAGAAGCCTGTTCTTGCTCCAGAGCAGCAACCAGCTCTGCGCAGCCTTGAAGTCTTTCCTCGGCCTGGGCTCTAAGCCCTGCGTTCCCGCATCCCTTGCTTCACTAGCGGGAGGTAACGCTCAGCAGCGCCGAGCGGAGCCAGAGGCCAAGCTGATGGCCCTGGGGCATGGGGGATTCTGATCGTTTTCTAACTTTTGATTATTTGTTCTCAAAGTCTAAACTTTGAGAGCCCAGGAGAGCTCCACCGCGCAAGAGCCACCTCCTCCCGGACCACAGGGACCTTCAGACCCATCCCTGGTGGAAGCTCAGCCAAACACAGACGCTCGTCTGCTCAAACGTGCCCGGGAAATTCATCCTCACGGCCTAATGCAGCTTCTTACCACCGGCTGGTGAGCACCGCCAGAGTTTGGATCAAATGTGGTGTAAGGCAGAAAAAGAGCTTTATGACAGAAGTGTGTTAGACCGGGCACCCAGCGATGGCTGCAGCCACCTGCGCGTCCACGTCCCGCCCAGCACCGAGGGCGAGCCGCGCACGTTTGCTCTGCAGGTCACCATCGCTCGGAGCAGGAAGAGCCAGGCTGGCTCCTCTCACCCAACCCCACAAGCGCGGGGCCCTTTCTGCCGATTAAGATGGACACAAAGAACCGCACAACAAAACCCCAGCTTTTATCTCCAGCTGATGAACATCCAGAGCGATGCCTGCCCCCCCCGTCCCTCCAGCGCAAACCTGACACAGGGGGAATCACGGGCACAGGAAAATCCTGCCCCCCTCCCTCCCGCCGTTCCAGGACGGGGCAGTCACACGGGACAGCCCTCACACGCTGCCAGGGAGCCTGGAGGGCGACTTCAGCCCTAGAGACAGCCTTCGGGCAGGCTGCGAAACAAGGACCTCTGGTTAAAAGCCTTCCCCTGGGAAATCAGAAGTGCAAATGAAGCGCCTCAACTCTTTGGAAGCACATTTTATTGCACCAGGCTGTCAAATGTGTTTCAGCTGTCCCTCACAGAATCACAGACCTGTCATGGTTGGAAGAGACCTTTAAGACCATCGAGTCCAACCACTGACCCAGCACTGCCCAAACCACCACGTCCCTCAGCACCGCGTCTGCCCGGCTTTTAAACACCCCCAGGGATGGTGACTCCCCCACTGCCCTGGGTAGCCTCTTCCAATGCTTGACAGCCCTTTCCGTGAAGACATTTTCCCCAGTATCCATCCTAAACCTCCCCTGGCGCAACTGGAGGCCGTTTCCTCTTCTGCCATCACCTGTCACTTGGAAGAGCCTGACCCCCTCAGCGATACCCCCCCGTCAGGCAGCTGTGGGGAGCCCTGTGCAGCACCCACTGCCGCAGGTCGGTGTCCGGAGCAGCACGGCCACCAGCACAGGGGCAGGAGCTGATCCCCAGACACCGATCCCAGGTCCTGCCTCTCAGACACCGCTGTGCATCAGCGCCGACCCCCAGCAGAGCCCCCGGGCTGTACTGATACACCCCCCCAGCTCTCACTTCACCTTACCAGCCTGTTTTTTCTAGAGCCGCTTGGCATTTCCATGAGGAGTCCCAATTCTCAGTGTAAAATGACAGTGCAATTCGCTTTCATCCGAAATCCCATTCCTGCAATTTCCAAACCCACCCCCAAGAGCAGCAGCGGCCCTCTGAGGGTGGTTCACCTTCTCCCAGCACCGGTGAGGAGCTACCACACACACTGACCTTCTGCTCACTGAAGAACTACGCGGACAACTTAAAGCCCACGCACGGGTCTGTGAAGAGAGCGTTATGCAGAAAACTCTCTCCCGGGTTTACAGAGACTCTTGGATACGCATGTTCACTTCAGCCCTGGCCACCTGGGCATTAGGGATCCACCACACCAAAACTGTGACTGTTTGAAACAAGTTTCAAAAATCTTACCGCTTAATTTCTAGCACAGACAACTTGCTGCTCTTCCACTCATTTCCTCAAACCCCACCGAGGCCTGAGGTCACCTCTGTTGGGACCATCTCCACCCAGCGCGTCTCCGCTCCCCGCGTTTCTCACCACCTGCCGGAAGGCGCCTCTCGGGACTTTTCGCCCATGAAAGCCAAGTGCCGTCTCTCCAACGCAAGACCCCGACCGCCCCGACACGCCGCACCGCCGGCGCCAGCCCTTCCCTGCGAGGCTCTGCACCCGGGCACAGGAGTCAAGGGTGCTTGGAGGCAAGCATCTGAAAGAATAATAGTTTTACCAAATTGACCATAAAATCTGGTTTTAGATAAAATGAAATGATTAAAGTTTCATGAATCATCAAAAACTATTTAATTGAAAGTGGTACAAGCAAATCATGTTTTATATAATAGAAGATTTCATCATATCCTTTTTCTTTTTACTCATATTCCACTTACATTTGCTGAAAAAATAGATCAAAAATAGACAGCACTAATATATTCACTGAATATGAACAGACAGCTTTCCGAGTCAGAGGTATGACCGTTCAAGAACTAACCATTTAAAGTGGAAATACAAACAATCTTCAGGCTGGCTCATCTGGCCAATTATCTCACAAACGGAAGAAAAAGTTTTCAAAATACACAGAGCAAGTCCAGGTAAACATTTAAAATTTATTAAACTTTTTGGTCAAAATAATTGAACAAGTATGTACAATCCCATCGTATCAGCTCTATCAGGTATTTTAGGAACAAGGTCAAATCTAATGCTGTAGCGACCCAGAAGTTCCGCATTTCAAGATTTTCAAATAGTGTCACAACCAATATACAGTATAAGATTTTTTTCATTTAAACTTTATTTGTAGAACCTCAAAGTTAGTTGTACTTACTAGCTTACTGTGAACAAGAGTGGCACTCTATGGACATTAATGGGGAGGGTAACGGAGACACTTTGCTCTTGCATATGCAGGTCGGATTCGGGAATCATACACACCTTCCTTGGAAGAGAATGGAGTGTAAACCACGCTTTGGGTTTCCTCTGGGAAAACTCAGGGATCTCGTTTTTCAGCAGGAATTTCTAGTTTGCAGGCACATTTCATAGAGTGCAATCTCTAGCTACTCGGTGCTACTAAACGTGCTGCAACTGCTTCAGGAACAGTTTCTCACCCAGGCCAGGCTGGGGTGAGAGAAGGTTGATGCATTTTAGGCCTCTTTGAAGAAGAAAAAAAAAAAAACCAAACAAAAAAACCAACCAAAAGTACCTAAGGCTTAAAAAAAAAAAAAGTTAGCAAGAACAGAGTTACAACAAGGGCAGTTTAGGCCAGCTCGTGGCCTCAGTGTTTCCCGACATCTCGGTGTTAGAGCCAGACGGTGGTACAGCGAACCGAGCTGCGCTGCTGCTTGGCACAATCAGGGCAGTTCTGGGGCTTCTGCTGGCTTGAACCGCAATAAGAAATACAATATATTATGCCAAGTATTTAAAATAAACTATATCTTCATGACAAATACTAAAAAGGTTAAAAAACATAATGCACATAAGGTATGTCTCTATCTAACATCGAGAGGCATCAGATAAACTGAACTTTTATCTTCAAAGAAGAAAATTTGTTAAACGTTTAGTTTTCCCTTCTGTGTAAGGTGGTCACTTTCTATTAAGGCTGTGGATGGATGTCTTTACGCTAACCTTCTCAATCGCCTACTTGGGACACAGAGAGCAGTTTACAAGAAAACCAGTGCAACTTAAACTAAATGACAATTTCATGGAAACTCTAAATTTAGAATTTGAAATACTACATAAAAATGCTTGTATTAGTCTGCCAAAAAAATCAATGTTTGGGGCAAACATTTTAAAGTCTGCCCATCAGAATTATTTCGCACAATCTCAGTACATGCAATAAAAAAATAAAAAGACTGAGTACATACCTTCAGATTTAAAAACACTTTTTATAGTTTGTTATTTTATTAAGTGGTTTACACCAGAAGGTGTGGTTATAGATACAGTTGGTGAGTAAATATTCATGGAAACCTGTCTACGAACCCAACTCAAGACCTACCTAAGTGCTCAAAGGTAAAAACACCTAAGCCTAGATACAGGCCAGAGGAGGAATGTTTACAGGCATTAAGCACAATATACGTTTTGAAAGGCCCAAATATTACAGCAGAGAAAGAGTGCGAGAGATAGAAATTACATTTTTACGACAATTTTTCTTCTTGGGTGTTAAATTTTTTGGTCTATAAACTGGAAAGGAAGGCTCAGACTTAAATAAATACATTTGTTTTGAGTATTGGCCTTATTGAGCACTGTCCATCAGTTCTGCCTCTCGAGGGCTTCTCCCAGAAAATTGTGATGGACACTCCCGACCCCCACCGAAGGCAGAACCACACCATGAACTCAACAACCAGGCCAGATCCTCTCCTTTATCTAAAGGGAAGTAAGTGCATCAATGTTCTTCACTGGTAGGACAACAAGGCCTTCTCTTTTACAGATAAACAACTGAGCTTAACTATGCAAGACGACGACTCTGTCCTCAAGTAAGTCATCTTTAGTTAATTTTGTCCTGGAATATATACAAATTATTGGTGGCAGCTACAGCAATGATGTTCTCCATGGGATGCCATGCTGTATGAAGAATCTTCTTGTTGAAGTCCAGACTGTCAACGCTTATTTCATCCTTCTTTCTTTTACCACCTGTACACACTTTACGTGGCTTTAAGATGGCACGAGGTTTGCTGCTCTCCCTGGACGCTTCTAGAGTGATATCCCGTCGTGTGTTTCGGTCAAACATTCTAAAGAAATTGTTGTAAGATCCAGTCATGATAGCACTGTTTAAAAGCAGAAGAAAGGCAAATCTTACTAGGTTTCCAGAAATAGTGTCCAGCCCCCATCTTCTCTCCCTCACACACAAGGTGACCGTCAGACCAAGGTCATGGCCAGTGTGTGGCATTACACTCTTTTCCTCTCTGATGTATACCTTCGCTCAATTCCATTTTTGGACTTTACCACTGCTTCCACTCCACCGCATTCTCTCCCAGGTCTTCCCCTGGTCCCCCCCCCTCCTGCCAGCAGCACTTATGAGCGCCCTTATGATTTATTCATCTTAATGTGAGCAAAGGGGGGTTTCCCACTGCTACTCTATCTCTTTATATCCCAACAGCAGCAAAAGTCACAGTAGAAGCAAAGCCACTGTAAAGCACTTAATTTCAGTGGACTATCAGAAATGAAAGTGCCTTCCTTGGCACTGTGCACGTGTTGACCATGAGCACGCCAATGCATTAATTACAAAAAATTGTCTGAATCAGCAAAAGAAACCCCTTATGTGAACATCTGATGTGGCCCTGCAGAAACAATTCAGAGTTTCTATACAGTATCAAATTTGCTTTTGAACAAGGCAGAAAAAAAATTTGCACCTGAAAATGCTTTCATATATTTAACTTCCCGTGACCAGCTTGTTCGTAGCTCTGAGAAACACACGCTTGAACTTGAGGCTGAGTTCATTATTTCCTGTATTGAACACTCCTCTCTACCAGTTGAGACTGGAAAAGCAGTTTCCCAGAAGTTTCACAGATTGTTAAAACCGCAACTACCTCACCTTTGTCACCTTATTTGCCGACACACATTGTCCTCAAGGCATCAAAAATTACTGACTAGGAGGAGAATGAGATACTATTACCACAACCTATGCCACTCAGATTGTACTAGCAAATGCTCTAAGTACATTTTTGTTTTTCAAAGAGAGGTGAGCATCAGCACTTCCATGACAACTTCTGTTCTTATGTTAAAATGAGGTGACCTTGCTTTCACTGTTTTTTTTTTACCCCTCCAAAAAAGATTGACTGGAGTTATTTGAAAGAAACATAAAAATAAGGGTCAGCTTCTTTGCGTTATAGCTTAGTGAAAAACATACACCACTTCTTTATGCACTTTATGTTAGATATTGTAAATGCTGCTATCGGGTTTTTTTTGTAAGCTGGCTGATACGGTATATTTCTCCCCTCAATAACTAAAAGCCACTTGCAACCTGGTATTTAGAGTAACCAGTTTGCTTTAATATAGTTCACTTAAGAAACGAGTCACTAAGTGGCACGTAGCAGCATGTGCAATCTCAGCTATGGCTGCAACACCAAGGTAGGCAGGTTTTCTTTGCTGACTCCTGTGCACAGCTTACCAGGCGTGACTTCCCTGATCACCGTCCCCATCTAAACTATGTGGTGGATCTTTTGTTCTGCAATATTTGATAGATACAGGCCAAAGCTTGTTTCACAGGCTGATCCTGTTACCATCAAATCAAAACTGATACAGACCTTCTATCAAAAAAGTAAGAATCCCCAAGGCAATCCAGGTATGATCCAGATCTGCCACGGTCTTATTCGTGGGTTCTGAAAGCATTTTATCAGGTAGCTAATATAGGTAGTAACAGGAAACAGACACCATTTGTTATAATACAGCCGCTTTGCTATCCCATTGTAATACTTCCACAACTTGCAGGCAAGACATATATTTCCACTGCTAGCAACAACTACAAGTAATTAACACAGTTTTATCTTCTTTAGCCTACAGAAAAGCATGTGAATAAGATTCAATTTGCAAGACACCGAACGCATGTTCTTGCATAGACCGTAAGGATGAAACTAAGTCACATTTTCATGGCTTGGAATGGCCAGTCTCAACTATGTAAAACTTCAACAATAGTTTATATTAGGAGCAAATTGACACACAAAAGTTTATTCTACTTCTGCAACTGGAGGGTGGAGGATTGAAGAATTAAGTCTTTTTGCAAAAAAACCCACAAAACAAAATAAACAAAAAACCAAGAACAAAAAACCCCAAAACCACCCAGTTGACCGGAATGTAACGAATTGCATTCTTAAAGTTAAGTACTGCTTAACTGAAACAAAACGAACCCCGCAACTTACCTATCCGAACCATTCCAGCAGCATTCAAACTTGTCAAAGATGCAGTCGTTTTCGTAAAGGGAACAAAGCTTGCTTCGAAGATACTCATGCACCTTTTTGGAACATTTAAATTGGTATTAGATGTAAGGAAAAAGAAGAAAAGGGAAAAGAAGGGATATTTAAGAAAACTTGACCACCATACTTGGTATGTCTCTACAGGCCTGTTTTCCATATTGAGATCCCACACTTTAACAGAAAGGTAGTCTCTTGTCATCATGTATCGACCACTGTGACTGAATTTTACATCAGATATCGATGATATTATTTCTGAAAAAAATGATCTGCTGCTAGGATCTTCAGGTTCTTCAAAAACTGTAGACAGAAGACAATTACAAATTAAACCAATACCAAGTTTTATAGCTTCCAACATTTTTCCATGCTTGGAAAATTTTAAATCAATATACTACTTTCTTTTTAAAGAAAGTTGCTGTTAAATGCTTTTAAAAAATAAGCTCTTTTTAAACAATGTTATGCTCTTAGTCATCAGATTGCTAGATGCCTATCTCCAACATTCGCAACTGGAGCACAGCACCAGCAAACTACAACTCACAGGTCTTAGGGATGAATGGGAGAAAAAAACCCCACAAACCCAGTACATGGATACAATAAACATTATACCTGATCTACAAATCACAGTCAACAACAGCAGACGAAAACACCAGCATCCCAAACACAGTATCTTAATGCATGACCCACGCATTTTGAGACTACTGTACAACGTACTTTTCTCTAGATCTGAACAAGAGTTGTACAACACAACCTACTGAAACGAAATATTAGTATCTACACTTGAAACGCAATTGGTATGCTTTTTGAAAGCAGATAAAGAAATACACTATTTAAATTGAAGAGTTAATCTTGGAGTCAACGTTTTATGACACAAGCTACCCAGAACTATGTATTTCAGTTTTGAACAGATCCTTTTTAACAGGATGTTATTCAGTGACAAGCAGTTAAAAAATTAAAGTGCTTCTAAGTAATTTAATGCAACATTAAGTCAAACAAATGAAGTGGTCTAGCATTCTACATATGCCATTGCACAAATTCCTTCCACCAATAAGAAAACCTTATCTGCACTATGGAAAGCTTACCTGCAAACATCAGTACGGTAGCTCACCCCACAGGACTAGTAACGCTAATAAACCACAGCTATTACAGTAGTGAACAAGAAACAAGAGGCTGTGTGCAAGGTGTAGGCAGTTACCCTTACGGCTTCAACAGAAAAGCTCTCCTCACCTACATAAGTTTAGGTGGCTCAGCAGACTACAGAGCGTTCACCTTTCACCCTGGAAATTCGCTTCAAACACAGTGCATATTCTTAAGAATTAATTCTATGCGAGGAGCTGCAAATGGTCACACAGTAAACAGATTCTGGCAGCATCAGCCCAGTTTCTAATGCACAAAGGTGAATAAACTGCCCTGAACTGGCATTTGATAAGCAGATACCTTTGAGAAGCACCAAGACTGAGTCTGGACAGAAGACAGGTCTCACTGGTGCCAAAAGCACTTGTTCCCATCACTTTATGATGCATAAATGGGTAAACAGGAGCAGAGTCAGATCGTCAATTGTCTCATGCTACACTTCTGCTTGTTGATGGCCTAGAACAAGACAATTAAAATGTTCCATTCTACAAAACTACCACCCCTTACCTTGTATGCTCTCTACCAAGAAGCAGAACTTGGTACGTTTATTTATAAGCCTATACACTCTACCTTGCATGAAAACAAAGCAAGAAACCCATCGACCAAAGATGCAGCCTAACTTACATTTTGAATGCCTGTCACAGAGGGCCGAGGAGCGCATGTCACAGAGTCGAATCGTTCCTTTGCTGCTACTGTAGACAAAGACGTTACAGTGGTGAGGGTGGAACTCGGCAGCAGTAATCACCTCCGTCAGCTCCTCCATGTTAGCGGGCTTAATATCTACAATATCTGGGAAGGGTTTTGTAAAGGCACGTAACATTTCACACTCAAATCACTTCTAGCAGGTAATTATTAAAAAATGTTAAAAATACCATGTAGAAAAACAGGGCAAGATCTTAATTTCCACCACGTGAAATCTACACAAATTAAAGTGACCTGGGTAGATTTGAAAAATAAATCATCTGGATTTTACAAATGATCTTTAGCAGATGCAGGAGATAATTTCAGACTACTCTCGAGCCTCCTTCTTAACACTTCCTATTAAACACTGAATATACTTCATCTATTTACCCAAAGTTTTAGAAAAACTTGCGTATGACCCCAGTATTTCAGCAACTTTTATTTTACTGCATTATTTTACTTTTATTTTCTGCAGGTTTGTCATTGTAGGACACACTATTAGTTTTGGATACACATGCTTGCAAAAAAGATTTTCAAATTATTTCTGAAGTTGATGATATCATTTGACATGGAAAAGTTAAAATTTGGTTTTTTTAGGAGAAGTCTCACTTAATCAGTTAAGAGACCTTAAACTTTGGAAAGAAGTATCTACAGTAACGAAGAATCTACTTGTCAAATCTTTCAACTCTTAAGTCAAATGAACTCCACAAATACAGGACGCTCCCAAAATTGCTCTTTTTCTCTTTACAAACCAAACTATCGATGATATTTCTACTGGCAGTTTTCGATGGGAAGAATGCTTGCACTCAAGAAAGAATGAGAGCATCTTAAGGCCTGCTTTCACTGTATTAAATCTCCAGATTTTAAAATCCTATATTCTAATCCCTAGATTCAAACACCTACTCTGATTGGTAACATTAAAGTCATTCTCTTAAACATACACAACTTATATGTGTCCCAGTGTTCACAGAGAACAAAAAAGGATACTAAAACTTCTATCTGTGATTTCTAAATGCCATAGGTTAATTCTTAGGTCATCTGCAGAAAGGTATGTTTCGTGATCACTATTTACTGAAATAGAGTTTATGTGATAAGTATGTGCATTTGCAAATATCCTTCTGGGACTTGCTTCTACCATTAGGTCCATGGGTTTCAATATTGGCACCTGAAACATGAAAAAGAACAGTCAATTTTGGCATAAAACTGATTTCTAATTCAGAAGATATTAATGAATTGTACACCACAGATTTCTGTTTTCATTTGTGACTAAATACTTTTCAAATCCTCTGAGCAAGTAATAAAATAACCTATGAATGTTGACTTGCCATACTACCAACACAAAACCTCAGCCACTGACTTGTGCAGAAGTTACCTGTCAAATACAGCAGCTTCGTACCTCACCCAGCAGGAGAATGGTGTGTTGCTCTAACAGCATTCGCAGATTCTGTTCATTTGAAACAAGTGCTTAGAAATGCCCCCCATATCTTAGAGGGGTGCTTATGAAACTGCTAAGAGCAGTTTGCAAAGAAAATCCCTGATGTGTTCACTGAACAGTCAGTATGATTTTTGGAACACGTGATGCCCTATTTCCCCAACTACCTGATCTAAAGGGTGATAGGGTTTGTCGGGGTGAAGTGGACTAAGCTTCCCTCTAGCTCCTCACTGAGCAGCGAGTGAATAGTTTTAAGGTTGCCCAAGGACGTCCTGCGCTGTTCCAGTACACACAGTTCAACAGAACACTAACCTACATCAGCCAAGCAAGAAAAAAAAACTTATGAGTGTCCAAGATAATCTCTCTTCCTGGAACAAGAAACAAATTAATCCAAGAGCTCTGTAATTGCTTTCACCCTGTTTGTATCTCACAGTCTGTTTACATCAAACTGTAATGATTAAAATTAATCCATTACTTCTTATTAGGCAATTTCCCTATCTCACCACATGAGTGTTCCCAGCCTGGCTGTGAAATCAAAAATGCATGAATGTGAATTATTAGGAATGGTACTTAGAAATGCCATGGTCCCTATGCAAATGGTGCAGCTCTGAAGTGCTGCTTCTTCTACATGTCTACTTCTTTATCAACAAACGGGGGGATTAGGTTTCTGTAACAAAACATGCAAACAAAGCCCATAAAAGCCCAAGGTACACGTGCCCTAGATCTCTAAAACCTGATCATTTTAACACATGGAAGTAACTCTAGGCAAGGTTTTTTTCCCTTTCTGCCAATTGTTGTGCAGACTTGGTTGATTCCACCATCACCACTTGGAAGATGCAGTGCCTGGCAAGGTCTGCAGCTCAGCCCAACTGTCCTTTCCCAGAAAAGCAGCAAATTTAGAAGACTAACTTGTAAGAGAGAGGTTCTTGCTTTTTGTTGCTTCCCCCATTCAGCATGACGATTCCTAAATATATTAGTGTTTCAAGAAGATGCTACTGCACTCCCTTCAGTGATACAGCCAGCACCAGGTAGAACCGTTAGGCCATATTCTGGACCCTGGGTGTTACCAGGTGGGTGTAAGGTTCCCGCATAAGGGCAAGGTTGTACATCATCATCTACAAAATGTCATCTGTACCTACTTCCAACCACTGGGATAAGGCACTGTATCATAATTTATTTTCTTGTTTTTAGATATTTTCATTAGAATACTCAATCAGATCTTGGCTCCCAGACGCTGAGTAGAACAACACTTTCCAGAGGAAGCAGATATCCTTTCCTGACATGATCATGGCATTAGGCTCACGTGTACCTAAAGCTTCAGTTAAACCTTCAATCTAAGCAAAAGCAAGGCAAAACACCCCAACAAAAACCTGCAACTGCATAGTCCCTATACAGTTAGGGGTGGCATTGGCTTTGAAAGTAGTGAGAGCCTCAGTTCAATTCTATATCACTATGCAAGCGGAAAAATGTCAAGACTATTCAAGTATACATTTTCCACATTCTCATAACCTGCCTCGAACAAAGAAACCTTCTACCTACCCATAGAAGACCTGGCACCCTGCTTAAATTTTTTAGTCTTCTCAGAAAAAAGCCAAACAAGTTAAACATGAGTAATGTTGAAGGAAAAAAAAAATATTACCAATACAATCAAAGCCAAATCCTTCCTAACTTCCCAACGGCACGTGCTTTTGGCCAAGCAGAAGGACCCTCCCTGCCCGTGGGAGAGAGCAGCTCCCAGGATGGATATAGGTTACCCCGGGCCCCTCCTGCTCCTTCCCAGCCAGCGGCACAACCACCGCAGCACTGCGCTCTACACACCAGGCATGGCCAGAAGTCAGTGTGCTATGGGCCTCCGAAAGAAATGTCTTCCCTGCACTTTTCTTCATGTCGCACTAAGGCTTTAGACTATTTTAAGAGCACAGCAGGAAGAGCCTTTGCTTTCTATGAACTGAGTACAGAAGCAGTGCAGGCCCAGCCAGGTGCTCAAAATGCTGCATTTTCAGGCTTGAATAACATTTTGTTATATTTTATTGCTGTCAATGAATCAGTGTATCTTTTTCTACAATTTGAATAAATGGAGGTGGACGAAGGCTGTCTCTAACAAAATATTTTAATTTTTGAAAAGTTTAAATTTTAAATCAATTTTAAATATGCTAAAATGCTCCAAGAAAAAAAAACCAAACCAAACTATTGGGAAGCTAATAATTCATTATAATATTATAAACATGAAAGTTTGCCTCAAGTTTTCCAGAGGAACCTTATTTAATAGTTATATTTGTATAAAGAAGTGTCTCCATTTCTTAAAGTTTTCAATGACCCTGACCAAAGCATTATTTTTAATCTACACATTTCAGTTGACGGCTTTGGTATTACAAAGGTAGAGAAGTACATGCAAAAAGATATTTAAAGTCAGAGAGCAGAAACATACCCGTAGTGCTGTGATTCTGAAAGGATCCCTAAGTCTTCCATCTTCATCTTTTAAATTATAACCTTCGGCTCTTTTATCCCTTTCACTTATTTTCCATAATTTAATAGTTTTATCTAAAATCAACAAAAAGTCACATGCTTGAGAATGAATTAAATTCAAAATAAAATCACTAAATAAAGGAGTCAGCAGAGTGGATATTATTTATCTATCCAAGTTTCCACTGCTTGCAACAGAAACGACCTGAGGGAATCCTTTAAACAACAATGTAATACAGAGTACAGCCCGCCCTACCTGTACTAGAAGTACTTTGCCTTCCAGCTATATTGTTTACCAGAATTGATACATGAGAAACAAACACACAAAATACACCAGACGCATGCCCTTGGAGGGTGCAGATAGGAGATGCATGAAAATACCAGTAAATGGAGAGAAAAAAAATACAGATTCCATTTTAACTCCAATGTAATGTTCAGTTTGAATAAAATACAAGTTTCCTCCTGAACAATAAAGCCCATGACCACCTTTCACCAAAACGACCCTTCACAAGGGAAGTTTTGAACACCAGTTACCAAAATTCACCAACAAGCCCTGTATGACCACCTACATTATTTTTAATGGACAAATGCCAGGGAAAACCCCAACAAACCCATGAATTAGTTACACTAACTACCTTAAGGAAACCCAGATTTGTCCCAGGTGTCTGCTAAGAGACAACCCAAGGCAATAAGTGAGAACAGGACTTGCCCCATTATTTTCGGGTCCCGTGTCCAAGGGCATGAGCTTCCCAGGCCTTACTAAGGGAAGCGAGTAAGTATACACCAGGAGAGAGATCCTTAGCGAACTGGAAACAAACCTCGCCTCCCCAGGCTACTGCATGTCTTTAAAGCACTTATGATGACACAGTTTAAAGAATGCTTAAAATTTAGTAAGACTTAAATCAAAGTAAGATTATTTGTATTTCAAAGTCCAGTAGACAGAAGTCATTCCCACTGTTAAAATTTCGTACAGCAGGTACAATATTAGCCCTTACATAAAGTCATTTAAGGACGAGGCAAAAAGTCATCCAAACTGTTAGGAACAAGTGTATTCCTCTGACGGTATGAGCAAGTTTTTCCATGCAGTCTCTGCATTTACAGCTACAGCTTGCTCCATGATGCATCAAAATGAAACACGCCTAATACCCACTACTAAAACACTGGAATTAAAAAAAAAAAAGTGCATGAAAACTTGTAATTGCCAACTTGCAATTTTTGCACTGCTTTTATGTATTCTAAGGTAGAGTGAAAATGGTATAAATATACTCCTCCTAGAGTGACTGTTGTCTTAAACAGTTGCTTTTCAAAGCACGCATGATGTTCTGGTATTGGAAAAGCAAAGAGAGCATTGTAACCACATTGTTTCCGTTTCAAACGCTTTTATTAAAAATTCATCTGAGATCACAAAAAAAATCAATTTCAAAATTAGGACGATTAAGTCAAATTGAGACTTCTGCAACAGTTCAGCATACTGGGAACCCATTTATACAAAACCAGTACAGCAGAGTAACAGGGTATGTAAAATGATAGCACGGTCAGTTTATCCACAGAATGCAGCTCTATAACTGTGTCTATTCTGTTGCTGCTTCATTATTTTTACATTCATAAATCAGTAATTTACAGAGTATTACAATCAAAACATATTTTGCATATAACTAGAGAAGACATTAAAACCACCACAAAACACTCCAGAAAAAAACCCCAGAAGTGGATCACAGGTGACATAATATTCAAATGACATCAAAAGTTCTTTTGCAAAAATAAAATCTCCTTACCATTTGTAGACAGCAGGAAATGAGCAGCATTCTGTTGCGGTAACCACCTAATTTTATTAATTTTTTCCTCAATTTCTAGACTTTTCAAGTAGTCAAACTCAGGTTCATGACTCTGAAAGGTACTGTAAACATTATATTCTCCCCTAGAATGAGGACGGCTTTTATTCTGCAAGGAAACACAATATTTCTTGAAGCTGATGTTACTCAGTTCATTAGTAAATTGTCAATCAGAAAATAAACTTTTTACAACAGATCTTGATGAATTTTACTTTTTACTCTATAATATTGTATCTATTTTAGTATCAATACAGTGCACACCAACTTCCTTTTAAAAAAGCGTATCTTTATACATAACTATGTGTGTCCTCCTAGAACCTAGCACACCAAAGCACTTTCAGGAGACCTTGCTGTCTGCAAAGGAGCTCCTGTCTGTGCCTGGAAGAGCTCCGGGCTACGCTACCTCTCCCAAGTGGTTTCACCAGAACCACAGCAGAGAAGTTAGCGACATCCTAACGCCTAAACCACTAACTCCATGGGATTACATCTGCAACTTCACCTAACCTCCGTCCCCGTCCTTTTCCAAAACTCATTCCTCTCATCACCACAATATGGACATAACATGGGGCTTCCAGACTAGGAAATAAATGTTGAAGGACATAGGACATAATTAAGCGTGTTTTTTATAAAAACATGATTGCACAAAGTCATTCTGATGAAGGGACAGCAAGATCCAGTACGAGCATTAGATCTATCTCTCCTACTCACTTTAAAACATGCTGTGTCCCAAAGCAGTATCAGAGCTTGTAAGCAAGCTTTGACAACCTTTTTATTATAAAAACTTGAAGGCTAGGATTACCACATTTTAATCTAAGCCATTCTGTAGTGCTCACCGTGATGTACCAAAGACTATTACAAATACACTAACAACTTTTCCCCCCACAGAACTAGAAGACCGCTTTGGATTATCCTCACTTGGCAGATGCAGCAGCACGGAACAAAGATCGCAGTCACAAGTATCCACAGATTTGCAATATCCAATTTGAGGCAACTAGTTATCAGGCTTTTCAATTTCAAAGAAGTTAATGTTAGTGATTCTCATCTGGAGAGCAACCCCACTTGTAGAGCTGCAGTGCCCAGAACTTCTGAAAGAATAAGCTCCCCCAAACACCGTCCGGAATCACTTACTTGAGAAGTAGCAAATCACTTACAGTGATGGGCGTGAGTCTGTGCAGGAAAACCCTGTCCTGGACACAGATGGCCAGCGCAGTACTGGGGAGCAGCCCTGGCCACCGACAGCCAGCGCAGCACTGGGGAGCAGCCAGCAGCGACTCCCAGATTGAAGACTGCTTGGCCAACACAAGGTTGCAAAGGCAACCTTTGTCCTGACACTTCCTCACTTGGCTTGGCAACTTTGATAAGGTCATCTCAGCTAGGTTTTTTTTTCCCTGCAATCTCTCACAAGTATGGAGTCTTAGTTAATTCTGAGACTGCACATTACTTTACCCCCCATTTGCCATTTAACTTTTAAGCATTTTGGGCAGGGTCCTCTCAATTAACACGATTCAGTGCAGTTACCCACATTCCTTACCCAGCCACCCACGCTTTGAGCGAGCTGCCCTGGCTGGCACCAGGCAGTGCGCTCCCTCTTTACTCGCACATTTGGTTGGAAGAATCAGCTGCTTGGAACTGAAATCATGTCATACAAGGTCAGGGCACGATGCACAACATTTCAGCCTGCCTTCGCAAATTAAAGTGTATGGGAAATTTTGTAACTATCCTAAGTTATTAGCTCAGTTCACCTAGTTCAAAATCCACACTCTTTAAAAATATTGGTTGTAGGACTTTACTGAGGTTCCAGCATTACGTACTTATTTTAGATTTTTTCCTCCACTCCAGAAATTCTGCAGTTTTGCACATGATAAGAGAAATGACCCTTATGCCCAACTCTTCCTCATTTTGCATGTGCTCCCAAGCAGACAGTGAAATATTCCTGTGTCTGACTTGTTTTTTGGTTTGGTTTTTGTTTTTTGTTACCCTATGAGGAAATGACATGACAGCTGGGTTCTGACTTACAGAACAACTGAGCACTAACAGCTGAAAGCCAACCAATAATAGTTCTGCTCTAAACAAGCATCAAGAAAGTCAGAGATCCTGAGCGGGTGGACACTTTTGACCTTGATCTCTCTGTGCCTTAGTTAAGTCTCTACAGCAGACTAAATGATAAATGAGCTGTCTAGGTGTAGTAGTATAACATTTCAGCAGCCTTTTCAGCAACAGTATTTTCATTTCACTACCTCTCAAAATCTGCTCAGTAAAAGCTAAGTCACTTTTGGTAAAACATTTTATAAGTAGTATCACAGTGAGGATGAAATGCAAAATATTGGATGACTGTTCGTTAACTTAGCATCATTTGAACCACACAATGAAAGAAGTGGGATTCTGCTGAGAAAAAAAAACCCACAGCACCTAAGGATTAGCATACTTCATGCACATACAAGCTGAATTAAAATTCCATGATCAATTTTGGTATTTCTGATCCAGGAGAAGGCTCAAAACCAAAGGCTCAAATTCTCATCAGCTCTTCAAAGGGAAGGAAAAAGATGCTCTTCGGTGGCGGGGGAGAAGATGAGAATTGTGTCTGGAATATTGACTTTTTAAAGAACACAATCCCAGATTTCTCCCAGACACGACTAGGCACGTGCAAAGTTTAGAAGAAAGTCCAAAGGCAATTCTGCACAATGATACTGAGCATACCAAGTACATATATAACAAACTCATTGGATTTTGGGGGCTTTTTTTTTTTTTTTGAAGGGAGGGAGGGGAACCACCACCAAACTAACCTACCAAGTTCAGCACAAGGCAGACATTAGAAATTTGGCTAAATTGGAGAAAACTATCCAACCATTTAAACCTCACAGCATAAAAAGAAAAGATGAAGTGAGACTGTGCAACACAAGAACAGTGTAGTAACAGCACTTTTGTTTTTCAAGTCACTGACCTCTTGTTCCCTTTGAAATATAACCACTCTGCCACCTTTGTCTCCTGTTGCAAGAAGATCACCAGAGTAATTAAATTCAACTGTTGAAATAATATCAGCTGTAAACAGAACAGAAATGAAAGAGCACTTTAATGTGTAAAGCAAATCAAGATGTTTCAAGACTTGAGCACAAAACAAAATTACAACTTGTACTAATGCAACAGCACAACTTCTTGATTTACACCACTAGTATCCAGAAATTAAGTCACATTTCAAAGCTTAACAGAATTTTATTTACAATCTAAAACACTTCCTCATTTCTCAGTTTAAGCTTTCGAGGGCCTTCAATTCTACAAGAGAAGGCATATAACTTCAAGAATCCAAACTGTCTATTCTACCTGTTGACAGTAAATACTTAAATACGTAACGGAGATACGCCTGCACAGAGCTTCCAAAAGTCAGAACCATCTCAAAAGCCATTCATCTGCGGTATTCCTTCGGAGCAGCGCTGCAGCTTGCTCTGCTCAAACTCAGGTTGAGGGACACCTGCCTTTCCCCTGAGCCAAGTGGTCATGTAGTTAGTTCAGGAACCTGAACTGGGCTTCCCCCCTCTGCCAAAGGCTGGGGGGGGGGGGAAGAAAAAAAAAAAAAAGAAAGAAAATTCTTCCAGTTGAGCTTCCTGAAGCAGCTGTGTGCAGAAGCACCAGCAGGTATACAACAACCGAGAGGCACAGATGACTGCAGCTGGAGGAACGGGACAGCAAAGGAAAAGGTTGCAACTGCCCTTGGGACTGAACCCTGAAAAGAACCACTATTTATTCACCTCCGCACACCACAATTAATCTTTGGAGGTGGCAATAAAGAAATAATTGCCATTAAACAATCTCTAACCAAGGGGCAGAAAGATAAGGGGTTATCACAGGGTCTGTCACAGGTTTTGGGCATATGGTAACAAAACCAACAAACCACTAGGCATAAAATTTTAAGTAAACACGTATCCATACTGTTGCTTGCTAGCCATGCAAATATTTCATTATATTATGCAGCTATAAAAATTGTGAGATTTTATGCATCGGATATCGATAATTTTCAGAGTTTGTAATTGGAGACTAGATGAAAACTACTTTCCTGTATTGATTTTGACGTGCTATCTTTTAAATTCCTTTCAATAATCCCCCACTCTTATGAGGAAGGTGATTAGGAAGTCTTATGAGTTTTCCCGATACATAATTCGTATTTCGTCTTTTATTAACAGATGCCCTTGAAACAGTTTTTTCCTACTGAGATCATAATTTACCTTCTTTGATTAAAAAATTATTAAAATAAATTAAAATAAAAAATATTTATTATTATTAAAAATATATATCTCTTCCTACAGATTTAGCCCAGCCTTCAAAACTGCATTACTAATGTGCTTCTGGACATGTCTGGTTTTATATTTACCTTTCCTTAAAAGGTGATGAAAAAATTCCATTTTGGTAGAGAACAGGACGATGGCTAATCCCAAATCCTCAGATCCAAAACACAAGAACAAACCCCACACCTTTGCTGCACGTACTCCATACTGAAAACACCAGTCTTTCCTCAACTGAGCTTCAGCTGAGCTACTTTTTAAAGTTAACTACATTGCTAGTTTCTAACTCATCTCCCTAGCCCCTCTCCCCCTCCATTCAAAGCAATCCTCATCCGCCATCGTGTGCACAACTCCAGTGACCACCACCTCAAGTCCTCAAGCCATCAACCACACAGCTCTTTGCAAATCTGACCCTTCCTGACGACCCCCTGCCAAGTAATTAAGAAGCAAACTCTTTTGGCTTTTCACCACAAACATTGGCAGAATAAAAATTAACCCCTCTATTCTCTTTACATCAGTTCCACATTTTGTAGCCAATTTCTGGTACGCAGCCATTTGTCTCCATAACAGACTACGTAGAAAGTATTGAAAACACAAAAGCCCCCGAACAATCCTTCCCCTCTCCAAATTGCTAAAATGAATTTCCAGCAATAAGTAGTCACCTACAGAAAATAGCATATGGTATAAAGGTTTCATTAGGACTAAATGATCTCTTATTTTAGCAGTTGCCTTAGAATTACAAGCTTCTAGCAGCACAACACTGATAAAACCTTAATATATATACACATACACATATACACACATCCTTAAATAATACGTATTTTTATACACACATATATAAAAATAAAAAACCTACAGAGTGGTACAATGTGTGCTTAACACAAAAATATAAATAGAAAAGCTACTTATTTTCCCTTATCATAAAGATCCACTTTGCCAAAACTGTACCTACCCACCGAGCACAACAATAACATTTCACTGAACCTCAGTGTTAAAACAAGCAGCAAAATGCCTCAGTTTAAACAATGACACAAGGTCTGTCAGCTGCCATGTGAATGGATCTCTGATCCCCTTTGAAAGATAAAGGAAAACTCAGATTACTGATACGCTAAAACCAGATAATCAATATTAATACCTCTCCTATATTGTAAATAAACGGGACTCGGTGAACTAGCTGGAGATGTAACCTTAAATCAATTCTACTCCAAGACTGACAATAGTGCTAGAATAAAAAAAAAAAAAAAAAAATCCTGCATCCCAGTATCACTCAAGCACACACAGGAAAAAACCCAGACATTGCAAGAGACACCACGAGAAAGTAGTGAACTAAGGAAAAAAGAAGCAAACCAATGAGGTAAGCAGTGAAGCGGCTTGATAAGAGTAATTTTATGGTATTTTGAGTGCTCTACTCAAACATTAGGTAGTCCTTGAGTCACAAAGGTTTATCAGTAGGAAAACTAATATTCCACTACCACAAAAATCTGAAAGCCATTCTAGCACGGATCATTTTTACCCTTTGAGACATCAGTGAACATCTAGCAGAAATAAATGACTCCTTAACATATGCAATCACTTCAAGCAGTCACAAAAGCCACTTTTCCATTTAGTTTCAGAACAGGAAAAACATTGTTAATTTCTCCCATGTATATCATCAAAGGACACCACGCACCATTTTTGCTTTAACATGCATTTGTCAGCACCAGGTGTCTGACACAGCTGTTCTTTACCAGCAGTGCCACCCCACCAAACATCATCCCGGGCTCCTTTATGGTAACAGCTGCGGAAACATGCTAAAACACAGACACCACCCAAATTCTATGGTTTTAAAAAAAAAGTACAGGTAGAAGTGCATAAGCAATACGCACAGGTAAAACGATGCTGCCAGTGGAGAATGCCTCTCTTTCCTGATTGACTACCAACTGGAAAAAGCAGCTTGACACTTTAAATCAGCGTTGAAACAGTATGTAAAAAAAAAAAATCTATCGCCAACATGCTATATGGAAACAAGGTAAGTGGAGGGGACATCAGGACAAAATTATAGATACTTTCTTCAAATATTTTCTAAGTTAAAAATTTTGGAATATGATGAATCAACCTTTTTTTTTTTTAACAGCACTATAATTTTTTTTTTTTATATATATAAAAGTATGAATTAAAAACAGTTTTCTCTGTAGGCATGTTTAATTGAAACATATCGATCCCCAAGGTAATTCCATCTATCTCAAAGAAGGTAAAATAAAAAAAAAATTTAAAAAAATATTCGAGGCTAGAGGTAAACCACAAAATCCATTCCAAATCAATCACCCTGTGTTCTGCTCAACATTACCCACCTACATCAGCTCTTTATTTACAAGTCAGCTTAAAACTTTTAGAAAAAAAAAAAAAAACAAAGCAAGTCATTGCAGGTTCTTAATCATCACATTAACTTTGGAAATTTTAAAGTTTTTTTTATTATATGCTGTATCGTTTTCTTCGCGTACAAGCACCAGGTTTTATCTCCCTGTGGAATGTTTCAGCCTTCTCTTGTACTAGCCAAGTAACTTGCAAGGCAAGGGACACAAGGAGAGGAAAGGCTGATGTACAGCACCCTAACACGCTCTTCTCCCATACAGGACACCTTTGTGATTACGACTCTCCAGAAACAGGGAGCTTTGTCCAACATTCCCTCCAGTTCTGTCCCAGTGTGGCTGGGACCCTCTGCTCTGGAAGTAGCCATGTAAACTTTATTCCTGTAAACTATGGAGAGCAAGAAGACACATGGCTTTACAATAAGATATTAGTCTGGCAATATTTGGTTCTTTCCAGACACGAAAAAATAATGTTTAGCTTCACTTTTAGAAAGGCACTCTACTTAGTTATAGTCTGCATACAGAGCAGGAAACTCCTGGCTGTTTTCAAAGCTAGTATATTAAAAGGAGCATGAGGGAAAATTTCTGGCAATTAAATTATGATTCTGTGGAATCCCCACATTTAAAAGCACTAAGCACTTCCATGGGTAGTAAACACCCTTCCAACACATTAGAAAGTTACAAATATCCATCTTTATCATAATGTAGTGGAAACCATTCTCAGTGACTCAGGAAACTGTCCTGTAAACCTCGATAGAAGTCTCAAAATTCAGTATAAATGCTTTAAACCTGTTAACATTGCTGCTGAATATTAACCTCCCTGGATTACAAAACTCCTGTTATAATTTTCTTGAAGGTCTATAACCTCCAAGGCCTCCTGGGCTAGCTATACTCGGGGGCCAAGAATGACAGAGACCAACATTTGTTAGGATTCTGAGATGACAGCAAGCTTAGACCTGCAAACTAATTTAATCCCACAAAGGATTCATACTAGGTATTTCTAACTGACACCGAAAGCAGCGTCTGCGCTGTTTAGGTAATGGAGAATGCAAAGAGATCCAGAATATCTAAATTAGATGCCTAAAATTAGCTACCGTGAACTTTTCCTCTCTAAGCTGGCTGCATGCTCCTACTTCAGTTAAAATCAAAGAACTGAAAAAACATAATTAATTCATAGATCACCCAACAGATTAATGAATTTGCAGCTGTAGTCCATGCTTAGGACTAACACTAACTAGACACAAGCAACATCAGCTTCTCTCTCATTCTTCTAAGCTACCCAAAGACTTTTGCTAAAAGCCCACTCCTCAGACATTTAAAGAGCAAGGAAGTCAGTCACTGCTTTCAAACATTGTCTAAAAAGGGGCTGCTCCAACTTCTAAGGGATTTAAACTTAAAATTTCCCAGATACGTAACAGACAACATACAGCTTCACATTCAGCACAGACCGACAAAAAAAATGCACGTTAGCAAGCCTGTCTCTTGTTCTTCCCCTTTAAAAATACTTTTAATGCACAGCACCTTTTCCCATGACCTGTGGTAGAGACCCAAAGAACGCCCTGCTTTAAGCACTATGAAACCCTCTGAAGAGGCTCATGCTTTGAGAGGAAATGACTGGCTCTGGACCAAAGCCAGAGGCTGGCATAAACTGGAAGGGAGATTGCCAGAGGAAAGTAAACACAGAACATTTCTGTGCCTGTAATCAAGATCAAAGGTGACACACCTTTCTCTCTGATACACAGTTTTTCTACAGATTGTTTTATTCTACAGCTGGAGAAAGCTGTGTGAAACATTGCATGGTCTTGTACAGCTAATGGGAATGAAGCAGGGAGCATAGAAGGCAGTACCACGACAGCAGGTTATGTGCTCTAAATCAACTTGAAATCAGAAGCTGGGATCTCCCTGTGACGTTGTGCTGAACTCTAGGACATGACATCAGAATGAACAGAACTCTTTTCCAAAAGCCAGTGACAACACACCATTCCGAGGTACAACTGGTGAAAACATGTTCAGTTGGGGCCCATACAGGGCATGGCAAGGAACCATTGTTTCAGAGCAACTAAGTGAAGTCTCCAATAGACTCAAATAAAAGAATATAAAAGAAGCACAATTAGCAAAGGAAAAAAGATACAGAGACCTTTTAGAGGGAATGGCTAATCAGAGAATGAAAAAATTTAGAGGCTAGCACCTGTTAAACAGTAAATAATAGAAAAAATGTTTTAAAAAACAAAATCATATTTGAGCTTAACAGGTTACAGACACAGGCCTTAGAACACCTTGTTACTTGTTTTACAATAACTGCAAGAGCACACTCCCTGAACATCCCCAGTGGTATCTATTTGGATTGAATGGCTTCTGGGGCAGGGAGGGGGGAAGCAGCTGGTGTGAAGTTTGACAGTTCTCCACGCTTGGATGGCTACAGTCACCACACCAGGCGCCAGCAGAGAGCTGCTGGCAGACACCCCGCTTCTCCCCAGACCTGCCCTCCTCCTCTGCGTGTCGGGGCAGGCAGCACCAGCAGTGCCAGTCACTGCAGCTCTCTGCCTTCAGCCCCCATTTCCAGCCTTCAGCCTCTCCCTTCTCTCTCCTCACCTCTGCACCCTCCACTCGTTTGCTCCTGGTGAATGAGGATTCTCCACACTATGGCTGCCGAACAGCCAATGAAACAGACTGCTATTACTGTGCAATTAGGATGGACCAAGATCGGTATTGCTGTTACTGTCATGTCTAAGTGCTCCTAAAAGTCTTTCCTAAAACATCGTTTCTTAATTTAACAGTTGACAGAAATCAGATTTCTAAGTCTGAATTGTACCAAAAGGTGAACTGAATTTTAAAGTTACCAATAATCACTTAACAATATACACATCCATGGAAGTTACTAAAAATCAACTATTTTTCAGAATATGCTACTTTACATACTGGATTTTTAATTTTTACTTTTATGATTTATTTGAAGAGTTAACACAGAAGTGAGATATATCCGAAGTCAGAAGAATAAGCCAGAAGTGGTATAGTTTTGCTCAGATCAAATTTCTTCTAGCTTACACTGCTAAGCACTCTGCCCATCTAAAGTATCCATCAAGTCTAGCAACTTTTTATGCCCTAATCTCAAACAACTTGCAAAATGGCTTGAATTGCCTTTAAGTACCTGCTATAGTTTAACTTAGTCCAAAATAATTCTGTGTTTGAAGTAATTTAAATCCTTGAAAAGATTTAAGGTCAACCAAGGGCATGAAGAGGGCACCTGGGCTGCGCCAAGACAAGCACGGTGGCGTGGCCAGCAGAGTCCGGCTGGAGAAGCAGCAGACACTGGGCGAAGTCAGCACTGCCACTGACAGGCTGTGGCAAACTACAAACGAGTATTTCTCTTGGAAAGACAGTCAGCTCCCACATGCCCTGGACCCAGTGTGGAGCCAAGCCACTTGGTGTCTCCGAGAAGGAGTGGCGCAGGAGCCATTCTGTTCTGAGCGCTGCACCAAACCGATAGGAAACAAGCAACAGAAGGCGTCAAACTGTTCCTGAGAGCTGTTCCAAAGGCCAGACTGCCAGCAAACTCCCCAAACCAAACACTTCTCCAGCTGATTTAAGAGTCACCTAAGTCTGCATCTCATAAAAGACAAGTAGTGCAATTCCCTCATTTATTGAAGTTTGCATTTTCTTTTCAATGGAACCAGATCTAATTTGATGCTGTAAATCCTTTGAATTATATTAAAAAAAAATAAAAATCTGTCTTCACTGAGTTTAAAGTGCATGTAGTTGCCTAGATGTGCTACTACAAAGAAAGGGTAAAGCAGCAGCAAGAAAAGAGACTAGTGAAGCTGAAGTTCAGTAAGACAGAAATAAATGTTACCTTCATGCCTGCCAAAGCTTGCTGAGCCTTTTCTCACAAGCAATGAGAAATTATGGAGTCTATTTATAACATCCAGGACACGATCCAGTATTCTCTATGCAACTCTATCTCCTCAGTATTATATTTTAACCTCTGGGATAGTAATTCCAATAACCTTTCTTCTACTGGAATTACATTTAATTAATTCATGTTATTCTGTTAAGTTTTTTCTAAGTAGCTAATTGTCATACTTTTCATTATACTTTTATTAGGAGTTAATAAAAGTCTTAACATGATGGGTAACTACATTTTTTCTTCCCGTTGCAGGCTTCATACCATCTTGTCTCTTTTTCGTAAATTTAAATAAAGTGGGGTTTGCCATTTTTTATTAAGTTTTCCCCCAGATGTTAAAATACTCAACACAGGTAATGAGGATGCGGGTGGGAACTACATCAAAGACTCCCTGGGTCACCAGGTAACACACCCTGCTGCCACCACAGCCCACTGTTCTGCAGGGAGACCAATGGCACTGCCTCTCACTGGTCACACATTCACAGTACCGATGTAAAGACTTGTACTAATTTCTGTATTCCCACAACTCAAAATGTTTTAGTTTGCATTCCCACCTTACAATTCTGCAACTGATACTCACTGCGTACCCAAACTATTTATTGTTCATTCATAAGTTATGCATTCCTGCAGCTTCACCTTTTAATCAAAATATTATCCAGCCACATCCAGTAACTCGTATTCTCTTGTAGCTTAGTGGTTGCTTAGTCTTCTAAAGCATTTTCTTATCTATTCTTTAATATTCCGCTTGATGTCTCTCACTGGTATTGAGAATTCCCCACCCCCTTAATGCCTATAAGCTTACACCGCTGTAGTTTTGTCCTTTCTTTTACTTTATCTGTACCAGGAAAAAGATGCTAGATACAAAAGCTATGGATGAACTTCAACAGCGAAATAAAGCATTTATGTACCACTTCTGACTGCCTTTAAGGTCTCCACTAGGCCATAAATTTCATAGTTTCCTTTACAAAAAAGATAGATATTGTTTTCACAATTCTCAGAATGCTAAACATTCTCATGTACTTGTACTCATACTCCTCCTCCTGCCCCTGCAGTTCCATTAACCCATCATGCGCATATGCCAAATAAAAAAAAATAATCAAAATTTGATACCACAGTAAAGACCACAGACTTAAATTCACTGTACGTACTCTAGTTAGCAGGACAGACTCTCTTCTCCACAGAAAACCAAGAAATCATCACTTGGAATGACCACTTTTATGAAGCCTGAAGATCAACTGGAGCTTTTTTTTTTTTTTTTAAGCATAGCTACTCACTTGTGAATCTGTGCCTCCATACTATGAGGAGTCATACTCTAACTGTTCTAAAAGACAGAGAGAGAAACTTCAAAAAACTCTCTAATACAGCATTTCTCACACACAACACCTCTTAATAGTCTCCAGAGGTACTTATACTTTAATATACAGTGGCATAACACCCTGGTGTTTTTGTTGTCTGACAGAACTGGCACTCAAAAGAACACTTATTGAATACTACTGGCCGAGAACAACATTTTTACAGAATACTGTGTTGTGAAATAAAGGGTGAAGACAAATTCTCGGTCCTTGGATCATATGAAGACTCAAGATAAAAGTAGCCTACCTGACACATTAAGACTACTTTCTCCAACAGGAAACCGCTATAGAACATGTGCTCAGACCAACACTGTTTGCAAAACATTATTTCTGCCCACATTTAAAAAACACCAAAACATTTCCCAGAGTCAATATTATGTCATCATATGCATTATGCAGAACACCATATACAACACACAAAGCAGGAAAGATCAAGGAAACTTTCAAAATCTTTGGTGCCTGCAAGAAATGGTGGCTCTTCAGAATATTCACAGCAGTCCTTTGGGGAGCAGAGATGTGGCGAACTGCAAAGGATGAAGGCAAAAGCACAGGACTATGTATCACCATAAACCAGTGACAAACGCATAATGTCTTAGGGAAGGCAAAAGAGCAGGCATCTAAAGCCCTGTTTATGGCAAAATACTGTTTATTCAAGGAAAAAAAAAAACAAATCCCACAGCTTAAAAGCCCATCTTCTGCCCCATTTCAGTAATAAGTGACATCTTCAGGAATAACCAATTATTTATGATGAAAGGAAACACGACATAGGGCCTAATAATGGAGTCATTATTACCATATTTTCCAGTTCTTACAGAAAAAATAAAATAATCTTAAAGATAGCAACCAATTCTCTCATTTCTTCCATGCAGTTTTAACCAGATGTCAAATAGATGTGCCTCTTTTGGAGTATTTTTTTAAAAGTGTGAAATCATGATGGAATTAGCTTTAAGAACAGTGAGAATAGGCCAGTTCAATTCCTGAACAATACATGAGACTGTTTTTAAACCACTGATTTGTAATGATGATTTAACACTAAGAGTGTTTTTAAATCACTTGTATCCCGACTTGAGAACAATTACAGGATTATAGTCCAACGTATATTTATTAGATCATGGTTTTCTTCTCTACTTGTTGTGTTCTGCATTCTGACAGACTTAAAAGGAGAAGAAAAGAATTTGTTGAACTGATGATAACAAGTGATCTTTTAGTCTATCAGTGCTGTCAATACCAATTAATAGTTGGAGAACTTAAAAAAGCCAACAGTATTTTTCTTTGATCTTTAAAAGTAGATACAAAATTTCTTAACAAGTAGAAAATCCAATACAAAACAAGTATTCTGAAAGTCAATGACAACTTTTTTTGAAGATCAAAGTTTTGCTCATGTGAAAATAACCTTACAACATTTCATCCTCAATTTAACGAACGTGAGCTTCCAAGAAGCTCTTGTCTACTACAAAAGGGCACTGTGTCCAATGTTTCTGTGCAACACTATGCTTTATACTCACCTGCTTCAAAAAAGGTTTCACATACAACACTTAAAACAGTAAGACTTAAGCTGATGAAGCTCCAAGAGGAAAGCAGTACCTGTGTCATCTAGTGGAGTAGCCATACCCTTAAAGCTGCTTGTACCTGAAACAGGAAGATACAGCTAACCAGTGCCAAATTAAAACAGCGTTTCTAGAAGGGACCAGTTCATCACAATCCAAATCCCCATACGGACTGCTTGGGGAGGAGAGTGGTTAGAAACAAAATCCAAAGAAATCCCCACGTCAGTAATGGGAAACCCATGATCTCCATAGCACACAGGTTCACGTTCTGACAAGGATGAGACATTCTTCTCAGTATTTCCAAGTCGGCACTAGCACAAGACAGTTAGTAAGATTTATAGTGCCCATTACATATATACATATAAAAATACATTCTGTTAATCACATCCAGAAGTAGCCATGGATTATATGCAGAACATCTGGCCCAAGGGAATTTGGGCATATCTGTACATTATTTAATAAACTGTTCCACATTTTGCTTGCCAAAAAAACCCCAAACCGAACTTTTTGAACATGCAAAACAAATTAAATGTTGAAAAAACAAAACTGATTAGGTCTCAGACAGCATTATTAAAAAAAAAAGGCCTGTATTTAGAAAGCTACTTTCTACCAAAAAAGGTAACCCAAGAATAACGCATTTCACAGGCAGTGTGATTTACTAATCACATGGTTTTACACTAACAGCAAAATTACAACACAATTTTTAATGACTTATTTTTTTAATTAAGCTTGTTGCCATCTTCAATATCAATTCTTTCATTCAATATCGGTTTTATCCTCCAATCCTCCTCCTTGAATCCAGTTAAACTTTTCTAGTTTAGAAAACTAAGTTTTTCAGTAACTGTTATATTTTCCTGACCTTTTGAAAAGGCCAGATTGGTCATATAAACTCCATTCCTCTATCTATTTAAAGAGAGCATTGTACAGATTTCAAAGATTACCCAATGAAGAAAGTGAATACACAGAAAAGACAAAATGATTTTCTATATTAATGACCTTGTTAGAAAAAATCCTGGGAAGGGAGATATCAGTTGCAAATCTCACAATAGCAATTTGTCATATCCATGTTAATATTTTTGTTAAAGTAATACACATGAGAAACAACTATTGACTATAAAACATGTTCTAGAATTGCAATTCAAAAAGAAGTGACTTTTTGGTTAAGTTGCCTGAGTACCAGGCTTCGTAATTTCAACTACTGAATGTTCTGTAAGAACATTTAGCAAAAAAGCCTGCATTTAATATGTTTGACAGCTACGTTTATGTTGTGCTTTTCAGATTTCCTCTATAGACCTTATTTTTCACAAAACAGAAGAGAGAAAAAAAATTACAGAAATAGCACGTTTTCACTATCACAAAAATTTACATGAAATTCACAGTGGTTTTATCTAACATTTGCAGCAAGGCTATTTGAAGGCAACAGTGGGCCATCAAATAGATTTAGATGTGCAGTTTGGTAAAAGATGTTTTAAAAAATGGTAATGAGTAAGTATTTCCATGACTGAGGCCAAAAATCTAGCACTGGAAATGCACTCTCGTTGCATACTGCTGAATCAAATTCAGGCAATTATTAGTAAATAAATTGTATATTTTGTTTATTTAATTCCAATTCCAAGGCAAAAAACTAATGAGGCGGGGAAGTCCACAAACCAAAATAAAGACAGTTAATCACAAAACCTGTAAGCAGTTCTTATAACCCAGTAGGAAAATGAAACTCCAGTACCAATTCTGCAAAACCAGGTGCTGAGTGATTACTTATATTAATTGCCCTACAAAGCAAAATGAATTCCTCATACGGAGCAGCATCATGCACAATCTGAAGTCCTCACTCCAGGAAAAGTCACATTAATAACGTATATCTGGAAAAGTCCAGGATAAAAGTGTTGAGCACTACCATCACTATTTCCCCTTCCCTCAAAACAGAGAGCTTTCCCCTCTCTAACCAAAGAGCTCTGCTTTGGTGATGTGCCTCATCAGTAATGTCAGTTCCTCTTTGAACAGTCCTGTTACGCACTTAAATAATTAACTGGGTTTAGGACATCTTGGTGTTTCAAAAACAAGAAGCTTTCCAGCTCTACACAAATTCACGTTGCTCACTAATTGACTGGGAAGTAAGGCTCACAGAAGCGTATTTTTTGCAACATGGAGAACTGACTTTTAGTCACAGAGATGATAGATCCCAAGAAAAAAAGAACCATTTGGAAAACTCCTAAAAGCTACTTAAATACATTTTCATAAGAATTCTGGGAACTTCAGAACAATAGTACAAGTTACAAAATATATTTAGAGCAAAAAAGGAAGAAAACAACAACCGAGTCAGAGTACTAGTTTCTCGAGCAGTTTTCAAGCCTATTCCTCCCATAGCTATTATTTTAAATGGAATGCCAAACAAGTGGCATGAAAATGAAAACATTGTCAGCATAATTTCCCTGTAGTAGACCGGAGGAAAAAATATTTACTGCATCCAGCAAAAGAAGAAATCCCAAACCCAAGACGACCACACACTAGCACTGCAAGTTATTTCGCTAAATACAGTAAATACAGCTATTTCAGTTAATGCAGTAAAAATCAAATAAACAGCACAGAATTATCTTTCACACACATACTTCACACCCTCTTTTCTCAACAGTTTTGCCAGCCTGAACAGTTTGAACACAGAAAACTTAGGAAAAAAAGAACTTTCTCATCAAAGTCGAGCAAAACTTCACATTGTTTCTATATAATAGAGAAATGCTTTTTCCAATTAAAGCATTTATTTTCTACTTATTCCAAAACGTGCTGTGCTTAGAAAGTTTCAGAGAAATGCAAAGCTGTGCCCATTCTCCCTACTTAAATATCTCTATTTATAGCTTCCAACGTTAACAAGTAGGAATAAAATCTCTTCACAGCTGCAGGAAGCCTTTAAACTCTACTTTTTAGATGAAGCACAAATGACAGACCTGTCCGCTCACTCTGCTGCTCTCTTTGCATCAGAGTGAAACCTGACAAGCCTGACAGACTCCATTTGTGGTTTCTCCCCCCCCCCGTGTTTTATCTCTATCATTACCTTTTCTCCCTAGTGATTAGAATTAAAGAACAGCAGGAAGCCACCGTGTCTTCTCTATTATGCTCTCCCCCCTGGAAGCAGGGGCACTCGCTTAGTCATGGCGACACACACCCCATCCTCCGTGCCTCGGGCAGGGACTGGGGAGATGCTGCAGCTCAGCCATTCCCAGCCCCGGCTCCCTCAGCGCGGGCGTGACACAGATGTTGGGAGAGGCAAGAATAAAGGGTGTTTATGCCCGTGGTTCCGGTGGAGCGGGAGCCGGGAGCCACCAGCCCCGGGAGTCTGTGGCACAGCAGAGGCCTGGCCCTCCCCTTACCTTCCGCCACGTCCTCGTCGATAGCCCCCTTCACCTGGGAGAAGCACCACTGGAAGTCGTTGCTGCCGCCGCCGCCTCCACCTCCTGCCACCCCTACAGAAGGAAGAGAAGGCGCTGAGGGGAGGGCCGCCCCGCCGAGCCCCCACCGCCCTCGGCCCAGCCCCTTCCCCGGCGGGCCCAGCCCAGGCCGCGCCAGGCCCCACCACCCCGGCCGCACGCCGCGGCTCTGCCCGGCGCTCCGGGGACAGCCCCACTCCCCTCAGTGCTGCCCCGCCGGCGGGGCGCTGCCACCCGGAGCAGCGCGGCGCGGTGAGGCCCGGCCCGCCGCGCCGGCTCCGGCGCTGCCTCCGCCCGGCGGGCCAAGCGCAGCCGGAACCGGGGCCGCCGGGCAGCGCGGCCTCACCTGCCATGTCGCACGGTGCCGGTGGGGCAGCGGGCTGCGGCGGGGGGGAGGCGCCGGCCGGGAGCGGGTCACAGCCACCGCCGCACGGAGCTGCCGCCGCGGGAGGTTTCGGGGTTTCAAAATGGCGCCCATTGCCGGTCGGCCTGATCCGGTGACGTCATCGCCCAGGCGCTCCTCAGGGAGGGGGCGAGCGCGGGCGGCGGCCGGGGCTGGGGGAAGCCGGCACGGCACGGCACGGCGAGCAGGGGAGGCGGGGGATGAGGAAGAAGATGAAGGATGAGGATGAAGGGGTCCGCGCCGCGGAGGCGCTTCCCAGGCGGCGTCGGGCAGGCGGGGGGCTCCGAACTCACCGTTCGGATGAGGGGCGCGGCGGGCCCGCGCTGTCATGGCGGCCTCGGTCCCGGCTGGGGACAGCTGTGGAAATGACCTCGTTGATACGCCTTCTGATTTATTTTGAGTTGGTTCCCCCCGCCCCCCCCCGCGGACGTTTAATTGTGATGCTTTCTAAAATGATGAACACGCTTCTTGCCTGTTTGCTCTTTCAGCGAGTGCCAAAGCCGGGGGCAGGTCAGGGGTCACCACGCACGGCCTGCCGTGAGGGGAGCTGGCCTGGCCTGGCCCCGCCTCCCCTCCCCGGGGGCTTATGGAGGGTCTGGGCGCAGTTTGGAGACCTGAATTGCGTGAGGGACAGTCCTCTTCAGGTAGGCTGCCCGTGGGCCCTGTCCCCGTCTGGATTTTTGAAGCCCAGGTGGTGGTAGAGCTGTGGTGGTGTCAGGAAATACAGCTGGTGTCTCGTAAATAGAGCATAATTGTGTGCACCTGGTGCCTTAGAGCATTTAAGTGTTTAGGTAGCAGCCCTTCCTGGCAGTGTGCAGCAGAGATGTGCACTCTGTCTAGTAAGCTGTGAATATTACTGATGCTCTGTTTAATTTTAGCATTTTATGCTGATTGGCTTTTTTCTAAATCAGCATAGATACTGAAAGCTGTGAAGATGCAACTTTTATCTCTAAATCCCCAAAAGAAAGAAATCAAAATTAATTGTGTGTTTTTCCCAAGCTCCTACGCTGATACGTTTTTGACCTATAAGTCCCCCAGAATCATAGAAGAATCACAGAATGGTGTGGGTTGGAAGGGGCCTTAAAGGTCATCTAATTCCAACCCCCTGCCCTGGTGGTATACCATCAACTTTAAAGCCCTTACTACTTCTAGGTAAGTGCTAAGTGCTTAGATAGATAACAGGTCTGAGTTGGCATGTCTTAAATCTTAGGTGTTTCCTAAATCATGTTGGCTGTAGGAAATACAAGCAAAATGGCTGATGAACAGAGGCTTGGTTAGTTGTGATCTTTGAGAAAAGAAGTATACCCTCTTCCTTACAGAGTAAGAGTCTTGTTAGTGATAAATAACACTAAATAAAGTACTCTGCACTGAGTCTTCCTCTCTTATGGAACTGATGTTCACCTCTAGATGCCTCGGGATCTTTCTGCAAAAGGACTTGGCTTGCCTGAGTTCAGTAAGGTTCCTCTCGAGGTGATTTCTACTCTAGGCTCGCAGCCCCTTCCAGATACCTTAGATATAGAAAGGTATTTGGCTTAAGTTTTCTTTATTTAATTTCATGGTATGATGTCATTGTGCATTTATGAATTATTTGGTTTGCGTTGTTTATTCCTTAAGTAGTGTATTATGCATTTAAAAATTTAAATGAAATTATTTTCACCTCACTTTTGTGAGTGTGTCTCCTTTGTAAGTATAGGATAGTAATCTTTTAGGGGAAGTGGGTATTGCATTTTATTGTCTAGTCTCTGCTCTGCAGAGAGAACTTGTGGGGCAAGTTCAGTGCTTAGCAAAACTCCTACTTGTCTGTTGAAAGCTGTCCATTTTATTTTTCGATTGACTTGCACATTCAGCCCATAGTGATTAGACAGCTATATCCATATAAAAAATTAATGTTATATGTGTCATAACTATGGATACCTGAAACTTTGGTATCAAGATATGAAGAGTATTTCACTAATGGGAATCCAAACAGTATTAATTTCATTTTGAAAGGAACTCAGTCTTCAAGTTTTTATTTTTGAAGGGTTTTTTATTGCTTTGTATTAGCAATATCTAAATAAAAAATTTAAATTTATGCATGCTATGAGCAGAATAGGTATAGATCAACCACAGACTATGCGTTATGCCTTGAAATCTTATTTCAGCGTCAAGTAAACACTGGCTTCGTTCTGTTACCAAACCGGGAGGGGAGGTTTTATGTCACACTGTTGGCTTGAGTCTGCTTAAATCTTGATGACAGCTACTAGTCATGAATCGGGTCTATGGCCTGAGCTTCTAGGAATTTTTTAACAAGAAAAATCAATTTAAAAGTTAAATAAAAAAATCAGCAGAAACTCAGTATTCTTACCAGCTTTTTCGCATGCATCATGTTGCCATTATGGTGAGCTGTATGTGTAATAGTAAAATTTTAAACATAAATAAAACTTGGATATCTCTTGTGTCTGTGTTTTGGATGTCTTTTTGGATGTTTTGGGTGTTTTTGGATGTCTAGGGAGTGACTGTGGGGAAGGTGGAGGACAGCCGCTGCTCAGTGGTGCACAGCTGAAGTCACTCAATGCGAGTTGCAGCAAGGGAAATTCAGATTAGCTGTAAGGCTGGCAGGTGCCGTGAGCAGCCTGATCTACCTTTTAAAAGTGCCCCTGCTTTAAGCAGGGCTTTGGGCTAGATGGCCTCTGGAGGTCCCTCCAAACCAAAATGACTGAAGTCTATGATACACGTTCAGTCTTAATTCTTACCTTAGTATTTTTGCATGCATGGGGGTTAGGGGTTTTTTTTCCGCCCAGGTTTGTGCACTAATGTGTGCTTTTGGAGTGAACTAGATGCTTTTATGTGCCATAAACTCGTGTAAATTAATGACTATGTATAATCTGAGAGAGAATTCAAGTGTTGACATAGGTAAATTGTTTTGAGGATATTCTGCTAATTTGAAAACTGAAGTTAAAATAGCTATTAAGTTAGTCTCCTGAAATGGGTGCATGCATTTGTTCACTTCCTGTGTATCTATGCGATTTTTATATTCTTGTGAAGTTTTTGGTTTTTTTTTTTTTTTAAAGTTAAATTCATATGCAGAATACACCTGTCCTCATTGATTATATTCAAATAATAGGTTAATTAAAATGAAGGAACTATTTAGTTTTTACAAGCTTCCCGAAGTTTGGAGCTCAAGTTCAAAATAATGTGTTGATAGAAAAAGACACAGCCCACTGTGCTCTATTGGGTGTTTTGCAGTTTATAAACCTCTTCAGAGTTGTCTTGATACTGGTGTGTGACTTTCTTAAAGCATTACTCTGCTCGCTTCTACCTGGAAGTTTGTGTTGGCCACTTGTATCGGGTTGCTGGGAAAGTGTTCCCTTCCTCAGCTCTCCCTGCGTTGGGAGCCCGGGGGGGAGAGGCTGTTGCACAAGCAGGGGGATGGGGGTGGGTGTAATACTTTTGTTCAATTCTGAGAATTAAAGCACAGAGTGTTTGCAGGAGTGTTTGCGGTGGCCGTTTCCACTTTAGTGGCTTAGTGTCACGCATTCAGGAGTTGTGCTTGGAAGAAAGTGACGCCTTGCTCTTGCCACACTTTGCAAGAAAAGCGACTGACAATGATGTTTCCAAATGTTCTCTCGAAATAGTATCTTGCCCAGCCAGCTGCTTCGTGCCCCTTGACATATGCTGTGTGAACTGCTGCTGCCAACTCATCAGCAGTTGTTTCTCATCGTATTTCCCATTATCTGTTTATAATTAAATGAAGCCCTGAACTCTGCTGGTGGTTTGGTAGCGGTCTTTTGCTGCTACTGCTCTGAAAACAAAGCATGCTGAAAGTGTATTTATATTTTCAAAAAACATAGTGCAAGCCATAGAAATAGCATTTATCATAGAGTGCAATACAACTGGTTGGTGTACAGAATCAGATTTCACTAATAGATACATAGCACATGCTAACTGACATAAAAACATCTGATAGTTCTTAGGTGAGAAGAGTAACAGATTTTTTCCCAAGGAATTTTTGTCAGTGTTCCAAACTTCAGAGAAAAATCTGTGGTTTAGAAGTTGGTATGGTAAGTTATTAGCCCTGTATTTTAGTCTTATTACCTGTATTTTTTTACACTGTGTTTATCAATATGGTATATAAACATATTCCGGACTTTGGACCTCAACCTTAGACTGGTCTTTGTTTAACTCCAGCAGTTTCCTGCCCTTGTCTGTGCCCCCCGCCCTGTGGTAGGTGAATGCCTGCTCTCAGACCCGTCCCAAAGCTACAGACCTTGCTTTCTCTGGAATATTGTCATTTAGACTCTCTTTTTCTGCACCAGAGTGTCCTTGCAACCCATCCCCTCCATACAGTAAGTCCCTTTCTTCACGTCCAGCCTAATGACCTAAAACTTGTGGCTCAGCTTTTCTCTTGGCTTTCTCCTCTCCCGGAATGCCAGTCCTCCAGGCAGCACTGTTGCCTTCCTCGCTGCCCCCAGACTGTATGTCCCATGCAGAAATCCCTGTGACATATTGCAGCTGCCTCTGCCAGCTTGGCCCCGGCTGATCCACGGCACCAGCGAGGGCAGCTCTTCCAGGAAGAAGCAGCACAAGCTTTTTTTCCTAGCGCTAATTTGGCTGCTGCCACGCATTTCGTTGGTGTGTTATGGATAGCTTCTGTGTGAGGGAGCGGAAGGGATGATGGCATATGCTATGCTCTGCTTACAGCTGCAAAGGCAAAGTGTGCCCTAGTTAGTCACGATTTCTTGTCTTGCTTATGTTCCAGGAGTGTTGTAAGGCGTTTCACACGGTTGTTTAGAGGGGAAGGAATGTGAGGAGAAGGAAAGAACTGTAGAGACCTTTGCAGCTGACAGCCATGATGAATATATCTTGGGAATGTCAGCTTTAGACAGCTGAAAGCAGTGATTTTTTTTCCCAAAAATAGAAACAAAAGAAACTCTTCGATAGCTGAATCACCTCCTGACTGAAGAAAATGTCTGTTCTATTGTGTTTTTCGTGCTCTGATCCAGTAATTGCTCTCTGGCATTATAAGGACAGATCTTGAGCGAAACAAAAACTTCAGGCAGCTTCTCAGCACTCTGTGAACATTTCTATATAAACCACTTTTTCAGTCATGTCAGAAACATTGCTGCTGGGAGAGGATCTTTGGAATGGTTGCTGTGTATGCCTGGTTGAGGAGCCACAAGAGTTCTCTACTAAATTACACTGGTGTGGATTTGAAAATGCTTTTGCATTTTACTCAGGACTGAGCCAGGGATTCCATCTTGTTTTGTGCAGTAACTCGCTGTTCCATAAAACAGTAGTTGGTAGTAGCTAAGATTAAGTTTGGAGATTACCTCCTAGTTTGGCCTTTGTGGCCCAGTCTATGTAGATTGGGAAAATTATGGGTGACTTTGCCTTTCCTGCCCTTTCCTCCTCTCGGCTACCCTTTTGGGATATTGCAGACAGCTTTGCCATCCTGGCAGACGGGCAGTAATTTTGATCAATCTTATAGCCTTTGTAGTTTGGCTTGTAATTTCAGTCCATGTGGCCTCATGGTTGGTAATTGGCTTCTTGATTTAATTTTATTTTGTGTTTGCTATAGCACTACACCACCACCAGCATACCCTAGTCTCTCTCTCCAGCACATTTTCTCCTTCTGCATTGGAGCCTTCCACTGTTTGTCAGCATTCCACAGGCTCTGATGGTGCCTAGGCAGCTGGAACCCTTGTCTGAGAGCTAACAACCCCGTTTCTCCAGGTACCACTGTCAGCAGGTATCAAAACTCTGCCTGTTGCCCCAATCGCTCCAGTACAGGTTACTGCAGCCCTGTGGCGAACGCTATCATAGCAGCTGTGTTTTCAGATGCTTTCTTCAAAAATTAAGTCCTTCCTCCAGATCCTCTTTCCTGTCTCCTGCCCATAGTACCTCTTTACAGAAGTAATGTGGTTGATGGTAATGTGTAATAGTTGCTTTCGATTCTCCTTGAAGGTAGGTTACTTCCTCAGCTGTGGATCATTGGACATTTGGCAAAATATTATTGCAACAATTCCATATGGTTTTGCACCTGTTTGCACTCTTTCCTCTCATTGATTTGTCTCATACAAATAATTCTAAGGCATAGAGAACATGAAGTATGGCTGTGGACGTGCTCTGTTTGAATGTAATGAGGTTGTAATCACTTTGATCAGAGCCACCCTTAATTTTTAGTTCTAAGAGGAGCTCAGAGAGTATGTTCTGTGCAGATGTGGATCTGTTCCTGCATTTCAGTTTTCTGTCAAAGCAGAAAAGTGCCAGCAAACCCTAGGTGTTGTTTCCTGTGCGTGCTTTCCCCACCGTCAGGTAAAGTCCTTAAAAGACCTCCCTTCCCCTGCACAGCTTTCCTTGTTACTCAGCACTGCTGAGGGTTGTGGGGTTTATTTGCATGAAAGCTAGGAATTCTGTCTTGTTTCAAATTAGGTTGATCTCAGTAAGCTTTAAGGTTATTATTTCCTTTGACGTAAGTGGTTCTTTGCTTTGTCCTGCCCAGAGCCAGTCCCTGCCATTTTGCTTCAGGGCTTGTTCGTGGCAGTTCCAGACGCTCGGCATTGCAGAGGTGTTATCCAGTTCTTTCTCAGCTGGAACAGCTATCAAAAGGAACCAGGTGTGTCATTGTAGTCTTTCAGTTTAAAATGGGAGCCAATTATTTGCAATCTTGTTAATGTAAAAAAAAAAACCCCAATAAATAAATCTCCATGTTGTCACTTGCCGTGTTTTCTACTAGTGGTTCAGAAGCTGGCTTCCCTGAATGCACGGTGCTCTCTTACCGAAATAGGCTTGGTTTGGGGGGTAGTTGGTGTCACTTCTCTGTGATGTGCTGTACATCTAGAGATGGCCCTTTATGCTATTTTAAGACCTATGCAGCTGATGAACTATGAACACTGCGCTAAAATATTCGCTTTCAAGTTACCTTTGGAGGGAACTGATATTATTTGGTTTGAATGCAATTGATCATCCCTCTGCTTCTCTTGGATGAAAGTAGAAATTATCTTGATTTCAGAACTCAGAGAAGATGGATGTCAGACGCAGAAGTGAATTAGTCATATCTGTGATAGCAACATTTCTGTTCTGTGCCACTTTGTTAAATGTCAGAGTCTCATTCCCACCCAGCAGCTGCTCCACTCTGCGCAGCTTCAATCAAAACTTCAGAATAATTCAAACATTTTTGGGTTTGTCCAGCCTCACCCAGATCTTAATTGCAACTTGTGCATTTTCCACTGGAGAAGAAAAGTTATAAACCTGTCACAACCAAGTTATGAGTCACTTCTTTAGCTAGGTGTGGCTGCAGATACTCCACTCCTTCCACTTTAAGAAGTCAGTCATTACCTACATTTTAACAGTATGGCAAATTAAGCATGGTATAGGACTTATTCAACTCTAAAGTATTTCTTCCTGCATTAAGCTGATGTGGATGCTTAAAGGGGGATGAAAAGAAAAAGAAACACTTCTCTTTGAAAAGAAAATATTTGAATTCTACTGAAAACACTCAAGATAAGAAAACGCCTATTTATTTGAGCACTGGAAGAGGCTGCAAAGTGAAGCACTTAAAAGACCTTTGTGTGGTGATTTATATAAATACAGGAAATGCCATTTTTTACTCGCTGCAGCTTTTCTGTTTTGAGATAACGAAGGCTTGAATGAAGACTTTTTTTCCCCTCCTCTTACTATGCTGATTGCAGTGTATGATTTCAGGAGGGGCAAAAGACCAAAGGGCCATGTGGACCACATTCATGACTTAAAAATAAACAAGATTAACAAGCTCTTCTACATTCATTGTTAGCTACTGCAGGAAACGCATGTTCTAGCAGCAGTGCTATAGTAAAACCCTGGGGTGCTCTGCTCACGAGGCTTTGATTTGGGAAAAGCATTAAGTGAAACTCTTAAACAATGTGGTTTTTTTTGAACAGAGATGGGACTAAATGAAATGTTGCAGTCTTTTCACAGCCAGGCAAGTACACAGCCCATTTGTCCAACAGGGTGATGTTAAGTTTGGTTGCCTTCCAGACCTATCATCCTCTTAAATTGACTGAGTTTTCAGTAAGAGTTAAAAGTATATTGAAAATAACATAAGAGTGTTTAAGCTACAGTGAAATAATGGAGAAAATTCAGTGTTGAAATAAGTGGTGCTAACATATGCTAGAGCTAAGTCAGGTCGGAAGACTTGAAAAGAGTACCTGAGATGTCGGTGGATATTGGTAACAGAATATGTGTTTTACTCCAGACTTGATGTGGTGAAAATTTAAAGGATTATAAAATTCTTTTATGTTAAATCTGTCTGTCCTGTGCAGCTTTTAGCATTAATGGTGTGTGAAGAGGAGTAAATGCCAAACCAGTGAAAGTTGCCACATGTGTTTTGGTCAGTTTTATTGCGCCACTGTGCCACTTCAGGAATGTGAGCAGAGACAAGAATGTTCCTGCTGGAAAGGCAGGCTGTGCGCGACAATGCACAGCCCAGTGGAATGCAAGAGCTGCGGCATTCAGAGTGCTTTTGTGCTCCAGCCTGTGGAAAACAGTGGGCCAGCCTTAATGTCCCACAGAGAGCTTCTGTCCCTGCGCATGAGCCGCTTCAACGCCAGCTGAAGTTATCAATGCTCGCCGCTGATGCTGGGGAGGCTCGGGTCACATCTATGGGCGCTTGTGTAGCCCTCAAAAGCCCCTATTATTCAAAATACATGTGCCAATGATGCACCAAGTTGCTATGAACTTCACACACATGTTGCAGGTCTTCCAGAATGTTAAACATAAGTTTCTATCAAAAAAGAGAAACGAAATTTTATTGCTTATGATACTTACAATTTGACCTGTAAAACATGGCAGGAAATAGACTTGCAAGCCTTCAAACGGGCCCTGGGCTCTAACCACTGCCGGACAGGGTGTTGTAGTGATGTCCCCGTGCTACAGGCAGGGGCCAGGCGTCAGAAAAGAAGCAGCACTCAGAAACCTCACCCCAGCTCGAGAGACTAGCAGCTCATCGCAAGTTAGCTGCACAAGAGAACACGTACCAGAACACGTAGTATCACAGATAATGTAAGCAAAATTGGAGAGCTGTCACCGTGGTAGATACGGTCATGCACTGGGTATTGTTGGCTAAATGTTTCTGGTCAGACGGGTCGGCTAAAGAAAGGGACGTTCGCTTCTGTCCTGCATTGCTGGGTGACGCTGGAGCTGTGTCCTCAGCAGAACTGCACGAGCTGTTAAATACGGGCTTGCACTGGGAAGGGAGCCAGGACAAACAGCAGGCTGAGGAAAAGGAACACAGGCACATGCTAAATATTTGTTTCAATTATTTGAGCTACCCCTTATTCTTACCACAAGCTTATAAAGTGTTTACAGACAGTTCCCAGTTGAGGACTACTGACTGAAATGGCATATTGTAGCTGTATAAAAATACAAGTTTTATTAGTAGTGCAAGTTTTCTCTACTTTTAAACTGTTTTTTTAAGTCAAAATTCCAAAATGAAGCCTTTTGCATTGATTCATTTACATTTTAATGTCATAAAAATTGCCAACAAAGGCATATCTATATAAAAAAAGAAGTATTAAGGTTCTTGCTTTGTTGTGTTACAGGCGGTGGTTGGTTACCTGGGAAGATGCCTTCAGGGAGGATGGCTGTGGTAGGAGTCCCTCGGTCTTTGCTGGTTTGCTTTGCTGGCACCCAGACGGACAATTTTAGCTGTACCTTCGGCTTATTCCAGTGTTGCAGTACACAGTACACATATGGTTAGTGCTTATAAACTTTACTGCTTTTTGTACAGTGTTTCCAAGGTTTAACCTTGTTTCTGTATCCTCATGCCAATATTTTTGTCAAAGCTCTCCTCTTCTGATGCCTGGGCTGTGGGAGCCTTCCCCTTGGTGGGGACCCGGCCAGCCCGCTTGGTTCTTGGTTTACTGCTCTGATCAAAGTGCCATTTGATGGCCCATTCCCAGGTTCTGCTTTCAGCACATCACAAACAGGCGTCGTACTTCTCATTTTACAAATCTTCCATATTAAAACCTTTTGTTATCTTAGGCATGTAATAAATATTAATTCTTGAAGCATCCCAAGAAAACCCAAAATGCCTCTCCAGGGCTCCAGCCCAGCGAATGGCACAGGGGAGCAAGGGAGCCCAGGGCCCCTGTGCCTTCAGCCTCTCCAGACCGGGAGGATGGGAAGAAGCAGTGATAAACGGCCAGTGAAATTACCTCAATTAAAAGGTTGTGGAAAAACATCTTTCCATTGAGAGCTTGAAAGCGCTGTCCTGAGCGATGCTGCTGAGTGATGTTCGTCAATCCAGTTTAGTTTGGAGTTGGTCATTGCTTTTTCTCCATCCTATCCGAACCTCTCAATTGCTCATCTTGCACAAGTACTAGGTCCCCATCCCAAATTCAACACTGGGTTTCAGGCATTCTGACAGAAATTGGAAGAGGTGGTTTTCCTCTAATGAAAGAGAAGTCATCCTCTCCAGTGATTCTAAAGACACGGGGAGCGGTAGGGAGAGTTGGGCTTGCTAATGAGCTACTGGACCAAAAGTCTCTTCATGGCAGGCCTTTTCTATAGGAAGTTGAGCTGCTTGAAATTCAGAGAAGGGTAACTTATTTTGAAGTACAAAGCCACATAATGCGTTTCAGAATAGGTGCTGACCTAGGGAAGAAGGTGATTGTGTGGATGGCTTGCAGAAACAGTCATGGCAATGGGATTGGTTTCTAGAATGCTATTTCTCCTGCCTGCGAAATCCAAAGTAGATTACCATTCCTGCCAGAGAGGCAAACTGCTGGGGTTGAAAACACTGCTCTGTCCCACCACGGCTGCTGAAAGCTTGTTGTTTCTGAGGAACTGCATGAGTTTGGTGTCTCTTTCTGAAAGGTGCTTGCTTGGAAACGGCTTGGCAGCTTCTGTGGAGGTGGTTGTATCTCCTGTCTCTGCGTTCCTCTCCAGCCCGTGGCCTTTTCGTTAAGTGCCAGCAGAAGTGTGTGGAGAAGTGGAGATGGCAGAGCTGGGGAACAAAATACCTGTCAGTTCATCAGCCGTTTGCAGTAGCCCAAGAGATTGCCAGGGAACAACAGGTACGGATGAGACAGCAGAGAAAGTCCAGGCACAGCAGGGTGTTCAGAATTAGGCAAATACCGGAGAGGACCGGGTGAGAGCTGAGAGGGCCCGGCTGTTGGCCGGGGGGGAGGTTCTTGTGTTCCTGTAGATGTGCTGGTTATTGCTCTTGAGGGCTGAGATGATCTGGAGCTCCTGCCTGTCTGCTCGGCACTATGACCTTGCCTGCCTGCCTTACCCATTCTGCTGTGGGCACTCTGCTTTCATCCTGGCTCTTTCAGTTACTGGGTTATGGAGATTTATGTGTGTCCTTGTCTTGAGAATTTAGGCTGTGGTAACTATACTCAAACTGCCATGTAACCTGGTGGTAACACGGATAGATCCTGCATCCCGACGCTTTTGTGCAATCAGACAGAAAATGAAGCTGGCTGCTGGGAATTAGGATGTAATGGTAATAGATTCCTCCTCCTTCGGAGCATTGTTTGGGTAGTTCATATGAATTTAATGCTGTTTAGGCTAAATAAATTATGGACAGTGTGTTCTCGAAACTTACCTTTCACTCCACAGTGTCGAGAACATCGTCAGCAGGAATGATGTGTCGTTCGCTGGTTATGTGTTTACACTGATAAGGGAAATTTGGCTAACCGCTGTGGTTTGGAAAGTTAGCACAAGGTATTATCTACAGCTGTGACCATATCATTTTAAATATTGAAGTTATAAGGATTGCATTTTGATTTCTCTTGAACTAGTTAGTAGTCTGCAATTAAATACTCATGCAAATATGCTGTTATCCATCCAGCAAATGTAAATCTCATGCAGTGTTTAAATAAACTTTTTATTTCTTTGAAGTTCTATACTTTATTTTTAATATCTGTGTTACTGACGGTGGTTTGGCCATGATCTCTTGGGCTCCCTTAGCAGTGTTAGGGCCTTTGGTACAGCAAAGCTTCCCATGCCCAAGCGGCGGCTCCTGTCTTCTCTGGAACCAAATGTTAGGGTAATTCTAAACACTAAATAAAGTTCCTGTGAGTTTATCCCTTAGGCTATCAAATATACATCGTTTTCCTAAAGTGACACCTTTTAATGTGTTGCAGATACTGTTTTTGTTTTTAAAGCGGCATAATTGATACTGTTGGTGCTAACCTATTGCGTGTTATTAGCTCTTTTTGTACACAAAGAAAATGGTTAGTCATGTTTGCTATTCTGCTTGTCTACTTTCTACTTGTGAGTACAAGATACTCAGAAGATCTCAGTGTTGCTTTCTGTGTGCACTAGTGCTCTCTGCTGTCCCAGAGCTTCCACTGCAACAGGGACATTTCACCTGCTGCACTTCATCCTTTCCTGCTCCTCCTCAGGCTCAAGTTTTTTGGGAACGCCATCAATGGTTTCACGCCCCTCCTCTGAGATGCTGGCCATTAGTTGTTTTAACTTAATTCAAACGAAGGGGGTAAATGCTTTGCCTTTTGCATTCAGACTAGTTCCTGGCTTGTCACACGTCTCTCCGCAGGAGGTGGGATGGGGTGCGAGGCCAGGCTGGGCTCCCAGGGACCCGTGGCTGCTGGGGCCACCCAGCACCCGGGTGGGAGTCCTGGGGCAGGGGGACCCTCCGAGACAGCATGGATTTTGACCAAGATCTGGGTGATGCCAGCTTTAATTTCCCCATAATTATAAATAAAAAAAATTAGGAGTAAGTAAGCATATTCCCTAGTCTTTGAGGTAGTTTGTGGATGATATAGAAACATGTAATTTTTATTGCTAAAGCAGTAGCATTTTATGTACTTAAATCATTCAGTGTTCATAGGAACCTCTGCTTGTAGGTAAAGACAGCTGCGTTGTCCTTGGGAAGTGGAAGGTTTTCAAGGACTAAAGTCTACTTCTGGAGTTATTCCTGTGTTTGGGAGACAGGGAGCGTGGGGTTTAATGGAGTATAATGGGATGTAATGGGGTTTTCCCTGATGAACCCCAGCCTGGGAGCAGCAGCCATCATGCCCGCGGTCTGGGGACTGCGCATGTGGAAATTGCTCCTTTTCTCCATCCCTTCCCCTGAAGCCCCGGGAGGTACGTGGGCATTCATGCAGAGCGGGCGCTATTCTGGCGTGACGTCCTCCTGGGTTACAGTAAGGTAATCTATGGTGGGCTGCCTGAGGTGCAGAGATCATGGATTTCATTTTCTGTGTCAGCCTGAGCAGGTGTTTGGGGTTTCTCTTATCTTTTTTCTGTAGGCAGTGCCTTTTTGTAAACAGCCAAACCTCAGGTGAGAATTTGTTTTTTTCTTGGTGAGCGTTGTTTTCTGGGAAGCATTGTCTGTGCTGCTGGCAGTAAGGCACCTTCTTTCTGGTCTTTGCAGAGCAAGAGCCTAAGAACTTGCAGTTAACGTTTTCTTTTTGCTTTCTTTACACCTCCAGCTAAATGCGAGTAAGAACATTGTCCTTGGAGTGAGACTTTATGCCCTTCCCAAATAACGTATTGCTTGACGCTAATGAGTCCGTCTGTTTCAGTTGTTTACATAGAATTAATTAGTTTGAGTGCATTTGTTGTTAAAAGATCCAGAGGAAAATGAGCAGTGGTTTAGGTTTCACTATACTCTTGAATAGTTTTGAGCTACTTCCACATCATGTCTTTGAGCTTGACGGTGTCTTTCAGGTCTGACCATTGTCTTCCAAACCTGTGAAAGCTCAAGATCTTTCCCACCAGTATGACCTGTATCCTACAGTTTGCAAATACTTGACATCCAGTGCCTTTCTCTTTGTGGAAAGAGAAAATGTTTGAAATGGGAAAGACTTTTCAAACACTTTTTAATTTTTACATTTCAACCTTATGGTGCTTAAAAATATAAGTAAGAGATATATACTCTTCTAGAAACTGGGGGAAAAGTAAATGTAATGGCCTTCCTTGAAATGACTATATTTGGTTTTCTATGTCTTTCCATCAAAACCGTAAATTAAAGAAATCTTGATTCTGCCGTCTGCAATACGTAGCCACTTGGTGGCACTATTGTTCCTTATTATACCAGACTTTTACTAATGCATTTTCTAATAAAAACTATTTAAACTTTTGGGGTCTCTTAGAAACAGTTTCTCCACAGGAATGAAAATAGGAACAAGTAGGATTTTTTTTTTTTTTTTTTTTTTTTTTTTTTATGACTACAGTATTACGGAGATTTATCATAATGGACCGGCTTTTCTGGGTCATGGTTTTTCATCTTTCTTTAAAGTGAAAAATGTGTAAAACACAGGGAAATGTCTCTGAACCCATTTTCAAGTATTCACACACTCGGAGTCAATGGGCAGAATACTAATAAAGGGAAAGTGTTTTGTATGGAGATGCTCCATCACAAGTTAAAGGTTAAGGATTCATTTTTATACCCCATAAGAATGAATGCATAATTGCTGTCTGCTAATTCAGAAAAACGAGTGATGGATTAATAACTACAAGACTAAAAGGCATGACAGAGAAGACAGACGGCATGGTTGGTTTAAAAAAAAAAATAAAAAATTCCCTAGGATAGCTACCATTCATATTCCCTTTTTCCTTCTCATCACTTCTCACGTCTCCTTTCCACACTGTGGTGCTGACTGAGGGCAGCTCATCCCCGCAGAGTCCGATACTCTGCATGCAGAAATCCATTCTAGCTGGCAGCTCCGGGCAGCGGCTTCCAGGTGATCCCCAGTTCACGGTGGAAGTTGTCTTTGAACTATAATTTGCGGTATTTTTGAGTAATGATATTCAGATGGTCGTGAGGACGTTTTCTCTTGTGGAGAAATTGAACCGCAGGTGACCATACTATGCTGAAATGCTGTCTTCAGTAGCTGCGTTTCAAAGCACAAGCCTTCCCAATGTAGATATGAAATTAAAGCAATAATAAAAAGTACTGAGAGTCATTACATTGATAACATCATCTCTCTCTGATGTCTCTGCCTCAAATCATCTATGTTTTTATCTTCTGGCTTGTAACACGGAAGAAATGCTTCTGGCGCAGCTGTAGAGGGAAGCGAAGTCCCAACCAAGGCCCAGGGCTGACCCTTTGCTGGAGCTGGGAGTTGCATCAGGTTGGTCCGACACCTGGTGTCGGTGTCCTGCTGCCTGGGGTTGGCCCCTCTGCATCCCTCCTCCTCCTCCTCCTCCTCCTCCTCCTCCTCCTCCTCCTCCTCCTCCTCCTCCTCCTCCTCCTCCTCCTCCCCTCCCATAGCAGTACTGCATAAGGAACCCAGAAAGGCGCTTGTGGCCAGTCACCTACCGCAGAAGCACTTTTCATTCACTGATTATGCCCACGCACATCTGCCACCTCATCTGCTCAGAGGAGGGCAGAGGAGCTCGTCTTTTATATTTTCCCCCCTTGATCTGCACCCGTCTGTGCAGGCAGCAGCAGGAGCCTTCACCCCAAATGCTTCGCTAGCTGTTCTCCTTGTGGAGATGGCTTATTTTCACTCTGCTGTCAGAACGGCAGAATAGGTCTGTTCAGGAAACCCCCTCTTTAAATATTCTTTACATTCCATGAAAAATAAAGTTAAATAACTTTTTAATTAAACCTGGAAAATTCATATACCCTGCTGTCCCTGTCCACTATTGTATTTATTGAAATGTAGCTTTCATTGGAATTTTATTTTTTTTTACTTTAATTTTGTGAGAATCCTTTATTTTAATATTTGCCAGAAATAATTTCAGGGAGTCTGTAAATCTGGGACACTGTATTTCCTCTAATCTTACAGTGTGTTAGATGGTGCAACTTATTTAGGGTTTGGGGAAAAAGAAATCTCAATGCTGGCTGTTAGATTTCTTGTCGTTGGTCGGGTGTCTGCTGTGCCTTCATGTCTGGTGTGGCTTGGCTGGCTGGCTTTAGGAATTCCCGTCACAATTTTCTCTTATAGGGCAATCTCTTCTTAAATTAAATATATTGATAAGTTAAAGCATTATTTGAAGGTACTTTAAAATGTTACATCAAGTAGCTGGTTCCACGGCTAATACACCGTGACTGAGATGGTTTTGTGACAAAGACACTGTCTTCCTGCCGAGATTTCTTTCCTCTCTCTTGTTCCATGCCTAGAAAAGGGTCAGGTGTTTGAACTTGGGGAGGAACGTGTGTTTGACTGGCGTTTCGGTGAGCTCAGGCGCGCAAAGGGAAAGCTTGGCAGTTCATAGCCACGATGGGCGTGATAATGACTTGGACTTGAAAACCAGCCGATGGAGAGAAGTGAGGATTCTCCTTTTGGGCTGGAGAGATCCTGGTGGCTCTGGTGACGCGCTGCTCTTGCCCCGGCGCTGGGAAGTGGCAGTTTTACCAGTTTCATCTGTTCAGGGTCGGTGGCCGACAGCACGGGTACGCGCTGTGCCTTGCACACGGGCAGCCTTTGCGGTGGTTTCTGGTCAGCTGCGTTACTGTGCCACTGAGACTTACCATCCTTCACAAACAATGCTTTTGTTAAATATATCTGAGTATGACTTCAATTAAAATAAGTAATACTTTATGAATAATTATGGCAGCAGGCATCCTTCAATACTTAATGTTTCTCTCTCAAGCGAGCAGAACAGGATATGCATCTATGAACCCTTATGGATTTTTTTTTGGACCTTCAGCATTAAATTTTTGCTGCTCCTAATGAGGCCAAGTCTGTCTTCACAGTTCAGTGCGGTCTCCTTTATACAAGAGGAGCGTTTGTAAGGAAGATACCTTTGCATGGAGGTTTGCGTGGAGCTTGAGAGGAAGATACATGCAGTTTGCAAGGGAGATGCACACAGTGGAAGGCAAGAAGGCAAGGCCCGCATGCCATAGAATCATGGAATCACAGACTGGTTTGGGTGGGAAAGGACCTTAAAGGCCACCCAGTGCCACCCCCTGCCCTGGGCAGGGACACCTCCCACCAGCCCAGGTTGCTCCAAGCCCCGTCCAACCTGGCCTTGAACCCCTCCAGGGATGGGGCAGCCACAGCTTCTCTGGGCAACCTGGGCCTCACCAGTTGCCACCACCTGGGTGGTGGGTCTCACCACCCGCACAGGAAAGAGTTTCTTCCTGAGATCTCATCCCAATCTCCCCTTTCAGTTTGAAGCCATTACCCCTCGTCCCATCACCACTATACCGTGGTCTGTGGCCAGGGACGTCTCTCAGAGCGGGGAGGGGGTTTCTCTGGTCACTCTGTATGAGTTTGGGTCTGGAGAGAGCAGGCGGCACCCGGGGTCGGGGAGCCTTGGGCCTGGCTTTAGGCAGAGGCAGCCGGGGCTTCGGCAGCGCCCAGCGCCCTGCGGCGTGCTCCGAGGCTTCCCCCGGGCGCTGGAGTCACTCTGCTGCCATCGCTGCGCCCCTCGCCCATGTCACCTCTCCATCCTGGCAGTGTGACACCTGGCCGGCTTGGTGTGACGATTCGCACAGCTCGTCAGAGAGGCAGCTCTTGCGTTAGCCCCTGCGTGACTTCCCTGCCCCGTGAGGCAGAACACCTTCGCTTTTCCTTGCATTGAATGCTTTTCAACAATAAAGAATTAGGCAACTATAGTTAGAAATAGAGTTAATCCATTGCTTTTCACGCCTTTTCTGTTGATGCATCTTTCTTGCCTAGAACCTGATTATAATACAGTAACTGATGAATCCTGCAGCGTTTTGCGTCCTGTGTGAATTATTTTGTCTCATTTTGAGTCTTGCTAACAGTGTCCCACAACGGGGGTTTATGAAAGCAGAGACACTTTATTATCTGCATGCTGCAAAGAATCAAATTACGCTCCCAATGATATTGGTTTAAGCGTTCATCGCTGCGTTTAATCTTGGGTTTCAGTGTCGTGGCTGAGATGGCAGCCTGTGGCTGTGCTTGGCTGCGGAGGACGGTACACGGGGCACTGCTGGGCTGCGGAGTGGCCAGCGGCCAGTGAAACAGCACTGTCTTCTGCTGTAGTAGCCAATTGTCAGTGATGTTTTTGAAAACATTAGAAATTGAGTGAAGTGAAAACAACAACAATTTTTGAACTCTTTCAGGAATACCCAGGTTTGCTGCTGTTACAGCTGGTTAGGTGATGCCTCTGTGCATTGATGAACGCTGCTGTTAACAAACAGCTTTGTCAGGCAGTTAACTGAAAATAACAATAGCACTAACTCAGAGACATCCATTTGCTTTTACTGTAGGGAAGATCCAGTCCAAGATTAATTATACCTAAAAAGAGGAGGATTCAGTAAATTGCGAACTTTTAATAAATTGATGCACAAAGAAATGGGTGAAGTTTGCCAACAAACTTATAAATGAGCCTGCGTGAGTGGGCAGTACTGGAGTCACTGGAGACAACCTACAAGCTGGGTGGTCTGCCTAGGCAAAGGCAGGTTGGATGGTAATCAAATTCACGCAGAATGCAACCCTAAATAGAATTATGAAGTTAAAGAACTGGAAAATTAAGACGAAGAAAAAATGTAACATTATGAGGTGGGTGCCAATACAAAAGATGAGCAGAAGGGGGATTGTGTGGAGTATGCAATGAGCTGGACAGTGTCATCCTGAAGCGTTTTGTGAAGATAAAAGCAGCTTTGGGAATTCCTCCACCTGGGAGGAAAACTGCTGAGAATCTGTTGTAACGAGCTCGCCCTGATCGACGTGGCCCCGGTGCGGAGGGCTGGGAACCGCATGCCTGCATGTGCCCTCTGGAAAAGGTGCAGGGAAGGGACATTTCCAGAATGTTACGTGCAGGCCTGGTCCCAGACAGCTTAACGTGATTCTTTGATTTTAGGAAGGAAAAGATCGAAGCCAAACTTGGAGCAGCCCCACTGAGTGTCTCTGTTCAGAAAAGTGAGGACAGAGGTGACACGAGCTGCTAAATGAGATGCTCTGGGCTAAGCAGGAATTTCCCCAGGGCTGAGCCTTCACCTGGGGAATTACACACCTGAGCAAACCTGGATTTTGCTAATTTAAAGCGAGGGCAGAGGGATGGGCAGAGCCGCTCCCACCACACGCTCCTGCGCTCCCCGCTTCGGGGGGTCGGGCCCGAGTGGTGCGGGGTGGAGTGGTTGAAGTCTGGGGTGGGAGAAGGAAGAGGGAGGGGGTCAGTGGTTCCCCCCGGCCCTGCTGAAGTTCTTCCCATCTTCGGAGGAGGGACACACTCACTGGCTGGCCAGGACCAGGACATGGAGAAGACGAGGGGTAATGGCTTCAAACTGAGAGAGGGGAGATTTAGATCGGGTATAAGGAAGAAATTGTTTGCTGTGGGGGTGGTGAGCCCCTGGCCCAGGTTGCCCAGAGAAGCTGTGGCTGCCCCATCCCTGGAGGGGTTCAAGGCCAGGTTGGACGGGGCTTGGAGCAACCTGGGCTGGTGGGAGGTGTCCCTGCCCAGGGCAGGGGGTGGCACTGGGTGGCCTTTAAGGTCCCTTCCAACCCAAACCGTTCTGTGATTCTGTGATTGTCTTAGGCCCGGGTGGTTGCCTGGTGTGTGAGTCAAGGCTCTGCACCACCTGCCCGTCACAACGGGAAATCAGCTCGGGCCACTGTTAGGACAAAAACCCCAAATTCAGATGGCCCCATTCAAAAATCAGATTTTTAAATTAGATTCCTCCATTCTCTTACCAAGAAAAAACCCAAACCACTCTCCCCCAAGTCCTCGAATGATTTCTCTGAGAGGTAGCAGAGCAAATCCTGGATCCAAGGGTGGCATTACTTGTTTTTAAATGAGAAAAGTATTTTCCAGTGTGCAAGCAATTGTAAAATGATGTTTGTGGAAGAATTTCAGTGGAGTGTTGAGGAATGTAGGAGGTCTTGAGGGGACTAAGACTGCAAAACTTATTTTATGGCACAGTGGAGAGCTTTAGCTTACCCTGGAGTGCGACTGATAATTATCCGTGCGAGGAATATTCCCAGCGTATGGGTGGTTTCCTTGCGTGGTCTGGTTCCCATACCTTTCCAGGGGAGCTGGAGGCAGCACGTGGATGCCGGGATTGCCCAGGCTGATCTTGTTAACGTACTGTAAATACAATTTTTTTATAAGCTCATGCTTCACCTTCACAATTTATAATTGAATTTTACGATCGATACATGTCTGCAGGCAGTGGGCCGGCACGCCGGGCAATGCACGGCTGCTTTATGGAGGAGGATTTGTTTTCCTTAGGTTGGCTCCCGCAGTGCTGAGCACTCGGAGGTCTTGGGCTGTCATTAGGACTGGGAACATTTGTGTTATTGCTCACAGCAAAGCGGGTGCTTGTAGCTCTGCAGGTGCTGCCATGGCATCGGCAGCGGTGGCAGAGTGTTGGTGGCCAGGTCTGGTGCTCTGCGACAGCGCGGGGCCCGGCAGCATCCTTTGAACGGAACGAATAGTCATAACACGGAATGAAGCAAGCTTGGGCTCTCCTTCAGCAGTGTGTCTCTGGCGTGTTGTACGAGCATTTCCCAATTCCCCATCCCGCTGGCAAGCCCTGGTTTCCCGGGGAGGAGGGAGCGGAGGAGGTTTAGATGAGCTGCCCAGGGACAGGGTCGGTGGCAGAGCAGAGGGCAGCCACGGATTTCTTCTCTTGGGGACCCTCACTGGAGAACGTCTTCCTTCTCTTTGTCTGCATAGGCAGCTGGTAGGCAGCCCCATGTTAATCTTACTTAAACCACATCAGTTCAGTGTTTTTCTTCCAAGCTGGCAGGACTAAATTGGGTACTCGCTCCCATAATTAACTGTTGAATGGAAGTGTCTGATCTGCGGAGATACAGAGGACTTGTTGCTCCTGGAGAAACTGAATGATGAGTTTAGCATTGGGCTTATTCTTAATAGAGACAGGCTGTGTGCTGGTGATTGACCCTTCAACGCTAAATATTGACCGTATGAATCAATTTGCTGTGAGCGTCTTGTCCCAGCATGTTTGTCTCCCCAGCTGCGAGGTGCTGGAGAGCCTTCCTGGCACGGCGCTAGCGAGCCGTTCCCGGGAAAACCCACTGGCGTTACAAATGGAAGTAATAGATCTGATTGCAGAAACAGCTCGGCAGCTGCATGCCGAAATTTCCTCTCCCGCTTTGCCATCTCCCTCTTTAAATGACTCCTCCCCTTCTTCCCGGACCTCGGTGTACCCCCCGTGAGGTAATTCGCCTGGGGGAGCGGGGGCGTTGGGTGGGCAGGGCTGGCGGATGCTCAGCGGGGAGTTTGCTTCTCAAACCGAGCAGTCGCTGTAAGTTCAGCTGGAAGGAGCAGAGGGAGGATTTGCAGATGCTCCCGTCTCACAGGGCTCCCCGGACCCCGGGCGAACATGGGGGTCTGAGGGGCGATTTCCCCCTCTGCCGCCGCGGGGTGGCTCGGCAGCCCCTCGCGGGTCGGGGTCCCTCGCTCAGCGAGCCTTCCTCGGGAAGAGCCTGCCATGAAGACCCTTCCCCGTCCTTCCCGCAGCCCTGTAATATCTGTCGCGGATGAAGTATTTGACATGGTTATGATTTAGCAGCGATCCAAGATTTATTAACAGTTTGAGGTGGATCAAAAGGTTGAATTTTAGCAGCACTTGATCATTAACCAATTTAAGGATTAACAAGGTGATTCAGTGGAGTATGTTATAATTAAAACAGCGACTTAATTACAGATTTGAGAATTACTCCAGTAGGGCATCCTAAATCAAAGTGTATGTATGTGCATAGGTATAAACACAAAACATACAGACACACACCATTCAAGGAGTCGCACACAGACAGACAGACAGACAGACAGACAGAAACATTTGCATACCGTGAAATACAGACCCCCCCAGTCCTGGGGGCTAATGTGGGTATTCAAACACACGGAGAGGTAGGGCGGTGGATGGGGAGAGGTTGGCTTATAGTTAAGATTTACCTCTTCTCAAGTTCAGAGTAAATACCGTGCATCAGCGTTCCTCGATGGGCGATACTTGTCCATCGAGAAGTCTGACTTGGCCCTGGCGCTTCGTTGGCCTTGCTGGCAGACAGTCTTTGAAGTACCTGAGCGTGTCCCGGCTGCGGGGAGGTGCTGGTCACAGACGCTGCCACCCAGGGCAGCTCCAAGGATCGTGCTTGCAGTTGCTGTTTATGAGGTCCGAGATAATTGACTTTCATCAGGTGCTTTTCCATTTTGGCCCAACTTAGACAATGAAATATTCACAGAAACACAGAATCACGGAATCCCAGGCTGGCAGGGGCTGGAAGGGCCCTCTGGAGCTCATCCCGTCCAACCCCTGCCAGAGCAGGGTCACCCAGAGCAGTGGCACAGGAACATGTCCAGGCGGGTTTGGAATGTCTCCAGAGACGGAGACTCCACACCTCTCTGGGCAGCCTGTGCCAGGGCTCTGCCACCCTCACAGGACAGAAGTTCCTCCTCATGTTGAGATGGAGTTTCCCGTGTTCCAGTTTGTGCCCGTTGCCCCTTGTCCTGTCCCCGGGCACCACTGGGAAGAGTCTGGCCCCGTCCTCTTGCCCCCCGCCCTTTAGCTCTTGCTGAGCATTGATGAGATCCCCCCTCAGCCTGCTCCTCTCCAGCGGAACAGCCCCAGGGCTCTCGGCCTTTCCTCAGCACAGAGATGCTCCAGCCCCTCCGCATCTTCATAGCCCTATTCTGGTGCTTTCCACCAGTTCGCAAGCCCCAGACTTGCTAGACTGTGAAGTTCTGAAGCCCCTCGCTTTGGGCCAGGACCCAGGTACCAGGCTGTGAGGGGGGATGGATTGTCATTACCTTTCCCAAGCGGTGGGGAAGCAGGAGCCGGGCACGCCGGGGGTGCCGGAAGGCTCAGGTCCGCTGCCTTTCCCCACCCACGCCAGGCTCCTGCCAGGTGGGTCTGTGGCCCAGGACGGGGAATCGCACCGAGCCCCGAGTGGCCCATGAGGATGGGGAGTTGCATCGCCATGATAACGCAATGTCAGGCACGATGTCTCTGGGTTTCGGAAAATAATCTGGAAACCTGGAAACAGAGTTTATTACACTTGGGAAGAACAAGTCCTTGATCAGTTGAAGGTAGCAAGGCCGTGCGGCAGCTGGTGCTGTGCTGTGCGGGCCCCTGGTTGCCCACCGCGCGGGGCATCCCCGACTCCCTCCGGGGGCTGGGACCTGCGGGGCCTGGCGGCACGGGGAGTGCTCCAGCACGGATGGAACCAGCATCCCACTCCCCCACCGGCTTTGTCATCAAAAATGTATTTGTCAGGTTTTTTAATAAAAGAACAAAGACTGTTTTCAGTTTGTTAACTGCTTGATGATCGAGGGTGGATGCTGTTTGAAAAGCTCTGCTCCAGCCACAGCAGCTGCCAGGAGGCCAGTGTGGCTTTAATATTTGTTCATCACACTGCAGAAAGCAATAAGAAGAACAATCCAGTCGAGGAAAAAACATTTACTTAAATTATTTTTTTAATTAGTAACTTACAAAGATTTCATATTAAAAAGTAAGAATTTAAAACTCAACAAACTGTTTTCAACTTTTCAGAATGGAACGATCAAGGGGTGACAAGTCTCTCCCAGGCATCTGTAATGAAATATTAATTGGATAAAAGCTTTAATATAGATTTTTAAAAGGGCTTTTTTCCTTCCAGTTTAACATATTAGAACTGGAAACCGTTCTTATCTGCCTCTGTAAGAGCAGATGAGAACCTGACTCTCTGCCACTGTGGCCATTTCCTACTGATTCTTCAGTCTTTATGTCTAGGAAGAATTAAGAAAGAATTTGGAGTGGAGCAGGGGAGGAAACGCAGAAGACAATCAGAGGAGAGAGCGAGAGGTTGGGTGTGATAAAGCAGAGGGATCAGACGATGAAAATGAACTTGGGAAGACTTTGTGCCCTACGTTCTAGACAGAAAAGTGCAGAAATTCACTCCTGACTTTTTTTAGCCTGGAAACACACGAGAATCAGCCCTTTGGTTCATGTTCACGTACAGTTTAACACTGGCTTTACTGCTTAAGCTCTTCTTATCATTAAGGTCATACCGCATGGAGCAGCACTGGCCGTCAGCAAATCCCAGAGAGGCACATCAGATTAGGGTTTTCTTAAAGGTGTAGAAGCTAACTGGGGAGAAACACTGGCTGTGGTGTGAGAGTTCTGTGGAAGGGCTCTGTCCCCGCGGAACGGAGCCCCGGAGCGTGTGGGGAGAGCTGCCTCTGCGGCCGGAGCGGGCGCTGCAGGGACACGGCACCCAGCGCACGGCCGGCAGGTTTGCTCTGTCATTACTGACCATTAATTAGCCTGCCTCTGAGATGGATATGAAAATAAAATAGAGCAATTAGACCCTCCCAGCAATCAAAAAAAAAAAAAAGATGGGGACCTCCAGCTGTGGGGTTTGTTGTCTGTTGCATATAGTCTCAGCCAACGCGTCAGCCCCGCTGCCCTGCAAAGAGCGCTGGGGGCTTGGGGGTGCCGGCCGTCAGCGAAAACCCATCTCTCATCATGGCTTGGGCTTTTTTCCTTGCTCACTTGTTTGCTTTCTCTCCGACGCACTTTTCTATATTTGTGTTTAAAATGCGGTTACTGCTGTGCGCGGCTCGGGGTTCGGAGGGCAGGAGTCACAGCGGGGGGAGTGCCAGTCAGGTCATGGGAGTTTTGCCGGCTGCGGAGCGGCCGCCGCAGCCCCGCGAGCGGAGCAGGCGCTCCGGCACTGCCCGGGGAGAGGGGAGCGTCCTGCGCCGCAGCTGCAAGAAATGCCAAATTACAGGCGGGCAGCACCCGAACAGGGGAAGGAGGATTGATGGCACTTCCATTAATAGACTGCGTATTTAAAGCTCTGCTTTTATATCTACTCCAGTTATTGTATGTGCTATAGTAAATGTCACACGCACAGTTAATTACTGTGGTCAGTGATAAATGCGGTTGTGTTAGCTGCTTAATGCATCTACAGATATACACATTAGAAAGTCACGGCTATTGATGTTCTTCAAGGTGTCTGACCAGTGTGAATTCTAACCTGGACAATAGCTCTACCTTATGTACATCAGGTACAAGTGTCTTTCAAAACTGTATCATTAAATACCTCAAGGGAATAAAGACTCTTAAAAGTGATGAATCCCTCAAATAATATAGATAGAAGCTCAGGGAACCACTTCTGGATTTGACCTATAGTTTTAGGATTTCTACTACTTTCATTCCTGATTCTTCTAAAGTACCCAGTTCTTGCGACAGCGCTCGGGGTGAGGAAGTGGGTATGTGTGAACTGCGTTACGGAGAAGGCAGTGAGGACCCAAAAGTGTAACTGAATGTGAACTTTGGATCACCAGCTAAACAGGATGGGAGTCCCGTCCTCCCCCTCTCTCAGAAACGTGTTTTCTCTATAGTAAAACCAACACTGTGAAAGTTGATATGAAAAGGCCTCGTCCTCCCGGCTGCTCCGGCACAGCCGTGCGAGGGGAATTTCAACCTGCGGGGGGAGGGAACAGGTTTAATAATTTATTTGTGATTTGTGAAGGCAGAACGGTCCCCCTGATGTCAAATACGTGCTAATTGTTATACTGGTCTGAGAGCAGTGATCTGCGTCGTTATCTCTCTACAGAGCCCGGGTCGGTTTGGCTGGTACCGGGGCGCAGTGGGAGAGGAGCAGGAGCGGCAGCTCTGCGCTGGGGAGGGACGGAGGCTGCGGGGGGTCCTGCTGGCCCAGGGCCATGTCACCCACCGCTCCCGTCCCTGCTGCGGGGGGAGGATTGGCTCCCCGGTCTTCGGGGCACACGATCGGACTACTGGAGACCGACCCAAAGCACGGGGGATCAACACAGGGTGTGCGGGGGAAGTTTAATCTGTGTTATGGAAGAGGTCAAGGTGGAAAACCTGGTGTCTCCACGGGCCTTAAGCTTCTGACCTAACACTGTGTCCTCCAAAGCTGCCGCTGTTTTCCTTCAGGTATGGAATCTCTCATCGGAGAGTTCCCCGCCGCAGCCAGGACGGCAGCATACCATCTCCCAACGGGCAGGACGCCGGCGTCTGCTTCCCGTGTGCCCCGGTGCTGAGCAGGGTGGGTCGGGATGGACGGGGCTCCCAGCACCCTGGCCTGGGTGAGGATGTCCCTGCCCAGGGCAGGGCGTTGGACTATATGGCCTTTAAAAGTCCTTTCCCACCAAACCCATGCCGTGATTCTATGATAATTATTTTTATTTGCAGTTGAATTGAATGTATTTTGTGGCCTAACAACATCTGCATGCAATCCAAATGGCATTCTGTGTCTGTGTATGCCTGATTCGCCTAAAAGCTGTTGTTACAGTAGATTAATCAATCTGGGAAAGTTTTGGTTTTTTTAATTTTTATTCTTTATTTCCAAGTGGACACTTCCCAAGGGATCAAAGTGGTCAGCGCAGCAGAGGTGATGGGAATGATATCAGTCACACTGGCTGTCAGGCTCAGCACCCCTGCTGAAAAGGAGGTATCGGGTTGGGTTAAAAAGGGAGCTTTTTTAAATGGAGAAATATATATATTTCTTTTACTAGGGTACTTGATGTCTGATTTGTTTCCAATGTCCAAATTCACCCCTTCCTCCAGGCATTTTGGAGGAGCAGGAACAAGAAGACAGACTCTCTCCCGCGTCGGCGGGGAGCGTGCGCAGCGCCCAGCCCTCCCTGTCCTGCCCGCGCTCGCCGCTGCGGCTGCTCCCGGCCGGCGGGCTCCGCAGGCAGCCGCCCGCTCCCGCTCCTCTGGCGCTCCGCAGGCCGCTGCTTCTGGCCTTGCCGGGAAAAGGATGTGCTCGGAAATGCGATATTCCTCTGTCCGTTGTTGGCTACCTCCCAGGGACTTTGCTGGCTCGGGAGCCTGCTGTATCAGATCATGATCAGCTTTTTAAATGGTGTCTTTGCTAAGAAGAAACTTTTTGTCTCTTGGGTGACTGCTGTTGAATTTCTCATTCAATCTTTTATTAAAGTCCATTTGTTTCATGTTGAGAATTTCATTGTAACATTTAAATTTAGTTATTTTTTACTTACAGTATTAATCTTCAGCATTCTCCTGACGTGCCATCACTTTCTCTTTCCCAAATGTTTGTGCGATTGGGGTTTGATTTCTGGGTGAGACGGCGAATTCTCTGAGTGCTGGAGGCAGCGGTTGCGGGTGGCCTCGGTGGGCGCTGGTGTCGCAGGCGTGCTGGGAACCCGCGAGCGCCGGACTCCTCCTTGTCCTTGCTTTTTCGCTTTCTCCTCATCTCCAGCGTGGTGGTATTTTCCATACACCACAATTCAAAACCTGCTGGCAATCAAGATGCAGTGAGACACAATATCCCATACTTTACTGCAACTCAAATGTGTAATTTTTCTTTTTATCTTCCAACTCTGTAACGCTGTCAGGAGAGTCCATCAAGTTTCTCTAGAAAGATTTATTTTTTTGAAATTGTTGTTTATTGCATGCCATTACTCTGCTTGCTTGATTTTAGAGATATTTTTTCCCTCTTACGATTTTCTCCAAATGGAGTATCTCCTGCTGAAATAAATACCTGAGTGTGTTGCCCAAAGGGTTGTTGTTGAAAGTAGTAGCTCCTAGAGAATTTAAGCTTTCTCCAGAAAAATTGTTGAAAAATTCTAAAGAAAATAAAACTTTGGCTCATTAAAACATCTTCCGCTCTGTGGCAATTTCAGGCCCGTGGGAAAGCAGGGGGGAGGGAGCGGGATGGGCAGGGAGGCGTAACCGGTGTTTTCTGTCAGGAGCTGAGAGGTTGCCCCATAGCTGCGACAAACGCGGGCTGCTGCTTTATACTCAGCTCCCGACACTATAAAGTCAGAGGTGGAAATTTGCTGCTTCTGTTTGTTCCTAATGAAGATACACCAAGGTGGCCTCAGCATTTCTGGGAATTATCTTTTTTTTTAAATTTACATTGACCTTTAGCAAGGTCAAGAGTATCAGTTCTTGTCTTTCCTGAGTTTTAATGGGGGCTGCAGCACAGGCGTGGGATTGTCCTGGGAATTTAACAGCCCGGCGCTCACCTGCCCCCTGGGACTGTCCCGCGGAGCGTGCTGGGAGGTGCGGTTCCACTGAGTGGTATCGTTAAAAGAAATGGAAAAATGTTATGATGTGTAATGGCCACGTACTGCGGGGCATGTCCTGACCAATGCTCCTGAGCTGCTCTCGCAGCAGCTGTTTTTATTGAAAATCCTATTTTTGTGTATGGAGATCCAGATCCTTCACGGAATTTTGGGCACCTGCCCACATGGGAGGTGTCTCTCGTAGCACTGGGGGCTCTGCCCGCCACGCTGCTCCAGCTGGGGTACAAAGGGCTGGGATGCCCGATCCCACAGCCCTTCCCCAGCTGCTGTCCCCGGGACCGGAGCATCCCGCGCACGGGAGGCTCTCATCGTGCTCCATTGGAGTGGCTTCGCTTTAGCACTCCCTCTCTGCTCCGGCTGCTCGGCCAGGATGCTGTTGGCCTTCTTGGCCAGCTGGGCACACTGATGGCTCATATTAGGTTGATGGTTGGACTCGATGATCTGAAAGGTCCCTTCTAACCTGGGCAATGCTATGATTCTATGATTCTATACTCAGCTGGCTGTTGACCAATATCCCCAGTCCCTTTCCGCCGGGCAGCTCTCCAGCCGCTCTGCCCCCAGCCTGGAGTGTCCATGGGGTTAGTGTGACCCAAGGGCAGGACCCAGCACTTGGCCTTGGTGAACCTCACACCATTGGCCTCAGTCCATCCATCCAGCCTGCAAACTTACTGAGGGTGCCCTCGATCCCCTCATCCAGGTGGTTGATAAAGGTGTTAAAGAGAACTGTCCCCAACACCGAGCCCTGGGGGACACCATTTGTGACCAGCTGCCACCTGGATTGAAGCCCATTCACTGCAACACCTCTGAAAGGAAGAAAGCACGGGGCCACAGGGCTGTCCCAGCTGGGCAGTGGCTGCGGCTGCTGCTGCGATGCCGACCCCCCCCGTGCTGCGGCTTTGCCGGGAGGAGAGCGGCTGGCAGTGGCGCCGGGGTGCTGGGCACCGGGTGCTGCGGCGGCAGCCTGGGCTCTGCTTTACAGCAAATGCAGCCCGGTGTCGCATTTAATCAGCCTTAATAGTTTTCTGAGGCTAAAATCCAGTTATTTCCTCCCATTCAGGGAGGATTGTGAAAATGTTTGGAGGCACTTATGTTTGAGACTGAGTGGACTGAAGCTTCCACTTGTGTTGATGGCGTTTTCTTGGCACAGAGCTCGGTTGCCCAGTTCGGGACGATGGGCTGTTTTGCTGCATTATTAAGCCAGTGTAAATTGGTGCTGCTTTTTTGCAGCCATATGCTCCGTCAGAAGATGCGGGCTTCATCCTCCTCGCTCTGTTTAAATCCGCTTTCCACCAGTGTTTTTGCTTTCTGCAAAAGCACTTTAATATTTCTGTTTACTCTTTTGGAGACAAAATCAATATTTGTTAGATGCAATTATGAAGAATGATGGATGTGCTGTCAGTGGTATGAGAGTATGAAAAACAATATTATGGCACAGGCCTGCTCTTAATAAAAGCAGAGAGGAGATAACAAACAAGCTGGCCTGAAAACCCCATCCCAAATCATGAGTTCTGTAATAAACAGGAAGCTTTTCAAGTGTTGGTGTAAATCGGAGTTGATTGCCTGCTTCGGGGCACTGATTGGAATTTGCTTAACTACGAGTTGAATTTGCTTGGGCTGTGTTTGTGCCCCTCGGGGTCTGGTTTGGTGACTGTCCCGCGTGCGTTACACATGGCTCTGCAGATCTGCCATGTCCGTCCTCCGCAGCACGAGACGTCGGTGCCTGCTGGAGAGCGGCTGCTGCTGCCAACAGGGCCCGGCTGCTCACGTTCCTTCCTTTTCCTTCAGTTTTCATCTTGGCTTAATTCTAGACGAGTCGGAGGCTCATGGCGTGGTCTCAGCGAGACAGGCAACGTTTCCCAGGCTCCTTCCCCAGCCCGTTGGGGGATTTACCTGTCAGATCTCCGAGGGGTCTGATGCCAACCCTCTGCTTTCAGCCTGCGCGGGGATGCCCACTTGTGGGGGCGAGAGCTGGTCGTCTTTCCATCCCTCACTCCTAGGAAGGGTGTCAGAAGCCACCATTACTAGATCTGAGGCAGAAATTCTTTGCTGTGAGGGGGGTGAGCCCCTGGCCCAGGGTGCCCAGAGAAGCTGTGGCTGCCCCATCCCTGGAGGGGTTCAAGGCCAGGTTGGACGGGGCTTGGAGCAACCTGGGCTGGTGGGAGGTGTCCCTGCCCAGGGCAGGGGGTGCCACTGGGTGGGCTTCAAGGTCCCTTCCCATTCAAACCGTTCTGTGATTCTGTGATTCTATGGTATTAGCAATTCCTTTTTTTCAGCTGTTGTATATATTTAAATTTTGTTGTATATAGTTACATTTTCTGCTGATTTTAACAATTAACCATGTGCCTAGAGACAGGCTACGTCCCGCTTGCTCCTCCCAGGCTGTGAGACCGCAGGCAGCCTGCCTTGCAAGACAGGGTGTTCATCCCAGATGATGGAGAGGAACACGTGCCATGGGAGACAGCAAAAGTTAAGGGTCTGTTTTGCAGTTAATACACACGCTGGCAGTAAGGGCTCCTGCCGGTGCCAGGGTGGGAGAACGGGCAGGATGGATGGGGCAGCACTGGGGCAGGGGGGCAGCGGGTACAGCCTCTGCCAGGGCAGCCTGCGGGTGCTGCAGCTCTCCTGAAGGCTGCAAACAGGGGCGAGAAGTGGGGTGTAACACCGACCGAGGAATATTCTGCTCTCTAGCTCTCCATCCAGCCTCTGGGAGTTTTATGTAAAAATTGATGGGCTAATATCGCTGTCTGAATGGTGATAAAGGACAGGGACAGAGCTCTGATGGGGACACAATCTAACAGGAGGCGGGAGCTCAGAGATTCAGATTTATGAAGCTGCTGGTTTTACCTAATAGGTAATTTTTTTCTCTGTATTCCTATACAGCCTTGGAGGTCTTACCAAGAAGTGAATCTCAAAATTTGATTTCCTGAAGTAAATGAAAGTAGTGAAGAAACAGTGTCCCAGGCATGGGAAGTACTTGAGGTATTGGTTTTTCTGACCTGTAACTGTGAACGCAAGTGGTGAGGGAAGGACAGAAATACTGTTGAGTGTTTGTACTACTTGGGCACTGCCTCGGGTGGCAGCAAAACCCACCGTCCTGGGGTGCCTGCGCTGCCCGGAGCCCTCCTGCGCCGCGAGGCCGGGGTCCCACCGCCAGCTGGGACAGAGGAGTCTCATCCCAGCGGTGTCTTTGCGGGACCTGAATACTTCGTAGTGCTGATTTTGTTGATGTATGGGGCGGGGGGGGGTTTCCTCTTTCCCCGCCCCCCCGCCCCCTTCTTTTTTTTTCCTTCTTGGTGTTCAAGGTTAAACTTTCCACTACAGAGAATTAGTTGGTAAAAGACAAAGGACGCTGATCAGTAGGGGTAGGAGAAGATACATTTTACAAAAGATTTTCAGCCGCAGTACCTGAAGATAGATCAATATTTTCTATTTGCCTTAGCACTAAGCTTATTTTCCTTCATCACCGAAGAGATACTCACTTGTGCCTTCTACCAAAACATTAAACTGTTCTCTCCTGATAAATGGCAAGACAAACAATAGCGCTTTCCAGGAGCTGCTTTATCGTGCAGAAACACATCAGTCCTTGTGATAAACAGAAAACCCCACATCTCTGTCTGAACTTTGAGAATCCATGCTGGATCCAAGCGCTGCTGGCATCCTGCTGGTTGGAAACCCCAAATTTAGCCTACTTCTCGGGGACTGCCAGCGTTGCGTCCCTGCGCGCTGCCCGGCCCAGCCTGCCAGCCCACGCTCCTCTGAAACCCTGCCCGGGAACACGGCGCTTATCCACCACCACGTTGCTCTGCCTCCGTCCACGCGGCCAGGGGGATACGGGGAGAGCCTTCCTTACAGGTGTTTACTTGTATTTGCTCAGTATTTACTTGTCCCCGCTGTTGATCGATGGTGGTGCAAGCTGTGGCTGTGAACCAGGTACAAAGCAGTGTACTAAACCAATTTATTAGAGCTGGAATTAAGCCTTATGTATGTCGACACCTGTAGAAGCTTAAGGCTAACTAAAAGACAAGGAGAGCTTGTAATTACTGATTCCCCTCTGCTCTCTAACACATTTGGTTGTCTGAAAGCACAAATGAACTATTAGTACATAACTGGTAATAAGTGTTAAGAAGACCCAGCAAAGCAGAAGCAGCCCACTTGGTGTTGTGTTGGGTGACACACTGCTGTGTCCCCTGGAGGGGACCGAGAAGCCCCATCTGTCGCTGGGGGTGGTGCCGGGGTCCCTCGGACTGGGGTGGGCTGAGTGGGGGGCTGCAGGTGCTCGCACCCCTCTCGGCTCCCACTGGGGCTCCTGCGGCTCCTGGGCTTTAATTAAAATACCCCCATGGCTGAGACCTGCCCGTCTGCCGGGGGCGGGTTGCAGCCCTTGATCCACCCCTCCGTGACAGAGGGCAGGAGACAGAGTGGAGCCAAGGGGTTCCGAGCAGAGGTCCGCGGTGAGCAGTGGTGGAAGGGAGTTCTCCTGGGCAGGGATCTGGAGAAGGGCACAGGAAGGCCAAGGGAGCGCCCGGAGCTGCGTCCTGGGCTGTGCTATGGTTTGAGGAACCCACAACCATTTATTGTCGTTCATGACCCCTCCCCATGCGGGAAGGGGAATTGCAAAAAAACAAGGAAACCCGAGGGTTGAAATATAAACAGATTTAATAGAATAAGACTCAATAATTAACATTAATAACACTAAAGAACCTATACTGAAGCTGATGCCAATATAAACTACACAAGGCTTGGGGCAGTTACCAAGGTGACTCACCAAATTTTGAGGAAGAACCTTGGGAAATGTTACTAAAGTTCACATAGCTAGAAGCTGGTCGAATAGGCGGCTTTGTCTGTCTTGTCCAGCAGAGGGTGGCTTCTACAGGCCAGAAATCAAACGCACAGTGCTTAAAGATCAGCTTAGGAAATACATTGCCTTGGCTGTAGGGTGTGCAGGTGTGGGTACAAACATGCGTGAGGATTTACCGTTTCCTTGCCCCATTTCTCCCAGTTGGGGTCACCGAATACTTATTTGTATGGGATTAAATAGTGGTCTTGGACTGTGTTGTCCTTGTCCTGGTTTTAGAGAGATGGCCTGGAGTTTAGCAAGACAGCAGGGGATAATGTCTGCTCCTCCTAAACTGGCACTCGTTCCTCTGACTGCAGAGGGGCTGGGGCTGATTTTAAACACGAGAGCATGGAGCAACATGAAGGAAAAACCCCATAAAATGTTGGTTCCTACATTGTTCCCTGTAAGACAGTCAATGTTTAAGTGCTAGCACAACAGTAAGGTCATAAGAAGATTACTGTAAGTTGTGAAGGATACATCTATCCTGGCTTTCACTGAATTTCTGGATTTTGCTGAATAAACCCACATGAAGAGCCCCAGAGAGCGCTGAAGCAGTGCCCGCAGTGGGACGGAGCCGCGCCGTGCCCTGGCAGCTCTTTAACCTCTCCGGGTCAACAGCGCAGGGCAGAGCGAAACGGGGCCATAAAGCAAAGCAAACGAAGCATCTGAATTAATTCAGCCTCAGCATAGGTAGGTTTTGCAGAATGCTATTTAAAAGTTTTGCAAAATGAATTTATTTTTTTTTCTTGGAGAATGGCTTCTACCAAACAAAGGAAAGGGTTTAATATTTTCAATAACGTTTGGGTCTTTAAGCCTAATTTCAGTAATTCTAGATGGTCTTCAGGTGCAAAAACATTCACATTGGGCAAAACATTACCAAAGGGCAGAGCTGCATTAATGACTCATTTCCGAAGCCGCAGACAATTTGAAGGAATACGGCAGTGCTTTTTCAGCTGCGTATAAATAGTGACATGTTTGTTGTCTCCTCATAAAACTTCATATATTCATAATTACAGCCTCAATTCATCATAGTTACCATTGTCATCCATCTTTGCCAGCACCAACTGATGCAGACAATTGCTTGCAAGGGGTTTTTTTTGTGGTTTTAGTCTAGCGCTTTCACACACCTAAGTGCAGTTCCACCAATATTATTTCTTTTTCGCTGTTCTCCAGCCTTTGGAGGCTTGCCGTGCCTGCCTGCCCCGGGCTAGCTCCTGGCTGTTGTGCCTGGTCGCTGCAGGTCGCAGAGGAAACCTCACCTGGTTTTCTGCGGGCGGATGGGTGCGGAGGGGACGTGGGGAGGAGGGAGGTGCAGCGAGGGGGCCCCGGTCACTCGCTCCAGCCGGCACTCGGCAGCTGGCAGCACGGCTCAGCCTGACGGAAGCCGACTGCTGACGCTGTATCTGCCGTGCTCTGTGCGCTGCTGTGCGGAATTGCATTCACTTGGAAAGTCAGTCTTTCATTTGTGACAGAACTTTCAGTATTTTGAGAAGAAAAAAATCTTTATGTGTTGTTGTATTCACTAGAGCCAAAGTATACTCATGTGTCTTTACAACAAGCGTTATGCTATAAAAGCGCTATTTCAGCACACTTTGGTAATCTAAAAGGAATAAAGAGCTAAAATATGCTGATTTGAGCAATTTGCAAGACCCCTCCACATGATATAGTAGGTGAGTTTAGTGACTCCCCAAGTACTATCGCCACACTTACCAGTGACTGACCTTAATATTATGTTCTTTTGCGTGGCAGTGTATAGACATCACCGTGCACAGAGATACTGTTGGACGGGGTGGTGTAAACATGGTGTAAACACGGATGTAAATGAGTCTGCTTCTGCTTCACTCACAGCCGTGCCATCTTATTTCCTTCTCATCTCATTTTGAATCTCTTCAAACTGTGGGCAGCAATATTTAGTTTTTCTGCATATGAAGGCTGTTTGGAAAGTGGTATGTCCTGTGGCCTCTCAACAGCAATAAAGAACAGGCTCTGGAAGAGAACTGAGGTACCCACGGGTGCACTCACTGGCTTTACCCACGAGTTATCATTGTATCCTGGCTTGACCTTTCAAACACCAGTGTTTGAATGAAAGTTTTTGAAATGTTCAAAATTGCCTAGATGATAGAAAAATAATTTTTACATACTGTAATTGAAAATGAGAATGGTATATACATTTCCTGTGAGGTCTCTATTTTATTTTTTCTTTTAAGAATAATTTCAAAATTATAAGAGCAATCCTTCTCAAATCACAAGGTTTCACTTGTTAATTCCCGACCAAAGTAGTGAACTAGGGCCTTGTTCACTGATTTGATTCCTATGAAGCTTCCTCTTACTCTGTTCCATCAATAATGAAGAACACAGTTGGTTTCTGAGGGCTGATATGCTTTGTGTGGCCACAGCTCCTTGAGTGAGTGACTTGTGCCTTCCAGACAAGGGTAGGTCATGATCAAGGACTGTGTGCTTCCCGAAGCGGATGCCTTGGTCTGCTGCTGCCGAGAGGGTGGGATGGTGTTGGTCGTGTTGAAGACCTGCAGGGTCAGGGTTTGGTGGTCCCACGGCGTCTCTACAGCAGGTAGGGAAGAGCTGCCAGGGTACAAAAGCTCCACATCCAAAGGTGCGTCCCAAGGATGAAGTAGTGCCCTGCCATGGCGAAGTCCTGCTTCATCCGGGCGCTGCCTTTGTCACCCTAAAACTGTCATTCTTCGCTGTGCTGCTGGTCCCCGGTGTGCAAACAGTTCACCGTTTGCCAATGAAAAGTGCCATAAAAGAGCTAGGTATTACTGTCATCTCTCACTTGTGGGCATAGGTAATATATGGGCTAGTGTCTTCATTGATTTGACTAAATTAATGCCTGTTGCCAGTCAGCTGGACCTTCAGTAAATGTCACGCATTTCACGGGAATGTGGAAGGTCACATAACAGAAAACATCTCTTTCGGAGACATTTTGTTGCCACAAATGATGCAGGCAGGTCTGTGATGCTGTATCTCATTTCCTCAGCTTTCTGGTTGACCTCAGCCTCTCCACTTGAGTGCATCTGTTACAAAACTGACGGATATGAATGATGACAGCAAGTATCAGCCACCGCGAGCTCTGAAGACAATGATGCTGAAGCCATCATCTGAAAGTCTCTTTGCTGACATCTATGGAATGGTTGCAGTGGCCACAGGGGACCTACAGCTTCCTCTTAGATCATCTGTCGTGTCCCTCAGGGACTTTGGCCTCGCCAGCCACCTCCAGAAGACAGAAACCGCTTTTCAGCTGGCTCTGGTCAGCTTTATAACCCTCCATCATAGTCAATGTCATTAGGCTTGAGGTGATTAACCAATGAGCCTACCCTGGTACTGCTGTCTAAAGATGATTCATGATGAAATCTGCCTTTGGGTGTTTGAAGGGAATTTCCCCTTGGCTGCGTGAGAATTGGTCGATGTGGGCAAAGTATCTGCTGGGTAGTTGGAAGTGCCCCATTGCAACACCTCTCTGTTGCGCCTTCAGGCAGCCCAGGACGTCTGTCAGTGTGGGGAGGGCATGGGCATGGGCACCAGTTGGACACCGAAGGTCCTGCAGGGAACCGTGTCCATCGGGACATGCCCTGGTATGTGTGCCTGGGCTCTGACCTGCGTCAGGATGGGAGAGATGAACCTCTTGGGCACATTTCATCACCTGCATAAATCAGGGAGGCAGCACACACATGAAATACAGATTTCAGGAGCTCTGTATAGAGCTGTTTCCCATGAGCAGGATCCTGTTCTTCAGGGTAAAGAGAGAAGAGGGGGTTATGATGTATTCATGTTTTCTTTTAAATTCAAAAAGTCTCGATGCCAGTCATGCCATAGGAACTGAGGCCTCCGTGAGAGAGCTGTGCACTGCACCAGGAAATCTTGTGTTTTGTTAAACTGGTGGAGTTGAGTACAAACTACAAGAGAGAGAGCAAACAGAATAGTGAAAACAGAAAGATGGCATTTCCCCACAGGGACTGGAAAACAGATGGAGTTTACACGACTCATGAAAACAGAAATATGCACACTTTGAGCTTGATCCAGCTCCACTGAAGTCAGTGAGAGTTTTCTTTTGACTTCAAAGAGTGGTGGATCAGGTCCTTTCAAGGCTTCTTTAGTTTGTTTGGATTTAGAAGCAAACATCACCTCTCTATATTATTCTTAGAGATACTGAGCACTCACAAGTATCTCCGTATATGATATATAAACAATGTCCAGGTAGATTTTTCTCTTATATGTGGGTTTGTGGTTTTTTTTTTGTTTTGGTTTGGTTTTTTTTTTTTTTTAGGCAGTGATCACAGTTTAAGGACTTACAATACCTTTGGATTCTGAGACAATCTTTGTTTTAGTGATGCAAAGTGTTGTGTAGAGGCTTCACTCTAAACTCTTCCAAAAGGAGAAAAAAGTGTAACTCATCTTGTAGTGTAAAACTGACATGCAGTGTCATGGAAAATTAAGAAAAGTACAAATGCGGTATTTTTGGACAAAAATGGGCACTTTTATAATCTGTTATGATTAGGGCGCCATGCTGCCGTCCTGCCAGGTGAACAAGGGTAGTGTTGGGCAGGAAATCAATGGCCCAAACGTGCGTATTTTGGATATGGGCCAGCTCAGTGGGCAAAGCATCGCGAGGAGGGACCCGTCCACCCACTGCTCTCTTCTGGCACAACTGTTTGAGGACATGGGTTTGTGGGCAGTGGCTGGTGGGAGCGTTACTGCTTCAGCTCCCGTCCTTCTGTCTGGGGGTGTTGCAGCATCGCTGAGGACGTTGCCTTGTGCACCAACACTTCAAAAAACAAGGAAAATGTCTCAAACAGCCTGATGCTGACCTGAGTTGGCTCGTTCTTGGGGCTGCAGGTAGCAGTGTCGATGGCTGCTGTCATTCATCAAGAAGCCCTCCAGCACGGACACAAGCCCGCCATGTGGTGGGCCACCGCGGGAGGAGCTGTGTCCGAGCTCTTCAGGTGCTGTCAGTGGCATAACCATGAGCAGCAAGATCTGGCTCAGGATCCTGCCAGTCAAAATGGGTTATTTGTCCAGTTTTGCTGCTCCGGAGTATGCAGGACCTTACCTGGGAGCTGCAGCAAAGGTGAGCTTTTCCCAGTGGAGGGCAGCAGGACTCGGGGTCTGAGCAAAATGACGTTTTTGACACTGGATTTTCTGGGCTGATGGCAGCTCGTTGCCTCACAGACATTTTAGGGCTGCCAGTGCCCTCTGTGAATCACTGTGGGAAATGAACACATGAAATCGGGAAGTCCTTTACTTAACCATTGCTTCCGGCCTCCGAATTACCCTGGTCTCCAGGCTCCAGACAGAGTTTTAATTGACATTTGAAACCTCTGCTGCTTCCCAACCGGGGTGAAAGCATGCAGGTACTTTAACGACACTTTTCTGATGGCACTCTATGTCAAAAGTTCAGATTTGGAAGAAATGTGCGTTTTACTTCTCTGAGGAGCTTTGCATCGTTAGCCTCAGAAATGGATTATTTGTCATTAAAGTAATTAATAAAGTAATGAGTGTGAACGGTGAGCTGGGCATGACACAGGTGGCCGCGGCAGCTCCAGAAGGTTGTTGTGCCAGACCTGAAGACGTAGGTGGGAGAGCGAAGCGCAGCCAGCCCTGTTATGTCCCTGCCAGCGACGTCCTGCAGCCTCAGCCATGGAACCTGGGGACATCCAGGGAAAACCTGTCCTGAAAATATTTGTGTCCCTGGAGAGGGGAACACAAACCAAGGGCTTGGAGCTGTTGTGGAGCCCGGCTGTTTGTTATCCGAGTGTTGAGGATGCTGAGCAGTACCTTCATTTTATACCTTGGTCGAAGGAGGGGGCAGTAGGTCAGATCTTTACTTCTGAAGACGCCCATCTGCCCGTTACTGGAGCAAAGCAGAGCAGGGTATCCATTGGTGGGGGGGCGAGCAGGGAGCCCGGCACATGGCAGGGAGCAGCAACACCCAACAGCAACAGCCGGAGCGCCCTGGGAAACAAAGGCTGTTTGTTGACTTGGTTTTGAAGGAAAAAAGTCACCCGTAACATGGTAAAGAAATGTCCGAACTTAAAGGGATGAGCTAAAACCAAGAAAGTCGAGACCAAAGATTACATATTGGCAAAACCTTTTCCTGCCACGTGTAATGGACATGAGGAATGAGTGAGCAGAGAACTGAGGCTGAAATGAAAAGCTCCGCCTGAGGGTGACGGGTGTTGGATGAGGCCTCAGGACTGTTGGAGGATGGTGGGCATAGACCTGAAAGATGACCACTTTTTCCCAGCCCCTTTCTTTCTTTTTCTTTTTTTTTTTTCTTTCCCCTTTCCTTTTCTTGCTTACTTCCTTGCTTTTTCTCTCTTTCTCCTTTTAATATCTTTCTCTCTCTTTCTTTCCAAAACCTGCATTTGTTATCAATTATCATTAATATAAATATCATTATCATATTATAAATATTACATCATATTATATAAATATCAGTTACCATTTTACTCATCTTCCCCGCACCTTTCCAGCGCTCTGCCCTGCATGCAGCCAGAGAACGTAGTTTCACAGTGAGCAGTATTTACCATTTCTTCTTTCTAAGGTAATTCCTCAAACACGCCGGTGCACTGAGACTCCTGACCCTGCTCAGTGTAATCAAATAAATATTGATTGCACTTAACCTTACAGATCTTTAAGATGGATAGTTTTACTGGTTAATTAACAATTGTTAATTGTTTTAGTCATGAAAAGGTGTTTTTACTCTTTTCTGGGTGTTATGCCGAGGCCGGTATGGTGTGTGTGCTGGCGAGGCAGGGCTGTGCTTCGGCGCAGCCCCCACCGCCCGCCTGGAGCCACCAGCGCCCAGTGCTTTGGCCTGTGCTCTGGGAAAACCAGGGAACAGGTGCCCTCTGGGCTTTTTCCACAGGGAATAGCAGGAATTCCCACTTCTCTGGGGTACCTCCATATCTATTGACCTTTTTTCCTGTCTTGTAATGACAACATACTTTCTCTTCACATTCCCCCAGTGCCATCTGCTTTTGTACTTCCCAGATTATTGTTTTTAGCCTTTGCTGTGACCTTCTGCAAAGTGGTGTCCAAAATCTGGGGCTTGTGCTCTCCTCCGGAAGCAGAGGCAGGCTTCGTTAATTTGCTGACAGGTTTCTGTTGATGAAGGTGGGGCTGCAATTTCAATCGGCAAAGCGTGATGGGAGGGCAAGGACAAGTCTTCCAGGGGAGAAAAATGCAGTTCTGCTCAGTGCTGGGCTGCTGTTCACTGCTGCGATACAGAGCAAGTCATATAAGCTCTCTCTGCCTCTTTCTTATGAGATCCAAAGTAAAATTATACCTTTTTCCACTTTAGAAAGTGATACAAATAAAGAAATAAATATATAAATGCTAAGTTCATGTTATTACGTTCAGCCTATTTGCTTCAAAGGAATTACTCTGTATAGGAAAGTTATTTTTAAACACTATTTATTTCAGTTGTTGTTGCAAATGTTCTCTTGCACATCCAATTAAAAACCATGTTTTGTGTAATTTATAACTTAAAAAATCAATTTCAGCTACGAGTCTTTCATGTTTAGTATTTTAGTATTAGGTATGAGACTTTGAAAGTGAGTCACAGGTAAACCGTAAAATTAGTAATTGTAGTTTCTGAGGGATTGTGGGGTTTTTCTGTGGTCCACAGAGAAAGCTTCAGCAAACTTGAAGAGGAATAGCTGTGCAAGCGCACCTGACAGGAGGCGGAATATAATTAAAAATAAACAGTGATGATAGTACTAAATCTGCAGGAAATACCTTGGAGTTCCTCATCTCGGTTATTAATCTAAATTGTGGCACAGTTTGAACTTAGAGAAAACAAATACGTAAAGTTTGAAAGAGTCTTAATTGTAACCAAATCAGCAGCAGCCCACGGTGGGCTGGGAGGTGCCCGCGGGGTCCCGTCCGGCCCCAGGGAACTCGGTCCCCGACTGTCACCTGGGGATGGAGCATCTGTAGCACACACACAGGCGACGTGGGCGGGGGGTGGGTCACCTCCCAGGGCCGGTGAAGGGAATCAGAAATAGATTTCTGAGCTGAAATAAGGGGATTGATGTTGCTGCAAAGGTGGTGCTGGTCCACGATCAGCATCAGGTTCATGGTCACTAATGTCTGCCTTCTGCGAGGTACTGCAAGGGACAAGTCACCCGCCTCCCGATGAGAGTGCCCTAAAACTGGAAGCCTCTCACGGTTAGAATCACAGAACCGTAGAATGTGTTGGGTGTGAAGGGACCTCTAAAGGCCATCTAGTCCCACCCCCTGCAGTGAGCAGGGACATCTTCAACTCCATCAGGTTGCTCAGAGCCTCATCCAGCCTGGCCTGGAATGTCTCCAGGGATGGGGCCTCCACCCCCTCTCTGGGCAACCTGGGCCAGTGTCTCACCACCCTCAGTGTACAGAACTTCTTCCTAATGTCTCATCTAAACCTGCCCTGCTCTAGTTTAAACCATTGCCCCTCATCCTATCGCTACACGCCCTTGCAAACAGCCCCTCCCCAGCTTCCCTGTAGCCCCCTTCAGGTACTGGAAGGAGGTGGCTTCCCTTGAGTGCACGCTTCCCTGTGGCTCCCCGCGCACTGTCATCAATGGATTCCAGGCCGGAGCCTGTCCGTGCAGCCTCCACAGCAAGACACCACGGTTTGTCGTCCCCCCTCTGTCCTCGGGCACTCGGAAAAGGCAGCTCAGGCGGGGAGAGTCCCAGGTGCACGCCGAGCCAACTCTGCCAAGCCTGACCGATTGATAAAAATACCCAGAGAAGCATCCACATGTTTGATGCTGGCCTCTGGGGATAACCACGGGGGTCTGGCTCCCTCGGCACACCTGGGCCGAGCCCTGCTGTGGAGCTGCAGGGTCCCATTGCTGCCCGGCCTTCCCTCCCCGTGCCCCGGCCGGGGCTTGCCAAGCCTTAACGCAGTCACCAAGTGATATAAGTGACACGCTGCAGTGACAAGGCCATCTTATACTGCTTCTGAGGAGCTGAGACAGCATTTCCCTGCGTTACAAGCACAGTACAACACGCCGTTAGCCCAGGGCTCCGGAGAGGTCCCAGAGTGCCAAAGAGATGGACAAACAGCTCTCCGGCACACGAGCGAAATACCGCAGGTGGAAAGCAAAAATGTAATATAGCACCACTGTGAAGCAGTAATGTCCTCGTATTTCATCATTTCAAGATATCTTAAAATCTGCTGTCAGTCAAGACCAGCTTGCCAGGGCTCCTGGTTTTAACATCACACAAATATTTTTGTCACCTCTTCCATCAACTTAACAAAAAAAATAATCACAAGACTTTCAGTTTATCCGTTCCTGCCTGATCTTTTTCCCAGGCTAAACAAAGAAAACGTCTCATCTGGATGCCGGGCTGTACTTCATTCTGACTGTATCTCTCTCCGTGCGGAGCGTCTCCTCCCCTGCAATCCCCAGTTCAGCAGTGCGGCTGCAATGACAGCTCCATCTTTCTCCTTCCCCCTCTCCTCTTTATTACGGAAGATGCAGAGACCTCTGTCACACGGGGGGGAAAGTGGAAAAGGTAATTGTGAGAGGAACACGGCGTATTTTTCTCCTTGGTTTGAGCACTCACTTTTTTTTTTTTTCTTGTTTGTGTAAATTATACATCCTTGCCCATCCACTTTGCACCTCCAGTGCTGCTTGTACATCCTGATGATAAAAATAGCTGACTAACTCCGGCTGATAAAGGATCTGAAAAAAGAGAGTCAGTGGGAGTGTGACTGCCCTCATTTTTTTTTTTTTTTTTTTTGCTTAATTAGAATGTGAGTGTTTCCTCCATCTCAAGCCCTCTGTGCTTTTGTTTCTTTTCTTCCAGAATGCTGAACTTGCATTTGGCTCAGAATGGGGACCCCTGGCCCCGTCAGCCCCGATGTCGCTGCTCACCGAGCCGCAGCCCCCGGCGCTGGGCTGCCAGGAGCTGGGGGGCCTCTGTGCCACCGGCTCCCGCAGGTCGCTCAGGGATGTGTCCGGGGGGGCTGACCCTCTCCAAGGATGGAGCCCCACGACCTCCCCGGCAGCCTGCCTCACTGTCTGACCATCCTCACAGTAAAAAGGCGGATTTTTGAGTTCAGACAGACTTTCCTGTATTTAATCCGTGCCGTGCAGAGCAGTGCCTTACTCACCATGTGGCCCCTTTATTTTGTGGGGAGTAGGATGGTCCTCAGTGCTAGTCCAGCTGGCCAAAACTGCTCCGTGGTTATAATACTGGTATTAAAAATGAAATCCGGGGTCTGATCCCAGATCAGCTCACCCCCCTAGTCAGCACAGTGGCTGGGGAGCCTCGGTTAAACTGGTCCTGAGCTGATCCAGCGCTCGATGGTCCATTGTAAAAGCTGTTACAGATTTGCTGTCGTATCGGCTGACTCCAGTTTTCGTTTCCAGCATCTTGCGACGCAGATGGTCTTTCCACTCTGGTTGCGTCTGACGGGGAACTCAGGTGGCTGAAGCTCAGCTCGGGTCACAGCAGGGCTTTGAACCTGACAACGTCCTGGAGAACTCTCAGCGCCTTGGGCCACCCTGGGATGATGGCAGCTGGGTGTAGGTCTGAGACTGGATGGAACAGATATGTGCTATCACTGGGTTGGCAGTCTTTAATAGGTCTGGACCAATCTGGCATTTTTTGAGGTCTTTTTTTCCTGAAAGTAAACAAAAAAACAGAAAAAAAAAAAGAGAAGGAAGGTCTGGCTTATATAAGCACTAATCCTTTCTGTAAAATGAAAAGTGAATGGTAAAAAGTAGCACTGTGAACTCGGCAAACCTGTGTGGAGCTGAAAGAACTTGTCCATTTAAGGCCCAGACCCAGCATGTCACAGGTCAGACTGCAGCAGGTTCCAGTGATGGGATGGACGTTTACATGGACAATAAAAGTGTTCAGTCACAGAGACACTAGCAATAAAGTAATAAAAGTCCAATACTTTCAAAAGAAATTGAAAAATCTGTGTTTCAAGGGAGAAACCTGTTTCTTGGTAACAGGATTGTAAAGAAGATTTTTAAAGTTTTCTTCTTAGATTACTCTCCATCTGTATCTGCCCATTCCTCCAAACCAGCAGGTGCTAGGCGTGCCGGAGGCAGGTTAGGTTAGAGAAGACTCCCAGCCACAAACGCAGTTTCTGGGATCCCCGGTCTTAGGTGTGCAGGGGCACAAGCGTTTTACAGACCGTTTGGGCAGAGGCAACACCTTCCCCTTGGTTTCCCCTTGGTTTGTACGTTTCCACCCCGGTACCGACCAGCGTGGCCAGTTCCACCCCAGTTCAGCAGAGGGAGACGTACCCTTCTGCTCGTGAGGCTTTTGTCTCCTGCGTCTGCTCAGGCAGCAGCTTCAGATGAGTCATTGTCTTACAGAGCACTGCAGTGCCGGTAACAACATTCTATAAAGTATAAGAGGAATCCTTGGTCGTCACAGGTCCTGGGGAGGGGGAAAATGAATCTTATTTTCACTTACGGGACAACAGGAGGAAGCATCTTATGAGGCTGAATATTACAGGGCTGCAAAGCGTTGGTGTTCGGGCAATGTTACAGGGCAGACTTTCACACTCGCCTTTAATGGCAGTGTCAAATCAAGCATCACTGTTAAATGATATAATCAGGTCCTTAGACAACTCGTTTTGAGGGAAAATGCAAGTTTCAACTGGGGGACTAGCAGAAATAATATAATATCTTAACTGGAAATCTAGAAAACGTACAATATGAACAGGCTTGAAGAAATGCTATCAAATTTTTGAAAATATGTGGCTCTATCAGAACAAACCCCCTTTGTCTATCATTTACATCCCAGAGCGGAAGTGAAATTTTTGTGTCTGGGCTTTGGGGCCAGCACACGTGGGTTCAGCTGGCGGCTGGGTCTGCGGTCTGGAAGGAATGTCTTTGTGGTCTAATGGGGGAACTGCAGGGGGTTTTGCTCGCGCTCTGGTGGAGCCAGCATCGTTCTTGAGTTGGGGTCAAGTGGCTGTAGCCCAGTGACCTGCTGGAGCAGTCCCTCCCGGAGTTCAGGAGATGTCTGTTTAAAAACTCCCTTTTCTTTTAGTGTTACTTCCTTGATGCTTTTCTCTTTTGGGTACATCTGAAAAAGAGTCAGAAATTTCAAACTTGAGAAGGATTTGAAAGGTAGAGGTGTCTGTAGTCGTAGTGTTCATACTCGTGTACATTAAGGTCTTGCTGAGATGATAAAAAGGAAGGTCCTGGGCGGGTGGTTACAGTGGAGAAGCCAAACCACCCAGAGGATGGAAGGCAGCTGGGGCTGCGAGTAACGGCGACGCAGAGTAACACGCCCTTTATTTCTTCTTGGAGGTATCGAAGAATCCTTTAATATATTGACGCTCTCTCACGCCTGCTGTGAAGTGTGGGTACCGGGGCCCCTGGCACAGCGCCTCCAATTCCTCCAAAGGAAAAGAGTGAAAGAATTTCAAAGTGTGCTTGGAAAACTTGAAGAATTGCTAAATTTCAACTAATTAGGAAAAACAACCTCTCTAGTGGAACTGAGTTCAGTGCCTTCTTCCTTTATGCTGGTTGTAGAGGGGGTTTTGCTCTTTTATTTAGAGAAGTTCAGCTGATTAGACATTTTACTACACAATATAATAATTATGCAAATAAATGCGTATACCTGTGTTTACCTTGATATCATTTTGTTTTGCATATGTTCAGTATTTCATTCCTTTCATATTTTAAAACTAAATATTTTAAAAGAAAACAAAGACTCTATAGAAAAAAGATAACACTGAGCACCCTTCTAGCAAGATGTGCTAAATCAGATTTCAAAAAATTGTCTTTATTCTCCAATTTGTTATATGACAAAACCTTCTCTTTGCTGCTGTCCCAGGGGAACAGACATTCATTCAAGTAAGGTTTTATTCCTAGTGGCTCCAGATCAATATATTATAAGAATTCTTAGAATAATGAGGAAAGACTCTTACATCCTCAGAAAAAAAGAATAGGGGTGGAAAAATAGCCATAGAAAATTTGTCAGAAAGGCAATTTCCAGCTAAGGAGAACATAAATTAATCTCTGCTCTAAAAGTCAAGTGTTCTTGCTGCTGCTTGCTTATTGTTCAGGATTGCGTCTCCTTAGGTTGCTATCAATTTAAGTCCCATGCATTTGAAAAACTAAAGAGAAACCAAGTAAGTTTATAAATGTCAGGAGTTTAGGGTCATGAAACAGGTAAAACCAATTATTGCTATTCTTAGAACCCTCCCCTACGCACATGGACATTTTTCAGTATAAGGACATGGCTTTAAAAGAGACCCAACTAATTTACAACAGAGGAAAAAAGCAGGTCTCCAGAAAGCTTGACAGATGGCTGGGCTCCCTCCGCGGGAGCCACGTGTAGAAGCCAGTTATTATTAATATTTGTTTGTACCTTGGTAGCACTTCTTCGGATTTCAGGATTGTCCACTTGTAGGTGCTTCTTGAACACAGAAGAGAGATGGTGTTTTGAACAAAATGGTTTAAAAGTTGTTGTGGTTCTCTTTTGGAACCACAAGCTTGCGCCTTTTAATAATCTACGTATTTACCCATGTGGGGTTTCTATCTCATGAAGAAAAGTAAGCACCAACTGAAACAATGACTGTGCAGGAAGAAAACTCCTCCTTTCTCCTCCTCCTTTACCTCATGATTTTATCCAGACACCCCCAAATCACTGTTTCATAAGACGCAGCCTCTCAGGTATGTAACGGTACCACAATATGATCTTTTACTTACGAGGGACCAAGTCTGTTTATTCAAATTTTAAACCCATTCCTCTCATAAGCAAGAAACATTTGGACAAAAACTCATTCCTAGAAATAATTTCCTATTTAAACCTAGAGACTTAACCAAGCCAAGCGTGGTTATGGCTGATTTGGACTAATGTTAGTTTTTGAAGTGGAGAAGCATTTTGAGGCTAATCCTTACCGTATTTACTCTGCATCTCATAAGACCCTTTACCCTGGGGAGGGCTTAACCCTGCAAGAATTTGTGGAATGCTATGAGAATAATTCTCCTTTTCACACTTTCCTTAATAACCCAGGCAGTGATGCAGAAGAGCAGGATTATTCTAGATGGTTCCCAAGAAAATGCTGGTACATGCTAATGAGGAGGAAAAGCAAGCACCAGTGCTGCTCGGGCTAGAGACAAGAATCCCAAGGAGAGACATGAGAAGTCTTTAATTATGTAAAAGCATATTGCAAAGAACAAAGCACTAAGCCGTTATCCATGTCCACTCAGGGCAGAGCGAAAACGGATAGTCTTAAATTACAGCAAAGGAGGATTCTTTAGTTATTGATAAATGTTTTCTGCCGTATCCAAGAGCAGGGGCGCACTGGGTGCCCATGGAGGCCATGGGTCTGCATCCTTGCTTTGAGGGGGGGCTGGAAAACATCTGTGGGGAAGGGTTCAGACCTGTGTAATCCCACTGAGCGTATGAGGTGATTTCAGGGATTTAGAGTCTCTTTCAGTCCCTTGTCCCACTAATATATGACTTTTTTTTTTTCTTCCTTATATTTTCATAGAATCACGGAATGGTTTGGGTGGGAAGGGACCTTAAAGGCCACCCAGTGGCACCCCCTGCCCTGGGCAGGGACACCTCCCACCAGCCCAGGTTGCTCCAAGCCCCGTCCAACCTGGCCTTGAACCCCTCCAGGGATGGGGCAGCCACAGCTTCTCTGGGCAACCTGGGCCGGGGTTACGTGGTTAGTAATTTTAGTTATGTGTTTAGTAATTAAATGTGGCCTGAGATTAAAAGATGCTTAGGTCGTGTAAGTATTAATTAATGAAGATGCGGGACAATCCTGCGAGGCCACTGTTCCCATTTTACAGATGGGGAAACTCAATGGGGCAGATGAAGTGCTCAGTGAAGCACACGGAGGCTGTGGTTTCAGTCGAGCCCAGCCGTGCTGACTCCTCTGCTTTTCCCTTCCCTACAGCCAGACACATTTATTTTCCTGTTACAACCTCTGCAAAATACTCCCTCGCTTGCTGTCCAGAAAGGGCTTTCTCCTCTTCAGAGTGATAAAGTAGAGTGATCTGAAATCCGGGCAGAGCTCGTCTCCGAAGCAAAGGAGTAAATGAATCCGGTGGGAAGGATGAGGCTAAGCACATAGGGGAGCAATGGTAATTTCCTGTGAAACATTGCAAAAGGAGAAAACTAATGAAGAGACCAGAAAAAAGGCAGGATTACTGTTGTTAGCAAGCTGTCCTTTTTTAAGTATGATCTTTCTGTGTCTTGGAAAATTTGTATAACTTTTCAGACATGGTAACAGCCTATCAACAGCAGTAATACAATATTAACTTTTTCAAATATTATTTTTTTTATACATTCTCTTGGCTTTAACTCAATTTTTTCACTTTGTTGCCTTCTTTCTTGAAAGTATTCCCATGAAGTAAATCAGTGTTTTATATCTCCCAGGGAACAACCGCCTCAGAAGTCAACAATCTTTTTCTGCTTGGTGTTTGAGCCACGCATGAAAGTAATAACAATAAAAAAACCCCACTATGAAGGGAGTTAGTTGGTAAAATGCCTTGTTTCAGTCAGATTAAGATGAATTTTTCGTTGTTGATTGGTCTTCTCCTGTCGCCCAGCTTCCTCACCTTCAGGCAACCTACACCAGGAGTACCTGCACGGGGCTTTGAGCGCCGTTTCACTAATTATCGGATCTTTCAACACTGAAGTCAGCTTGGATTACTCTGCGTGGTCGTTCAGTCCTCTTAGTGAAGCACTTGATTATATTTGGTTTATAGATAAAATGATAAGATTTAAGCCCTGAATATTAGAAATTTGGTGAGGGCATTAGGTACTGAAGTAATAATAACAATATTCAGCGATAGCAAGCGCCTGTTGACCTCTGTAGATGTTAAGTTGCTGCAAAAGGTGTGCAGGCAGCATTGTGGGACCAGGGCTCAGCTCTGCAGCCCAAATGTGGTCATGTTCGTGCAGGAGCACATCCCAAATGTGGCCGTATTTGTGCAGGAGCACATCCCAAATGTGGTCTGTGTTCGTGCAGGAGCACATCCCAAATGCAGTCTGTGTTCGTGCAGGAGCACATCCCAAATGTGGTCTGTGTTCGTGCAGGACCACATCCCGAATGTGGTCATGTTCGTGCAGGAGCACATCCCAAATGCAGTCGTGTTCGTGCCACGACCCAAATGTGGTCTGTGTTCATGCAGGAGCACATCCCAAATGCCAGTCCTGGAGGACTGATGAATCCTTGGTGTCGGAGCCTCAGGGCCGCCCTGCCTGCTGGTGTCCTTCCCCTCACTTCCCTCCTCAGATCATTTTCTGAATTGGAGATAAGTACCGACATCTCACAAAACTGCTCTGAGAATGTAATCCCTCAGTGTCCAAGGGGAAGCTCCAGCATCACATTTCTACGTCCCTGAAAGGGGCCTGAGCCAGATCCCATCTCTGGTACCATTGCCAGATTCCACAGCCAGAAAATGTTCTTCCACCACACCTGAATCAAGAAAACAGCTGTCATAAATACAATTTATAAAATTTGGCTGTCTAATTAAAAGAAAACAGAGCATTTGAGTCTAAACCCCCAAGCCCCAGACAAGGCACTCCGCAGGTTGTGGAGAGGCTGAGCTTGGAGGGCAGCGGCGCTCTCGCTGCTTTGCTCCGTGCGTCTTGTTGCTAATTTGTCCAGCCCCAGGTTGAAAAGGCAACTACGCAAAACCATCTGTTCATTCTTCATAACATCTTTCTTCCACTTTTCATGATACAGTGGTTGCCTCAGCTGATGCTAAATGGCCATTGCTTCAAGTGCCCAATTCCTGACACTTCCCAGCAGAGCTGTGAGTAAGGAAGCGGAAACCCAACAGTAACAGACATGGGTGCACAAAGCTTCTCACGACGGCTGGTTTTGGGAGCTCAGCAGAGCAGAATCTCAGTTAATGCAGCAGGAAGACTATTTAGAGGGGAAGAAATAATTTCAGTATGCTTTAGCTAGCTGCTGGAGGGGATGGACTTGGAAAGTAAACAGAAAAAAAAAGTGGAAAAATAAATCTGCAATTTTTACAAATATGCTATTTCAGAAGGAGCAACCACACTACATGGGCTGAGACGTGAAATGCCAGTGTACACAGTTTACTACATGCCAGTTTGCAGCAAGGCAAAGTCAGAATTTCAAATAGCGACATCAACAAGTAAAGACAAAAAAGTTTCTTTTGGGGGAAACCACTGCGTTCGCAGATCCAGAGAACACCCCGTCATATCATGGGCAAAACACGTCCCTGATGCATTTGAACAAAGCATTAAAAATCCCAGGACAGAGGCTGTATCCGACGGCGGCGTGGAGCAGGGAGGCTGAGGACTCAGCCCTTGGCTGCGATGCAAATTTGGGGACGGTCACATTCAGGGCCTGCGGGAGGCTGGAAAGGTTTGGCCATTTATTACCAAAATGTCCTGTGAGACAGGTGATTATTTTTTATCTCAAGCATTATGAACTATTAAAACTGTGAACTGTGACCATAGATGGTCTCAGATTATCTCCTCCACCCATACGTGTATTTGCAACCCAGCATTAAAAACCTCCAGAGCCATTATTAGCACTTGTCAGTAATTGATTTTATGGCTGCAGGGGGCAGGGGGAGGCTCTTCTTCAGCCATCGGCAAAGTTCATGGAGCGATGGATCACGCACTCTCCACTAACAGGCTGCCAACACGGATGCTTTTTGTTGGTGCTTTGGGGCTCCTGAAGGGTCTCCCAGGAAGGAGTAATAACACCTTCGGCTGGAGTCACGGCCGGATGAAAAAGGTGCTACCCAGCATGGGAAGGAGCTCCCGGCGCATCTTACGGGAGCGTTTACGGGAGCTGAAACCTTGTTCCCTTTGAACGGTCTCAAAAGGGGCGTTAGCGGACGCTGGTGAGTGCCAGGGTGGATGAAAGGGCCATATTACACTCCTCACCAATTATTATAAATGAGAAAATAAAACAGGGAAATTGTAGAGTGGGCAAATAAAGAGAAAGTCAAGTGACTAATGAGATTGCCATGTCCCTCCAGGTAATTACTTCTGATTTCTGTGAAATAAATGGTGTAATAAAGAATTTCACCACCCCTTCCTCTCCAGGGAGCGGAGCTGGCAGCACCGGGCTCCCCTCCAGGGGCGCAGAAAGTATTTATGTCCCCAACTGAGGATGTTGTTCACAAAGGAGGGAAAAAAGGAGTCATATGAGGAGATGTCAGTACCTGACAAGTGCTGGTAAATGCTAAATCACAACTGTTTCTCTATGTACAAAGCTGTTGTTAAGTAATTGAATGTTTTTTACCTCTGTATACCTGAATTTCCACTTGGGGGAGAGGGAGATCAGCAGCTTACCTGTCAGGCAAATGGAACGTAGCCCATGTGTTTCAGAAAACTTTAGATTCTTGGAAGATCCGAGCTATATAAATATATAAGCATGCAAATTATGCAGGTCAGAGGGCAGGCCTGATAAATATTCCTAGGAATCCTCAATCTCTTTTCACAACTGACGTGCTCATTTTTTCCCCACTATTAGGAAAGAGCAAGTTTTGCTTTGTTTTTGGTCTCGCGTGTGAGCTCGTTACCTGGTTAATCAACTGGCCCAAACAGCTTAGCATGTGCCGTGAACTGGGGTTATATCAGGGCCATGGAAAATGGGATTTCATTTTTCCTAAAGGCTCGGTTCTCCCATTCTCTGTAATAGTTCTAGGCTGTCATCTTGCTTCGAAGGTAAAGGTTAATCAGTAAAGAAAGGAGGTGATGTCATTGTCACCGTTTAATGGTAATTGTCACCTAAACAGGCCTACCTTTGAATGGCAACAACCCCACTAAGCTGTTGTTAGCAGGAGTGCAAATTACAATGATTTGCATTTAAACTATGCCGCGTGCTTTTGCAAAGGTTTTGAAAATTACACTGATCTTTCCCTGCACTATAAAGTCAAATCAATATCTTAAACAAGGTTTCTTTTCATCCCCTGCCCCGAGACGCCGTGTTAGTCACGCCCGTGCCCTGCCTGAATGGAGGCTTTTGGAGGTGGAGATCGGGCATTTCGGGGCCCTGGCTGCTCCCCAACCCTTCCTGGCCCTGGCGATGCTGATGGGATGGATGTCCCATCCTTTGGGAATGGTGCTGTGGCTCTTCTCCCATGAAAGCCCTGGCGCGGCGGCTGCCCACGCTCCAGTCTGGGAGCTCCACCTGCCCTTGGCATGTTGAGCATCAGCCCAGGGAGCAAAGGGGAGCACCTGGAAATTGTCCTTTCTCAGGGCTGTCACTGCTCTCCATCTCTTTCTGGAGGAAAAAGAAAACCACTCATTCACTGCTTGACCTTAAGGGCTCGACTCTGCCGCAAGAAACTCTGGGCTGGGAGAGACTCTGCTGCGCAGCTCGGCGGTGCCTCTCTCTCCTGCACAGACGTTAACCTGTCTTTTCTTCCAGTACCGCTTTTCTGCTCCTCTTAAACCACATCTTGAGCCTGTGTGAGGAGCCCGGCGCAGGGCTTGGCCTCCCTGCAGCTTTTCCCAAGAGCTCCCGGGAACAAAGAGGTCATGGAACAGAGACTGGAGCTGGGCTTGGCTGCCTCCCGACACCTCGGCATCCAGCCCGTCCTTCCTGGGGTGGAAGGAACTGCCAGATGGGCCCTCCCATAGCCGTAACACAGTAAGTGAGGCAGAGGGAAGCAGTTGGCACATGTGCATCTAAACAGCCTTTAAAACTGCTGAATTCGGTGGATTAATTGGACGTGCTCTAGCAACCATGGATCACGATGGAGGGAACATGCACAACACAGTTTATGCAGAAACTCCTTTGACTAAACTCAGCAGAAGCCTTTGGCCAGTGCAGCAGAGGCCTGGTTACAAACGGCTGCAGCTGTGTGGAGCTGAACCCTGTGGCTCGTCCCCAAACAGACTTCTTTCATGTGCCGTCGTACATTTGTTGACTCTTCATTGAATATACAGCTTGAGATTAACTCATAGTTGTGTAACATCATCTGTGAGATCCCACTGAGACCGTGGTATCACGAGGGACATGGCGTCGGGAGATAAACGTGCGTTAATGGGACCTCTGTTCAGCTAGTCCTGTGTTTCTGTACCCGCGTGGAAAGGCCTGAACGGACCGTTCCGTTGCGTTTCCCCCAGCCTTGCCCCCTCTGACCTGCCAATCAGCCAAACTAGAAATCAGTCCACACTCTGCGTGTATTAAAAGCAAAATTAGAGTAGTGCCGAGTATCAGAGTCATAACCTGTCACAACACCTCTAGGATCCCCAACATGTGTGATGGGATGATCCAATGTTATTGGAAGGTTCATTTTATTTTATTTAAACAAGAATTAATTTTATCAGATCACTTTGTTGAAGTGGTTAGACTGTACTGAAGTGGTTGTCTGTAATGAAGTATTTGGATCTTAATTTGGTATTTCATCCCCTATGTCAGACAGGAATATTACTAGTGGGACATTTTATGAATAAAGATAAATTTGTAATAAACCATGGTTCCCACTTAAAACCTCATTATCCCTGTGCTGCTCTTTTCCTGAAAGGCTGCATATGAGCTTTTTGCTTGTAGGTGGAGAAGAAAGTGCTGTTCCTCTCATCTCTTACACCTTGTACATGGCGGTTGGTACTCTGACTCCGGGGGAGGGAGAATCAGTGAAATGCGATTTGGAAACAGGTAAGCACGAGCATCCAGCGGAGCTTAATGATGCTGGTCACAAGCAGGAGGTGTGGAGGGTAGGAACCCTCCGCTCAGCATCGGGAAATGGAACAAGATGCCTCTCCCTACATACGTCTGTGGCTTCGATCGGGGCTTTGCAGCTCACCTTCTCGCTCCCTACAGCTCCCTGAAAGGAGGGGGCAGCCAGGGGGGGTCAGGCTCTTCTCCCAAGGAACAGGCCATGGGACAAGGGGAAACGGCCTCAAGTTGTGCCAGGGGAGGTTTAGGATGGGTATTAGGAAAAATATCCATGGATACTTTTTGCACCAGGGGAGGTTTAGGATGGGTATTAGGAAAAATTTCTTACCCAAAAGGGCTGTCAAGCATTGGAAGAGGCTGCCCAGGGCAGTGGGGGAGTCGCCATCCCTGGGGCTGTTTAAAAGCCGGGCAGACGTGGTGCTGAGGGACGTGGGTCAGTGGTGGGTTTGTCAGAGTTGGGTTGGTGGTTGGAGTCGACGATCAGAAAGGTCCCTTCCAGCCTGGGCAATTCCGTGATTCTGTGATTGGCACCCCCCAGCCCTGCCGCAGCCTGGGCGGACCCTGCCCCCAGCTCACACCTCGGGGACCTTCTGCTATTTTCAACTCTTCTGCTTTTTGGCTGAGGCTTCCCCCCCCCCCCCCAGATTTTAAATATAGCTTTTCCATTTTTTGCTGACAGCAGTGTGAATCATGATTCATTGCTGGCATTACTTTAACAGGTACAGGACTAATGACGCTGCCGCCCCTCCGGAGCTGGTTTTCCCGGCCTTTCCCTCTCTCTCGCACCTGCAGGCTCCCCCCAGGCCCTCCCCACAAAAGCCTTGGGGACGGTGATGCAGCTTTAGGGCTCCTGGTTTTCCCTTTGTGCCTGGTCAGAAGCTGCTTTTCTGCTTCACCTCAGATTTATGAGATCCTCCTTTGACAATCTGTGAAACAGAGCGAAGGAAAAAAGACTTGTAAAGCATCCAGGCGCTGTCGCAGGGTGACAAATGGGGAACTTTCTGGCACCTTTTAGAATCAGGCTATTCCTAGAAATTTGAAATCATAGCACACAGCGCCATGGTGTGAAAACAAGTGGAAAACAAGTAGCTGATATGGAAAATATTAGCAATTTGCTTACACATGCCATGGAAGAAGCACCTAGATATATCGCCAGGTTCAGGTGAGGCAGTGTTTTCTCACCTAGATTTAGGGAGGGTTTGGTTACAGTTGGAAGTAATTTCTGATGCGCTCTTTGGATTTAACACAGTTTTTTTGTATAGGGCTGTGAACAGGAAGAAGTGAAAAATTTCGTGACGTACCCTTCACCTGTGCTGCTGTCACTCACGCTCTGTAAATCCTGTTATTCTCCAAATATGAGATCCAGTCAAGGCCTGTAAGTTCCTCAAGCTACACATCTTGCTCCAGCTGAATTGTGTTCGGAGCAAAATTCAAGGAGGGGGGTCAGAGGTTGTGCTGGGAGGAGACTGGATCGCTCACAGGTGGGCTTTGACAAGCCTGGGGTTGGTGCGGGCTGGAAATCAGTGAGGGTTAGAGCGTGGCCAGGGCCGTTGGCTGGGGGGCAAGGTTGATACTATGCGGTGAGGTGTTTGACAGAGAGCAGCTGTAGTCATTTGGGATTAAGTCTGGAACCAGGTGGAGCTGAAGCCCGTTTGCTCTTTCAGTGGTGCTCAGCGATGCTCATGAGGTGGGACGTGCACATGGAGACCCAGCCAGGAGCCCTTTCCTTCAGGCCTGTCCTTGTCCCCGGGGTCTCGCTGGGTCTGTGAGTATCTCACTCGGTTTTGCTTCTGAAAACAAGGCGTCTGGGCCACTGCTCTCTCTTGTTTCTTGACCTATGACTTCCCAACTATCTGAGCTTAATGTGATGATGGATGTGGAGAGATGGAAGTCTCTCTAGGGAGTGGATTTATTAACAAGGCAAGCTTTATTGCTCTAAAACCCTCTTCCTTTTTAGCGTTCAGCAGCACTTGTGTATCACAGCAGTACTCAAGTATCTAAAAATGCTGCAGACCTTGAACCTATTTAAAGAGAACCTGTCTGGTAAGATTTGCACCGAAATTACAGTCTTGTACCCCATTGTGAGACTGGCGGCTGCCAGGGAACGCGGTCCGTCAGCCCGGTATCCGCCTTGTAAATAAGGAGTTAATTCTGAAAGGCTCTGCCTGGGCAATGCAGCTTCCAGCTAATTAGATTGGGATCTTGCTATTAGATAGAGCTTGAGAGGGCTTAGGAAGGCTGCAGTGTCTGGGTTGATGTTTGTGGGACCTGCTTGACCCAGGATGCTCTTACAGAATGTTATTTAAAAACTGGTAACAGATAGAGCAAAGCTTCTAGTGTCGTTGGTAAATATGCACGTCTCCCTTAACGACGCGTGGACTTAGTGGAGGTTTTGTTCTGTATAAAGTATAAATCCGAAGGTATTTTGCTTCTTTCCTGGACAAAGTTTTTTTTGAAAACTGGTCTTTTGGAGATAGAAAAATGCCGGAATAACTACTTTTCTTTGTAACTTGTTTGTACTTAGAATGTAGATACTCTGTGATTGAATCTGATTTTTATTTTTTGTACGTTGGTTTCCCAACAAGCAAATCCCTCTGACTTGTTTGAGCGCCGCTGTCGTTAGTTATGGGCAGGGTGCAGCCTCCTCGTCCTGCTGCCGGCGTGCTCTTCGGCCTCATCTGCTGCTTCTCCGTTTATCCTTTCCACGTTTGTGCTTTCCTTCCTCTCCCACAGCTTTGGTGCTTTTTACTGTATTGAATTACACTTGCTTGCCTCTCCTGAAACGCGCTTCGAATATGTTATGCCAGGATTCAACTGCTAAAATTTTGAGTACGAAATGTCCCCCTCAGACAAGGGCGGTGTGGTACAATGTGCGAAACATCCCAGATCCCTGTCGGCCGCTCGGGCAGCGCTTTCTGCTGAGGAAATTCTTCTCCCATGGGCACTTGGAAACTTTGTGCCTTACGGCTTCTCCCTTCCCTGCCAGGATCCGCTGGCGCAAGGCCTGCACGAGCTGTGGTGGGCGAGGGAGCTCTGTAACCCTTCAGCAAGGGTACTTTGAGCTCAGGAATGGAAGTCTTGACTTCCTTCAGCTGTACTTAAGGGCTTGCACTTCATCTTATCTTCACGCCTCATTAAATTATAAAACAAGAAATTGAGCAAAGTGGTACGTATTTCACACGCTCGTACCTAATGAAGAGCCTGAGCCACGGGAAGCAATCATCTAAAGGAAAATTTCTGAAGAATGGTTCTTTTCCCTTCTTCTCCCTGTGATGGGTTATTTTAATATTGGCAGCTTCGGTTCTAATGCAGAGCCCTGATCTAACTCTTATCCCACGGATATCCGAGACTGAAGTTCAAACAATATTAATCTGAACGGGCTGGATTTCAGCAAGATATCCTTATAAATTTTAGGTGATGGGGAATCTTGTTCAGGGTTTGCTTTGAAAAACTTGTTGAATCTTCCAGCAATTTCAATCCAATCTGCTGTTACACAGAGCTCCTTTCTGTTAAGGCCCAACGAGGTCAACTGAGAAACTCCCTCGGCTGCCATCTCTCCATGGATTACCTGCTGCTGGGAGGAAGGGGAAGGGTTAGACAGATTTGTCTGAATCCTGTCACCAACACTAACCATAGTTATGGAGTAAAAGGAGAAAATCTACAACTTTCCTGTAAGCCGCTGTAATTAACAGTGTCAAAATGTAGAGCCGTGCACGGAGCAGGTCCCTGCCTCCTGGCAGATAGAACCCATCGCTCTTCTGGTGCTCCCACTAGAAGCGTGTGCTGACGTGGACAATACAAAGTGCAAGGTTTGCTCCGTTTCAGCAGTGATCGAAGGACTGAAGTGAGAGCAGTAACGCTGTCTGACAAAACTGAAGGCAATCCTTGAAATGAGGCATTTTGCAGGCAGAGAAATGAGAAGTTGGTGAGGCTATACTGAATCAGCCCAGGATTCGATGCTCTGTTTCTGGGAATTCGTTCAAAAAAGAGTTTTAATTTTCGGTCTGTTCATCCACTAATTGATTTATTTTTGTCTTGGGCAGATAAATGATCAACCTGTTAAGTCAGACAGTCTGAAAAATACTGGCATTTATCAGTGTACAGGAGACGCTGCAGTTACTTAGAGCACAGCAGTGTTCTGCTATCGCCCATCTACTCCTCAGGCATTTTTTTTTGCCTGAAAAGCTCTGTGTTTGTCAGCAGCAGTGCTGCAGTTTGCTTCAGCAGTTATAGGAGATAAGGCTGAATCAGGAATAGCGGTACCACATCTGGGTGCTGTTTGAACACTGTATTGGAAATTGTTTCCTATAGGCTATGTAGAAGAACAAATTTGTTTAGCTTTTCAGATGACAATTCAAATCGAAATAGAGTAACCCCTTTCAAACCTTCCAGGACAAAGGGCTCAGCTGCCTGCGGAGCCTGACCTGAGTTTCCAAGGCTGTACCTTAGTGTGATCCCCCAGTAGCACCTCAGCTTGGCGAGTCTCCTTGATTCCTCTCTTACTCTAGTAACAGGGAGGAGCACCCACACGTCCCCCAGAGCAGATAAAACGGGCCTTTCCTGAGGAAATTGTCTTGTTTGTGCTGCAGGGAGAGGCCTCGGGAAGCTGAGACTGCTGTGGAGGACAAGGAGGGTCCTAAGGTCATCCCTACAGCATCCCTCCTCCCTCCCGCCCTTCCCCAGCTTTGTGCTGGGGAAGCTTTTGGATGGCTCTGAAAAGAGAGTGTAATGCTGAAACTCCAAGAGCACTGCACAGGGCGGCACGGATGGGGCTGGGACCCGGCCAGCGGCTTTATTGCCCGTGTTTTGTGTTGATTAAATACTGGAGCATCTGACGGTGCTCTGTGGCACAGGCTGTGTAACCTCCTCTGGCTGTTGTTCTTATCATAATGAAGTAAATACAAACTATCAGCTTGTAAAACTCAGCAAAAGAAAACAGATGTGTCTAATTATGCAGAACTTCTGGAAAATATCAAATAATACAGATTCTGTGGACTGGGTTATGCTGTAGAGCAATTGAAGTTTAGCTCAGTGTAGCCAAACCAAAAAAGATTACTGTAGACTGGAAAAGGGAGCAGTCTTTTATTCCGCTGGCAAAGGGAGAAAGGCTAATTCAAAGCTTTCACAAATGGCACTTTTAAATGGTTTTCATCCAAGATCATCCTAATTGGAATTACTAGCCAACAAATAACTTTTGAATTGTAAGTGGTGATGGGCAAATATGAATTTGGGATGTAGATTAATGAGGTGACTCCTCTTACATGATTCGAAAGGACAAACCTGTTGTCTTTGTCCTTGCAAAGCTGAAACAAAGACACGTTCATCTTGGGGCTTGCTTTATGGCTGTGCAAGATGTGACAAAATTGTGACCTCTTCATCATTTTGTATTCTCCATGAATGCCTTAGTTTCTCCCCGATTCTCAAGGTAGTGCTTTCAGGTATTGGGAAATTAAATGCTGTTTAGTCACTGAGCAGTGCAAAGTCAGAAGTAGAATATTTATAACCTGTTTAGCCTGAAATTTACTTTGTCCTTATTGAAGCCTGAGCACCAGATTGAAGCTACAAGAACTATAATACACAGTTGTACTAATGAAGGCTCCTAAGAGAATTTCAACACCTCGAAGCACTTAAGAAGATCTAGTTAAGAAAAAAAAATAAGGAGAAAAGCTTCAAGAACAGTGAATAGAAATGTGAAAAACTGAGACAGGCTTTTGTGGAAAGGACCAGTGGGAGACTGGACAAATTTGATGTATAGAGTCAAAAAGCCCAGTTTGAGTGTTTCTGCCATGAAACTGGGCAAGATGCCTGCTAAGATAGAACGTGACTTGCCCGGATGGAGACCCGAGTCCTCTGGCTGTGATACCCCCGCCCTGCAGCTGCCTCCTGAGAGCCAGCAACCCCCCGGCCTCCCTTCTTGGAGAAGGGATGGAGCGTTTGGTGGCAACGCGAGCTCTGGTGGGGTCTCGGCATGCAAAGGGAGTGACACGCTGTGGACCAAGGTTAGGAGCTGGGCGGACTGGGAGCTTGCTCCGTCCTGGAGCTGCTGGTGAGGAGTGATGGGGAGAACCTGTTTGGGACCCCAGCCTGGGGCACGAGTGCTGGCAGAAAGCAGAGTTATCGCTGCTGGAGCTCCTGCTGCAAAGCAAAGTGCTGTTGTGAGCCTCCGCGTGGCTGCCAGCCTTCCACAAAGCCGGGGGCTCTTCCTGGAATAGTCCTGCCTGTGTTTAGCCCCGAGAGCAATATCTCACCGGTGTCGCGCTGCTGCTTGCGATTCCTTGCCCGCTGTCTCCCGGGCAGGTACCCACTCGCGCCTGGTTTTGCACATAACTAAGTTCGGCGGCTCCTTGAGGCACGGCTGTTTGAAAGCGCTTAGGGCACATTTGCCCTGTGTAGTGACTGCGGAACTACGTTATTTCAAGAATTGAAACCAAAACAGTTTGATGAAATAGCTGGGTTTTTTTGGTTTTTTTTTTTTTTTTTTTTTGCTTAGAGACAAAACTTTTATTGCAGCAAATGGAAATAAAATCAATATACATGGAAATGACTTGCATTTTGGGACCCTGGGTATTGTTCATTTAATACTATTTATTTAACAGCTTGGCAAATGCGTGGTTTGTCTGTCTCGATAGATTTTGAAGAAAAGGGTAATGTTTTATAGTAAACAGTATAAAATTCAAGTGAAGGCATCTTAATCGCTCCTATAAAAATTAAATGAGCGATTGAACATGTCATAAGCTGAAGTCATATTTTACTTTATGATTTTTTAGTCATATTAATGCTGTATCTTCTTTTGTGATGGCTTCATTAATATTCAAGAGGGTTTTAGTGCAGAAGTGTGCCATTCTTCCTGGGGTTTCCTCATTCCTTGTCTCCATCCAAAATTCAAACCTTCTCTGGCCCCTTAGAGAAAGTAGATTATTTTCAAAGCTTCTGTTTAATGTGAGCATATGTGACATCTCACATTATCCTGAATTTCAGCTCGATCCTGGGTGCTTCCTTTACAATTTTGCTATAGTTTAGAGTAAAACTACTGATACTTCCCAGTGTTTGTGAGGAACCTGGATGAGTCAATCCAGTGCGTAATGCCACCTAAGACTGCGGCCACCCGGCAGTGTTTGGGTACAAACCTTCTTTAAGGCGCACTGAGGCTGGTGAAAAAAGCTATTAAATAGGGGTGGCTCATCTGGCTGGTCCCGAGGGCACGGTGTGAAGCCGGGGGGTTTAAAAGGCAGTGAGCAGGGATTCGCTAGAATAAGCGAGTCTCTAGGCCTGATGGCCTTTAATATTGGAGCAAAGAGCCCATGGGAGGAATTCCCTGCATTGTGGGAAGGGCCCTTACGGCATCTGCTGCCTGGCAATACTCTGAAAAGCAACTTTTAAAGGGTCGCCAGAAATTAAGGTTTAATTCCCCTCTTAGACTGAGGAGGCAGATTAGTAGCTCGTACCTTCTCAGAGTATGGATGTCTTCCCACTAAACATAAAATAAAGCTGAACAGTATCTTCTTGCATGTACTTATTTTTTTTTAAAAAACAAAAAAGTGTACTGTAAGATCAAGTAGCTGTCTTTGGTAAAGAAATATCTAACAAGAAATCTGTAGATGAAGATCTCTTTAGCTTCCCTAGTGGTGGTAATACAGTGAATGACAGATAATGAATCGGAATGAATAAATTTGCATTCATATTTATTGAAGGCAGTCTTGAAATATCCCGAAGCAAGAGAGGTTTGTGCTGTGAAAAAGAGAAATTAAGGTGACATTGATAATCAAAGCGGTGACTTCCATATGAAAAGTGTCAAGTGCTGGGGGCAAACCCGAGAGCTCTGGTACGGCGTTTCTGTGCAGTCGACGCAGCAAGTGTCCGGTTGCCAAGTGTCCCGCTGCATCGGTGGGGACAAAGCTTTGATCTCTGCTTTTATTAATACTCGTGTTGGTGTGAGTTACCTCAGCTGGAGAGAATCTTGCTAATGGTTCAATTGCAGTGATATTCGTGCAAAGGTGTTTTCCCCAACCAGCTAAACCTAACTTGCTGCTCAACTCAAGCTTAGAGGTATTTCTCATTCATGGTTTTTTCTCCTTTTCCCGCATGCCGGTATTTCTTAGCTGCTCAGCACCGTATTTTATCCTTGTCCTCCCATCGCTGTTTCTTCCAACCCATGTTCGTAGCCACTCTGAACAGCTGAGAGCTGGGAGGAGGGTTGTGCTGGTGCAGAGAAATAAATACCGGGTTGCTTGGTGCTCCTTTCCCAAATGTGGTCTTCTAAGTTGAAACTCTTAAATAACTGGCTGTTTTAAAGTGTTTTAATGAAAACACCCCAAACTCGGTGACAGATGGTCAATCACACCTTGATGAGATGATTATTGTAACAGCCAACGCAGGTCTCTGAATAATGCTTTTCCCACTGACTCCCGTGTTGCCTATTTGGGTCATGCTGAAAATAGTCTTAGCTAAAAGGTATGTGAAGCATCTGCCAAGTCTTGTAATCTGTCTGCCTCAGCTCTCCTGAATAAATACACTTGAATATTGAGATGGCAAAGAAAGAGGATGAAAGCAAATGTTCAGAGACAGATCTCTTTTTGTAGAAGTGAAGATATTTTTTGTTTCTTTTATGAACTGTCCCCTCTTGAATCTCCTTACTCTGTAGCAGAAAAAAGAAAACCAAACCAGCAAACTATGGCCAACTTCTGGAACTCTTCCTTACCTCTTCTCCAGGAAAACTTAACGCCTCCTCCCTTGCCAATAGATAAGAACAAATGATCACGGAGTTCCTTTTGGGGTTTTTGGGTTTTTTTGTTAATGCTGTATCATGGTTGATGGTCCTGTCGTCAAAGGCACTGAAACAGACTACAGGTAGTAAAAAGAGGATGTAAAATTCTATAGTAAAGGGAGGATGTAAAATTCATTTACCATACCAGCACAAATTGTGACTCACCTCGGACTCGTGAGCAGAGAGGTTAGAGGCACTGAATTCCCTCTGTATCCTGATTTCATTTGTAAATCCTCTCTTTGATGCAATTTGCCGAAGCCCTGAAGACAGCCTATTCATTAGCTCTTTTAAATAGGGTATTAAAATGTCAAAGTCAATCATAAAGCTGACAGTTGCAAAGACAACCATGCCCTTATAAAACACAGCCCTAAAGAACGGATTCACGCAGCCTCGGATCCGTCCTGCCGGCGCTGAGTGTCCCCCGCTCCCTCTGCACGTGGGGCGTTACTAGTGTTCGTTTGTGCCTGACAGAGGACGTGGTGAGTTATAAACTGCTCCCTGGGTGGTGGTGGTGTGGTTTGTTTGTTGGGGTTTTTTGTTTTTGTTTTCCCTCAAAATTCACGCTCAAAGATCAAAGTGGTGCACTGGTGTAAAACTCTGTGTTTCCTGGAATGAGATGTTATCCAGAGATGTGGTCCCATTCCAGGCCATTGCTACACTCATGTCACCAAAGCAAGCGTGGGCGTGATGGCTTGAGTTGCGTGCCCTCGCGATAATTCCTTTAAAATGCTTTACCACGTAGGTGACATTCAGGGCTCCTTTTGCCACGCATCTGTAGCCCCCGGACTTTTCCAAAACTATGAAAGACATGAGAGGTTCCACAAAACAGGTACATATCTAAAATCTGCCTTTTTGAGCAGGTTGGAAGAGAAACTTCCTCCGCTGTAACTTCCCTTCGTGTTTGCGGCTCTGCTGTCAGCACAAGGACGGGCCATGCTCCGCTCAAGGCGGTGACATTTAGACTAGGTTCCAGGGGCCTTTTGGGTTCAGGACGTGCCTTTCCCGTTGGCTGGGAGGAGTTGAGTGTGTTGCCACGTTGTTGTCCCCAGGGCTTGGCACTGGCTGCAGTGGCAGCGGCGTGGCCGGGAGCGGTGCCCGTCCCCGTGGGTGCCAACGGGGCAAGTGCCCTCCCGGGGCTGTGCTGATGCGCCTCTGCATCCCTTAGAATTGGAAACTCCCCGGTGCTGCTGTCTGATAGCACCCGTTATTTTTAGTGCTAGCTAGGAGGTTTTGAGCAGTCTGAATTTTAAATTCAGTCCTTGCTTGGTTTTGTGCTCTCTAACGTTCCCTGGGGTGCGGATCAGCTGCGGCAGAGCAGGAGAAGGCAGGTTCCTTAACGCCAAGCCTCGAACTGCGAGTGAAGCTGCTTTGTTGTACTTGCTGCAGGAGGTGGCTGAATATTTTCCAAGGCTGAAACGAGAGACAAAGGTAATGGCATCCCTGTTTCTTGAAAAGACCGAGTCAGCTCCTATCAGGCTGAAGAGAGCAGCGACTGCATCATTTCCCCTTTTTTGCAGTTACTCAGCTGTCTTTGTCAGGGATAATTTTTGTTGAGTGGTTCAGATTTTTATACCCTACCACATGCCATCCTGTAATTCCTGTTCTTAGGAGAACCTGTGCTAAATTATGTATAAACACCCCCACAAGCTGTGTCGCAGCCAGCATTACTATTTCATTGCACAGAGAGGTTCTGTGAATGAGATTTTGGGGGAGAATTCTGGTGTGTTTAAGAGGAATTACCTTCACAACCACATACTGGTCAATCAAGTGGGTATAAACCCCTGTCCAGTTCTAATAACCCATGTGGCAAATGCCATCACGGAGACAGGAATTGCACTTGGCAGCTCTGAATTAGCATGTCCCTCTACATCTGCTTCGCTTTTATTTCCTTCCCTATTTGCCTTTTTATTGCCTCAATCTAAAGTTCTTCAGTGCCGTGGGGAAGGAATGGACCGTGTGTGCCAGCCATTAGTTGAGCTTCTTAATGAATAAGTTTTCAGATGGTGGCAGTATAAGACATTAAATAAATGTCCTCTTCTGCTGGGGGATCCCTGCGTCTCTTCGCTGGCCTCTCAAAACCATGCAGAAGGGTTTCTCCGACTCAGCGATGCGAGTGGCTGGGGCTGTCCCCAGGGTGCCAGTAACACGTCCTTGTGCTGTTTGGGCCAGGAGGAACTTGTGGCTGAAGATGGCCGTAACTCTTCATTCAACTCTCTTACTGCAGAAGCCCGTGGCTTGTGCCTCGCTGTGGCTGGCAGTAGACCAGCGCTTGGGCTGGGACGAGTGGCGCGGGCCAGCATGCAGATACCTGACTCACGAGCTCGGCTGTTACTCGCATCCTCAGGTGCGTTTTCCGTGGTGGGGAGGAGGATACGAGCGTACGGATTTCCACCCCTCCTGCAAAGCACGAGTTACCTGAGCACGGGGTAAGGACAGGTGTGAAAAGTCCCAAACTATGGGTAAGGGCGGGATCATGTATCTAGCAAGAAAATAGGATTTAATATACTCAAATTGCAGGATTAGTGCTACGTATTCCTGAATGCAAGTCGGGGGTTGTGTTACGGCTTTATTTCTGTGCTACTCTTATGAAGCATACTTAAGTCTTTCCCTTAAGCTCCCCCCTTATTTCAGTTTTTAATTTACAAGTTATTTAACATTTGCCTCTGTATTTATTCATCAGATACAAATGACTAGTGTTCACTTGACTGCTGGCAGGTAGCAGTTGCACAGCATCCCCCCTCACCTCCATGAAATATTGTTCAGGGTCACAAAATGGGCTTGGGAATCACAACCCTGGACAATGGATAGACCAAGCTGCCCCTGCCACAGCCTTGCATGGTGCAGAGGAGGAGCTGGAGCACGGAACTTGGTGTCCTAAGGACAGGGAGAAAGTGTGAAAACCTGTTTTTCCTAAAATGGCAGGCAACTGTCTGGACTACAAGGATATAGGTATTTCCAAAGGAAATTCACTCTGGTCTCATTGTGGTGACCTCCATCAGGCATGCCTCAGGAAAAGAGCCTGAGGAAGATGCTGAGTGCTTGGAAGATCTTGCCCGTGATGTGGGGGATCCTGGGTCCAAAATGGGTTTTGCCGGAGGAAAGGCCTGCCGAAGGGCAGTGACCCCCGGGCTGTGTCTCACAGCGAGATGATTCAGACGCCTCCTGCAGAAGCCCTTTTGCTTTATGAAACCTTTTTCTGTACTCCCTGGGGCAAAGGGAGGGACTGTGTGATGTTGCCTCTTCAAGCCTGGGTGACTCAGCTGGTGGGAAATCGGGATCCTGAGCCAAAAAAGCATGTCATACATTTAGAAGTGAGCTGGTCTCTGGGGAGTGAGAACGTGGACCCAGTAAGTCAGGGCCATCCTGACCCCCGGGCTGTGGAGTCCACTGCTTTTGCTCTGAACAGAACCCCTCACTGAAAACCAAAGAAGCAGCAGGTGTTTTCTTGGTCCAGCTTTCTGAATCAGTTTTAAATTTTATATATATATATATATATATATATACACACACACACACATATTTTCACACATTTTGCATATGTTTAGCTGCTAAATTAATCCAGCCTACCAGAAATACAGACCACAGCCAACAAAATGCCTACAAAACCACTGCTGCAAATCTGTGCCGGTAAAATCAACAGGTCCTGAGCCCCTCTTGAGTAAAAATTCCCTCTTCAAAACAGACCATACCCAGTGAACAGGCCACCTACTAACCCTTTGCAGGAAGATACTTACTCATACCAGAAAGCAGTGTTTGTGGAGCGTGAACACGCTCCATGAACTACCCACACTTGCTGTCCCAAGCCCCCTTCCCAGGGGATGGCGCAAACCGCGCGGTGTCCCCTGGGAGGGGGATGCTCTCCCGGGCTTTGGGCAGCTCCGGTGCCTGCTGCTGACCCTCCTGCCCGTCTCACAGGCAGTAGCCCGACGCCAGCTCTGCTTCAGAGAAGTGGGCTATTTAGAAGCTGTTTCCCCCTTTGTTTTATTAAATCATAAGACCCATGTGGAAAGGCCACAGGTGCAGTCTCTGGGTGTTGTCCTCGCTCTGTGTTTTAGGCACCTTCTAAAGCTCTGGACCTGAGTGTGGCAACTTTAATGTTATGACTATTCCCCTTGGAACGGATGGCACAGCTGGAGAGTCAGAAATCAGCATGTGTGAAAATACTTTCAGGATGGGAAGATAATGGCCCTATTTTTTTTCCCAGAATTATGGCAGTCCTGTATATTGCCGTGAAGGTAAAGGAGCAGATATATGTGGTCATAACAAAAAATGGGTAAGGAGTTAAGTGAGCATAAAGGCAAAACCTTTGGGTTACTTAGCAGAAGTTTTCAGCAAATCGATGGAATCCTTGTTACACCGCAGCGAAGCACCGTGGTGACCTTCAGGGCTGCGCTCCCGTCGCGAGCTAGAAACTTCTGAGTGATCGCCCGTGTTGCCTGCTCGCTGCCGGAGTATTTTTGGCTTTTAGTTTTGTCTCAATCACTGAAAGGTCAATAAACTGCTCATTTATTTTAAGAGCTAACGGTTCGCTGAGCTGACAAATCTTGCATCTCAGTGCTGCAGCATAATAGGACTTCATCTGCTTTGATATCTCAGGTACTCTTGCAGATCTGGATTTGTAGCTCTACAAGTAAAACCGACACAAGTTAATAACCCGTTAAGGGTAGTTTAACCTTTTCCCCCTTAATTTCCTTATTTTTCCAAATTGTCTTGTTTTTAGATCTCCGGTAGCTGTCCTGTCTCAGTCAAACTCCGTCAGTCTTTCAGATGTCCGTAGAGTCGATTCACAACCGTTTCTTCAAAAATTCATCTTTTATGGCTGTCGTGAGCAAACCCCAAATTGGCTACAACTGAACGGTTATATTTGGACAGTTCAGTCTGAAGGGGGAAGAAAGGGATGGTCTTAATTTACAAAAAAAAATGTGAAGATCTGTCTTGTTTTAGAACCCTATCTAAATAAGACAATGGCCCTGGAGTTTCTGCAGGTCATTAGGGACTCGCTTCTCGGGGGGGGGAGAAAACAAACCAACCCCGGGGGCAGTATGAAAATAATGTGTGCGTAGGAGGACGCTGAAGAAGCCCACCCTGCCCAAGCACGCTGAGATTCCTTCCTTGCTCAGGGGCATGAGGAATACACAGGGGCACATTTTGGGTAACAGTTGCCCTCACTGGGGTTGCATCACTTGTTTAAAACTTTATTTATCTCAAATTGCCTAGCCATGTCATGGAAAGGGAATATCAAAGGGTGTTTACTTACAGGTTGTGTAGAACCCGACCACTGAAAGGAGCACAACTGATGGACCTCTTGGCTCTGACCAGTTATTGAACCATCCGGAGCCAACGTGGCTGCTGTTTAAAAACAAAAATCCTCCAAAACAGATGGTCAGTGCTGCCTAATTTAAAGCACATCTAATTTTCCCACTGGCTTTTTGAAGTTTAAATGCCAGTGAACATATTGAGAATTGCAGAGACATTAAAAAAAATGAAGACGTCTTTAAACTTGCAGCAAAAATAACTTGCAGAGAAATATTATTAAAGATCATTGATTCATTAAAAGAGATCTAGAACTGAAATTTCAGCTTTGCACAGTGAAAAATAAGAGGCAAAAGTGGTCAGGAGTGCTACAGTGGCTGTGGAGGGAGCTGCTATCTGGGGATAAGGATGGGAGATTAAATGGAAGACAGCCTTGGACGTTTTGCTATGGCTTTTAAAAATGGATTTCTGTCCAACTGGTGGATCAATTTCCAGGGTGACATAGAAACTCAGTGCCTTCATCTTCATACCAGATAACAGGATTGATTTAAGAAGAAGTTAGAATACTTAAGATGCTTCATTTATAGCTTAAAAATACCCAAACAGAAGAGAGTTACACAGAGAATCTCTCCTTAAAGGTTTAACTTAATGCGCTTCAGAGCAAACTCCAAGGACCAGAAAGCATATGGAAAACAAATCTAATTTTAAAATAGCAAAGATAAACCAATAAAGCTGATCCTATCAAACAATTTCAATTGTGGAATAAAATGCAGAGCTAGTTGAACTGATGCAGTTCTGAATGTATGAAAAAAGCATATTGATTAAATATATAATCAGCACTAGATCAGACAGAGGTACAACGCGTGGAATTTCCCATAACCTTCAGGAACTCATCCTTAAGGAATTTCAGGAATATTTTTGTGGAGGAGACAGAAGGGCAGAACTCCACATCTGGAGTACAGCCTGTCTGAACATCAGGAACCACCTTCTCGCTGTGAGGGTGACCGAGTGGTGGCACAAGCTGCCCAGGGAGCTTGGGGAGTCTCTGTCCTTGGAGATATTCCAAAGGTGTCTAGACATGGTCCTGGGCAGGCTCCTTGGGCAGGGGGTGGGACCAGAGGGACCCCAGAGCTCCCTTCCCACCTCAACCAGTCTGTGATTCTGTTGGTCTTACTGGCTTCGGTTACAGGCATCGGTACCTCCTTTATTGATACCTGAGGCTTCTCTGAAGATCTGAGAAAAGCACTACATCCTTTTAAGGAGGAAACTGCATAAGACAAGTCCCATATGAAACCTCTTTCAGCTTTGTGGGGGTGTTGGTCAACAACTGGCTGAACATGAGCCAGCAGTGTGCCCAGGTGGCCAAGGTGGCCAACAGCATCCTGGCCTGTGTCAGGAACAGTGTGGCCAGCAGGGCTGGGGCAGTGACCAACCCCCCGTACTGGGCACTGGTGAGGCCCCACCTCGAGGGCTGTGTCCAGTTTTGGGCCCCTCACCACAAGACAGACACCGAGGGGCTGGAGCGTGTCCAGAGAAGGGCAACGGAGCTGGTGAGGGGTCTGGAGCACAAGCCTGGTGAGGAGCGGCTGAGGGAGCTGGGGGTGTTCAGCCTGGAGAGAAGGAGGCCGAGGGGAGACCTTCTCGCTCCCTACAGCTCCCTGAAAGGAGGGGGCAGCCAGGGGGGGTCGGGCTCTTCTCCCAAGGAACAGGCCATGGGACAAGAGGAAACGGCCTCCAGTTGTGCCAGGGGAGGTTTAGGATGGGTATTGGGGAAAATGTCTTCACGGAAAGGGTTGTCAGGCATTGGAAGAGGCTGCCCAGGGCAGTGGTGGAGTCGCCATCCCTGGAGGTGTTTAAAAGCCGGGCAGACGCGGTGCTGAGGGATGTGGGGTAGGGGTGGACTTGGCAGTGCTGGGGTAACAGTTGGAGTCTTTGATACTAAAGGTCCCTTCCAGCTTAAATGATCTTCCCCTATACTTTAGATTTGTTTATTAAAACATTTCTAGGGTTTTTTTTTGTTCATTGGTCATGGGTAAGAACGGCCGTGAAGACCAAGCACTCAAATATCTTTGTAGTGTTGCATAAACTAAAACACGAGACACACATCTCCAAGTTTAATAGCTCTAACCTGAATGTATCTAAATATAAAGATGAAGGTCTTCCACTGAAATGCAAATGAGATGGAGCTAAAGACCCCACCTCCAATTCCATGATTGGGAAAGGAAGGATATATTCATTAAAACACTGAGGAAAAAATAGAAATCATTCTTAGGCAAAGATAATTGAATATAGCTTTGTATCGAGTGGTGCTTCCCTATAGAGGTTCTCCTCACTGCCTCCTGCCTGGTGAGCGTGGCCATTGAACTTCGCTTGGAGACGGGCCCATCTCTGGCAGTCGGGGACTTTGGCGGGTGGTAAGCCTTCGGGTGGGTTTGTGCACAAGAAAAGAAAAAAACTGAAATGAATAGAGAGCTCTAAATAGTTCAGAAGCTACAAACTTCCCTAAGATGTGTATCAGATGTTGGCACCGTTATAAGAAAACGTATTCTTAGGAGAATCTATCAGGATATTTTAAACTTTTTCTAATAGGGATGACTTTAAGCGTGCTCCGAGTTATCCTCTGAATTCAAGCACGGACTCCTACCTCTAAACGATGGCTCACGCTTCTTGCCATGTTTTCCATCGGGAACCGTAAGCTGTTCACATTCCAGGTTCCTTTAGTACCTACGTGAAGAAAACATGAAAGACAGGAGAGAAAGATTGTACTTTTGCAGCTTCTGTCCCAGAACTTCAATCACCGTCTCACAGATGCAGGGGCAGTGACACAGCCCTGTTAATCAGCAAGGAAGAAAGGGAGATTTTAGACCTGACACACTTCTTTTTTTGAATTAAGCTTGTTTGGCTCTTGCATTAGTAGGCTATGTAAATAGAGATTATTACAGGATTTAATTATTTCTGTATAGTAGGTGTCTCCAAAGGAACAAAATTTGTCAGTTTTGTTTCGCAATACGGAATACTGTGAATTTAAGGAAGTGCCAGGAGGAAAAAATGGCCCGAGAGGATCATGCCAATTGTCTTTTTTCAAGGCAACCTGAAAATGCTCCTCCTTCAGCAGGCTGTATTTAGAGGGGATCAGTTTTCGGTTCCATCCATGCTGTCGCAGTACGTGGGTTTTTGCAGGGTGTGTATTTGTCCCCGGGGAGAGCCTACGGGGTGCGTGGTCTTCCCAGACTGCTGCATCTCAGCACAGAGCGCTGCCTTCCTCCGTAACCCTTTATTAGGATTCTGCTTTACATTCATCACAGAATATTAATTTTTTAACACCTTTCTACTTTTTTTGCCCCCTAACAAGACCCTTATTAGACGCCCATACAGCGCCGGGTGAAGATCACCGAAATATCCTCCCCACTAAGCAGGGGCAGGTCCCGATGTCCCATCTCCCAGATTTGTGACCTCCCCAGCTAATTAGCAAGCCGCGCAGTGTGGCACGCGCGGGGCTCACTGCTGAGAGGCCGGTCGTACCAGATTAACTGAAACTCGCTGCTTTGGAATACTGAAATCAGATGAATAATTATGAAGGTCAAAAGAGGCGGGAAGGAGTGGAGTGCTGTTTATAGCAAGTAAGATGAAGCCAATAACGCTGAAACCTAACGGGTCTGGGCCAAGACTGCTATTAATTAATCATCACCTGTTAAATTGCTGGAGGTCTGTGCAGCTGAACGCTCTCTTTAAAGGCTGTGAAGGATGTATTGCCCAGCTCGGGACCCGTCTTTTATTTACGTACCGGTGAAGCCGTTGAGGTGCACGGCGCTGAGCTCAGCTGGAGCGCAGCGGTACTAGGTCATTCCATGGTGACGGCCACCGCCGGACAGCCTGGAACTTGGTTTTGGTCTCCACATTCTGCTCTCGTGGGAGAGGCCGGGGAGCTCGGGGTCGGCTCTGTTGCTGTGTGCAGGTGTTGAGAAGGGGCTTTTGGGGACTTCGTGCTGCTCCGGGTACCATCTGCTCCCCTCGGCAGCCGTTTGCTCTAAGCTGCCGTCACCTGCGTGCACGCTGAGGTCGGACTCGGCAGCCGCTCTCTGGGCAAAGCCAAGGAGAAGGGCAGCGCGTGCGGCCCCGGAGACGCGCGGGGCTCCAGCTCCCCAAAGGTCTCCTCAGCGGAGACTCCTCCGAGTCTCCTCTGCCGCCGCCGCGGTGGTGTGGTGTCCTGCCGACACCGCCGCGGCCGGGCCGGGGCGCGGGAGCTGCCGTACTCACCTTCACCACAGAAACCCGCGGCCAGCTTGGTTGTGTTTCTCTTCTCTGGATATCATTAAATCTGCATCTTGAAACAACGCCAAATACATTTGGTGATACCGATCACCCTCTTCTCAGCAACAACTGGTAGAAAAACCTGACTCCTAAGCTTTCGTAGTTGGTATTAAACTGCCAAATGGAGGAAAAGGTTTTTCTGGTTTTAAAAAAAAGTAACTCCCTGTTTGCCTTTGGAAGGTGATGCTCGCAGCGAGAGCAACAGTTTCCTCACTCCACCATGCTGGCTGCTCTTTCAAAATTTGCCCTTTTCAAAATCCATCTAAATCTCATGTTTTTCTAGGTTTACCTTAAGTACCGATTCCAACCTTGGTCTAGACACGCTGTATTTGTTTTACTTGTGTGAACTAAGTGCTACTTTTACAGTTGGTTTTTTTTTAATAGATATGTTGTGTGCTTTGTATCTAAGAACAATCCCCTCTTAAGCATTTATACAAATCCTTAAAAATACGAAGAGTCAGATTGGAAAATAAGCCAGGACCCGATCAATCTGTTATGCCACTTAGAGATAAGCTTTTCTGAAGAAAATAACCTACCCGTAGTAACCTGTTTTAGAGCCTGGGGCATTATTAGCGTGAAAAACAAAAGGATGATTATTTAACAAATAGAACTAATTTGACAAGGTAGGATTGGGACCCAATTGCCTTACAGCGTCCAGAGGGCTTCCACGGCTGGCAGGGGCGCGGGCGGGAGCAGGAGTTGCTGCGGTGCCGGGGGATTCTGGGGCCGGTGGGAGCCATAAACAGATGTTCAGGGCTGAAGTTTTCCTTCTGCGTGGAGGTGGAGGGGGTGCGTGTGGCACGGGGCGTCCCCGGAGGGAGGAGTTCAGATCCACAAGGTTAGCGCAACCTGTTGGTGCTAAAATCGCCGCTTTTTGCAGCGCAGGTTATGTGAGTGCAAGTGTAGGTTATGTGAATGTGGGTAAAGAAGAAAAGGAGGGGAAAAAGGTGGAAGGTTTTAGAAGTGGTAAAAAGGTTGATCACACCACTCTGAGGAGAAACAAGTCAGGAGAAACTGTTGGAGCGGGGCCAGAGGAGGCCCCGGAGCTGCTGGGAGGGCTGGAGCCCCTCTGCTGTGGGGACAGGCTGAGAGAGCTGGGGGGGTTCAGCCTGGAGAAGAGAAGGCTCCGGGGAGACCTTCCAGCCCCTGCCAGTCCCTCAAGGGGCTCCAGGAAAGCTGGGGAGGGACTCTGGAGCAGGGAGGGGAGCCATGGGACGAGGGGGAAGGGTTTTACACTGACAGAGGGGAGACTGAGATGAGATGTGAGGCAGAAATTGTTTGCTGTGAGGGGGGTGAGCCCCTGGCCCAGGTTGCCCAGAGAAGCTGTGGCTGCCCCATCCCTGGAGGGGTTCAAGGCCAGGTTGGACGGGGCTTGGAGCAACCTGGGCTGGTGGGAGGTGTCCCTGCCCAGGGCAGGGGGTGCCACTGGGTGGCCTTTAAGGTCCCTTCCCACCCAAACCATTCTATGATTCTATGAAAACAGCATGAGTGGAAGCAGCAGGACTGGGAAGAGATGGAGCTCTCGCTGAGGAAGAGGAAATGGAGACACTGAACAGACTGGAAATAAGGCGAGACTGAGAAACAGAGGCTCCAGATGGAGGTAGTATTGGTTTTTGGTAGGGAGGGAAGCAGGGAAGAGAGACTTTCTGTTCCGAAGGCCGTGCACTTGCATCAGCCAGAGTGACACGGGCTGGGACACTCGGGCTGTGAGTCCTGACTGGGGCCGTGGGGACCGGGTGCTCCTGGCCAGTGACGCTTCCCTTTTGCTGGAGGGAGATCAGTCTTTATCTGAGCTGAGGGAAAAAGATACAGAACTGTACTTAAAAAGTTCTAATTATAGCAAGCTAAGACCATAGTAGGCCGTAATAAGGAGGTTTGGGCGATAAATTGGAAGATAAGTATTCATGAAAATTAAGTTAAAATATTAAGGAGTGGGAGGAGTTAGTTTTGTGTTTCCAACCGAAGTTTTTATCTGACCTGGCTGCCCTGCGGCAGCTCCAGGCTGCTCTGCTCTGCACCGCGGGGACAGCTTCAGGGCACGTCATGTCCTGGAGAAGTGACATGTCCCTTGCAGATGCCCTTCACGCTGCTGGGGCAGAAGACTCGTTCCTCCACTAAAGGCATTGCCGTTCTCCACTTTCCTGTGGGATCCGCACCCTCTCTGCCGCTGGAGCAGAAAAAAGAGCTGCGGTTTATTGCAGGAGCGGGCTTTATAGTCTTGGATAAAGGAGCACCAGACCACGCAGGGCTGAGAACTCGCAGCTCTTGCAGTGTTAGTGCCAGCTGCCACTAGGAGACCATCAAAAGCAAGAGAGAAGGCACTTCAGAAAGGAGTTCAGCCTCTAAGCAGGTTTCTCCTTCAACCCATGCCCGGAGGGCTTCCCTCAGGCAAACTGCGGCGCACAGAACCCTCAGGGCTGGTTGGAGGGCAGGTGAAGTGCACTTACTGCCCGACCTCTGCGCTTTCCGGTTGTCTTATGCGTAGGAAAATAGTCACGTTGCAAAAGCAAAATAAGGTTTTTATCAGACTAGGTACTTAAAAACAAAGACTTCATTTTTATTTTATTTTATCTCAGGTCAGAAAGGAAGCAATTCCTTCAGAGAGAAAATAACCCCATGAATAAGAGCAAAAATCAGAAGACACCATAGGTTATGGCAGAAACACTGGGCGTAGATGAGGAGCTAATACGGAATTTACCATTAGCCTTTCATTGCTATTGTGATTGTTTCTCCAACACTTTGTCTAATTTTTAGTCCAGATTGACTTAGGCTTTTCGGCTCCCCCCTTCCCTCCCACCTTTATTTTTGAAAAAGGAAGCCCACAATTTAGGCCCAGGGAAGGGCACGTGCCCTTGCTGTGGCAAGGATGCTGGTGGTAGCACCAGTAGCCTCACCGGTGTTCACGGGGCTGTGCGTGCATGGTGCGTGACCGTGCGTGTGAAGCAAACCCCCTGTTGCTCCTGCGGCTCAGCTCCCATTGCAGAGCGGAGCCCGCGCTGCGGGGACGCGTAAGAGCTTGAGCTGGGGGCCCTTGAGCTTTGGGTGAAGCTCACCCAGGAGATGGTCTCCAAGCGCTAATGGGTGTTCAGGCCCCGGGGGCAGGTCGGCGCTGGAGGGGTGTGTGGTGGGACGCTGGTGCTCCTTGTTGGCCCAGCAGACCCCCTCCTGCCGTGCTACCCCCTGACATAGACATGACCCCTGCTCTTCCCCACACCTCCCTTCCCTGAAAGAGCTGTACATATTTTACATCATTGGGTAAATAATGAAGACTGCCCTTCGGACCAAAAAGGACCCGTTATTTCCTTTGCTTCTGGCTGCGTTTCTGTTCTGTTTCTATGGAAACGGGAGGATTGGCAAAGGCTATGAGAAAGTCCCTGCCCTGGCTGTTTCCCAGCGCTGGCTTTGTTTTTGCTGCTGTGATGTTGGTTTCTGTAGGACCTCGCTGGCCACGTAGAGCTGCTGGCTGGGGCTGGGGGGCCATTTAGCAGGTGGCAGGACCCGTCCTGCCCTGAGAAGCTCCCGTGCAGAGCTCCTCGGTTCCAGCTGTGATGGGCCACAGCTTTGGGTCCGAGACGTCGATGAGCTCCGAAGACCTGTATGGCTTTGGTGGTGTGGTAATAGGATTGGAAACTACATTGTCAGGGCTCTGGAAAAATGTCCCCTTTTAGATAAGAGCTGTCCTCTTGCAGAGCTCCGTGCTGCCAAAACAGTGATGCTGGTTTAGTCCAACAGGTCTGCTTTAGCTTCCCAACGACTGTCTTCAGTTTGTACCCGAGCCTGTTCACATACGCGTCCTTTTCCCCACCAGATTAGCAATCCAAGTGGAAATGGCAATTTAAAAATACCACTGTTTATTCTAATACCCATTTTTTTCCAACACTGAGGAGCTGGATGACCAGGCCGGGTGTGCATGGCAGAGTCCACATCCAATCTCATTACAGTTCAGGTACAAACTGAGTCATACACAGGGCTGAAATAATACTTTGAGTTGTATGAGCCTTCTCTTTGCACCCTGTTGTTGAAAAACAGAGAAAACGCCACGATGGCTGGCTTTTCAGTAACATTCATTTTATTCCTTTGCATAATATAATTTTCTCTAAAACTAAGGAATTTCTACACCACCACACCACACCCCCCCCCCCCAATATATTCACAAAATCTACAGCCATAAAAAGACCATGATAGTGCGGCTGAAGAACTTCGCGACTGCTCATTTCTGCGGAACGGAGGACTAGTGGGTTTGGTTTCTGAGCGAGAAATTGCAGCCATGTGGTGTAGCTGCTCCGCTGCTGGCGCTATGGGGGAGCGACAGCCTCGGCGTTAGTCGGGCCCCAAAACCAGCTGAAGGAACAAACACCACGACCGACCTCAAGTTTGCAAAACAACAACAAAAAAAAGCTTTGCAGTGTATATGTCTGGATTTGCTAGAACAAATGAATTCCAGTGAATTTGTGTTTGAGTTGTTGATTGGAAGATGGATGGCTCATATATCCCTTATAAATACAATATTTTAAAGAACTTCACCTACCACACTGAATTCTTTGGGAGGTTTTTTTATGCCAGGCATATTGGGTGTTAATGTGTGATAGTCTCATGATATTCCCTTTGTTCCAAGAGGCCAGCTGACCTTTCCTCCCCTTCCCCCGAGCGTGATGGAATTAATCTTCTTAAATGGATTTATAAGTTTGTTTGAAGTTTTCAAGCATGGTCAGAATTCAGGTGTATGGAGGCAGACAAATGAAGCCAGCAAAACCAAATTCTGCAGAAAAAAAGATAAAATTATTTGTGTGCTTAAACTTTCTTTCTGAGCATAGTTACCATACAATAAATGATTTGTCAGAGAATCCATTTGCCCTGGCTAAGCCTGTGTGCCCCGCTCCTTCTGCGGTCTGAGAGTCCAGCTTTCCCTCGGCTGGGAGAAGTGCGTGTGGGGCGAGGCCCCTGATGGCTCCCGTGTGCTCTGCCCATGGTTCTCCCTCCGCCCGGCTCCTGCCGGGGACTCTGCCGTCGCAGCCCCCGAGAGCTGAAGAAGGGCCAGGCTTTGTAACCAGGCCTGAAACACGGGTGTGCCCGCTTGGCGGGGCGCGGGGAATGGCTGCTTCAGCAGGACGTTGTTCACTCTCCCCTCTCGCACATCCGAGAACTGTGTATCCGTACACCCTCGCCCCCGGGTGGTCCTGTATCCTCCAGTATGGCCCCGCTGCGCACTGGAAACCTTACTGCCAGCACCTACAAGTCTTCACGCTAAGGTTCGTGGCCTGAGACGGCAAAACCTCTTAATTATAATATAATATATGGTCTCATAACCCTTCTTGTGGTTGATTCAAACAATTATAACAAATGGAGATTTTACACTTCTAATATCAGAGGGATGTTTTTAAACCATGCAATTAAAGCATAGGTGCCAGGTAATCAGAAAGGCAGTGCAGTAACAAGCTGCTTTGGTATTAAGATACAGAAATAAAGGAACAAAAACATTTGCTTAGATTTATTATTTTTTAAAAATTGATCTTGGATCTGTTCTTTGGATTATTTATTCTTCTTAATAACCGCTTCTTTAATTGCAAAGGTTACTTGGTCCTTTGGCTCAGTAATGCACTGGTGGATGTGGCTTAGAGGGTATAAATTAGTTACAGTATTATCCTCTTCTCTGGTGGGTCGAGGGGTTTGTGTTCAGGCTTTTTAATTTTAAACTAGATTTCCCGTCCCGTTAATTCTTCAGTGACTAATGCTGAAATTGGAAACCTTCGCTCCTGGTGTCAATGTACAGCTGTTGGTGGGAATCTGCTGGTTCTGAATACAAATGGCCACTGACCACTTAGGCATTGATTTGCATGTGCAAACATCGATTTCCATATTAATGTAATGTTGATGTACTCGAGTAAGCTACGGATTTTTGATGATTGATTTAAGTTGTATTCATTCAGAACAGAAGATGGGGTGTGTGGCTAGAAAAACGCAGATTGTTTTTGCACGTAATTTCTTGAGTCATATCGTCAGGTGCTTTTATGAAGATACTCTCAGGAAATGACTCAAATACGAAGATAAGATGTACTTAGGGAATGCCTAATTAACAACTACAATCATAATATTTTGGTCTAAATATTAAAGGAAACCTCATTAGAGGAATGCAGAGGCTGTTTTTTTGGGTGGTTTGGCTTCAGGAAAGCTGAATGTGTCAGAATAGAAGTTTTCTAAAAGAGCTTTGATTGTACTTCCAAAGTATCTAAAAACAAACTAGTGCTTGTGCATCAGTAAACTGACGATAACAGCACCAAAACGGGAAGTGGTTCAACTTGCGGCATGTGCCAGGCCTGTAAAGGTGCCTTTTCACCACTGTCGGGGGGGTGGTGAGATCTCCCTTCCGACGCTGAACTTCTGAGCCAATGTTCTCCAAAAAGACACCGAGGGGCTGGAGCGTGTCCAGAGAAGGGCAGCGGAGCTGGTGAGGGGTCTGGAGCACAAGTCTGGTGAGGAGCGGCTGAGGGAGCTGGGGGTGTTCAGCCTGGAGAGAAGGAGGCCGAGGGGAGACCTTCTCGCTCCCTACAGCTCCCTGAAAGGAGGGGGCAGCCAGGGGGGGTCGGGCTCTTCTCCCAAGGAACAGGCCATGGGACAAGAGGAAACGGCCTCAAGTTGTGCCAGGGGAGGTTTAGGATGGGTATTGGGGAAAATTTTTACATGGAAAGGGTTGTCAGGCATTGGAAGAGGCTGCCCAGGGGAGTGGTGGAGTCGCCATCCCTGGAGGTGTTTAAAAGCCGGGCAGACGCGGTGCTGAGGGACGTGGGTCAGTGGTGGGTTTGTCAGAGTTGGGTTGATGGTTGGACTCGGTGATCTGAAAGGTCCCTTCCAACCTGGGCAGTTCTATGATTCTGTGATTCTATGACAATGGCAGACCCAAGCTTTCACTGTCCCTTTTTATTGCCTGTCCCGCTCCCCGTGCGCAGGGGTAGAACTGAAGACAAGGGTGCTTTGGGCATCCTCCGCTGCCAGCGAGAGGGGACTGGCGCCTGCCCGCTCCCCGACCAGCCGGCGCCATGCCCCTGGCATCTGGGGGCTTTTCACCTCCTTCTGCAGTTTCCATTTCTAGCTTTCGTCTCTGACATTATTAGGAAAATAGTCTGTATTATATTTGTTCGGTGCCAAGAGAAACAGGATTCCCACCCTGACGAGCGTTTCAAAAATACTTCCAGTGCTCCTGTAAAACAAATACTTTTATTGCCGCTCATAATATCCCTCAAAAGACCTGGTCGGAGACAATATCTGTTCCTTCAAAGTAATAACACAATTTTGGTTTTAGCTTTTTAAGATGAAGCAATCTTTGTGGAATATCTGCTTAAACGAGCTGCAGCCTGCAGCAGTCCCACGCTGAAGCACCAGCCCGTCCCCTTTCCCAGCACACTGCCCGGGAGCCAGCCGGGTTCCTTGCCTTCACAGGGCTTGTCTTCCAAGGGATGGAAGAACAAGATCTGCATTTTGAGTTGGTTTTTAAACTGACCTGGCATAACCAAAATAAAGGATGATCGCGCTTCGTAGACACTTCCTAAATAGATGTCTCTAAACAGGCTTTGTTACCTGAGCATCTGAGCTGAGTGCTACCCGGCTGGTCCAGATGGAGGTGCTCCTAGGAGGAGCGGTCCGTGTTGGTGCCCTGAGCGCTGCTCTGGCTGCCCAGCATGGCCATGGAGCGGCTCAGGCCAGACCAGAGGGAACTGCCTCCATGCACAGCCACACCACCGCCACAGCCAGCCTCGGCGGCTGCCTGGGATTGGCTCTGTCCCCAAAACTTGTGATTTCTCAGGTTCGTCGCTGGCCAGCTGCCCTGACCTTAACCTCGATCTGTCATGGACCTTCCAGGCACCTCTGAAGTCCTTTGTCATCCATTTGGACTACGGAAATATAGCACGAGGAGCTTGTGCCTAACAGATTCAGAGATCATTTGTGTGCATTGGAAAAGAGTTTAGATACTTTTGGTGATTACAAAATATCCTACTTAGAAAAAATGACTTAATTTTCTATTCTGAATGTTTATCATTGTTTTATAAAATCTGGGAGTTCTTGATATTTATAACATGCCTGACTGAGAATTCACTGCTCCTGCACACTCGGTCCCTCACTGGTGAATGAACCACTTCACTCCAGGAGAGACCTGGAAATTCCTCCTGCATCCCACCAGACTGCCGCAGCAGAACCTATCCAGGCACAGAGAGGTGCTGTACAGGATGTACTTTAATTGTAAAATCATTTAATTAATGGCTTAAGATGTTCTCCACAGAACTATGAATAACTGGTATGCAAAGCGTTTTTTCTGGGGACAGTTGTTAGTGATTGTCATGGGCTCCAGATAGAGAAGAGAATTATATTAGGATAATGTATTGGTTTCCTCGCTAATCACAGGCAATTTGCCGTGGTTTTAATAACTATGACTTGTCATTTCAGACCCAGTGAAGTAACCCAGAGGAACAGATAAGAACTTTATCTAGTAATTCAATATATCTTATGCCTATTATCCCCTTTGTGGCAAGATTTGTTTAATGTGAAGTGTTACAGCTTGAATAGACGGTTCCATGAAGCTATTAGAATTAATTTCCATAAACAGCTTTGTACTGAACTTTTTGGGGAAAAAACCCTGGAAGAACATGAACCAAATATTTTCTGGTCCAGATTTCAGCCAACACTTCAGAGTAGTCTAACAATAATAATTTTCTACTTCCGCTTGTGGCTTCTGTAAAGAGGGTTGTGCGCGTTTCCACGAGACACACACAGCTCTTCCGTGGGCTGTCGGTCCCACAGGCAATGCCACACAACCACGGAGGCAGAGACAAAATTTTTCCTGGTCAAGTCTTAGCATGGCTAGTCTGCAGTAAGGTGGTGATGAAAAGGCAAGGAAATGGAGAGAATAAATAAGAATTATTTAAAAATAATAACCCTAAAATATGGAGGTAAATGAGACCTCTTTACTCAGCCCTAAATCTACCTGAAAGCCTAAGCCTGGTTTTTAAATGCTATTGGATAGCAGCTAAGAGATACCGAAAATGAAAATACTTACAGCTTCCTGCTGATGTTATTTTCTTTTTAAGAAACTATAATATGCTAAATGATTTTGTGTTAATTATGATACTTTGTATGCAAAGGGCATTCTGCACTCAAGACTATCAGATTTTGGAAACACCCAGGCTCAATACAGAGGGAATGCGCCATGCCAGCAGAGACACTCTCACACCGGCCCTTCCTTTATCTGCCGTGCAGAAATGACATTCAACACGGACAAAACGCAGTAAATAAAATATATAACCATTCCACAGGTCCTAACTCAAAATAAATCACAGGTCATTTTCTCTCCCTGTTGAGTTACAATAGTCCTAACAGCCCTACGACATAGTGCTGTCAGCCTGCTATTCTGTTAGCGCCTGCAATTACCCTTAGCTTGTGCTGGTGCCTGCAAGAGTGCTTTTTCCCCCCCTCCGTGCTTTGGGCTGAAAACTGTTCCTCTGCAGCGTGAGAGGGCTGTTTCATGGGGGTTTTTCACTTTTTTTTGTCTTCTTCGTGCAATATAGTGTGCGTGACCTCAAACCAGCGCATGGCACCGTGGTCCCCACGCCTCCGTCACCCAACGTACGGAATTGTACGGTCTGGAGAATGGGGGGGGATCAGACTGGGAAAACTTTGCTGTATGAGGTACCAGCGGGATGAGGGTTAGTGCCTTTCTCAGGCAGGGATAGATTTTGAGTTAATAAAAGCAATGCCTTTCAGAAATGGATTAAATATGGAAAATGAGGGGGCAAAGTTAATTGAAAAGGAATGTGACAAATGAGCTGTGTAACGAATTAGAAAGGCTTTCTCACTTGCTATAAACAGGGAATAGAAGGAAAAAAAATCATAATATGCATTTTTCCAATCATGAGATGTAAAACACAATTCTGCAAACACCTAAGGAAAAACAGTGTCAGTTTTGGATTAGTGGGTAATGATATAATTGTTAATAAAAACGTGCTTTGTGTGGCTGCGCATCAGATTTTCAGCAAAATATTCCTGCAGGTATTTTTATGCATATTGAACATGGAGGAAAACACAGAATTTTTTTTTTTGCCTTTTTTCATAAGAAACATTTTGTCCAATAATGTTCAGTGGATGTCTCTTTGAGGAACAAATATAATTATTTGGAATGCTATCACCGAAAAGCCACTAACAGGCTAAATTTGCATATGCCACGGTACCCACTAGACGTAATTTTGCATGTATTTATCAGACAATTAGGTGGTTCCTGTGCTAAGCCAAACCAGTATTAGGAGAATAAACTTTTAAGTAATATTAAGACTGTGAATCATGTGCTAGTTATAGCCTTGGCATCTGGTATCCTTTCAGTTCAAGTTGTGTGCAAATACAGAGGCCACAGTAACTCCTGAAGAATTATTTCTGTACAGTTTGTTCCAGTTTATAGGTTGGCTAATTTTCATCCTAGAACAGCTGTGGCCCACTATGAATTTTACCAAACATATTTTTCAAATTAGAGCTTAAAAAATGCACTGCACGTAAATCTAGTTTGCATATTTCTTTGAATAATGTAGGAAGCCACTTAATTATACATACATACAGATAACGTATCTAAATATAGAAGCACTCCTCTGGAGGTTTATCTTGGGCAACTCACGAGATGCCACTGAAAACAGTCGCTCCTTATCTGAGGGTCTGCCCTGGCAATGATCCAATCTTCCCATGTCAAAAGCAGGACCTTTGAAGCTTCCCGGAATGCACCTGTAATGGGGTGGTTCTTGCAGGAGTTCAGCTCCTCCCTGTGTTAGACCAGAGGAAAATTCCATTTATCCATCCCATTGGTGGGACTTGTATGGACCATTTCCTGAGGTTTTGGGCACTGGAGCAGATTGTGGGGGGATGAGCACTCCCTGCACCGCGGCCTCGCCTCCCCGTCTCCATCCCTCCCCATCCTCACCCCATCCCATCTCCATCCCATCCCCATCTGCACCCCATCCCATCTCCATCCCATCCCTATCCTCACTTCATCCTCACCCCATCCCATCTCCATCCCATCCCCATTCTCACCCCATCCCATCTCCATCCCATCCCCATCCTCACCCCACCCCATCTCCATCCCATCCCCATCCTCACCCCATCCCATCCCCATCTGCACCCCATCCCATCTCCATCCCATCCCCGTCCTCACCCTATCCCCATCCTCACCTCATCCTCACCCTATCCCATCCCCATCCTCGCCCCATCCCATCTCCATCCCATCCCCATCCTCACCCCATCCCATCTCCATCCCATCCCCATCCTCACTTCATCCTCACCCCACCCCATCTCCATCCCATCCCCATCCTCACCCCATCCCATCTCCATCCTCACCCCATCCCATCCCCATCCTCACCCCATCCCATCTCCATCCCATCCCCGTCCTCACCCTATCCCCATCCTCACCTCATCCTCACCCTATCCCATCCCCATCCTCACCCCATCCCATCTCCATCCCATCCCCATCCTCACCCCATCCCATCTCCATCCCATCCCCATCCTCACTTCATCCTCACCCCATCCCATCTCCATCCTCACCCCATCCCATCTCCATCCCATCCCCGTCCTCATCCTATCCCCATCCTCACCTCATCCTCACCCTATCCCATCCCCATCCTCACCCCATCCCATCTCCATCCCATCCCCATCCTCACCCCATCCCACCCCATCCCATCTCCACTCCAGCTCCCGCTTCCTCCTCTAACCCTTTTTTCTTCTTTCTGTGCCCAAAGGCACACTAAGGAAACGGTACGTTATTTCTCCCAGCCAAGGTTTCTGTCGGTGTCTATCCCAGCTCGTTTGTCATTATTTCTGTGGCTTTACAAAACTCACTGATTGGCAAGGTGGGAGCGTAAACTTTGTTTAACGTTAACTGTCCTTGTATCTCCTGTGCTTTGAAACATTCAATCCACCTTTTTGGAATGAAAAATAGCACTTTGACTTTCCTCGGTTTGCATTCTGTAACTTAAAGTCCCCATTCACCTCGCATTTCTGTTCTGAAATGACATGGGGTAAGAGCTGAGATGTCAGGAGTAATTGCTTTTTTGTTAATGTATGCCTAGCTCTATTGTTGAATAACTAAGAATTAAAATTCAAGCTTGCTTAGAGCGCCAGGCTTCCAACTATCACAAAAAAACTCATTAAACTTGCATGCTACCAATTGAAACAGGTTTTGGCAGGGAATCGGAATTCCACATAAGTCTGTTTTTTTTCCCCCTAAGTGTTAAAATGTATATGCAGTTTTACAGTAGTGTGGAAGATGCCAGGAGTAATATTGCTGTTAGACGCCAACCAGGACGCGGGTTCTGCTGGTAATAGGGGTGAGTGGGTAGCCACTGTATTACCTGTAATAAAATGCTGGCTTAGGGTGTGATTTAAAATGAACGAATCGGTCGGAGTCACCGTTCGATGTTAAACCTTCTGGTTTGGTTTGGTTTGACTTGACTTTTCAAAGCCAGTTCTCCAGTTCTTGGTTCTACGTGAGTTTTGTTCCTAGCACAGAGAGACAGCGTTTTTTTTTTTTTTTTCTCATGAGAAAAATATGCCTTTAAATAAAGATTTCAAGTTTTCGAATGTAGCTGTAATCCTGTCGATTTAAAAGCAAATTGGGAACTGCTTAACTGCTTACTTTGAGAATTCCCAGTAATTCCCACTGGGCATTCCGGTACCTCTGCGGGTGTATTACTTGCTTTACAGACTGCGGGTCTCACTCAGTCCCTTGTTTTCTGGTGCAGTTTTATGTGACCCTGCTGCAGGTTTGCAACCATCAAAACGATTAGTAGCAAACAAGGAACAAATCTACCAAAATTAGAGGCTTTTCAAGGACTGCCTTCCAGTAAATCTAGAAATGTGTCAGATGTATTTCTCATAATGTGGATTCTCTTCTAGACAATATTGCTCAAACGAGGTGTCTGAGTTAGAAAACAGTTTGTATTTGGTTTCTTTGGCACATGTGTTTGGGTGTCCTTCCTCAGATTTAATTCCACATCCTACATTTTTTGACCTCTCCTGCCTGGGGTACTGCGTTGTCCCAGAGGGACGCCCGACCCCTGCAACGTGTTCTGGTCGACGCATCTGAAAAAAAGTCAAGTGGTGTTGTGCTTTTGCTCTCTCTTTGGTGTGGACTTAGTGTTTTTAGCAATAACTGAAAATAAGTTTTATAATTCACCAGCATGTCAGACCCTGCAAAACCTTTCTTACTCCTCTCCATCATCTCTGGGCACGAGTAAGGCCAAGACTCAGGGCATGGCTCTCCTTTCCCATTCCAAATCCCATAACCCAGCCTCCTGCCAAGGAGATTTAATGGGGAGCTCGTAGCTTGTAAACTGTAGGGCCACAGCTGAGGGAGATTTCTTACATCCATAAACCCTCACTGTATCATTGCTGTAGAGAGATTCCTGCTTAAAGTAACTGCTTCTGTCCATCACGCTGCGCTGCACCAGCCCTGGGGATCCGGCACTGGGGCTTGGGGTGAAGCTCGGCCTCCTCTGGCCTGGGTCTGCTCCCTGGGGACGACCACCACAGGCTCAGGGCAGCGTCACCCATCCCTGGAGGGGTTCAAGCTCCAGGGGCTTGGAGCAACCTGGGCTGGTGGGAGGTGTCCCTGCCCAGGGCAGGGGGTGCCACTGGGTGGCCTTTAAGGTCCCTTCCCACCCAAACCAGTCTGTGATTCTACAATTCCTGTGGCTTTATTGGTTTCTTCTTCTCTTGATGATATTGGATTCTCCTCCTTCGGATGAGATTCAGACGGTTGTATCCCACAAATGCCTGGCAACGCAGCGTAAGCCAGCCCAGCCCTTTGAAGGAGACAGTACGTGTAAAATTATTTATTGAGAAAAAAACATTGACGCACTACTTCAGACAAATCTGTTTATCTACAAATCAAGCAAAGAACTATGAGAATTAGCTGCTTTATTATAAAATGAGGTATTTAGCCATTTATTATTTACAAATAATTAGGGAAATAAATTGCTTCTTAATCAGTTCAACTGCAAGTACTTTTCAAAGTTCTTTTTTTCGCCATCGGATCCTGGAGCATGTGAATTTTTCGCTTGTTGCCTCTCCCACCCGGTGTAAGAATTGTTATTTCCTGGGTGCTCTCTAGAAAGGAATGCGGTTATTTATATGAGCTCTGGAACCAGTTGCAGGCAAAGCCCCAGGACTCTTCCCTCGGTTCATCCTCCTTCGCTCTGACTCATCATTGCGCAGGTTTGCTGAGGATTTATTTTGATAGATCCGTTCTTTTTGAAGGTTGTGGGCTGCCTATTTTACAGGCGGTGAAGATTAACATAGCAATTAGCAGTCTCATGAGTTAGAAGTATATAGAGAAGTACAGAGTGACTTGCATTATTAAGTCCAAGTAGCTAATTAGCAGGAGAGGTCGTTCCTTTGGCCAGGAGGGGAGGCTGGGGGGGCGCTTGGCCCCGCAGACCGGCAGAGCTGGGTCAGGCCGGGCTCCAGCCGCACTGGAGTTACATCTCGCCGTCTCTGTCCCTGAGGGAGATGGTGAACGGCCTGTGGTTTAGCAGTGGTTTGGGGAGCATCAGAGGAGAGCTGGTCCTTCGGTGTAAAGAGTTATTCCTCTAAGTCTGAAAGCGTTTGAAATCAGCTGTCGCTGTTTCTGATCCATTCTTGCCTACGGGAAAAGGAGAAAAGAAATTTAGGCAGTAAAAAATGACATGAGGAAAATTACCATGTCTGGTAGGGTTGATCGAATTCCCTACTAGAGAAAGGATGAGAACAGAGATGACATGCACACCAACAGGGTACGCGCGGTCTTGCCTGGGGGTAATCTCTTCAGCTGTTCTATCGTACCGCGGTACACGAGGGCTGGATAACATCGTGCAAGTGAGATGATTTCTTCAGGAATCCAAGTGCTGTAATTTAGAAGCTGAAAAATTGCAATTGTGAAGAGCATGTAGTGCTAGCAATAGTTAGAGACGCATTTCAGCCCGGAGATTTGGTGTATTTCCCGGGGCAGCTGCGTGTCTCGGGAGGATTTCCCGTTGGTGCTCACCCGCCCCCGGTGCCAGAGAGTCATGGAGCAATGACCGACGTCTCCCTAATTTGTGCCCATCCTCACAAACCTCACCAATACATCACCGCTAACAGCTAAAACTATGGTAGGCTGAGTTTCTGCCCCAGCAGACAAATGCAATTTACATCAAGGAAAGACAAATGACACACTTAGGGCATTAATATGTATGATTCACACCCACGTATGCCGCATCTCGCTGTGTCTACCTTTTAAAATTAAAGCTGTGTTCGTGTCATAATACTCGAGTTGCAATTAGTGTTTGAAATCTTTCTTTTTAAAGCTCACCTGTCTTTACTGAGGCAAGTAGAGGTTTATAACGAGACTTCTGGTTTAAGTTTTGAAAGAATGCAAATTTGTGAAAAGTGTCTATGAAATTGCATGTAAAAAGTATAGGTGATATAAACCTGTTGAAAAAAATCATATTAATAAGAATAAAATTGAGCTAAGTTTGTTGGTTTCTAGGCAAAATTCCCGGAGTTTTTATATGCATGCTACGAGATTTTCATTTATTTGTTAGACATGACAGAGAGATCTCTTCCAGTATCAAGCCTCTTCTCTGGAGCAGTTGATTCCGGGATTTGGCAGATCGTTATGAACAGGATTAGAGGGTTTTTGGTCCCTGGACACCTGTCAGAAAGGGCATGGCCTCTACGGGGCCAGGGACCGGCTCACGAGCGCCGCTGGCTGCCCAACCATTCCCTTCTCACCAGAGTTTTGACTCTCGCTATTTATCTGCTCTTCATCCTGAACCCCGTCTCCAAGCGCCACAGGTGGGGCTGTGCGCCCGCAGCTCCCCCTGGGGATATTCTTGGCTTCTGGGCGCAGAATCCACTCCGTTCGCCCCAGAAGGTATTTTCCAGTTGAATGTATTCATTTACAGAGGTAAACGTATGTCTTGAAATGATCAAATAGCGCCTGCCAATGACCCAGGCATGAATTATTTTTCAGAGTTTACCCTTGAAATTTCCTTTCGGTGCCTTAGAGTCAGAACTCTTTGAATGCCAGTTGCTTTAGGAAGAGCTAATAATTAAACCCACCCATTATCGAGGCAACATATGGTCTGCTAAGCCCCAGTGCTGGGAGAGCTCATGCATCAACTTTCGTTCTTCTTTTTTAAAATCGGTTTGAACCTTTAGTAGAGACGTGGGGAATAAGAACCGCAAACGCAGAATCCCTCTGCAGCTCTAGCTATCTTCTGACATTAATCTTTGGTTTGGTTTTGCCCCTCTCTTGTCTTTTAATAAAATATTTTGACTTTGTAATGAGTGTGCTTTCCTTCGGACGAGCGCTTGGTGTTCAGGGGCGCTTTGACTTCGGCTGGAGGCTCGTCAGGAAATGAGAAATCAGCCGCAGTTACTGCGGTGTCACAACGTGTGAGCATCTCCCCCCCTCGCCTCTGGTTGATAGTTCAGTGTATATTTAAACTTTCATCAACATAAAATCAGCATGATAAATTTGTAATAATCTGCATGTCATTAGCACATTTTAATTGTCAGGACTTTGTGAACAAAAGGCTTCTGAGCACAGACCTATTTCAGCACTGTATTTACAGCGAATATCTATAAATATTGGATCTTAATTTAAGATTATGCAAAAGTGTTGATTTGTTGGGTTTTTTTTTTCTTTTTTTTTTTTTTTTTTTTTAAATTACAGATAATCTTTTAATGCTTCACCAAAGCAGGAGAATACAGTAATGTAAGGGTGGGGTGTGAAAACTGTCTCTTTTTCTCTGGTTTTCCTCCCAGGGTGGTTATTCTTGGTGGTCCAGGTGTCTGCAGGGGATGCACAGGCCCCCGCTGCCCGAGAGCTGATGTCCCAGCTCCCCTGGGACTGCTCCTGCCCGCTCCTGCCTGCTCCTGCCAACTCCTGCCTGCTCCTGCCTGCTCCTGCCCGCTCCTACCCCCTGCTGCCTGCTCCTGCCCACTCCTGCCCCCTGCTGCCCACTCTTGCCCCCTGCTGCCCCCTGCTGCCTGCTCCTGCCCACTCCTGCCCACTCCTGCCCACTCCTGCCCCCTGCTGCCCACTCTTGCCCCCTGCTGCCCCCTGCTGCCCACTCCTGCCCGCTCCTGCCTGCTCCTGCCAACTCCTGCCTGCTCCTGCCCGCTCCTACCCCCTGCTGCCTGCTCCTGCCCACTCCTGCCCCCTGCTGCCCACTCCTGCCCCCTGCTGCCCACTCTTGCCCCCTGCTGCCCCCTGCTGCCCACTCCTGCCCACTCCTGCCCCCTGCTGCCTGCTCCTGCCCACTCCTGCCCGCAGCTGGGGCTGAGCAGACGGTTTGCAGGAGCTGCTTTGGCTGCGCTGGCCGAGAAGGACGGGCTGGGCCCCGGGAACAACCCTGACCTTTCACTTATTTTTTTATATCTGGACAGACACAGAAATTCCCATTTTAATTTTTCCAAGGCAAAATGCTGTTCTGAGCCCAATACAATATGACAAACAAACCTCTGAAACCCGGAAGCATCCATCTACTTAAAAAATGCTTTATAAAAGTTATTTTTTCACCTTTTGTGCGTCTCAGCCAGATCAAGCATATACACGTGAAACGTCCCAGTGAAATCAGAAGTAATGCAGTAGTTAATTAAATGGATGGTTTTGTACCACATACACTTAGTTGTATAGATCAAATATGTATTGAATGTCTATAATGGAGAGCAATAAAACTTGATTTAAAATATACAGATTTACAACTGAAAAACACAGAAGAATCTCATACTTTGGACTAGTATTTTGTTTGGTTTTCTCTGCTACTTCCTAGAACTGGGACAATGCAAGAACTGTCTCAGGCTGTCAGTTTGTAAAGACATATCTAGTATAGATGAGAAAAAAATAAATGGCAAAGATAAATAAAATACATGGCCCAGACAGTTGTGATTAATGGGGTGAAATCCTCTTGGCGGCCGGTCACCAGCGGTGACCCTCAGGGCTCAGTTTTGGGACCAGTTTTATTCAATGTCTACATCAATGATCTGGATGAGGGGATTGAGTGCACCCTCAGTAAGTTCGCAGACGACACCAAACTAGGTGGGAGTGTTGATCTGCTGGAGGGTAGGAAGGGACCTGGACAGACTGGATCGATGGGCCAAGGCCAATGGTATGAGGTTTAATAAGGCCAAATGCCGGGTCCTGCATTTCGGTCACAACAACCCCAAGCAACGCTACAGGCTGGGGGCAGAGTGGCTGGAAAGCTGCCCGGCAGAAAAGGCCCTGGGGGTGCTGGTGGAGCCAGCTTCACATGAGCCAGCAGTGTGCCCAGGTGGCCAACCAGCTTCACATGAGCCAGCAGTGTGCCCAGGTGGCCAAGAAGGCCAACAGCATTCTGGCTTGTGTCAGAACAGCGTGGCCAGCGGGAGCAGGGAAGTGACGGTGCCTCTGTACCCGGCGCTGGTGAGGCCTCACCTCGAGCGCTGTGTTCAGTTCTGGGCCCCTCTATCCAAGAGGGACGTTGAAGTGCTGGAGCGTGTCCGGAGGAGAGCTACCGAGCTGGGGAGGGGTCTGGAGACCCAGCCCCATGAGGAGAGGCTGAGGGAACGGGGCATGGTTAGTCTGGAGAAGAGGAGGCTGAGGGGAGACCTCATGGCCCTCTACAACTACCTGAGAGGAGGCTGTAGAGAGGTGGGGGTTGGGCTCTTCTCCCAGGTGAACAATGACAGGACCAGAGGAGATGGTCTGAAGCTGCGGCAGGGGAGGTTTAGATGAGATATTCGGAAGAATTACTTTACTGAAAGAGTGGTCAGGCCCTGGAACAGTCTGCCCAGGGAGGTGGTTGAGTCGCCATCCCCAGAGGTATTTAAGAAACGTGTAGATTTGGCACTTCAGGGCATGCTCTAGTGGTAGAGATTGTAGAGGGGTTTTTTTGTTTGTGTATGGTTGGACTCGATGATCTCAAAGGTCCCTTCCAGCCATGAAGATTCTACGATTCTATGATAAAATCCGGGGTTTCTTGGCTGGTGTCAGTAGAAGGCAATCCCTTCTCTGACAAGGGACCTTTATTGGCGTGCCCATCAATATACAAGGAGGCATTTTGTTCCCCTGTATTTATCCTGAACGCATGGTCTGCTTTCGGCCCATTGGCATTCATTCATTATCTGGAACAGGTTCATTATCCAGGATCAACCTGTTGATTTCAGTGAGATAAAAAACTACAAATCTGTCTGTGAGAAACTGTAATTTGAAAGGTGGTGCTTTTAGGGCCAGTGCTCAAGTCTTGCTCATGCTTCTCAGTATGGAAATATCAGGAGATAGACCTGGGCATGGCAGCAGAACCAAAGTAACAGTAAGAAGAAAGGGTTTATTTGGGGTTGTTTTTCACTATTATTGTTAAAACGTGGCACACTGACCAAATCTGCGTCCCGCGGGGCAGGTTTTCGCCATCCTCAGTGGTGGGCAGAGGTAGGACGGGGCTGGAAGCTCGGGGATTGCACCTCATCTTGGAGGAGAGCATCCCACCTGAGATCAGGCTGCAGCTCTTGTGCTCTCGTGTGAACGGCAAACCGGATGAACACCAGGTTCTCCAGAGCTGCAGCTTCCAGCAGATGTAAGGACAAGACTTAGTGCCTTTGTTGTCATGGCTGTGTGTTAAAAAAATGACTATCTGAAGTTATAATGGCTCTCTTTTCACAAATTCCTATAGCATCTCATTCTCCCATGCATTGGGAGCAGAGAGAAAGTGTAAGAAATAAAGTCAGGTGCCTGTTAGCGTTGCCAGCCGGAGGACGGAGCTTGCCGGGTCCTCGGGGGGAGCTGGGCAGTGGCAGAACACGATGGATGGGAACCTCAGCCCTCCCATGGGAAACAGAAACCGCCTTTGAATTTGGTCCTAATTCAGGATCTGACGGGCTGAGCATCACAAAGTTCACTGATGGAGATACTTTCTGAAAACTCAGCGCGTGAGGCCAGCAGCGTACATCTTAGATAAGATTAAGCTCCTTATTTATCTTACAGATGCAAATGTGAAGAATGTTATCTAACTTAGACTCCGAATTTTTAATGTCTCCTGTCTGACATTTAAGTATATGTCCTCTCCCTTTTTGAAACTACATTATTCTCATGTCATAGATTTATGACAAAAAGACATCTCCTATATACGAGATAGCTGCTTTGCATATTATGCTATTGAAAGTTGGAATAGATGAATAGATGTAATAAGAAGCTGAATGTATCACCGTGAAGGAGCCAAGTTATGACAGCTGAAGAGCACAGTGAAATTGGAAGGGTGCGGTGAGAAGGGGTTTATCATCTGCTGAAGCTGGATGGGAAATGGAGCTGTAGGCACACGGGTGTGGGTACACACAGACACGGACACACACACACACACACACACTCTCTACCCCCGCTTTCCTGGAGCGCAAAGCACCAAAACTCGCATCGTCACAGCGGCTGGCACTTTCCCTGGATAATATTGACTATTTGATTGGAAAGCAGCTGTTTTCAGTCAGGAAAGAGTAAGAAATTAATCTGGTCAAAAGTAAAGCATATTGAAAAGCTGATGCTGCGCTGGAAGATTTGGCCTCGCAGGGTATTTGAAACTGGATTTTTCCTTCCCAAAGCTTCAGGCTGATATTGAGCGCGTTGGCTATTGACTTCAAGGAAAAGAGGGTAGGTGCCCAATAGACACCCAGGATTTTATGTAATTAATGATCAACGTTTTGTTTGAAACATAAATCAATTTAATGAAAATAAATACAGCTGGCGCTTGGATAACAAAAAAGTTCAAATAATTAATTGTTATTGAAAGGTGTGGATCTTGAATTACCAAAGTATGTCAGCAGCCTCTTCTTTCATACTCGTAGTTGCTTTGTGCTGGTTTCAGCAGTTACGAGAAACCCGGCAGGTCGCCAATCCCCCTTCTGAGCGGGTCCTTCTGCGCGGCTGGGTGCGGAGCTCCGCCATTCCGGCCAGGAAACCTCGGTGGGAGCCCGGGAGCGCCCGAGCCGGAGCCGTGCCTGACACCCGCCGCAGCCGGGGGAGGCTCCGGTAGTGCCTGCTTTACTCTCCAAACAGAAAAACAATGAAGTAAAATCATGGTTTAGACTGGCCCCAGATGAAATCTGTTCAGTTTTCTTGCAGAAACGAAACAACAAATGTAGTTTTGTTCTCTTTTGCAGTGTTTTAAGAGAAGAGGCAAATCAATGAAAGGGAAATTCTAAGCTCAAGAACCATTTAAAAAACAAACAAACAAACAAACAAACAAACAAACTGAAGCCCTGCAGCTTTCCCATGCTTCTTTCATCCCAATCCATTTGTTAATCAATTGTTGACCCTTATCCAAGAGGTGTTTTTTGTATCTGGGTTCAAACATTTCCTCCGCCTAGGGTACGTGACCGCAACTCTCTGTGCGTCCCCCAAACGGGGGGAGTTTGTGGGGAATTTGGCCACTGCCACAGAGAGCGTGAGGGCTTTGTTACAGCACTGACACAGGGATGGGACACGCCATCTCCTGCCCCGGCAGATATTCCAGTTTATGAATTCAAAGCTCAAATCAATCAGAGCTCGCCTGGATTTTCTCTGTGCCCAGGGGAGCCCATGCACTAAGGACTCTTCTCCTCTCCCTCGCCGTGGGGCAGAGCCGGGGCTGGTGGGTTACGTACGTGCACAAACATCTCTGTGTTTTCCTGAGCTCGGTGCATTTTTCCTTACAAGAAAACCAGGAATTTTTCTGTTTCTGTCTTTGTGCATCAGCAAGGTCAGGTTTTCTCTTCATCCTGCACACTCAGGAGAGGCACGTGGTGCTGCACCTGCAGCATTTGGGCTTCTCCAACCTGATTGTGGATTCGGTTCCACTGGCACAACCGGCTGTGGAAGAGGAGCATGTGGCCATTCTTCTTCATTATCCGCCTGGTCCAGCTCAGATCCGTTAGGATTCTTTAGTCTTTCTACAGACAGAAAGAGAAGGTGCTATTGCGGAAAGAGGCAGCGTCAGCGGGGGGTGATGGAGACTACGCTGGTCCCTAAAGCGAAGAAATCACGTTGTGAAGATTCAGACACTTTCAGGTGCCCTGAACTCAGAGCTGGAGCTTACGGAGAAGGGACTGTCCTGAGCTCCACCGGGGCTGAAATAAACCCTAAAGAGTCATTGCAACGCACCAAAAGACACCTGTGAAAGGCTGGAGTGCAGCTTAGCACTTCCCCTTCAATTTTCCCCTCAAAATTAGGGACGACAGATGCTGTTCCTTAAATAATATTTGTTTTATCTGCACACTCGTTTTGTTGAAGGCAATCAAGCCAAGAGGTTTGTAAGGATGTGCTTTGGCACGTGTTTCTATGGAGCTCTCCGTCTGCCCCTCGGGGAGGGGTTTCCATGTGCAGGAAAAAGCAGCTTTTTCCTCACGCAATGATGTTTAATTCCCAGCGTGGGCACCGCGCTCTGCTCGACGCAGAGATTGCTCCAGCGCCAGGCTGGGGGGACGGTGTGCCGCAAGGCGACTGTGCGCTTTTTGGCTTTACGCTAGCCTGAGTTTTTGCTGGAAAAGTAATAATGCAAAGAAATGGAAGAGTATAATGCAGACATTGAGGAATTTTGAACTGCCCACGTTGTGACTGATTACAGGTTCACCCACAGTTCACACTTTCACAGGGTATTTCGTTGATGTCAATGGAACTGTAAGGACATAAAACTGCTGTGACAGGAGACTGAAGCCCTTTGTAAAAATGAGTGATTTTGACAAAAAACTGGTACATCTGGGTGAAAGCCCTGCCCAGTTTGGTCTGTTTCTTTTTCCCTTTAGAATATGATTAGAAGTGGTTTTCTGTTGTGCCAAAGTTGAAGGTTTCAAAAAGGTTCTTCTTCTGGTGGGGATTAATCTCCTGAAATTTTTATGCCATGTGGAAAATGAGGGAGGGGTAGTTTTGGTTTGGAAGCAGTTACACACCCACGGTGACCATGGGATGGACCACGTAGGGCAGCGCTTGGAAAACGATGGGAAATCTCGGTCCCGTGGGGCTGCTCATAGACAGGGCAAAGCATGGACTCGGGGCTGGTCTCTGCTCTGCAAAGAGTCTGGCCAGAAATTCCACCCGGGGTTTGAGGACATCCCCCACCTGGAGGTGGGGTCGGGCTCTTCTCCCAAGGAACAGGCCATGGGACAAGAGGAAACGGCCTCAAGTTGCACCAGGGGAGGTTTAGGATGGGTATTGGGGAAATTTTTTACACGGAAAGGGTTGTCAAGCATTGGAAGAGGCTGCCCAGGGCAGTGGTGGAGTCGCCATCCCTGGAGGTGTTTAAAAGCCGGGCAGACGCGGTGCTGAGGGACGTGGGTCAGTGGTGGTTTGGGCAGTGCTGGGGTAACAGTTGGACTCGATGGTCTTAACGGTCTCTTCAAACCATGACAACTCTGTGGTTCTATGTTTCTGTGATTCCATGAGAACCATTTTCCAGCAAAAGCTTCACTGAGCTGATGTGTTTCTATGAGAAGTTTTCACTTTGATGAATAAGCATTTTCTGATGGAAAAAGCACTTTGTGGGAAAATTCTTGATGAGAAATAGTTTGCAGCGCTATCGAATTCCTCCCTGAGAGCGCCCGTTCTCAGCCAGCTGGTCTCCGCTGCCGGCGGTTCGCCGTTCCTCTGAAACAGTATATGACACTTGCAAAGATAAAAAGAGAATTTAACCCATTTGTAATTTAATTGAGAGCTGAGCAGTCTGCAATGTCACAAGTCACGACAGATGCAAATGAGAGTCTTCACCTGAGCCTTCGTAGAGTGATGTTTGCTCTACCTTTGCTAATGGCCATGCTGTTAGAGCAAAGCAAAACCGGGGGGTGGAGGCCAGGGGAGCCCCCAGCCACCCAGGTCTCCTCCAGGTGTGAAGTGTTGTGTGCTCCTTCCTGGGCTCTGCTTTCTGCCCAGGGTGGGGTTTGGAAGGGAGGAGGCTATTTCGTGGTCCCAAAGGAGTTGCCCGGGGCCAGCTGGGTCCAGTGGACGGCTCTGGCTGCGGCCAGCGTGGGTTCTCAAGGGGACACCAATTGAGGCCACTCCACCTTTTGGAGGATTATCAGCAAAATTTTTAAATTATCTTTGTTGTGAGTGTAGCAACGCAGCCTCCTGTGCACAGGCAGGAATAGAGGATGGTGGCAGCTTAAAATCCGTGTGTGTGGTAGGGGGAAGTGTTAATAAAACAGGACCATTTTACTAAAGACTGTTTTCCAACCAAATCTCTGTTCCATGGAGAAAAACTGTTTCCCATTGAAGCTCGTTTGTAGTCATGAGTTGGGGCTTAAGGATTTTTAACCTTTTTGTCACATCACTCCAGCCTGCAATGAAATTCTCACCCCGGAGGCAAAACCATCATTGCATTAAGGTGAGTACATTAATCCCGAGAAATAACCAGTCCCTGTGGGCTATGGCGTGGTGGCATCTGCTCAGCAAACCAATTTAAATTCTTCCTGTTTTTTGATGGGCGTGAGACCAGGATCACCGACTCGCCTTCTGGGAGAGGAAAGCGGAATAACGGTCCTTACGTTAAATCAAATCCCACTTAATGATTGCATGTTTTGATTAGAAAAACCCAACCAGTGCCACCGTGAGCTGCGTGCCAACCAGCAAATCCTACACTCGGGACATAATTGCACAATGAGTAGATGTTTCATTTACATGAAAGGCAAACAACTGAAATCCCGCTCTTCATGTTTGATTAACATTAAAAGAGGCGCCTCGGGGTTCGGAATGGAGCCGGCCGGTGCGAGGGCAGCGCGATTCCCAACGAGCAAAGCGCAGAGCGCGCCTGCGGAAGAGGAGAGCTGTAAATGCCTCTCCTGTGATGGGTGGGTACCTGTCTTCCACTCAGAGTAGGTAAATGCAGACAAAAACCTTAATTTTTGTGCCTGTGGCAATCCCAGTAAAATGAAATGATCTATTCCCATCATAAATATTATCATTTCAAAGCTATTTCTGCTTCAGGGCTACCTCATTCTCCTCCCCCTTCCCACTGGAGTCCATTATAAATAACCTTATTTGTGTACGTATTTTCAGTTTCCTAGAAGAAAGGCACCTAGAGAATAAAAGGAGCGAAAGAACAGAAGTTCGAAATGAAGGCAGCACTCTGAGGGGAAGCGAAGCTGCCGCGACAGCTTAGCAGTCGTGCTATTTATTCCCCCAGTTTGCTGCGGTGGCTGCCTCAGGGTTCCCAAATCGTGGAATTAGTCAAATGGTTCTTTAAAGTTGGTTATTGCATTTTAACGGCTTTCTACCTTTGTTTGCCACAAGGGTTCTCCGGTATAAGATGCCGGCTGAAAGATACATGCCCATCCAGGTGAAATCGGATTCATATGTGAACACTGATGTTCTCCGGGGGGTTTGGGCAATACTGTAGGGTGTTACACAAGCAGGGATGCACAGCGCTGCAAACGGGGAAGATGCTGCCACGGTGGCTGCAGAGGCAGAGACAGCTTCCCAGCCGGCGATAAGAGGATTAGGGAAAACATCAACAACTTTGAAAATCTGAGATTACAGAAATCTTGGACTCTCAAAGGTAGCGCGGGATCCAACTGGTGGCCTAGAAATGAAATACTCCCGTGTACCATGCCGCAGAGCCCAGCAAACAGCTTTCGCAGTTAACGGAGAAGTTATTGGAGCAAGTTGGGCTCCCAGCCTGCGGGGGGTGCCCTGGAGGGTGGGTTTCGGTCGCGCCCGGGCAGGGCTGGAGCCTGCAAAGGGGGCTGGGGGGAGCGGGGGCAGCACCTCCTGGCCGGCGTTTCACGCCCAGCTTTGGCCGGCAAAGCTCCTGCTGCAGGTGCTTCAGGGTGTTTGATTTGCACGCTGCAGTGCCGAACGCTCTTGTTCCCATCCTAAAACACGCCGAAAATGTTCCACTAGAAGTCTCGGCTTAAAAACCCTCCACTGAAATACGGTGGCACTTTATTTTAGGGCATTATGTGCTTCCTGACAAGAGCTCCTCTAATAAATGATCAGCAAAACCCCACCACTTAAATCTCTTAAGAAATTCCTGTTTAATTAGAGATGCTTTTGGGATTTCTTATTGTTCAGCTGCGTGAGTGCATTAAGTCATTTGCACTATTTTGTTATATTTATGATATAACAAATAAGATGACATATAAAGCATCCTTTCTATCTGCAAATATTATACAAGTGACAGACTGTGTTCAGGAGAAGTAATGAGATGTAGTTAGAGGGGAAAGAGCCTCATTCAGAAGCAAGCCCATAAACTTTTCAGCAGGCTTTAATAAAACATAATGCTAGCTTCTCGCTGCACCTATCACTCTTAAAACTGTTAAATCTCCATGGGCAGTTTAGCATTTGCCAAAGGGATCATCCGAGCCTCCACAATACTGCCACAAATGTGCAAAGAATCACCAATTCCAGCAGTTCTCGTCCACGAGAGCTGTTCTCTTCTGGCATTAGCAGGGTGCGCTATTTGGGTGGGAAATGGAGGTGTCGAGGCAGCAGAAAGAGGAGCAGTTTGTGCGGTGGAGCTTTGCTCGGGCCGTGCTCCCCGTCCTGCCCACAGCCACCCTCGGCCACCTTCACCAATTCCTCCCCCTTCCCTCCCGTTTCCATGGCAGGAGAAACCGGGACTGGTTAAACAAGGGCCAAGGGAAGAGCAGTCCCACCGGCGGTGAAACAGCATGTGGGGCTGATACAGTTCCCCTGAATTTGATGGGTTTGTCTAAATGTGCTCCCTGTGCTGCTCTGTAGCAGGTTATCCAAATGGTGTTGGTTTAAATGACCTCCTTTGCAGAGCTCAGCCTGCCTGTATTCCTGTGACCCCTGCGTTACACAGCATTTCAGTGTTTCTGCACAAGCACATAAACTGAAATCCCACTCCTGAAATTAAACTGGGAAAGGTTTCCTTTAAACTTTAGGAGGACAGACAGAATCACAGAATGTTTTGGGTGGGAAGGGACCTTAAAGGCCACCCAGTGGCACCCCCTGCCCTGGGCAGGGACACCTCCCACCAGCCCAGGTTGCTCCAAGCCCCATCCAACCTGGCCTTGAACCCCTCCAGGGATGGGGCAGCCACAGCTTCTCTGGGCAACCTGGGCCAGGGGCTCACCCCCCTCACAGCAAACAATTTCTGCCTCACATCTCATCTCAATCTCCCCTCTGTCAGTGTAAAACCCTTCCCCCTCGTCCCATGGCTCCCCTCCCTGCTCCAGAGTCCCTCCCCAGCTTTCCTGGAGCCCCTTGAGGGACTGGCAGGGGCTGGAAGGTCTCCCCGGAGCCTTCTCTTCTCCAGGCTGACCCCCCCCAGCTCTCTCAGCCTGTCCCCACAGCAGAGGGGCTCCAGCCCTCCCAGCAGCTCCGGGGCCTGCTCTGGCCCCGCTCCAGCAGCTCCGTGTCCTTCTGCTGTTGGTGCCCCAGAGCTGGAGGCAGCGCTGCAGGGGGGTCTCCCAGAGCGGAGCAGAGGGGCAGGATCCCCCCCTGGCCCTGCTGCCCACGCTGCTGGGGATGCAGCCCGGGCTGCGGGGGGTTTCTGGGCTGCCAGCGCTCGTTGCTGACTCATGTTGAGCTTCTCATCCCCCAACACCCCCAAGTCCCTCTCCTCAGGGCTGCTCTCCATCCATTCTGTGCCCAGCCTGGATTTGTGCTGGGATTGCCCTGACCCAGGTGCAGGACCCTGCACTTGGCCTGGTTGAACCTCTGCCCACACGGGCAGAAGACAAATACCTTCTTATTCCTGGGTATTGGCGGAGAGAGTTTTCTTCTCCTCCCTTCACCTTCATCACCTCTCTCCTGCAAAACCCCCTCTCCCGGACAGGAGTTTTATTCCGTGGGTGCAGGCTGGTCTATCGGTCATTGCCAGGACGCTGCAGGGACGCCCGGGCCATTCCCTGCCTGCACAGTTCTGCTGGCTGGGGGAAACTTGCCTGTTGTGTTCTTGATTTGCTGCCTTTCTCCTGTGGAAGAGGAGTTTGGTTACATGACTTTTTTATAATAGTATTGTCTAAAAGCTTTGTCCGTGCTTTTGTGTCTTGCTGCCTGATTTATGCTGCTTTGGACAACACGTGCTGGCAGGTACGTACCAGTGTTTTGGCATAAGGTTTTGCAAGGGTATAAATCAGTGGCAGAGTGCCCTTGGAAGATGCCTGACGGTCTTCTCCAGTGCAGTAGGGGCTCGCGTTGAGATGGATGTTCTATATGAGGAAACAGGCTGAAACCCCAGCAAAGCTGGCATTTAATATCCTGCTTAGTTTTCCCAAAGGTTTTCTGGTGGATTTATGAATTCACCCCTTCTGATATGACAGTGAATACTGAGGTAGTGATCTGCAGTGAATCGCTGATGTTCAGTTCTGGAACTCACTTTACAAAACCTGAAAGCCGGTCCTTAGATGACCAAAATAGCTTGAACTTTCCCTGTACACTTGGCTTTTGCGGTGGCCTGTGCCGGAGATGCTGCCCGTCTGGCTGGGTAATGAGCGCCGCAGGTGTGACCTCGCCTGCATTTTGACCTTTAAGCTCTGTTTTTGGAATACTTCTGTATATTTTGAAGTTATCTATTATTCTCTAAAAATTGCAGAGTACCAAGGTGTTTTCTCTTGCCTCCCGGTAACTTAAACCAATGCAATTTACTACATTATGCTCTGCAGTGCTCGTGCAGGAACCAGCCACTTCTGATGACACCTGTTGGAGAACACTCTGCTCCGTGGTTATTGGTCATGCAGGCACTGAGACCTGTTTTCCGATGAAGTTTTGGGGGTGAAGCTGGTTGTTTGCTGCCTGAGGAGCTGAGAGAGGTGGCGGGAGTGGAGGGTCCCGTCCCCAGTGCTGTGGGTGCCAGCGGGGGCGTGGGGAGATGCTGGTGGGATGGGAGAGACGCTACTCAGGAGATGCTGGTGGGATGGGAGAGACGCTGCTCGGGAGATGCTGGTGGGATGGGAGAGATGCTGCTCGGGAGATGCCGGTGGGATGGGAGAGACGCTACTCAGGAGATGCCGGTGGGATGGGAGAGACGCTGCTCGGGAGATGCTGGTGGGATGGGAGAGACGCTGCTTGGGAGATGCCGGTGGGATGGGAGAGACGCTGCTCGGGAGATGCTGGTGGGATGGGAGAGACGCTGCTCGGGAGATGCTGGTGGGATGGGAGAGACGCTACTCAGGAGATGCTGGTGGGATGGGAGAGACGCTGCTCAGGAGATGCTGGTGGGATGGGAGAGACGCTGCTCGGGAGATGCTGGTGGGATGGGAGCCACTGCTTGGTGAGGGGTGGCCGTGCCGGAATATTCCGCAGGGCGAGTGTGTCAGGTGGGATTTGCCCAGATGGGATTTTGGGAAGTGATAGTCTGGAGTGAGTCACGCAAACTCAATTTCCAGCGTATAATCCTCAGACGTTGTTAGAGCCCTAAAAGGACAAAGAAAAGGCAGCAAACTGAGAGGAAGGAGAGCAGTAGAAGATACTGGATCTTAAATTTTAACTGGCTTTATTTACTAAGTTTTTTTCTTGCTGTGGAACAGTTTTCCTTCTGCCTAAATGTCTTCCCGAGTTTCTAAATATTATGACAGAGAGTATCATTTGTATTTTCACCTAACCCATAGAATCAGAATAAATATTTTTATCAAATCTTGCTATGGAACAAGTCTACATCAAATATTAAGCAAGGAGAAGAAATTTCACTTCTGTAAGAAGTATGAAAAGGACCCTGCGCTGGGGTTTCTGCGAGTGGGTTGTTGTATGGCACAAAGTGTATTATCTATTTTAATTTCTTCTCGTTTTGTCGCAGAGTTCTGGAATCGCTGGGAGAGTCTGTTTGATGTGGCTGGCCGGATCTGTAATGTCTGATCCGCCTTCCTGTAGGATCTAGCACACAGGCAGCGCCGGGCTCCGCAGCCCTGAGCAGGGACGGCTGAAACGCGGTGGGGGTCACCACAGCCACGTAGCAAAATAGATGTCTCCGCTTCTGTTTTAAGTGACATTAGAAAGTAATAAAGCTTAATATTAATGTTCCAACTAGCTTTAAATTTTGATTTTTAACTTTTTTTTTTTTTTTTCCTTGTGAAAGAGAAGCCTCATCGTTAAGCAAGGTGTAACTCAGGTGGCTCCAGGAGAGCCCAGGGGCTGCCCTGACCGCGGGCAGCAGGTCCCTCTCTGGTTGCTGGTGTGTGTTAGCGGGTTTGCACGCAAAGTAGAAGGGAGACTGAACCCATGTTGGAATGGCTACAGATAAAAGCGAGTTTCTCCATACGGGAATGGGATTTTCAGCCCCAAGCCCCTGCTGGGAACTGGGCAGAGGCTGAACCCCAGGTCCCACCTCCCACCGAGCACAGAGCCCGGGGGCTGGGGCGGTGGGCGACCCTCTCCCGTGCTGGGAGATCTTGTTCTTTCAAAACATTCCAAAATTGTTTCATTCCAAAGGTGCTGCTGCGCTGCTGCTCCCTGGGTGCTGGTGGGTGCCCACCGTGACCTCTGCTGAGGAGATCCCCATCGCGGCACGGCTCAGCCCGGAGAGCTGCCGGGTTCAGGGGCTGGGCGCCTGCCCGGGGTGGAAAACACCGTTTCCCTTCAGTTTTAACTGTAAGCAAATGGGATTTTTATTTTTTTTTCCTTTGTGTAGCAAGTGTGGATTTTCTGTGTGTAGCATAACAGGAAATGGAATCGATAAAACTAAATCAACAAATCAGCCTTCCTTAGGAAAGTCCTTTTCCAGGAAAGTTAAAGAACTTCAGAGAAATAAACCCAATCTGAAACCCAGCCTCATTTCTCGTTGCTGGTTCTACCCAAACAAGCCACAGGCTCAGCAAGTGACATTTTTCCTCCTTCAAATAAACACATCTCTGCTTTCACAGAGTCTCGGTTTTGATGCAGCAACCAATTTCCCTTCCCCAGACCACGGCCAGCCCCTGAAGAGAAGGTTGTAGCTTCTGTGTGGACAGGAAAGGATTTCTACCATGGCTGTGTGGCCAAGGCATGAAGTCAACTGAAATAGAGCTGTTTTTCGGTTTCCCCAATTGTTGTGTTGGGCTCCATGTGCTGATCAGATCAAATGCTGAAATCTCACCCTGCTTATATATATATATATTTTATATATATATATATATATATATAGTTTCCTGAGTTCAGCTTTGTGTTCTCTGCATCCCTCTCCTATTTTGTGACAGCTGTGTGAAATCACACATTCAAGACTTACAGGAACCTCTCGTTTACTTATTAAGTTTTGGTGTTTGTTTTTTTTTTTTTTTTATTTCATTATAAGTTATTTATTGGGATTTAAAGCAATTGTTATGTCTGGCACACAAAAAAAAGCTGTGCAGGGAGCTGACGCAAAAACGCATATTCTCTCAACTGATGAAGACTTTCATACCTGCATCTCTTGGGTGCCAGCTCCTCGTGTTCGCTGTTACTTAATCGCAGAGCAGGAGCAACACGTTTCAAACCACCTTTAGCAAAACCTGCAGGTTCAAACTTGGCCATGCCGGGCACCTAAAACATGTACAGTGAGGGATATTTGCTCTCTAAAGAAAATGACAGGGAGAGGACAAGCGAGAGCCGCGGCCTCGAACAGGACAGCACATTGGAATGCCAGGGTAGCAAATGTCTCCAGTACCAGTAAAAAATAAAAATAAAATAAAATGGAGATAAATTCTTGAAATACGTCATAAAAATTAAGCTGCTTTCTAGGAACAGTAATTGTCTTACTGCAACTGAAGTGACGCTGCTGAAATGCGTGGCTGAGCGAATGGCTTCTGCACCACGCAGGAAGGGGCAGCGTTTCTGCGGCCCGGTGAGGGTGTCCCCGCCAAAGCTCATGCGCGGTTATTCTTATTTCATGCTGTTTTCTGTCTGAAGATGAGGCAAGAAAATCTAGATGTTCAGGGACTCTTTTTTTTTTTTTTTTTTTTTTTTTAAATAAGCTGTCTCCGGCATGCTACAATTTGTGTTCGGTGGATCTCACTCAGTGTTTAACCTTGTGAGGTGCTGTTTGCTGGAGGAGGGGTGTGTGTGTGTCTCCCCGCCAGCGCTGGCTTAGAGCTGTCCCGGTGCCCTGCCGTACACACAGCCTCGGCGAGCACCGATACATCCAGAACAGCCCCAAGGCGCTTCTTATCCGTTCGTCCTCCTGGCGCGCTGTACCTGCGCTAATTCCTCAGCCTCAGAATCTCTCCCACTGACAGTAATATCGGAAAATGTATTGGTAAGATCTTTCTTTTGGGAAAAACCGCAGGAAATGTTATACCAGTACTGATGTGGTTTCCCCGGAGTTACTTTTTTTGCAGGGAAAGCCGCCGCGCAGCCCAGCCCGCGGTGGGGGCTGCGGGAGGGACCCTTGGGCAGCGCGGGGCAGAGCAACTGCCTGCTGAAGGTCCTCCACACCCGGTACCGCAAAACAGCCTGAAAATGGGAATATATCCTGGCTTTGTCTCCTGAAGCAAGAAGGCATTGCCCGTGGGGTCAGAAAATGGAAAGCGGCACTGTGAGCATCTGTGATTTGCTTGACCCAAATGAGGGCGGAGCGTCACAGAATCACAGAATCACGGAACTGCCCAGGTTGGAAGGGACCTTTCTGATCATTGAGTCCAACCATCAACCCAACTCTGACAAACCCACCACTGACCCACGTCCCTCAGCACCGCGTCTGCCCGGCTTTTAAACACCCCCAGGGATGGCGACTCCACCACTGCCCTGGGCAGCCTCTTCCAATGCTTCACAACACTTTCCATGAAGACATTTTCCCCAACATCCATCCTAAACCTCCCCTGGTGCAACTTGAGGCCGTTTCCTCTTGTCCCATGGCCTGTTCCTTGGGAGAAGAGCCTGACCCCCCCTGGCTGCCCCCTCCTTTCAGGGAGCTGTAGGGAGCGAGAAGGTCTCCCCTCGGCCTCCTTCTCTCCAGGCTGAACACCCCCAGCTCCCTCAGCCGCTCCTCACCAGGCTTGTGCTCCAGACCCCTCACCAGCTCCGTTGCCCTTCTCTGGACACGCTCCAGCCCCTCAGTGTCTGTCTTGTGGTGAGGGGCCCAAATGGTGTGGTAGGAGTCTTCATTACTCATTCTTTCTGGAAGTTTCCTGTTTTTTTTAGTAATTTCTATTTATTAATTGATATTTTTTTCATGAGAAAAGATAATAAGAAATTCCCTTCCTTCCTGCCTGTTGCAGGTGCCTGCCCGAGGACTCAGGGGTCGCTGCCACCTGGGGGGGGCGAAGGAGGTTTTTCCCTGCAGGGGGAGGTTTTCTTGCCCATTTTGCTCAGGAGGTAGGGATGGGGATGCACAATAGCCCGGAGCAGGAATTCTCCTAGGGGCAGTGTGGATCACAAGTCTCTCAGAATAGCTCATATTTGTTCTGCGTTCTTAACCTGTGACATTATTCTGGAAGAAAGAAAGTAAATTTTGGAAGAAAGTAACGAAGTCAGTAAGCCCAGGCGTCCATGGTTGTGCTGAGCTACCCTGTTGTGCTTTGAGGCCTAACTGAAGTTTATAAACACCAGTTTGTGATCTTTGGATGAGAAACGTCATTTCAGGTGAACTTATTATTGTTGGCATTGGACATACAGTGTCCTGTAATGGCAAGCGAAGCCAATGCGCCGTTATCCCGAATGGCCACATTTCATCCCTGCTTGGCAATAGCGATGTGTGCTTGCCGTTAGGATGCTACATGTGAAATATAATTGGAATTTTTAGAGTTTTTTAAGGAAAAGTCAAAGAAAAAGACAGTGGTTTCAGAATCACTGGGAAAGACTGTTGTTATTAGGGGGGAGCATATCCGAGCAGCAGATGGTACCTGCCAGAGGGAATTCACACATGCTCAGCCCAGTGAGCTGTAAGCTCTGATCTAAGACAGGATTTCCAATGTAGATCTCATGTTGCCGGTGAGGCCAGGCGAGAAGGTACACGAGCTAAATAGGACAGGTCTTGCCTCCATCCCCCCGGGAGGCAGGAGGTCTCCATCTGCCCGTCTGGAGGAGGTCTCCTGGCCACCACACGGCTCCCTGCCGGCTGCTTGGCCACCTCCATCCCTTCTCCACCAGGTCCCCATCCCCGTGGCCGTGCCTCCGTCACTGCCTGAGTGAACACATCGTCTTTGCTGTCCCTGAGCTCCTTTTCCTCTCCCCAAAACGAGCATTTTGCTCTGCCTTGCTGAGCGAGGGCACGGCAGAAGCGTCTCACCTCTTGCTCACCCCACTGGTGTCGGCTCTGAGCTCCTCTGGGAGCTGAGCTGGCGTTTTGCAATATCTGTTTTTAATGTTGGCCAAATATAAATGACTCCATTACAATTCCATTTGTGGTAAGAAATGAATTATTTGATTTAGAGCAAACTGAGCCTGGGATGCCGGCTTGGCATTGCACCTTGGGGCGGCATAGAGGGAGACTTTCTCTTGCAGCGCTTGCATTGGCAGAAGCGCTGGCGCTCGTGGGAAAACTAAACCTCCATGGAAGAGAAATTAGTATTAAACAGCACAGCCAGGGCAAGCTGAGTGTGCACTTTCCCTTGGTCTCTTTTTTGTTTTGCATACAAGAAGGGAACTTTTCCCAAAGAATCAATATGAGAAGTTTGATGTCAGTGGAAAAAGTTGAATACAGAGCACACCAGGATAGCTATTAGTGAAAGTGTAGGTGATTCTCATAATTTCTATAGTACATCTATTTAAATAATTGCTAGAGCTGCAGTAATTGCTGGAACTTGACTACCCGTGAAGGAAGACATTAAAACGTAAAGCTTTGACAATTGCTAAAATAAAATAGCTGAATAAAACTGTACTTGCAGGTGGAAGCTTGTGACTTCTCTTCCTGGTCCCTTTTGCAGATTTTCAGGTGCTGGACTGTACCCGGAGCTTCCCGCGCTCCCGGGAGCCGCGCAACGCTCAGCAGAGGAAACTGAAAACACAGTCTCTAGAAACAACTTTGCCTTTGCTCTGGGTTGCAAATTAAAATGTCTTTACTAAAATAACAGGAAAACATTTCAGCGGCATATTGTCAAAGAGAGTATGTACGATGTGCACGTGTGTACACCTGCATGTACTTGCCCAGTGGACGTATAGACAATAAAATCAGTTTATTTGATGGTTACTTAATGCAGTATCCTTCAAAATCTACCATGGTGCTCACAGCTGAGTTCCAGATCTTTAATAGTAAAACACACCTTGTTTATTAATGTATATAAACATATATAAATGCATATAAATGTATATAAATGTATATAACTGTGTTATGGTTTTGGTCACAGCACTTCACTGTATATAACCAAGGCTGTGCCCTGAAACATGTTTTATTTGTCTGTACGAAGCCCAAACTGACCAGAAACTCTCTGCCTTCTCTATGTCGTGAGGTGCTGCGTGATTTTAGAGTCGTTGCGGTCGGTTATCCCTGCGGACAGGGACCTGCGGAAGGATTTGATGTTCTCTGCGAGTGGCTGGAGTGAACTGAAGTCAACCCCGCTGGACGCAGAGCGGGTACGTTTCTCATCGTGCATATGCAATATTACAAAGAGATACTGCTAAGGCTGGAAAATCAAGCCCTTGAGGTTTGGGAAATGCATTCTTGACTTAACAACTTTGTGCATTTGTGATGATTTACCCTTTAATGACATGGTGACGGATATGCTGTCCGTGTTGCTCACCGTGTGCGCACCACTTGCACCCTTCTCTTTAGCCAGAATTATGAATTTCTTCACAGGATCTCCTGTACTGCTCTTCCTGCTCGTGCTGGAACGCTTCAGAAAGTTAATTAATTCTCTTCCCAACCCTCCTGTGAGAGAAGTGGGCATTATTTGCATTTTGTAAATAGAAAATTAAGGTGCAGAAAGATTAAGGTATAAAACATCTATTAATTTTGCCAAATCTGATGCGCCTCATAGGTGTTACTTCAGAAAACCTGGCAGTATTAATTATTTCCATATCTAATCATAGAAGCTGTAAAATATAGTACTGGAAGGGATATAAAGTCATGCAGTAAATCCCCTTGCCCTGGGTAGGATAAATTCTAGAATATCCAGGTGGGATAAATGCCTAACCTTTAATGATGGAGAATTTATAACTTTCTTGGTTGATCTATTGAAAGGTTTTTGTCATGTCTGCTTTCCACGTTCCTCGCTTCAATTTAAACCCATTACATTTTGCTCCTTCCCCGGGGAAGAGCTTATTTCCATTTTCTTTGCATCAGCCCTTTGCATATTTGAAGACTGCTATCAGACCTCTCTTAATTTTTTTCTGCAGATAAGACAACCCGCTGCCTCCTCTTTCCTCGTAGGCGATGCTTTCTCCAGCCCCGGCTGGGTTTGGTGCTTCCTTTGGATGTTCTCTGGGAGCAACACATCCTCCGGCAAGACATGGGCCGCGCTCCCGCCTCGCTTTTGTCCCCAGATGTGGATGTTTGGGGTCTTGTCTTCGCTTTGTCGTCCACTGTGGTCTCCAGAGCCTTTCCTGGAGAGCAGTGTATTGAAGAGGAATTCCTCTGTAACGTAATCGATTCTGTTGATGGAATTGGCTATATCTCTAGGTGCAACGCTTTGTGCTTGTCCATGATGAGTTGAACCCAACTTATTTCATGCTCGGTAGAAAGTAGCCATTGACTCTGGTTGCCACCCAGCACTTCTGCAAGTCAAGTCTCAGTCTCTCAAACTGGGATTGGGTTAATAAAAAAAGTGGATTTGTGTGAGTTCCCTGTGTGAGGGAGGTGCTGGAGGGGCAGGGAGAGAGGGCGAGCGTCTGGGGGGAAGGGCAAGACCCCATCGTAACTCTCATGCTCCGAACAACCTCTGTTCTGGCATTGCCTCGCTTTTTAAGAGCTTTCCTTTTGTAACACATATTTTTTTAATATCACAAATTTTAATCGTGTAATTAAGATTAAAGAAGAGCAAACTGAAAAACTAAAACATATTTCCCTTCCGCCTCCTTAGGGAAGCCTCCCTTGTGCGTAGTGGAAGAAGCCACATATTTTATTTCTGTTTTCATGGTATTCGTTTATAGGAAAAGCTGTGAAGCCAGCTGCGGGAGAGGAGCAGGAGAGGAAAGGCTCCTGCTTTCCCAAAGTTTTCTGGAAATTCAGTTATTAAACTCAGAATTATGTAACGAATAAAATTCATACACAGAAACAGGTAGAAAAACCACTGCATGTATGGATAACAATATTCTGTGGGTTTGGGGGCATTTTTGTTTTAGTATCCATAGGGACCAATCAGGTATTTTTATAAGAACAATTGTTATTATTAAAGGTCTAAGAAATATTTGGAATATTTCCTTCCAGCACCAGTGAAATTTCCCTTTCTTTGGCCGGTGCCTTCTTTGGCGTTTCCGCGCAGTGGTCAGGGTTTGGTGCCGAGTGCCAGCACCGGCCCCGGGCACCGGCGGAGCAGCGTCTGCCCTGGGGGAGGGCTTGGTGCAGCGGGAAGGCGGGTAGCAGAGGTGCGAGAGGGTTTATTTCGCAGAACAAGTTCTGATATTAACATTTAGGATATAATTTCATCTTTGTTACGTCTTCATTCCAAACACCACTCGGAAAATATTTTTTAACAGCTCTTTTCATAGTTGTATTTGGTGGAATTTTGTGATGTTGGGGCTTTTGCATCTTAAAGGCGAGTTATTGCAGCGTTGCGCAATGACTGTATCGCTAATAAATAGTTCATCCATTTGCAAAGGTTCCTTTAAAGTTCTCTGAAGTGAATATAAGAAGCAAAATCCACACTAAGGGAAACGCAGGCTCTATGCTGTATATTTTACATTCTAGTGCCATTCTCACTAATGATTATGACACTATTTTTCTTTCAGGGAAATAAATCCTAACTGATAAATAAAGTAGCTTCCTTTTTTCTTGTCGTTTGTGGGGTAATTCTTATTCACAGCCACAAGGACTTGTGGTTGTTGTTATGCCATGTGCTTTAGTCCTGCCAGAGAATTTTTTCCTGTCTCCTGGATTTTTCCAGTCACCACGGCCATTGGTTTGGACGCGGGACGGGACTGACGGCTGGTGAGAAGCCAATGCAGGACATCATCATACTGCGTGCCACCGGAGCGTAAACCATGGCGGGTCGATGGACAGCTTGGGTATGGAAGTCTGTGTTTAAAACTCCAATACGACAATGACGGGAATTATTGATTCCTCCAAGTAAGGGCACCAGAGGAGAGCTGGGGGCAAACGGCTGCCGGCTCCCCCTGGAGCCCTTCTGCAGGGCAACTGGAGATCGCGCCTCGCTCACTTTGTTCTTCAGAAGTCTCACTAGTTTGTTTGAGACAATAAAATATTCTGTTGTTATTGTAAGAAAGGGAAATAAAAGATTTTGCATACTAAATTAAGCAGAGCCCTGCACTTTATCTCAGCCTTTGTTTAGGGGAAGGGAAAAGCAGATTAACAGTCAAACGTCTGCTGCCTCTTTTGTGCTAATGTAAAGGCATAAATACTATTTCAATTATTTTAACATATTTATATTTGTGTTGCCTGTGAAGCTGTGGGAAGTGCACATCCAAACTGACTGAAAGGGTTTTTTTCTCATGGTCGGTTGTTAATTACGTGATACATCTGTAAGAGTCAGGGGCACCGAGAAGCTGCTGGGGAGCACTAATCATTAGCAAAACAAACGCTTGTGGCCCTGGTTGTCTGTACCTTCCCACCAAGCGCATTGGCCTCGTGTAATCTGAGGTACAAAACGTAAACCACCCACTCACAAGATCGGGGGACGTTCTTTGTCTGGTGATCCGGTATCTGACATTTCTCGGAACCTGCCCCTGGCCAAAGCAAAAAGCAGTCCTTTACTGGCACACTTTTCTTCTTCTTTCTTGCTAAAGAGTTTTTTTAGCAATGACAATTGTACCAGTAGCTATTTGGATAAATGAATTTTCTTAAAGAAAGTCATGTTTTGTATGCATCTGCCTGTGACACTGTGGAGAAACTGGAGCTGTAGATCATTTACTTGGTCTAATTCAGCAACAGGCAATCACAAATTGATGTCAATGGCAGCAATTAGCATTAAGACATATACTTTAATAATGTCGCTCCAGAAAACACATGTTCCGATCTAATTTACCATTTATATGCAGATTTTCTGATGTAAATGAATGAAAAGAGATGAAGAAACTTCCCCTCTTCTTTTATATCCTCCCAAACTCTCGAGTGATCTAAATGCAAATACATATAAACATAGAATAACAAGTGCCCAATCTGTGCTTTATGCCGCTGCATCACAAGACGAGCATCAGGATGGTTTGTTTATGGTCTTGGTTTTAATATGTTAGCAGTTAGGAACAAACGTATAAACACTCAGGGGTTTTTTGCAGCTTTATTACTAACCAGAGTAAATTAAAATACCTAAAGCTCCTACCCTCGATCAGACAGGTCGTTACGAAGCACTAGATGCTGCAGGCATTTATGGATACGGGTGTTCACCGAGGCCCCTTTGAGCTGATGGAAGGCATTTGTGCCAGGTGGAGCTGGTGGAGGTGGGTTTTCAGAGCTGCGACACTGAAGGTGTTTCAAAGGAGTTCTGCAAACCAGGGCGAGGAGACTCGCCTCTGGCAGCAGATATGTTCTTTGAAAGGGAAAGGAACCAAATACTAGAGTTACTGGAGTTCACCATCATCGCTCTGGGGAACAGCCAAGTAGTCAGGCATAAAGTAATTTTTTCTGACTCAAACAGTTGCCTGAGAAGCCATTGAGCGTATCCAGTTTAAATTTGATATTTCTGTGGGTTTTTTTAAATTTCAGTTTAAATGTGATGAGCGCTCACACTGTTTAGATAAAATGCCCTATATATTATCTCCTGATAAACATGTTTTGTCTTCCTCGGTTCCTTGTTTGTGTTAAGGTTGAAAAGATGTAGGACCGGGCTCTACTTCCCAGCCGGGTGACGGAGGTATGGAACACGTCCATCCAACCGAAATCAATCACAACAAATTTCCTGCTCCTGAGCAGATAAGAAACCTGTGGGAGATCAAGAGTATGTGGCAAAACTTTTGTCCATCTTCAGTCTAGCAATTTTCAGTACTCTATTTACATTTTTAACTATTTCCATGGTTATTAGTGAAGTGTTGCTCTTTGTATTAAAGTACTATTTGCCTAAAATAACACCAAAACAACAATGGCAAGGTTACATCGAGAATCCAAAGACAAAGTTAAAATAACCAGGAATCTCCTCTTTAACTCAAAGACAGCTACGAAAATGTCCGAGACAGAAAAACAATGGGAGATCAATCTGGATCTGGACCTTTGGGAATGCACAGGTCAACAGGGACTTCCTTATAACCAGACTGTTTTAAATGGGTAGGATGAATTAATCTAGTTGTCAATAAAGCAAAACAATTGCAAAATGAAAAGTGGCCAAAATTTGCTGCCGGAGTTCCGTGAAATCCACTTAGATATTGGAAAGAAAAATGTCATGGTTGCGCAATCAAGCCAAGAATACAGTTAAATGGAAAACGTTGATTAAAAAAATCCTAATGATTTCTGTCAAATCTAGTTGACCTAACTTTAAAAAAATATTTGCATAATAAAGACACGAGTCGTGGCAGACACGGTATTTCAGGGCGCGGGCAGGCGCATTTGAGCAGCGTATTGCACCAACCCCTCTGTGTCCTGCCGGCTCCTTTGATCCTGTGATCACAAAGAGCGGGGCTGACAGCGTGAGCAAGTATTACAAGATGGTAACAACTGTTTTAATACATTTTTAATGCTGTAAAAGAGGTGGTGTGAAGCTAGTGGAAGATTTTACGATGGAGTTTTAGTGCCTGTCATTATGGCAATAGAAAGTTAAAACCTTTCTTCTGTAGGTCAGGAATATTTTGTCATTACTTACAACTGAATTTTCATTGCATTAATAGTATTTTCAAAGAACGTGACATCAGAAGCTGAGATTTTTACTTCCATGGCAAAGATTAGATTTTTTTGTGTGAGTATATGTTTAAGTGATGTGTTAGCTCTGGTTATAGCAACAGCCGAACCACTTCTGCTGAAGTTCTCCAAAGCAGATGCTGCTCAAGGGTGTTTAAAGGCCAGAGAGGTAGGAATTCAGATGTGAAGAGATCGATAAAGTCAGTATTTTTTTAATTTATGAGAGGTCTCAACAGAAACTCTGCAATCCTCGGCCCTCGGCAGGGGGATGAGGCGTGTGTGCCGCGGGAGGAGCGGCTGCCGAGGGCTCGGGAGGTGCTGGCCCTGCTTGGGGGTCGCCATCCACACCCGGGGGGGTGAAACAGGCTGGGACGGAGACTTAGTCCTGTCCCGCTTCTTGCAGATACCCAACATGCTGGAAAAGCAATTAGAAAAATCTATATATGTGTGTACAATTGCAATATTTATAGCTCTCTTCTTGCACTGAACCTGCTGTTTCTAGGAACAGAATGAAGAATTCACCCAAGTAGAAAACAGAAAGCCACGAAGCAGATAGCACTGCTTTTACAATTTAGCAGAAAAATGGTAGTTTAAAATACTTGTTTATTCATTGCGTATATAGAGCTACATATTTTTTCCATAAATTTACCTTGTTCACATTTCATTATTCTCAGAAACATAAATACAAGGAAGCAAAGGAAGATTAAAAGTGGAAGGCATCTAAAACTGCTTAACCACATCGTGCAGCACAGTGAATTACACAGCAACCCGTTAGAGGTTCATTAGCAGTTCCTGCGCACGGCAGAGCGGCCGGGCTTTATTTGCCAGCTCGACTCATCCATAGCGGCTGCACATGCTTTATTTTCTCTGCTCGCAATTTATCAAAAGAGTTCTGAATAAAAGCTGCACAAGTCAATGCTGCAGTCAGCTGTCCTGGAACTCCGCTTGCTGCCAGACATGGCAGAGTAGGAAATTCAGCTGGTTCTGTGCTGAAGGAGGGCTTCACGCAGCCGTGGCCGGGGGGCGATGCTCCACAGAGAGCAGGGGGTGACGTGGCCGGGGTCTCGTCTCGTATCGTGAAAGATGTTGACATTTCACAGGCAGCGATGTGGTCCCTCAGCCTGTGTCTGTCAGAGGCACGTTTTCACAGGGGTCCAGGCACGTGGGGGATCCCTTCAAGCCCTGGGACTCCCAGCACCCGGCGAAACCCTCTGCTGTGGGGACAGGCTGAGAGAGCTGGGGGGGTTCAGCCTGGAGAAGAGAAGGCTCCGGCGAGACCTTCCAGCCCCTGCCAGTCCCTAAAGGGGCTCCAGGAAAGCTGGGGAGGGACTCTGGAGCAGGGAGGGGAGCCATGGGACGAGGGGGAAGGGTTTTACACTGGACAGAGGGGAGACTGAGATGGGATCTGAGGCAGAAATTGTTTGCTGTGAGGGGGGTGAGCCCCTGGCCCAGGTTGCCCAGAGAAGCTGTGGCTGCCCCATCCCTGGAGGGGTTCAAGGCCAGGTTGGACGGGGCTTGGAGCAACCTGGGCTGGTGGGAGGTGTCCCTGCCCAGGGCAGGGGGTGCCACTGGGTGGCCTTTAAGGTCCCTTCCCACCCAAACCATTCTGTGATTTGATGATTCTCCGATTATGCCAGGTGGGAATGTGCATATGAGGGCTCTGGGAGCTGAAGCCATTCTTCCTTTGGATGGTGACCCAGGCTGGAGGGGACGGATCTGCCTTCACCCCTTGCAGCTGAACAACAGAAATCCATGGATGTAAGGAAGCAGAGCTGATGGCTTTTTAGGAACCAGGGACGTGACAAGCAGGGTTACTGCCACAGCGACGGAGCGAGAAACAAATTCTGAGCATTCTGGTTTCACTCAAAGGGAAGCTATTAGCTGCTCAGTAACAGGTGGAAATGAAATTTAAATCCCTGTAAAAGACAATTGCATAGTTAAAAATGCATTTAGTCGTGCTAGTGGCACTTTGCAGATTTTCTTTCATTACCCTTTTTCAGGAAACGGGCTAAACGTGTGTGTGTTGTCTGAGGCTGCCTCCCACCATCTCCAACCAGAGAGAGTTCGCAGCAGTTGAGTGACATTTATTTGCTGCAGAAGTATTATTTGTCTCTCGTGGTCTTGAAGAAATAAATTTTCCATATGTTTGATATGTTAAAAAGTGTGCTGAGCATTAAAAGCAAAAATAATAGCCAGCCTTCCACGGGCATGATGAAGACAGTCTGGTGAGATTAACTTCAGGAGTTAATGCCTTCAATTGAATTAGGGTAATGGAAGTGTGTGTCTCAACACGGGATGGCTGTGCTTCTTATTTACCGCAGATCCCTATGAAGAAATTGTCCCTGAATTCTTTAAAAGCTTTTGCATCTTCTCAATTCCAGACACAATAAAAATTAGCTGTCCACCAATATTTTTATTGTTTCCAATACGAATCCTCTTTCGCCTGCCATTTAGGTTTTTAGATGTGATCCAGTCATTTTCTTTCTTTTGTGATTTTTGTGCTTTAGATGAAATAGCTCTTGTTGAAAAAAATACCGCCTGCCTAATTCTTTACCAAACAACCAAACATTCATTTTTTTTTCTCACCGATTATTCCGAGGAAGAACTGTTACTTTGCAGCGAATGTATGCAAAAGGGAAAGAGCCATTTGTAAACATTAAAAAGAGAGCAAATAAATAGCTGGTTTAAGGCAAAGAATGCTGATAGATCTCTCTGAGCAGAAGAGCTGATGGCAATGCGGATAATGCCGATAACTGACAGATGATTCGGCTTCTGAAAGTATGGGCAGGCGTTGGGTTCGGCTCTATGTTTTGTAGACCATATAGTATAAACTGGAATTGTAAGAAGTGTTCAAAAGCAGAATAAATTGCAAAATGCATTGTAAAATACATCAGCTTCACCTTTTGGCTCTCCTTTGGTCACCCTGGGATGACTCTTCTGGCGGCTGCCCCTCTGCCCCGGCTGGTGGGCTCAGGCCCTGAAACATCCGTCTCTGTTTCTGCCAGGGGAAACCTTCCCGCTTCCTCCACAGAAAAGAAGACTGATGAAGACCACGGCATTAATAGCCTCCGACTGATTTATTACTTCGCTCTCATCGAGGTATTCACCTCTCTCCGTAGTTCAGAGGTATCATTTTTTTTTTTTTTCACAGAGATTGAAATGCTGCCGTATTTTTATCAGTAGCGGATACAAAGCATATTTCATTAATTTCGGGAATATTCTGGTGCTATGCACAGTGGTTGTGCACTGATTTTTAAAACAAACATGCAAGTATAGTAAAGTAGTTATTATTCTCACTAAAGATGAAGACAGGTTCTTGGAAAAGTGACACAGGCGTATTTTGAATGGCAGCGGAGGGTTTGCCCTGTGAGACTGGTTCCTGCATGAGGAGCACTACAAGATCTCCAGAAATTTCCTGCAGAAGGCTCCGACAGGGACCGCTGCTCCCTGGCGGAGTCCCTGGAGGTGAGGTTTCATCTCGTAGAGTGCTGCAGTCACCGGAAATAGTCCGATTAACATCCATGAGTTTTGAACCAGGCTGAGGAATGCTGTTAGATAACTAGAAAAACCAAATTGATTTAAGACCCCTGACCTGTCCTGCAGGCCGTCCGTGCTGGTAGGAAGCAGATGGGCTTCTGTACGACCGCCTGAACTCCAGAGAAGTGGGGGAAAGGGACAGACGAGCCTCCAGCATCTGCCTGGGGCCACCCTGCGCTCTGTCGGACCTTGTGTTCAAACACCCCCCGAGCAATCGCCGCGGTCGTCTCCCCGAGCATCCTGGACTCCTGTGCAGTTTGCCCAGAGCAAACTGTGTCTGGGAGCTCAGCCCACAAAATGGTGTGTTTGCCTTCCATGAGGGGTCGTGCCTCATCTGCCCGAGGTGAAAATAAAGGTTTGCACAGAAGCAGCGGGTTTGCCCGCAGACCTTAGGCTCGTCTTTTGTGTTTAAACAAGGCCGTTAAACCAAAATGTCAGGAAAACTGAGCGAACGCAGATTCGTTCCAGCAAAACGCTGATGGTGTTGCTTACACGGGTCCTGCCGCACAAGTTATGAGCCACCAAACCCGGCCCAGAGGGACCCGTGGTGCTGGCGCTGCCCTGGCACATCGCCTGTCCTGCTGCCAACTGCAATGAATTTAGACCACCACTTTTATATATTTTTCACTTCTATCTCTTTTGTCTGTCCTCCAGACGGAGGTGTGTCCTCAGCCCAAGCAGCTCCTTGGGCCTTCCAGGCTGAGCCGGGCCGAGGCCTGCAGCCAGCATCCCTCAAGGGAGAGCCTTCTCCCATTCCTCACCCTCACGCCCACTTACAGCCCCTTCACTGTACGAGTTTACCGAAATCGATCCATTTTGTAGCACCATCAACACTGAGGGGGGTTTCTGTGGGTGGGTGGGAGAGGACTGCACAGGGAGAAGTGTCCCCCAGGAAGGCGCGTGGGGTCGGGTCGTTGCACCAGTTCAGCTGCTTTCAGCCCATTAAACCCTTTTCTGCAAATCATAACTCACGGTCCGATGAGTTTTGCTTTGGTCACGGGAAGAACAAGATACTGGCAACCTGCAGGAATTTTCTCATGTTTGATACGCAGCGTTGCATTTAAATATGCCTCATCGAGTCACTAACATGAAAGCTGGCAATGAGTGCAAATAGCTTGTGAATATGTAATTAGAAGAAATGATCATCAGCATTTACTAGTTATTCTCATGAAAAATGTCACCGATGCACATCAGCCGGATGATTGCTGCTGCTGCTGCTGGTTATGAAAGGTACGTTTCTCAGGGCACTCGCAGTTCGCCTGGCTCAGGTAGGGAACGCGAGGGAAAAAGGGGAGGAAATTGGAAGATTTGATGGGTCGTCTCTGGAAGTGGCCATCCCTCTCCCAGCACTTGTGGGCGGCCAGGGATGATATCTGTGCTGTGCTGCCAGCAGGAATGTGCTGTTGAGGGGCACACGGCTGGTTCTTCTGGGACCCCAGCAGAGACATGGCATCGTGTCAGCGCTTGGCTCGTCCCGTCGCTGCGAGGGGCTGGGCTGACGGGGTAGGTGAAGAGGGTCACGGGCTTTAGCTCCCCACGGGCAGCCACATTGGCTCGATCTGTTGGACGGTGTCACTGGGGTCCTGGACAGCTTCTCCTGTGGACATGGGAGAGATGGGGGAAAGTCCATCTCAACATGAGGAGGAACTTCTTTCCTGTGAGGGTGGCAGAGCCCTGGCACAGGCTGCCCAGAGAGGTGTGGAGTCTCCGTCTCTGGAGACATCCCAACCCCGCCTGGACGCATTCCTGTGCCACTGCTCTGGGTGACCCTGCTCTGGCAGGGGTTGGACGGGATGAGCTCCAGAGGGCCCTTCCAGCCCCTGCCAGCCTGGGATTCTGTGATTTGTGACTTCTGGCTGGAGGTCACACTGTTTCTAGGGCAAAGTCATATCCTAAAAATCAATGGTGATGTTCCTCTTTGAGACAAATATATACGCTCCAGCTACCAACAAGACACTTTCCCAGAGCGTGCGCTGCAAACCACCGGGTGCACTGCTATGGGGAGCTTACGCCAGAAATACACACCACCTTCATGCCGTGCTAGCTCACAGCCGCGCAGCTCGGCACCAGGAGGAGATTTTGCTCTGGGCTTTGGTCCCGTCTTGGCACCAGGTCGCCTGGCAGAAGGCCTGGCCGGAGAGGGCCACCCTGTACAATATGCCCGATGCCTCTGCAGAGCTCTCGGAGGCACACGCTGTCCTGCACGTCTGCCAGAGCCCCTCCGTGCCTGAAACTGCTTAAAATTCATAATCAGGCTGATGGCACTCACGTGCGAGGCATCACAGTGCTTCACACACCACCTTTGTACCCTGCATCCAGCACAGCTGTGGAAAATTCCAGATCGCTCTTGACAACCACCCTCCGTCTCCCTTTCTCTTTCTTCTTGTGAAGGGTTTGAAAGCTCACGAGCTGAGCGTGGCAAGCTTAATTAAAGCCCGTGGTCTGACAAAGTCTCTCTATCCCTCAGGTCTTGGATGAAACAATTCTCCCCAAACCAAAAACACTTAAAAGTGTTGTCTTTGTTCTCTTGTTCAGAAAGACTGTAAAGGCCCGAAGTCCCCTCAGCTATAGAAGGTGAAATTGTGTTTGGCTTATTTTTCTTTTTCAACAGCGCTGCATCGTGTTTGGGAGAGTTTCTGCCTCTTTCGGGGTGTGACCCCGCCATCTCCCTGGGAATGTCTCACTGCAGGCAGCGTATGCTGCCGGCTCCTCCGCGCCACGGAGAGGAGATGAGCTGGGAAGCACAACGGCACCAGGCAACTGCGTTAATAATAATTTAATGTAGCTCCCTGCTCATGAGCGCCGGTGTTCTCCAGCCTCCCACCGCCGCACCTGCGCCCAGGTCGTGCAAGCACCTTCCTTTGCCGCTAATGAGGGGTTTAACTTGCAGCTACGACAGGAGAAACACAAGGCTTTCCCTCCTCCGGATGAGTTAACAGAAAAATAAACGGAGATGGATAAAGAAAACCAAAGGAGAGGAGCTAAAGACTGAGATCCAAAAAAGAGAGGGGAAAAAAGGCTCAAAGTAGGATAACAGGGAATTCCGTCTCAGCATGAGGGAAAACTTCTGTCCTGTGAGGGTGGCAGAGCCCTGGCACAGGCTGCCCAGAGAGGTGTGGAGTCTCCGTCTCTGGAGACATCCCAACCCCGCCTGGACGCGTTCCTGTGCCACTGCTCTGGGTGACCCTGCTCTGGCAGGGGTTGGACGGGATGAGCTCCAGAGGGCCCCTCCAGCCCCTGCCAGCCTGGGATTCCGTGATAATACATAGGGAAGGGATCTTTTCTGACTTTGGAAAGGGAAGAAAAGCCCTCCTGGCCTGCCCTGGGCAGACGGCAGAAGTGCCAGCAGGGTCACGCTGGCTTTGTTGGCTCTGCCGTGTCTGTCCGGGGAGATCCCATGCCCAGCCCTGGGGGCTCTGCCGTTGCCCAGCCGGCCGGGACGCGCCTCAGTGCCCGGTGTGTGCCGAACGCCCCTCGGCATGGCATCACTGCACCGCTCCCGCATGGAGCATCCCGCTCTGGCTGCGGTGGCGGTCGAGGACATGTCCTCGCTGGACACATCTACAGACCAAGAAATGATGTTTTGGGGAAGGAGGGGCTGCCGGCCGCTGCAGGGTGAGGAGGGCGAGGAGCCCGCGTTGCCTCGGTCCCGGCTGCCATCCCTCGGCCCGCAGGGGCAGAACTGACACGCCAGCAGGAGCCAAGGGCTTCCCGCTTTACTACTTGATGGTTTTAGGCGAGTGGCTGGAGTTTACTGCTGGCTTTATTGGGAGATTTTGTTTCTCCTTGAAATCACCCCGCTTGCTTTTATTTTTTTTTTATTTTTTTATTTTTTTTTTTCAGTTTTGCTTTTCATTTGTCCTTGGACTGTATGAGATCGCCAGCACTGGGAGGCTTGCAGGGCAGGACAGGCTAATGGGGAGAGCCGCACACGTCGTGTACGTGCGTGAGGCCACCACCTGCTACCGCGGAGGCTGGGAGAAAGATGAAAGGGAACCTCACCCCCCTCCAACTTCTTCCCCCTCTGCTCGCTGCTTTCTGAAGCAGTTTCCTTTCCATCCATCCCAGTTTGCGTGTAGTACGAATATTGCTACATACAACTTGAAGAATGCATGTTTGATTAGCTAATTATCACGTGCAAATTAATTCTCCTCTGCAAGCAGGATAGCCATTTACAAGTTCATTGGACACTTCTGAAAATGTTTCTCTAGAAGTACAAATGCAGCGTAACGTTTCTACAGGAGTACAAGGGTAATATTTTCCGCTCCAGTACTAAAGATGCAATTGGGAATTTCGGTGGTTGTAACACTCAGCGTGTGCAAAAAACAGTGTCCGAAAATGGAAAAGGTTTTCGGAACACTTGAGAGGACACTGAGCTTTTATCATCAATCCAGGGAATAATTCACTGGCTCATCTTTTTACTTTAAAAATTATAATTGCAAAAGTCTGTGTTCTATGCGCTCAAATCCTGACTGTTAAAAACCCTGGATATTTAGCACACATTGAATTTATAGAATTTGAGAAGCAATTATAGTCTTCGGGGCCACAAATATCTTACCCAACTTCAGTGCATGATGCATTTTTTTTTCTGATGGACTAGCTGTATTCCTGATGGGTTTTTGAACTAAAACAAGACTCAGCAAGAAATGCAGTTACCCGAACTGGCACAGAATTTCTGCCTAAATTCGGAACAGTAGCGCCCAGAGGTCCCTCAGTTTGTGTTTCTGGGATGCAGAGCGCTCTGACAGAGCTGAGAAGGTCCCCATCCACCCCGTGCCTCGGGGCCCCGCGGCCCGCGGTCAGGCACGCGCAGGCTGGGCAGGGAGACACGGTCCGGGAGGCAACAGCAACATCCCTGCAGCATAAAGACCACTTCGTTCTGGAAAACCTCAGTTTTGCAGAGAAGAGGCACCAGGATGTTAAATTTAGTCTCTCCACTGGAGCAGGGAAGATTTGGGCTAGAATGGCCGGCAAAGCATGGGAAGATTTACCGGCTTAATTGCTGCCGCGGGTGCATATTTAGGGGAGACCACGGGGAAAAAGGATGTAGATGGTCTGAAGCGATCCCACGCAGGTCACCGCAGCGCTCTCAAATACGCTCCTTGGTGTGTCATGTGGAATAGTAGAGTCATTTCTACTGTATCAATTAATTGTGAAAGCCATTTTCACCTGTTTTGTCCCCTTTCGGGCCAATCTGATCACAAAAGGAAAAATTCACCCAGGCCAGAAGACAATTTGGATAGACCCTGCTGTCTGTGATTTATTGTTTTAATTAAAAGCTTTTTAAGCTTTAATTAAAAAGGTACATGAGCACTCGGTATTCAAGAAAAATGCCTTTGTGTTTAGGTCAATTGAATAACGTAAAATATAATGAGATACATATTTCTAATCTGGAGCCTCACATGAAAAAAAAAGCAATATACATAATTAAAAAGTAAATTCGAACTGATAGAAGAGAGCTGTTGTCAGACAAAATAAAAGGTACGCTTTAAATTAACGTCACTAGAGAGGATTTTTTTTTTTTTTTATTTCCTCACTGTAACATCTTTTAAAAATCCCGTGGTACAAATTGAGTCGACTTCATGGATGTGTATCAAAGCCAGTGTGCTAAACTGAGTAACAGGTTGTTATTTCTATTCCTAGTGATGCTTAAAACAGACCAGATAGTAAATGGCAGGAGGTGACAAGCTGTAGCACAGAAACTGGGGAGGTTTCTGCGTTGGAAACCACCTGAAGTTGCTCACACCCCTCCTCAGTACCACCACGGTGGGCTCCCCCCCACATTTCTTCCTGGCTGCTGGGGAGCTGGTTTACCTGATGCCCCCGGTTTGTGGTGGGTCCCATTGCCGTTGCCCGCCTCTCCCCATGCACCGCAGCCTCGGGGCAGAGCGGGTGCAGGGAAGATGCTGTGCCAGGTCCATCGTGGCCCCGCCGTGTGTCCGTCTCACCCACTGACCTCACGGTGTGAACCACCGCAAGAGCTGGCCCCCGGTGTCCAAACCAGCCACGCTCTCAGTTTTGGGGACTCTCTGAAGACGGAAATGAAATCTGAATGCAAATAGTGGGTGTGATGAAATGACGCCGAGTTGATCATTTTACAAATAAATCCCATTTAACTCTCCATGCAACTCCTATTCCAGACACCTAAAGAGCGAAGTAGGTGTATTTTGGACTATATTGCTGCTAAAGGCTGCAGAAAGAATAAAATACAGCATCTACAAGTTCTTTCAAAAGTATGCAGATATTTGCACTACCTGAATGCTCTCTTTCTGCCCTAGCTTCTCCTAAAACATGCATTTTTTGCAGAGCTGGAGCTTTCAGGATCAGTGCCTGGGATGGGGGCAATGCCTGCATCTGCCACCGAGGCCTGAGCTCCAGCTGGGGCCAAGCCCTGACCCCTGGGTGCAGCCCTGAGTGATGTGCTCCGGGCAATCCTGCTTTGGCAGGGGAGTGGGACTGGATGATCTCTAGAGCTCCCTTCCGACTCTGAAATTCCGTGATGCCGTGGTTCCGTGATTTTTCAAACTGATTTTATCTTTACTGAAGTTGACTTTACAAAGTTCTATGAAGTCCTTTATCAATTTCCTAACAACAGTATTTTGATACCTTTCAGAAAACACTGAAAATTTTAGGAAAAAAATAAATTTTCAGTGTAAAGCTTTTGAATTGTATGATTTTATACTTTTTTAACTTTTTGAAGTTGCTAGTAAACTATCAGGAGATTTTTCTGTACCTATGGCGTTAGTGATTCAAGGTTCCTTGGCTACAGATATAGTGAAGTTAATGTGTACAATTCAGACGTTAGAGGAAGCTTTGAGTGAAAATTATTTCTAAAATATCTTCATTTGTTATTTGCTCCTATTAAACCATTATTTTTTCAGTAGCGCATCATTATGTAACAACACTGTAAACAGTAAATAAAAGTGTTGAAACTTATGAGGATTAGTTTTAACAGGTTTTGGCTTCAAAACCTCATTCTAACTTTATTTGGATCAGCACGTGAACGTTTCTGGTATTGCAGGTAAAAAGTAGAGATTCCATTCCAAAACGTGGTTTCTACAAAAGTCTCCTCATGCCAAGGTCGCTGCAAGGGGAATGCTTTAGGCAGTAGAATGTGTTTATTTTAAGTAGTTCTTGATTTTCTTTTTCTGCGACAAGTGGCAGAAGTATATAGCATATAGCAGTAGGGCTTTTCATTCTCATATTTAACAGAAGAGGGAAAATCCTTTCACAACTTTTTCCCTGTGCTTTTGTTTGATGGGAAGGTCTCTGCTTCGACAACCAGGTTGTGGCTCCACAATTTCTTTCATGGACTCTTGCAGCAAAATACCTTGAGCCCCACTGCTGTTAACTGCAGCTGAGAACACGAAGGGGATCAAGGAAGGACCAGCTGGAATAAATGCAGAATTAAGGTCGTTATTTAAGAGGAGCTCCATCTTCTTGCACCACCTGGGACATGTTCTCTGGGGGCATGCTGCTGCTGGTGAGCCCGGGCTTCCCAGCCTTGCTTTGTGGGTTGCTGTCGGTCAGGACGATGTTTCTCCAGAGCTTGCTGCCCTGCGCGTGGCTCTGCCCGGCGGAGGACGTGCTGTGTGTCCCAGCTGATGGGGGAGACCTGGCTCCTCGGCTGCTGTGGTGGGCACTGCTGGGGCTTGTGTTGGGTGGTCCAAGGGGCAGCTCGGAGGGATGGGTAAGTTTCTATGTGTTAAAAAAAATCTGCCTGATAATTTAAAGGAGAATAGTTTGAGAAGGGGGTAAGCCAGCTCCTTGTTTTGGTGTTTGAAAGCCTTTCAGAAAGCAGCCCCGTGGCTGGGAGGAGCAGGGCCGAGGAGAGGCTGTAGCTGGGGAAATGACCTGGCTGTGGGAGCGCCTGGGGGGCTCAGTGGGATTTGAGGGGCTGGAGCTCTGCTTCCCGCGCTGGGGGCGCTTACGGTGCTTCTGAGGCTTGGGGGAAAGGCAGGCCATGTGGAAAACTGGGCTGAATAAGGAAAAAAAAACCCCAGAGATGGTTCGGTTTGAAGGCCATAAACCAAGAGAGATGGTACCTCTGGACTCAGCCCATGGTTTGTAACAGGGCAGTCTCCTCCAGAAGCACACCCAGGGGCAGAAGGTGGTGAGGGACGTTGAGTGCTGTCACGGGCGATCTGCATGGTGCTGAGGGGGCATAGAGGAGTGCGCAGGCAAGCTGATGGCTACTGCTTTCTGCCCGTAATAAGGTATTTTATTACTGGTGTTCCCATACTTGCACGTGGCCGGCGTCCTACCTGGTCTGCCGTGGGCTGCTCCTGCTGTCTGTGTCCTGCAGCCTGAGCACGTGCCCAGACCGCTGAAGCCATTGCTGTTAGTCTGTCTTTACTTTTAATCATAGCTTTTCCCTCTCCTACAGTTTATTGTCAAAGCCCCTCTCACCCCTGAGTGCAGTAACTTTCCTGTTGATTATCTGCCTAAACTAAAATCCGACAATGGCCAAGTTAACGGCTCTTTATTTTACTGTTAACTGGCGTTTGACCAGCTACTCCAAAATCATGCTGCAAAATAAAAGAAGAATCCACAATTAAGAATGTTCAATTTCTACATTTTAAAATACAAATAGTTCTTGTTATTTACATTGATGCGGCTTCACATGAGGAAACTGGGGCTCTGGAAAGCTTCAGAGTTCCCCCTCCTGCTATAGTTGCTTTTTATAACTTATTCTACTTGTTATACGTACTTTTTTTTCTTCATCATATTACTCAAACACAAGGGTGTTGACTGTTTCTATTGTTTATGCAGGCGTTTATTAGCTTATGGCTATGTCTGTGTCATTCCCCACCCCCTGTGCTCCCCCTGGCAGTGTTCCACCAAACACTGGCTGCTTCAGCTCGGCAAAAGGATCTTCCCTCCCTTCCCAGCCCACCAAGCAGGTCACGGTAACCTTTCCCGTTGAGTGCATTGCACTGATTATGCAGTTCGCTTCTGTCAGGCAAACTTCTCAGGTCCGTGTTTTTCTTGCTTATGCTTCTGTAAATTTAAAATGACTTGATAGGCTCAACATTCCATCCCAGTTTGGAGGAAAGTCAACTCAATTTTCCTCCTCTTACAAAGTGGCTGGGTCTCCAAGGCACACACAAAAGACCATGTAACAAGCTTGTATAGCTGAAGCTTGATTTTTCTGAGTTCTTATTTAGCAATGCAATTCCCTGTAAAAATACCACACAGTCACACTGCGCAACAAGCCAGCAGGTACTGCCGCTCTGCTTTGCTTTCTCTCTTTACCTGGCTGTTACTAGAAACTAATTTTGCCAGGATTTTCATGTTAAATTATGTGCTGCTAACTGTCATGCAGCCTTGTCCAAGATCACATTGCTGCCCTGCAAACAGGTTTTATGTTGGTGAGCTGTATCTCCTTTTCTTGCCAATCTTACCAAGCTCATACCCTTTTTGCTTTTTCCCTCGAGCCTGGTCGGGCTGTTCTTATTTAGCTGATGACTAAATAACATTTGGTCTCTTGTGGACCAGTGTTTCCAGTCTGGATGCTCATCACATCTGATCTGTGTAAGAAACAAGTTGCAAGACCACCATAGATAGATTTTTTTTTTTTTTTTTTTTTTTTTTTTGGTGGAAGCAGGGAAAGAAGTGGCATCTCAGTAGTATTTGCTTTCTGGCCCCAAAACTTGTGCTTACGCAGCAGACTGCCGTGGTGAGCAATGCCACATAAGTGTGTGCTTGGGGCTGAGTGGAGTCCACGGCTCCTGGGTGCTTCAGCTGGCAATTTCTTGTATGATACGTCCCACATGATTCATCAGAGATTTCTTGCATTGTCCTAATTGTGGGATTGTCCTGGCTCTCTGGTAACAGCACTGAGAAACACGCTCGCACCCTGTAGAACAAACACCTTCCCCACGATGAGGCAGCAGGTAAGGAAAGCTGGTCAGAGCCCTGTTTTTGGAAATGAAGCGCTCGTCATCAGCTGAGTCAAAACAAAGTTATGTACCACTGATTCGGGCTCTCGGGAAGGGAAGGGCTCTCTAGTCAGATTGTGTTCCTCTGACCTGAGATCCCACTTTGCTTTCAGTTCTTGCAGCAGAAGCACCAGAGAGCATGAGCTAGCATGGATAGCAGCTGCAAAGCAAAAGGAAAAGGTTAAGCCTGCAAAAATCAAAACAGGGCATCCATTTATCATGGCCCTAAATATGCGGTGATAAGGACACGATGGACGTGGAGCAAAGAGCTTTTTCTGTGCACTGAGGGTTCAAGCTATGCCTGGAACATAACAGTGACAATGGGCTTAGAACCCACGTGAAACACAGAAAGACATAAAGGTAAAATAAACAAGGACATGTCGTTTAAAGCCCCACTGACAGGGATGTGCTGAGCTAGGTGGCTTGTAATTAGTACAAAACCATCATTTGAATCAAAGCTGGCTGTAGTCAAAAATAATGAAATTTTGCATGTGTGAACTCAGTTCCCTGAGAATGCCGGTTTTCCACCAGCAGAACAGTTGTAAAAGTGTAATTCCGGGGAGGTATAATTCCGGGTGGATTGACTTTGCGGTGTTGCATACGAAGCTTTGGGAGGCAGCTCATTACCAGCCTTCAAAGATCTTGATTGAAAGCCGTGAGTTGCATCCAGGTCTATTCCTGAGAGAATATATCCGTAGTTTTCTTAAAACTGTGTAGAATGTGAAAAACCAGCCAGGTGTTGCTCAGACCCTGACTCCCTTTCTGGCTTTGAAAAGCAGCTCTTGGACCCTGCCAAGGCGATCAAGCTACGTAGGACATGGAGTACAACGTTTTACATTTGGATGTGTCTGAAGCGTGTGTTTTGCCCTCACTCATCCCATGCAAAGCCCTGCATAAATTTGTACTGATGAAATCCCAGCCTACGTTCTCCTCCTGGATTTCACTGTTGGCTGGAAAACCCAGCCAGGACCGTCTGAGGCTTGCATGAGCTTGGGCTCAGCTAGGAGCAAACCTGGACCACCTGGTGATGAAAATGGCTTGATATAAACCCTGGGCTTAATGAGTGAAACCCTTGATTAGGAAATCCAGGGCTTGCATGTGGCCTGCAAAATGGCAGTCTGAAATTCTACAATACTTTTGTGTCTGTTTCTTTGAAAATGGAAATGAAGTTGGAACAAACAGCAGCAGCTAAAATTAACACAAGTTCCATCCCCTTCGCTAGTGGGTGCTGATTTGTGTTTCTAGGGAAACGGACAATAAGCTGGTGTAAAAAGGCATCTTCTGAAATGCTCAAAATTATTTGAAGTCTAATACTATCAGGCTGTGCTCTGCAAGCTTTGTGGTAGACTCTTTTCTGTTGGAAAGCTGGTTACAAAGAAATAGTTGGAGTTGCCTTTGTAGTGCTGAAATAAATTGCAGCATAAATATCTACTGCACAGCCAAACTTTGCCACTTCTTGCTTATCTTTCAAACTGATGTAATTTTGACAGTTGCTGCTGCTCTGACTTATTGTTCTTGTATTACAAGTTAACTTCTCAAAAATTAACCAGATGTAGAGCAGCAGAGCTTGCAGGCCTTGTTTTAGTGCCCATCCCTCCCCAAAGCATGAGCTTCCCCATCTCCCCGGGACGCTGCCAGGCAGGGATCCTCGTCACGCCGTGGTCCACGGAGCTCCGCTGAGGGGCTGTCCATGCTCAGCCTTGTCTCCCCAGAGTCCCCGTCCAGGAGACGTCTCGCTCTCCTTCCAAAAGCTCATCGTGCTTGTCTCTTAAGAGATTGACAGAGGCTTTTGGCTATGTATTTTAGCCTGGCCCATCAGGAAAATTCAATTGCTTGGGCAGCCACTGTTTCACAGGGCAGGATACCAAGCCTGTTGCCACGTGGCAGCTTTTACCGGAGTAAAGTGGCATTTGTCTTCTCCGCGCAGATGGTTTAATCTGTATACAAGCTTCAAAGGACTGCGGGGCCAATACGAGCAGATTTTAGAGCAGAATTTCAAGTGGGATTTCAAGCAGGTTGCAGAGCAGAGGACGGAACGGGGGGGAGGGGGATTTCGTGCAGTATGGACTGCACGTGGTCGGGGGAGCGGCAGTACAGCCAGAGCTGTTCCTGCTCTTCCTTCTCCCGCCTCCCTCTGCCTCCGTCCTTCCTAACGCATTTCACAGCCACAGGCTGAGGGATAATTTTGCATACACACTTCTTGTTAAGCAAACTTTTAAAAACAGCTGCTAGATGCTTATTTGGTGTTTCTATTTCAAATCGCTCCCTTTTGCCCCATGTCAGCGTTACAAATCCCCTCCTCTTCCTCTGGTTCTACTCCATCTCTAATCTGCCGCTGTTTCTCTGTAAGGTGTAGTGTCTCTTTCCCCTCTGTCCTTCTCTGTTGTTCCTCAGGGCTGTATCCTCTTCCGCTGAACTTTTATCTCTGTTATTGTCCTCTGCTCTTCGTGCTCCCGTCCCCCACACTCCCAGTATTCATCCCAGTGCCATCTTCGCTCACATGGTTTCCAGCCTCCCTCCAAAAATGACGCATTTATGAATCAACATAAGGCATGTTCCAGCTACTCTTCCAAAAAAACATTCCGGTGCAGAGGAAGTGTCTTCTCCAGCCACTCTCCCCGAGCGCCGAGAGTCTCCTGCTGATACTTATTTATGCATATGATATTTGTCTAGGCACCAGCTATGGTTTTTGTGCCTCGGATTCTGCAGTAAAATGCAAAGGTACAATTACTGAGAACACATTTATCCTACTACTAGTCATTTATTGTTTCCTACTAGTTGGCAGCTTGTTCCTGGGGCACCATCCTTTTGCATACAAATGTTTTTTTTAAAGAAAACAAACTTAAGGTGGATTCACTAGAACTGCATTTTTGCAGAGTGCAGGCCTACATAACATTGCAGTCTTATTACTCTTGCCCATTAATGTTAGAGTTTCCTTCACTTCTGTTTCCTATGCTGATTGATCTGTTTTGTTTCAGCTTTTCAGGGCAAAATTTCAGTTTTTTTTTTTTCTGTGTACGCTCAGGTGGCTCTAGTCCTCATGAGGACTTTGGGTTTAAAGCGGCTGATCTCAAGAGCGGGTCCTGGGGGGCAGCGCAAGGGGCATGTACTTCATGCTCCATCTGTTGCCCGTGTTGAGCACAGACTTTCCTACCACCCAAGTCTCTCCTGCTTCCTTCTGTGCCCACCGCTAATGAGGGGTGCGGGCAAACTCCGGTCTGCCCAGTGCTCTGATGAGCTAAGCCTTCTGCCCACCAAAGCATTTATCTTGGAGTCAGTATGCACCTCCTAGTGTTGCTTCAACTACAACATCAAACTGGAGTAGTAAAAGTTAAAATCAGCTTTATCCATGAATTGTTTAGGAGCTCTTAAGGGTTAACATCAAATTTTTACAACATTTCAATGTAGGAGGGTTTTTAACGTGGTTGTTTTGCATGAATATACTTTAGAGGAACAGCACAGAAAATATTCTGAACTATGACTAAGAACCAGTGATCAGCAGAATAATCTCCATCTGTTTTGCAAAATCAATTCTTACTGGAGTTGGCCAATAGAAGTATTTCCAAGTGAAATGGAAGCATCAAACAAACGCATCTGTGAGTTAGAACCTCGCAGTGGCTGGTTCATATGTGCAACAAATAATGATCAGAAAGGACATCTGTTACCGCTTTCAACAGGCAACAAGCCTAGATTTGCAAGCACCTTGTTTTGACATTAACTGGTGTATGAGGAGATTAATTTTTCTGTGAGAAGATTATTAAAGTACCTAGAGATGGTGGAAAAACTGTGATAGTCACAAAGGTAAAGCACTAATTAATTTAAATAATCCAGCAAATATATACAAATTATATGTTTCCCTTTACGCACTTATTCCTCTACTTGAGTTTTATGATGCCCGTTCCCGGAGAGCAGCAGATTTTCACAGGAAATAAGAGCGATTCCAGAGCTGCTCCGGTGAAGATGTAGGTGTAAGCACACAGACGCTGTGCGAGCTCAAACCCGTGGTTTGATACCTCCATTTTTGGTGCTGCCTAACGCTGGTAGCACCTAAAACTTGCTGATCATCTTTTTAGACAGAAAATCCCCCTGCGCCTGTAATTCTTTCTACCTGAATGTGCAGCCACACAGGTATGAGCCCAGACCCTGAATTCCAAGAAAACTCCTTGTAATCCCAGATCAAACAGCTCCTGCGTCCTCTGGGGCTCCAGCATGATCTCCTGTGGGGTCTGGAGGACCTGAGACACAGAGGGATGAGGGAGCCCCCACCAAGGAGCGCGTTTGCAGCTGCAGCTTTAGGGCAGAAATTCTGGCTCTGGCGTCTGCTGTTGGGATTATTTCCGATTTACCTAATTATTGTTCAGTATAAAATGCACGCAGCGCCCGAACACGAGTGATTTGTCAGATGTGGTTGTGGATGTGACTCTCCCCACACTGGTAACGAGTTTGCCCAGGAGCTGAGGAAATAGCCCCTGTATCTGCAAATGGAGAGACAGAGCCTGCAGGAGTTACGACACCTTTTCCATCAGTTGTGTGGAATGGCTTGTGATGGGCTGATGCCATCTGGAAAGACTTTACAATAGGGGACTTCTCTTGCAGCTGCAGGGTAGACGAACACCTTCATCTCTGCTGCATGGGCACTAGTTAATGCTCTGGATGGACAAACCGTTGCTCTCCAGTGTGGCTGCTCTAGAAAGACCGTACCAAAAGCCCCTCTGTGCTTGTCCAAGGTTGACCGGGACACGTGAGGTCCTGCTGCTGCTCTTCCTCTTGAACTAAGACCTCAGTGACAAGAAACCTTTGTTAAAATTTGTTTCCTACGTCTGACTGCACGTGTTCTTACAGTAGCGTTTTCTTCTCCTTTTCTCTTATTGCTCTGGCAGATGAGGCTGTTAAAACACCGTGTTGCCTGGCTGCTCACACTGCTGGTATCCAGTTCTGCTGAAGTCTGTCCACTGCGCTTCTCCATGGTTCTTCAAATCTTGAATCGTGTTTGCCATAGCACGTGCAGCTCCAGGTACTGACTTTCAGAGGTTTGGTATGGCCTGGTGAGGGGGACCAGGGCAGTGGTGGGGCTGGGGACCAGCATCCTACGGCTCCGGGCTGGGCCGAAACAGGGTCCTGTGCAGGGAGACCCCAGGGAGGCTGATCAGGGACATTGGGGCTAATTAGTGCCTTCCAGGTCCTGACAGCAAGCACATTGCCATCCCACTGTGGTGGTGGGGAAAATAAAGGCATAATAATATTTATTTATAATAATAGAATAAGGTATAATAATGTATTAAAAAACCCAAGTAATCAGGCAAAAAAACAGCCCACAAAATTTTGAACTGAAAGAAGTTTAAGTGGTGGGGTATTCGATTTTTTTCCCAGCTCTGGCAGACCCCTGGGTGCTTAATAGATGTACATGGAAAAAAATCTAGTGTACCTGTCATAGCAGTGAACAAAAAGACATTCAAGGAGGGAAATATGGGCTTGCCTTTTAATTTTAATGCAATGCAGAGGACAAGAAAGAGCTTATTAGAGGTCCAGAAAGGAGTAGGATCAGAGATTTTTTTGCTATTAAAAACATGGCATTCTTCTAAAGGGACAGCTAATCCTCATGAGAGGAGCTGTCAGGATCAGGAAAACCAGCAACTCGTTAGGTGACGAGGCAAAAGGTGCTCTTAAAATATCTGTCCAGGAGGAATGCCTGCCTTGCCTTGGCTGCCTGGGTTTTTTTCTTCTGAAGAAAGTCTCTCCCCGGCCTCTCATTCCTTGGCTTGGTGTTTCTTTGCAGTAGGACGGTGCCAGGCGCTGATGGATCGGTCGCTCCGGGAGCAGAGGATCAGCTCTGGGCTGCATCCGCAGCCGTGATTCCAGCACGGAGCCGATGCTGCTGCCCGCTTCGCTTCCCTGCCTGAGCCACCTTGCTGAGGACCGGCCTGATTGCTGCTGCAGTGGAAGATGTAACCAGAAAAAATGAGGTAATAATACACAACTTCTAACTCTGTGATGTTCTGGTTGTGCCTCTCCCTGCCCCAGCAACCCCGGTGGCTGTAGATCATCTGCAAATGCTCAAAGTTCGAAGCCTGTATTTCATTTCACGTTGCTCCAGGTGTATGGGATTTGTATAATGATGGCTCCTGTGGTGCTTCATCAGCTGAGGGTTATTAATATGTCTGTTACTGACAAACAGCCCCACATCATGATGAGGCAGAGGAGAGAGGTCAACAGTAAGAGCAGAAAGGACAGGGCTGTGAACAAAACAGTTGTGAGAGAGGTGGGAACAGATGAGCAGAGGGAGAGTTACAAAAGGAATGGTCAGTGCCCAGGATTTTTACCGATAGTGCTTACAGAAAAAATATCTTCTCTTTTGCTGGTGACGTACGGTCTTGCACTGTGCTCTCTATTTTCACTCTTTCCATACCAAGTTGTGCTGAGGCCCCACGTTCGCAGCCACAGAGGGGACGGTGGTAGAGACCTGCTGGGGGAAGATCAAAGTGGCTGCCAAAAGCCTTGGTAACTGCAAGTGCCTTTCTGTTGCTGGCTGAAATTGCAGCCCAGGAAAAGATTAATTTCTGACTTTTAAGTAGTTATACAGTCTACACGATCATAATTTGTTTTGTAAAGCTGAATGGACTGGTGCATGTTCCTGGGATCCGGGGCTGAGTGGGCCAGTACCCCTGTCAGACCCCTGCAGCTGTGCTCCGGGGGGGATTGGTAGGTTTGCAGAGAAGTTAAGGGTAAGGGTATGACCGAGAGCAAGCTCAAACTGCAATATGTCTGGCTGAGCGCACGCGCGCGCACACACACACACACATATATATATTTTCTGAAAACACCTGCTTATCTGGTGCATAGAACCAGTGCACTGCAGAGATGTCTATTGCCTTTGCTTTCTTCTCTGAGCTCCCGAAGCTCTACTTCAAACAGAGGGACCCAGCAATGATGCCCCTACCCGACAGGCTTGGCCATTAAGTATTCTGAAACCATATTCCACCAAAACCTGCAGGATCAGACCCAGGAGAGGCAACCCTTCTAGAGGATGCGTTGCTTATTTTCCTTCACTTTGTGCGAAACCGTTTGGTGGTAAATTGCTGGGATGAAATATGGAGGAACAGCCTTTATGCCTCTCCTAGCTGAGTAGTTTCAGCCAGACACTGCTCACTCCTGGGAGGCGCCTGATTTACTTACTGCTTGCTGGGAAAGGGACCCCCAACCCGTCCTGTTGAGTCCCATGGGCTAAGGAGAAGCAGCGGGAGGAAATATTGCTGCTGGGGGGAACAGCACGGGGAGTGTGGGGCTTCTGGCCCATTTACATGTGAAATATATGAACAGCCCTGAAAAGGTGGTCGACTGCTTCACTCAGTCTTGTGGGGTACGTTTAAAGCTAGCTCTTAATAGATGGGAATTCCACCTTCTGGCACCTAAACCTGCTTAAGAAATCTGGCCCCAAATCGTTAGTCTGCCCTTTCCTGCTTAATAGGGGTCTCCCTGGACCTTCTGCCGAAATAAAATATTCTGACTGGGATATGGGAGGACAGGAGAAAAACCTCTGTGTTCCCTGTACAGAGAATGACCTTATTCCTTGTGCTTCTCTCCGAGGTTCTACCATGAGCTTCACATTCTCTAAACCCCCCCTGGCCTTGCAGGCCTGCGGGAGCAGCAGAGCCCCGTGCCCTGTCTGGTCCTGAGCGGGGCACGTCGCCGCGTGCTCCTCCGTGAAGCCTTATTGGGATGTCCTCAGGGCTGCAGGCTGGAGCCGTTTCTCCATTTCCTGGATATTTAACTGGACTGGGAATTGAGCTTATTTCTTGCTCATGAGTTTTACTACTGAAGGCTATAAAATAAGTCTTCACTGAAGTGGAGCCAAATGTTTTGCAGCTTGTGTAACCCCCACGAGTTCAGACATTGCAAGTCTGTTGGTAATTTCAAGTTCATTACTTACTGTCCTTGCTCTGGAGAGCACACAGCCCTCTTAGTGTTTTTTAAGCTTGAGCGTATTGCATAATAAGAGCAGCAATGGCAGTAAAACTTATAAATTATGACATAAAAAGATGGCAAATGTTCTTATTCTGAACATTTGTATAGCATTAGTTTATGTTGATTTATGTTCAACATCAGTCATATTTCACTGTTGCCAGTGTTGAGATGTGTGTGAAGAGCAGAATACGCTGTGTAGTACGAGATCAAATGTCAAGAGACAAAAGAATAAAGCCTGAATTATTTTGTACAATCACCTGATGAAGTCACACTGTGTTTAAAAAAAGTTTCCTTCCCTGTCAATTATTCAGTACTCGAGTAGCCAAGAATCAAATGGGGTTTGGCAGGGGGTTGGACTAGGCGATCTCCAGAGGTCCCTTCCAACCCTACGATTCTATGATTCCCAAGCAGAGTTGTAGCACTACCATTTTCTCCTGCCAAACTGTCCCCAGTTCCAGGAGGGCTGCCGTCATCTTGCGATGCTTTTCTGGTGCTGCCATGTTTTTTGCAGGCAGATGTGGCATTGCTGCGAGGGGAAAGCCATTGACTTGCAAGTGTCACCCCCCAGAATTATTGTGAATGATGCTGTACGGCTCCATCCTGGAAAGCTCAGAGTGTCCATAAAACCTAGGTCTGGGTCCTCCTTCTGAAACAGGAAAAGTAGGGAATCGGTGTCGTTGTGGAATCGGTGTCGTGGAGACCCGTACCTGCCTCTTTCACAACCCAAGTGCCATAAATAGCCAGTCTTCTGAATGCTCCCAGTAACATTTCCTCTCTATTAAAGCATTAAAGACTTTATAGAGGTTTTCATGTGCCAAAGCACCTGCTGCTCAGTTCAAACATCGGTATCTTTCCTTCTTTTTATAGGTACTTGATGACACAACCTTTTTGCTGCTGTTGAGGACTGTGAGAAGAGCAACGCTACCGGTCCTGTCTAGCAGCATTAATTTTTCATCCAACAGATTTTCTGAATTCTGACAAATATTGGAGGAGAAACGATGGGCTCCCTTCACACCTCTTTCTTCCAAAGATGTCACGTCTGCCAGTATCCCTTCAGGGATGTTGTGTCTTCACCACCAGCACCCAACAGGGGGTTGCTGAGAGAAGTCTGAGTTTGCGGGAGTGAATTACAAATTCACTTTATAGTAAATACCAAGGGGCTGAAGAGCCCAAAGAAATGTTATTTTCAAAATAATGGCGTTGCAGCAGCTGACCTCTCCACAGCAGCGGAACACGTGAGGAATGGCTGCAGACAGTGCTGTTTAGGAGATCACATCTGTGTGTTGCTCTGGTTTCCATTCATTCATATCCACTGGTACTGGGGCCATAATATAACTCCTAGCCCTCCACAAGCTGCACTAAACATATTACCAAAGCAAAATCTTGAACAGTGGGGTGGACCAGTACTGAAGATCAACTGTCAGGCTCCACTGGTAAGTGCTAAGGCTCCTGAATCACAAGGGTATTTTTCTCAGTAAACATCTGAAAGGTAAAATTAAAGTCTTTCCAAAGTCCAACCAAATTTATAGCTTTTACGTTATAAAGAATAAATTCTAAAGTTATTTTTTTGTGTTCAAATTAACTTCTTAGAATTTATGTCAGGAACAGTCCCCAGACATTCTCTTCAGCATCTCTGTTTCCTCAGTTCTGGTATTTCTGTGTGCTGGAACTGAGCCTTTAAAATCAGATTCAACTTTTGACCAAACAGGCTCCAAGTAGTTGGGGTTAAAGTGTGGCTGGCTACAAAATAAAAATACATTAGATCTAGGGGAAGACGGAAGAGGGAAAGCATGTTCTTAGTGAAGGCTTCATTGAAAACATCATCCCGGTCTTGCTGCTGCTGCACTCTTGCCTGCGGATGAGAACCTGGATCCGCGCGGTGCTTGAAACCTGAGTCATCCCACCCGCCGGGGGAGGGAGGCTGAAGCTGGATCCTGCTGAGCCTGAAATAGGGATGCGCCGGGATACTGGCACATGCTGTAATTCACTTTAGCACAGCTCATCAGTTGCTAATCCAACCACTCGGCGCTGCTGATCGCATCGCTCTGGGACGGTGGTTTTGCAGCATGGTCACCCCCATTTGAACTAGATTAACTTCAGCTGGATGACTTTAGGTAATTGTTTAAGTGAAAAATGAAAAAAGAAGGAAAGAAAAAGGTTTGTGCTTTTCAGATAAAATGGGATTTATTCTTCTGGAAGAGAAAGCCAAGTAAGTTATGCTTGTAGATCTATTTCTTGCCTGAAGCACACATCCAAGCACAATCTCTCACTGAAACGCAGCAACAACACGCCATACAGTTATCACACAATTATGGCCATAAAAAGGAGGTAGAGGAAAGGGCTTGAAAGAATGTGTCAGTGATGGACGGGGGGTGGAAACGAATGCTGTTTGTAGTCCTGCTGCACGCTCGTGTGAAGCCAGTTCAACACAGAAGAGACACAAAATAAAACCTGAGGCATCTCAGGTCTTGTCTAAAAAATCAAGCCTAACAAACAAGATAACAACCTCCCACCAAATTAACCCCTCGGGAACTGTACAAAAATTCAGTTTTGGTGTTGTAACAAATGCATCAGTATCCCTGAAAAGTAAAGAAAGAGAAAAATAGCCACTGTAGCTGCAGGAGTCCTTCAAGCTTGTGCCCCTCCGGCTGTGCCATGGGGTGGGTGGGTTGCCTTTGCTGGGCAGGACTGGGAGATTTCGGGGCTGGCACAGCTGCCGATGGGGCCGATGCCCTTTACCTCTGTGGCTGCCTCCCTGGGAGCGGGAAGGCGAACCGCTGCGGGTGCTGCTCGGCAGAGACACTTCTGGGGAGCGTCAGACTCCAACTGCCCGGTGCCTTCCGCAGGGAAAACCAAGGTGGCCACAGGTTGTCTGAATGATGTGTCCCTGCCCGGGCAGGTGCTCTCTGCTTTTTATTTCTCTTACGTGTGTGTGATTTCTGAGTGAAGAGCCTCAGCAAAGCTTTAGTCTACTTAAGGAGGACTTAAACATTAAGGCAATAAAAGTGTCTCTATTAATTTGAGAGCTTTGCTCGGCAGGTGCTCGCTGAAGCGGGGGTTTGTCCTGCTCAAAGGGGATGGCCCTTGTGGTCTTTGAAGGCTTTGTTCTTTAAATTGTTCACATAATAATGTCACTGGCTACAGTGGATGCGTCTTGCTTTGCTTTTTGTTTCTATGTTATTATGTCCCTAAATGATTTTAATGAAAAAAATCACTCCATTTCACATGAGGTGTTTTGTGCCACCCTAAAGCAGGTGAATCTGTAATTGCAGGGCACCAGCCGGTGGTTCATGCCGTTCTCAAGGGGAGAAAAAAAATCACCTTTTGAAATGCTGCTCAGACGCGACCAGCTCAGGCTGGCAGCGGCTGTAACTTTACACTCGATCCAACCCACGCTGAAAAATAGAGGCCTTTTGGAGGTCGTTGTGAAGTAATGCTCCTGTTGTAGTGGGGAAATAGACCTTTGACTAATGTGGCATTTCTCTGTACATTTAAGTCACAAAAAGGTCCCCTTCCTGAAAGGTTGCTCGAGATAAGTCAAAATATTGTTCCTCTTTCCTGTAAATAAATGATGTAGCTTTCAACAGTCTTCACGGATCTGACTTCAAATTTATTCTTTGTATATGCAGTTTATCAAAAGGGGTTAGAAACATCATTTTAGAACAATGTTTTGCTGCTCTCTGGAAAAACAATGTGTAAATAATATTTCCTCAAGTATTTCATTTATACTTTGCCTTTTTAAATCCGGACTTCTGAAACCCATCTCTGTGTCTTTAATATATGTTTATCTGACCTAAAATTACCTTTCCTTGCAGAGGCTTTCTTTGACTGAGACTACGGAAACTTGGGATGAATGCAAGAAGAGTTTCTTGGCTCCAGTCCCTCTGTTGGTGTTGTACAGCCTGGGAAACCAAGGCCCCCTCTCCCTTCTCCGTCACCGTGCTCCTTGATCGATAGAGGGATTGCTCTTCTTTAGGTTGCTTGAGCTTGACCATGTTGTAAAAGTCCACGTTAAATATTCCTCCGGCTCTTAAAATTGTGGGAGATACCCTGCTCGCTGTGTGCCACAATATCACGCAGTGCTCAAGGCGTTTGGCATTGGAAAAACAGGTAAACTGAGCTGATTGAGCAATTTTTCTATTAATCATGGCTCGCTCTGAATTCGCTTGTGTTAGTTCCTTTTTGCTACCTAAATAATACACTTAGGCGTTTCTTTCCCAGAAGCAGTGTATTATCTTGACTCTTCTATGTAACGCAGTCTGAGCTAAGATCGTCCTCATGCTTCAGCGGCGGGCGAGACCGGGCTCCGGCTGGAAACCCCGTGGGGTGGGAGGTGGTCCGAGGGATGGGGCTCGGGGAACGGCAGCGCGCGGTGCAGTTGCCACGAAGGAAGCGCTCACTGCTTTTGACAGGACTTACTACTGTCCACATTTCATATCAAGGCAGATATATGGATTTTTTTTGAACCCAAATTAATCTAGTGGGAGTTGATTTATTTTTTTTTCCCTCTTTTGTTTAGCAATCTAGCAGATGCTGATGTCTTGATGATGGCTCTTAGGCACTGGAGATGACAAGGATACTTCAGGGCTGGATTTTCATATTGCCTACAGTACAGAAGCCTGTCCCAAATTTCGGCTGGGTGCAAAGGCAGTGCTGAGCCCGCTCTGGGCCAGTGGGTACCTGACAACCTCGCGAGTACCACGGGGGTGGCTGTGCCCTTGCTGCGTCCCCGCCGGGCAGCCAGGTGGCCAGAAACATGGGGGGGACGGGGGCTGCCAGCACGGAACGCAGGTTTCGGGAGGAAGAAAGGGTTTAAAGATGAAGGCTAGCTGTGCCAGACAGCATATCTCAAGGCAGCTTCTCGCGAGCCTCTCTTTCTTACTCTGCGTTCTTCAGTTTCACGGCAGTATTTCTTTCGATTAAGTTTATTTTTTTGCAGTGTTGCCTAACTCAGTGGGTAATAACAGCTTGTAGCGTGGTGGCTCTGTGGGATGGGGTTTTAGCCACCCCTGGCAGGCATTCGCTGTTATTTACTTTGTCAGAAGCACATTTGGAGCAAACAGTAACAGGCCGTTAGTTCAGGTGCGGCACTGATGTTACATAAACCTAAATTTTTCTCCTCGCCTCCTATGTTTGTACATCTGCTTTTACCTTAATTTAATTAAAATGAACGAAAAAGAGGCTTGATCTATTGAAATGAGACCGTAGCAAAGTGCAGCACCAAACAGTGCAAGGACTCCCTCGGACACCAGGGGCTCTGCTGCCGTCACACAGCTGATGGCGTGATGATGTTGGGAAGGTGTGGTCGTTTTTAATGATTTCAACAAACTATTCTGGCTTAGGCAATCTTCTCATTTCTGTTTCTAAATAAGAACCTCAGAACTTATTTTTTTCTCCTTGGAAGAAAACGCATTTTGTTTTTTCCCTGGGTTGTGTTTCCCTGCCCGTGCAGGCTGGCGCACCGCTCTCATATTCTCTTCTTTTCTCAGGCTCCGCTGCCCTGCGCAGCGTATCCCTGATCCGAGTGGGGACCCGGGGCCGGGCTGGCGAAGAAGAGGTCCCTCTTGTCCCTGGGACTCATCCTGCTGGTAATTCAGTCCCTCTAGTCTGAAGTCTTTGGGCCTGTGTGGGCTTTGGTTCATCAATGAGATGCTGTTGATGTTGCAGCTGTCGGCAGAACAGCAGCAGGTTGGATTTATAGGGGCTAAAGATGATCATTTTTTTGGATAAAATATCTCCAACTGGACTTGCCAAATAAGTCACGCCTCAGATAATCCAGTCCAGAATGGAACTGTTTTATTTAGGCACCTCGACGGGGAGAGGAGATGTGTTTGAAGCCACGGGAAAGGGGCTGGACTGGGGCTTGCACATCCCCGTCCCAGTTCCTGCTCCCGGGGTGGGGACGGAGGCTGCGGGACGCGGGCTCCATGTACTGTCCACCCAACCCGCACAATTCAACACTGTGCTCTAACTTCAAAAAAATTTTTTTCCTGGCTGCTTGCAAGAAGGGGATCAAACTTTTGAGGTTTTATTTGTTTTTTAGCACAGGAAGACATAAAAACCCACCCGCTACATTTCTCCCATAAACTTGCCACCTTCCAGTAGTAACTGACTGGTGAAACTCGGGTTATAGTTTTCATGTTTAATTCTTCTTGTGTGCTTACACTGTCACCACTTCATTGAAACAAATGGAAATAAGAGTAAATAAGTGGTGGAGAAGCATTTAAAAAAAAAAAACCCCAAAAGCAAGGGGGTTATAAAGCCGATGCAAGAAACTGTATCCGTCACTGTTTTGACGCAGCAGCGAGCTGGCGGCCGCTGAGGGGTGATGCGGGAGAGCAGCCATCCCTCGGGACGGCTCTGCTCCGCTGCCCGTGGGAAGCAGGGGCGGTGAGCTATGTCCCGGGCTGTGGGGCTGCAGCCTGGCTCCTGGGCAGCGGGGCCGGCACCCGTCGCCCCTGCTGCTCCCCCTCACCTTCGCAGGCAGGGGACTTGGTTTGCTGGTTTTGCTTTGATCACCCGGTGTCGATGTTCCCGGAAGTTTTGATGTTCCATTAACATCAACAACCTTTATTTCCTCTGCGCTTTCCCCGCTGCCCGCTTGCGAGGCTACGTGGGCTTTTCAGCATCTGCGCCTTCCCGCCCGGCTCGCTGCCCCGGGGGCGGCACGGCTGCCAGCGCCCCACACAGCGACTTGGGGCTTCAGGTCCTGCTGAGGGTCAATTTGTCAGTTCGTCGAGCTCAGCCTCCAGCCCGTGTAACTGCAATTACGCCAGGTTTTTAAACACCTCATCTATTTTCTTAATGAGGAATTAATTTCATCCTATTTCAAACCACCTTTTCTATTTTGTGCTGGTTAAGGACGTGTGGGCACCGCAGGCTCTCTGGTACTGGGAGCACTGGGAGTCAGGTGTGTGTTCCAGCACTGCCTGGGGACCGAGGCGTCGGAACGGTGGGAAGCAGGGTTTTATCTGGCCTGCGGGATCTTGGCTGTTGTGATGGAGTGAGAAGAAATGACTTTGTTGGAGGTGCCACGTGCTTGATGGTGAGAGGTGAGAGCATTTGATACAGAGGTAAAAAGCTGAGACCACTTGGAGTAAACAAATTCTGGTTAAATAATATCTTATGTTAAATAATAACTTTAACAGCTTAAATAGGGTCTTTCAAAGGCATGGGAATACACACTCTTAATATGCCTTGGAAACTCTACCTGAAGTTTGACACGCTTTGGGTGGGAGGGGGGAAATCTTCCAAGTTTATTGAAAGCCAACGCTTTTTATCAGTATGGGTCTGAAGTCAGGGCTGGCTTGCTTTCTTGAGATATATTTTTCCTTCTCTTAAAAGAAAAAAAATCCAGCAGCTCAAGGGGTGTTTGGCCAGCTCAAACAACAGCTGTCTCCGTTTGTGTCTGGGCTGTTTCTATCTCAAACCAAACAAAGAGCTATAAGGACTGTCACGCTGAGTTTTGGGAACTCTCGGGAGCGGCTCTGTCCCTGCTGATGGGACGGGGGTCCCACGTCCCCTCCGCCCACATCATGGCACACATCGTGGGTGGCAGCGCCGGCGTCGCCTTTGGGTACAGCCGTAGTGTTTGCGTGGGTCCATCTGCTGCCGCTGCTGCTCTACCCTTTGTCTTACGGCTCCATAACTCAACTGCGTTATGTTTTTAAGTTGTTTTGTGATCTGCCATCTAACGCTATTTTTAATACAATGTCAATGCTTTAGTCGGAAAGCATCTGCCTCAGTAGCTGCTCTTTGAAGTTGCCCACATACCAGTAGCACTTGTAATAGGTTTTGGGGCACTTTCCTGTGAAACCGGGTTATTAGGTTGCCGCGGCCAGCCGTGTTTCTCCAGGGCAGTGTTCTCCAAGGCACTGAACACGCCTGAGCCTTTATGGCCATTCAGGTCCTTCTGAAGCCTCACTGCACATGTGAACGTGCAAGAAATAAAATCCAGCTGCAGCATCTTCCCCATAAAGTCTCCTCGCCGCCGCTTTTTCCAAGCGAGCTGGTTCACCTGTGGAGTAAAATCCCTGCTGATGAGAAAAGGCCCGGAGTGTCTCCAGTCTGAATCCAATTAGAGAGGAATTGCGAAGCACTTTCACCCGGCAGGTTAATGTGCTTCTCTTATTTCTGAATTACATGCAAAATATACTTCATTATAGGTGCTCTTTTGCTTACTTTCCAACATTATTAACTTCTTTCTAAATCTTGCTTTCATTTGTTGATGTATGACACATAAAATGCAGAATAGCTCTCGGGCAACTCCTTAATGTAGGCAGGCCTCGAATGCATGAAACCTTGTTATGCGAGTTTTGGATAATCTGAAATTCATATGCTTCCCCTGAATCCAAAATTCGTATAGAAATTAAATGTAACCCCAAGCGCTGGTTATCACAATCCTTCAGACATCCCTCAAGACATACAGCTAATCAGGATCACTGGTATGCAGCATTTAAGCATCCTCATTTTGTTCAGTCAGGAAAAACATCATTTAATAATAAAAACTGTAGCATGGTAAATCATCTGGATCCTTTTAGCAGGATTTAACATTCTCATTTTCTCCTCCTTAGCATTTGCCATTAGGATCAGTGGAAAGGATTTGACTTCTGCACTTATGGATACCCCTCTTTGGCAAGGAGAGGCAAAATCAAATGTGTAGGTTTAAAAATTTGTTCTCCGATTAAATTTTCAGAAAGACCTACCAATTTTGATGAGGATTTTGTTTTTTAGAAGCTGATGGCAATGTGTATTAGTAGGCACATATTATTCAAAGCTTATCTTTGTTGAATGACAGTTCATTTCACAGTTTAATGAAATTTCACGTCCATCTGTGAAGTGCCGAGGAGGCAAAAGTGGAAGAGGAGGACAGCACGCGCGGAGCTGCAGAGCACAGGGTAAACGGCAAGCTTACCGTGAACGCTGGGAGGAAAATATTTACGCAAAGAGAATATACTTCAGCAGCGCTGTTACGGATAGATGCTGTTCAGCCCCACCACCCAAGCCAACCTGTGCCGACAACGTCCTTTCCCTGGGATGTCCCCGCTGCTGCTGGAGCCGTGGCCAGGGCTGCGGGAATGGGATGTGCCGAGCAGCTGAGCCCAGCCCAGCCCCGTCACTTCTGCAGCTCTTGTGGTTCCTCTGCCTTCCCTCGCAGTCGGCAGCGTCAAGGTTTGGCAGCGCAGTGGCTGCAGCCTCCGGATTTGGGTGAAGCGCCCAAAGGAAAAGCACGCTGAAGCATTCCTCATATTGATTCATCCTCCTCGAACGTGCCTCCCATATCAAAAAGTTTCACGTGGTGGTGGCATGCGCCAGGTCCCAAAAATATGAAGGAGGACAACCTGAGGTGCGTTTGCACCCCCCGGCTTGGCGAGGGTAAGTGGGGGTCCGAGCTCAGCGCTCTCCTGGTCCGGCGTTCTCTCTATGTGCCACGGGGATGGACATCTCCTCCTCACCTTGGTCCTTTCAGGACTGACATTTCATCCGGGTATCGCTCTTGGGTCCGTGAGAGTGGATCACTGTGCAGGTTGGTTTTGCTGCCCTTCTTATCCTCTTTGGCTTATTGTATTCTTTAAGATGAACTTTCAAAGGGACATAAGGTACGTATTGGTTGATTCCCACCAGTTTTCAGTAAAGTGTCCCAAAGCTGCCTGTGCCCCTGGCTGTGCCGTGGCCGGGGAGGGACGTTGGTGCCCGGTGTGGGTGCTGGCACTGGGGCGGGGGGAGGGAGTGCAGCCCAGCCTCCCCAGGGGCGATGCCGAAACTCCCGCTTCCCCCAGCTGGGACGTGGCACTAGCACCGTGCCACGGAGGGGGTGTGAGGTGGCGGGGCTGGGTCAGCACACTGTTCAAAGGTTTTCTGGAGATGGGGGGTTGTTTGCGAGTGGGTTTTTGTGTTGGGTTTTGGGTTTTTAGTTTGTTTATAACACCTCTCAAAAGAGAACAAACTTTTATCCCATCTAGCTGCACATGTGCAATATGTTGCCCTGAATCAGGGGGGCATTAATTGGAGCCTAAACCGCAAGTGCCACTTTTGAGCTTGTGGCTGACATCTTGTATGATACCATGAACCCTGACTCCGGCGGATGCCTTCACCCGAACACTCCTCTTATTTTATAATATCTTTTGCCAGTGCCAGTTCCCATAAGCAGATAAAGAGAGACACCTGCCAACCTCATTGTCACCCTACAGACAGAAATCCTTGCGGGCTTTCCAGGGGGATGCTCCTGAGCAGCCCAGGAGGGCCATTTCCCACCTTCGCGTGGCCATGGGCTGTTTCCCACGTGCTTCAGGAGCGAACGTGTCGTTCCTTTTCTTTGTCAGTACGCTGCTGTTTCCATGCGCGACAGCCTCTGTGGTGACAAAATTCCGTCTTTTGGTTGGTTGGTTTGTTTGTTTTGGTTTAGTATTCTCAGCGCGAGGCGCATTAACATAATTTTCCGATCTTTTCTACCAGACTTACAGTCTGTGACAGACTGGCGTATTAGCGACTTATTTGGACGGATGGTACAGATGCAAAATTTAACAAGTGGATTATTGTCCTAGACCGAGTGACTTGTCAATATATTTTGGCTTCTCTTTCTACCATCTACTTTTTTCCCTTCTCTAGCTCATTATTTTTGTTAAGGGAACATACTGCTACTTTGTTCTGTGCTAGAATTGCTGTGTTTTTATCAGAGGCATTGGAAAGGCATCAGTGTGTCGTATTTTCTCCTGCGATGCCTGCAAACCCTAACTCCTGAGCCTCAGTAATTCATCCAGACACGTGCATCCCATACGCTGCCGAGCACAGCAATACTGCATGGTGGCAGCGCTTAATTTAATCCAATTTTTATTCTGTATGTTTGAAATGCAGCGATATAAAGCAAAGAGCTGAAGATTGGAATAACTTCCAGGCATTAAAGTACAAGTGAGTGTGGATAAGCTGAGGTACTTACCAATCCATATTCTGCTGTCTTTTCTGTAATGATAATACTTAAATGGGCTGATTACACATTCTGAAATGCCGCTGTGGAGATGTACAATTTCCTGCCTGACACTGAGCGAGGGACCTGACCTGTTTAAATCTCTGAAGGGAATAAAGAAAATCTGCGCTCTAGCGTGTTGTCTCCCGACACCGAGGGGCAGGCAGGCTCGCAAACGTCGCTCCCGACTGCAGCCCTTCCCGTAAGCCCTTCTCCGCGGCACCAGGAGACCTTGGGCCATCGCATGGGACCAGACTGCCCGCCCCACCGTCCCCCCGGGGCAGGGAGCTCCGCGGGGCCAAACCTCTCTTCCCAGAGACCTTCCCAAAGTTCATTGGGTTCTGCCCAGGCTCTCCTCCGTCTGCTGCAGGTGGGTCATGGGGAAATGCCGATGGCTTCCACAGCTTGTGGTTTAGGTTAGGTTTGGTGTGTGATTCCTTGGCCACGACCTTCATATGGTGATGTTAAATGCAGTGGCTCTGTCAAAGGAGGCAAGGGGTGCAAATCTCTTTCCTCAGGCAAGATGAAGATTCCTCCTGACCACAGAGGGTTGACGTTGGTGGGGTTGGAGGGACCTGTGTCACTGCCTGCCTCCTGCTCCCTTTTTGTGAGTGATACCAACGCATGGTCTGCAATTTACATTGAATTGGTTTTGACTGAAAACTTCAAAAGGGAAGGAAAATGGGAGTTTGTGAGGTTGTTTAGGGAAGACAAAACACAAAGGAAAAACTGATTCATAGTGAAGCTGATATTTCAGTATCATTTTTTGAGCTCCTGAATAGAAAACTGACATATTTGCGTAACTCCTTTTAGCTACAACTGCGACAGAAGCCCTAGGAGACGGCAAAGCTTCAACATTTACATGTCGTACGGCCAATGTTAAGTTTTTGTCATCGTTCTAAGGGAAACTCATACAGTTTCTCAGTGCTTACCAGAAAGTCTGTGTGGAGAGCTGCTGGGTTGGAAGATGTATGTGAACATTTGTGTGGTGGAGACAACTTAATCACGTATGGGGCGGAGACTCCGTTTATGGATGACATGAGGGAGAATTTTGAAATCACATGTGTCTTAACAGATGGTGAAACCTGACACCAAATGTTAATTTCTTTTGCTGTTTACTGCAGAAAGCACCAAGAACGATTTAAAAATCGGCTTACCTAATTGAAAAGAAAATGTCTATTTTAAAATACTGTGACTTCAGGAACTCCACAAAAACTACTGTTAGGTTGATCCCTGAGGGCTGTCTCCGTAGCAGGTGTTAATGCCACTTGCCGAGTGTGGCAGCAGCCGAGAGCTACCTTTGTGTTTGACATCGCTTTGTCCTTCAGGGCTCAGAAAGCAGCAGAGGTTTATGAAGTGGCTGAGACGTGCTGTACCTGGTGGACCTCAGCAGGCAGGAGCAGAGCTACCCTCGTCCCTGGGTTGGGATGCAGGGCTTGTGCTGGCACATTGGCATCGCCAGACCCCGCTGCCGTCACCCGGGCTCAGCCCCAGGGGAAGACGACTTGGGAAGATTCCACTTCAGGTGAGTTTGGTTCTGCTCATGTCCCCCAAGGGAAGGCTTTCCCCCACCGCTGGCTCCTGTAGCAGTTCCAGGAGACCTGAAGGCTGTTGGGCACCTGCACGGTTTGGGTGCTTTTGGAGGAGGCATGCACAAGTATACTTCAGTTATTCAACGCAATATAGCTATTGCCAAAGTGCTTTGAGATACACGTCTGGTTCAGGACTTCCCCATCGCATGTAATTTCCATCGCGTAATCAGCCCCCTAAAGCTGTGCCCGCTCCAGCAGCTCCTGTTTTGGAGCAGAACTTCCCTCTTGGAGGTGCCACCTGTGGGAGCCGGTGGGATTGTGGGACAGGGGCAGGAAACCTCCGGGGATGGCCTTGGGAATGGGGGAATGTCTCTGCCTGCATTGGCATCGCAATAGGAAACGCCGTTCCGCTCTGCACCTAAGCAGCATTTAAAATGTCACGATTATAATTTTTAAGTGGGGTTTGTTTTTTTTTCTCCACTGGAAGTGTAGGTTAAAGACTACTGCATAATTTTCATGGTGCATTGTAGCTTTTCCTGCTTTCGAAATGCAGAACAAAACTGCTTTAAAAACAGCAAACACCAGCTGAAGGTTCGCATGGTTACACAACCTAATTATAAACATTCAGCGAGCTCCAAAAGCACAGCGGAGTAAATAAATGTATCACACAGCTGAAGAATGCATCCCTTATTGTCAGATATTTAACAGTTTTGAAAGTAATTAAAAGCAAAGTATCTATTCGAGTCTGCAATTTAGCGGAAGTTTAAATTTTATTTTATAAATTGGAATGTAGTTGAGGATACCCCTCTATGCAAACAATGGCAATGCATATTCAGGTTGCTGGAGTTAGCAAATGAGCGATTTCTGTTGGAAAGATAAACAAAGTGATTTCTTTTTTATTCACCTTCGAAAATGAAAGGCTACGTGCATTAAAGAAACAGCATCTGTTGTTCTGCTGTCGCAGTTTATTATTCAGGGACCGAGATGGGGACTGGGCTGAGCTGCTGTTCCTTAAAGCACGGAGCACGTGTGGATCTATTAATTCATTAGCACGACTGCGGCGTAGCGCTCCCTGCGCTGGTGTTTGGTTTGAGCAACTAAAGTGCATTTTACTGCTGAATTATATTTGATGCTGGAGGAGGTATTCTTGAAATAAACAATATTATCCACAAGAGACTGATACGAGATGATAAAATCCATTTTATTTATGGTATTTTCAGCTGTCTTGTCAGTATAATGTATTGCATCACTGGAAAATACTGGATTTATTTGAACCTTGCTCTAAGAAGTAGATTTGCCATATACCTGCCCACTGAGCCACTCTTTTCACGGGCTGAGTTCTGATGCTGTGATTTATGTTTAGTTTTCCGGGTCACAATAGCTGTGGCAAAATATTACATATTATGCCTCTCCTGGAAGCATAACTATGAAGGCAACATCACTTATTTCCGCCCCAACATGCGCATTTATTTTCTATTGCTTCAGGAAGGGCAGAGGATGCTTAACCCTTGTCTGCGGACGGGCCGGTCCTTGCCCCTGCTCTGCTCAGGAGGTGCTTTGGCACTTGCGGAGAAAGCAGTTTAGACTAAGGATGGCTTGTAATCGAGGTGCACTAGATCCCCTTTTTAATTAAGAAATGCTAATGGGATGGTGTTTCCCAGGCAAGAGGCTGCAGAAGCTGGTTTCTCTCTCGTTCTGAAGGCTAAAGTCCATTTTTTTCATCCTGCCCAGCCGGGTGCAGGGGCTCTTTCTGGTGTTGCTTCTGGAGTGTGTCCATGGGAGACCCTGCATCCGTCTGCCACGGACCGTCTCCCAGCCGGTGCTGCCTGGGTGTTGACACCGACATGACCTCCATGGTGACCAAGGAGATGGTGCAGCACTGGCCCTGAAGAGAGACCAGCCATGAGCTCCTCTGCTCCCCAGGAGTTTCATCCCAAAATGGTGCCTGGGGTAAGGGACCCAAGATGATCGCCGCGGTGGGAGGTCAGGGCTGGTTTTTCTGGTGACGTTTTCTGGGTTTTCCTCTCAGGTTTTCTGTTCGGTCGTGCTCTGTGCTTCTCAGACGCATGTTGGCATGGCAGCAAACCAGCCTAAATCTGCCTTTCAATGGCACAGAAATAATGAGTATTGCATAAAGGGATGATTACTTAATCAAAAAAAACAACCCCAAACCACCCACCTCCAGACTTTGAGTTCAGCACAGTTCCATTTATACCAAACTCAAGAATTGGATGTATTATTTACTTAAAATGAAGTCTCCTGTCAAGACGTCTCCTCACCTGCTCTCTGAACAGTCTGCACAAATTCCTTGTCCCTCACCTTTTCTACTTGTTTTCGTAGTTAATGTTTCTTTTAATGAGTGGACTTTAATTGTTCCCTTTCAAGGTTTAGAAGAAATCTGTAGAGATAAAATTTGAAAGGCTTATCAGAAGAGAAATACCTCAAAGTGGAGGTAGAAATACCAGATGATGATTTTTTTAAAAAAACCCCCTATTTCTTTGTCATTGTATAGACCATTCTTGTTTAAACATTTTAGCATTTATCAATGTAAACTGAGGCAGCCCAGAATAAGAATAATTTGCAGGTGTTTTATTTAGCTCCCCCCAGGGAGCGGGGGGCTGGGGAGGTTTGTGCCGACCCCGCGATGAGATGCCGATTCACGTTGGAGGTTGGCTGTGGCTCATGGTTGAAGGGTCAGATCCTCGGCTGGCCCAAATCCACGTGGATCAGCTGAAATCAAAATAGCCACACAGGTTCAGGCCAGATGGAGGTCTGACACCCCTATCTTGCTATTTTTTCCTCTCCTGTTTGTCTCTAAAGCCTTTTCTTATTTAAAAAAAGAAGAAAAAGATTTTCGTGAGATGCAATTTGGTGTGTGCTGGGTAGGTAACGCTGTTCAAATGCTGTAGGGAATGAAGGCAAAGATTGTGTGTATTTTGATTGTTCGGGTGGATGGTGCCTCCATCCCTCCCTGCCTCTCCAGACCGGGCTGGGAATTAGCGCCGGGCTGAGCCCAACCAGCGGCGGGGGCTCTTCCAGCCCCCAGTGAAATGATGGCAAAAGGCAGCGTGCTCTGGGGAACCCTGCTTCTCTCAACCCGGGTCAAAATATTTGCTTTCTGCCCGCTGTTCCAGCGTGTACATACAGAAACTAAATGGCAAATTGAATTTCCAAAGTAGTTTGCTTGTTTTCTGTGATTATTAACACCAGGCCGATGAGCTTTTGGGGTTTATTTTCTGGATTGCTGCTGTGCATTTCCATTCTTTATCTAGACTATTCAATTTTGGTTTTCTTATAGGTTGAACTGCGTAGGAAAAGAACTAATCCTAGTTTTCCTCTTTCTTGTTGAGTCTTTGCAAGTCACTGAAGGATTATACAGCGTATTTTATTACTGCAGAAGAGCACGTGTATCCCGAGTTAGACTGAAACTGCCCTGTGGAGTGTTAGAGTAACGCTTAGAATTGTATTCCATCTTACAAACAATTTGTCTCACTATATTGACTTAATTTTATACACATTTCTCATCAAGAGGAAATCTTACAGCTTTTGCACTTTCCCTGATTTTGCAGAGGGTTTTTTAACCAGTCACTAGAAGGTAATTAAAGTATGTCCGTTTTGCCCCCAGGTGGGCACGCGGAGGCTGGAGGCTCTCCGGGGATTCCTGTGACTGCAGCTGATGCAAAGCTGGCACAATTTTTAAGGGATTTCTGCTAGAGATGAGCAAAAAGACGAGGGTTTTAGGGGTCACTGATCGCCTGGGGCTGCGAGTTACCGTCACAAGACCAGCTCCGCTCACCTCCTCTCCCACCGCGGAGGCCATCGCTTTGGTTTGGAGGAAAGGGATGGCATTCTCTCAACAGAAAAATGAGATGCTATTGAAGGAAATGACTGGGAAGAAGGTGGAAACAGTAAGCTGTATTTTTCCGGAGAGTGGGCACACCGCATCGGTGCCACATGTTTTGTCTGCTGCTCCGTCCCCACCTCCCAAATGGAGCTATTCTCTTTCACTGGTTAGAGAAATAATAAAGAATAACGAGAATGAGGGATTTCTATGCAAATAAGTTTGCATCTACATCCAAGAATTTAAAGGGAATGCATCTGTCTTGAATTTTACATGAATGTACAAGAGACCTGGTAAGGTAGAAAATCCAGTCAAGCAAACAGCAATGCTAACAATCAAACCCCAAAGTGTCTGATGCTCACGTTCTCGGTTACCGACCATCAGTTAAAAATGGCCTTTTTTATCAAGATTTAATTTTCAACCTCAGCATATACTCCTTTGAAGAGCCTTGCAAAATTTGTGCTGTGCGTGTAAGGAAGATTCTTATCAGAATCAAGCCAGTTCCAAGCCGACATAGAGACACTGATCCACTGAATAACTTAAGAAGAAAGTAAGTTGTTTTTTTCTTTTACCTGGAGTAAACAAGCACGTGCTGGAATATTTGACTCGATCCAGGTGTGACTGATTGCAGCATCGTTTGGGTAAGACGCGACATTGGTTTTCTCTTCCATGAAATAATGAGTCAAACAGCAAGCTAAGTCGCGCAGTGAGCACTGACTTTAAATTTCCTCCGTCTTGTGTCAGAATGTTAATGCTTTTGGAGATTCAGTTTTTCTATTAAATTTCTTCCCGGTGCTAGGGTTAGCAGGGTGGTGTTTGAACGCTGACTGCTCCAGAGCTGCAGGGGAACCGGGAGCGGTTGTTACGATAGCCGATGTACAAATCAGTGCGGCAACACTGCTGGGGTCTGTTTTCGTGTTCACTTTGTTATCTTGTGATTGAAATTATGCCTTAGGCATAGAATTATCATCCTTTTTGTTTAAGCACTAGAATTCCTGACAGTTTTCATCTATGGATTTTATTGCTTTTCATACATCTTTCGTTGTTTGCTTAAATAGCGCAAAGTGCACTTAAACACGGCACAGAATTGTTAAAACACGTTGAATTGTCTGATTTCTTCATCTAAAAATGGATGAAAAGCACGAGACTTCATAAGTTAAGAAGAGACAAGGCTCTAAACAAGGATATTGGGTCCACATACCGAATTTTATATCTACATGAGAATTTTAACTAACAAGTAAAGGACAAATTGCAGATCCTTTATGTTTAGGGAATGCCATGATTTGTGTCACGCATCTGCATGTGGCAAAAGGTCATTTTTGTAGTTTTGGTGAAGACATAGAACAAGTTGAGTAATCAGGAGCATCGTTAGCATCTGGGCAATCAGGAAGAGAAATGAGATCAAGTAGAGAAAACGATGGAGTGGACAAGAAGTGGGAAAAGACCCGTCCCCCAACCAGTTCTGGATATGGGTTTGCAAGGGCATGGAGTACTACACACGTAGCCTTGGGCAGCAGAACTACATTTTGGGGGTATTTTTAATACCTTTTGGCTTATAAACGTGAAAAGTGAGATTACATTTCTGCCTGGCATTTTTTTTTTTTTAAAGTAGGAGCCTATCACGCATCTATGTGTTTAATTTGGATTTTAATACTAATATAAGTAGCTGGCTATCTCCTGTATTGCTGCCGTAATTATTACTTCACAGTCATGTCAGCAATCAACATGTTGTTGATTGTGCTTATTCTCACTTCTCAGAACCAGGATACCTTATTTAAATGCTCAGAGCCCGAGGCCTTATTTAATTGTGTCAAAGCCCCTAATAGCCCTGACACCTGCAGCGGGGACAGGGACGTCGCTCGGTCCCCACGCTGCCGCCCAGCACTGTCTCTGCCTCCCACCAAGTGCTCCTGCCTGGGTTTTCCTGTTTACTACGTTATTTTATAAAGCCCCTACGCTTTTTGTCAGTAAGTTCTCCCAGTAACACGGTATTTTGGGATGGTGATGGTGGAGGAGGGGAAAGGCAGCGCTACTGCTAGTGTTTGGCCTGATGATACCTTGTCATGTTATTAACTTACGTATTTGCCCTGGCAGGGTCGGTATTTATGTGGGAGAGTGCCTGCGATGCTGGGAACTGGTAACATGCGTGACCTTTTCATGGGAGTTTCCAGATGGAAATGACCCCCTTGGAGCGAGCCCCCGAGGGCTGATAATGCAAAACTAAACAGAACCACTCTTCTGAATGGAATACAGATCCCCTTTTTTTCTTTCTTTTTTTTTTTTTTTTTTAAGTGGTTTTTCCCTCTTTTTTACAAGGTCTTGACACTGTAGGACCTTCTATTAATTGCGTGGGAAGCTTGCTGGCGAAATCTCACGGGAAGGTGTTGTCAGTGCGATTCCTGACTGTGCCCGGGCGTGCGTTCCACAGCGCTGGGCACTGGTCCCCAGCAGCCGGGGGGACAGCGGGATGCTCCGAGCCGGGCTCCGCTTCCCACCCTCCACATCTGCTGGAGAACTGTCCAGAAGCTGCACAAAAGCAGATAGCGGGGCAGTTTCCCTAAATTAAATGCTTTAAATACACTTTAGGCTTTTAAATACACGAGGTCCCTGAGCTTCCTGTGAAATCGTAGAAGCAAATGCAACAATTATCTTAAAGTGCCCACCTCAAACCATGCTGTAGCACAGATCTTTTGAAGTAAATCTGTATTTCATTTTACAAATACCTGTGAATGTTTAAGTTCTCCCCGTCTACAAAAGGTGGATGTAAGCTGACGGAAATTATTCACCATTTGGGACTTTGGAAGATCAGACAAACTAATTTTCTAACTGTAGATCCAAAGTCTGACTTTTAGGAGTTTAAGTTCTGAATAATACATTATTTCTTTATTTAACAGTTGTATGCAGGGGCAGCACCAAACTGCTGGTAAAAGCCTTCAGGGCTTTGTGTGGGAAAACCTGCACTTGGCTCCAGGTTATCTTGGAGAAACTGAAGCTTCTGAGGTTTCTGCAAGCATCCATATATTTTTTTCCTATCCAGTCTTCCATAACTGATTGAGCTAAGTTCAGATCTGCAGAAAAAATCCTCCCAAGCCTGGTTCAGCTCAGTCTCATGCTTCAGCAGATGATGAAGCTTGGGCCATCAGCCAAGGTCAAAGTCAGTGGTGGTGGGTGGCCTCAGCAAGTACAGTGGTACAGGAGACAGTTTTTTAGCAGAAGACCTCTTACAGCTCAGAAACCTTTGTGCGTTCTCAGATGACATTAACTTTTTATTCTCTGATATTTGGGAAGCAGGATCGCTCCCTTCCCGAGAGCACCCTGGTCATTGCGGCACGAGCTCCTGGGCTGTGTCGCTGCAGATGGCATGTTCATGCTGAGCTGGTAACGAGAACTTCACATCTTCCGCAGGAGGCAACTATTTCTTGCAACTTTCTACCTTCAGGGCACCTTCTGCAATGCTCCCACTCCCACGTGTTCTTTGCCTCAAAATCTACGTGTATCCATAACTCAGTGGCTTGACTGGGGACAGTGATTGAAGCCGATGGTCACCTCTGTGTTGAGCTGAAGATGTGGACGATGATTTTACCTGGCCCAGCGGAGCAACCTGCCGGCTGTGGTCTGAGCAGCGTAGGGCTGGGAACAGCCGCCCTTCCTTTCCCCCAGGTCTTCGTCTGCTGGCTCCAGCCCAGCCGTCACCTTCAGCTGGGACCTGGCACGTGGGTGGCTCTTCCCCTTCATCGGATACCAGTTGTGCTAATTAATCCAGTTCTTTGGTGGCCCTGGGTACTGGTTATGTGCTGAGTGGCGAGTAGATTTTTGGAGTCCCCTGCAATACCGTGTCATACGGCTCAGCTCTCCGTTCTAAGGATTTTCAACCAGGCTGCTCCTATCCGAGTGGTTAGAAACGTCAGGATTCGCTCGTTTTCCCCTGCTGTCCTGAGATTAAGGGGTTAATTCTTTTCTAATAAGCCTGCTCTTCCCAAGGCTTAGAGCTGGGCTGCCTTTTCAGAAAGAGGAAGATAAGCATGATATTTTTTTTTCTAATGTTTTAAAGGAACTGAGACAACAAACCACGTTCCTCGCTCCCCAGCAGCGCGGCTGCTTCCCCGCTGGCTGGAGGCAGGAGGAAAAGGCTGGGTGCCGTTTCCCCCCGGGCGACTGCCCGCTTCCCCAGGACTCCGTCGGTTTCTAATGTTAAGTAAAAGCAAACCCAAAGAATTGAGTCGTCCCGCTTTTCCTCTCTCTGTCTTGCGATCACATAAACGGAACAAATATTAATGTTGAGGTTTTGTGTGACTTCAGGCTTAAAAAAGCTTTATGTATTTTTCTTCAGCCCACGGGAATTTTCTAGCTCTTAGACCTGTTGTGCTGGAATTCAGTTGAAATTATGCTGTCTTTTACTTTTGAGGAGGTTTGCATTATACATCTCCTTTTATTGTGAGCATACATCAGCTTTTACTGAGCCTGACTCCAAAACAAATTTTTCTTCTGGTTTGTCAGTTTTTTGTTTCCTTAGTGCCGATTGTGTTTTTACACTACACCTTACTACCCTTCAGTTATAGGTTTAGGGGATTGTCACATATTTCACCCTTAACTTTTTTCTGTGTTGCTTAGAGAAAGGTTAAGTACATTCTTGATTACCCATGTAGTTCTTTTTTAAATAGCACTGTTGAATTAAATGCATGTGATTTGTTGCATGCTTTGAGTGTCAAATGTATATACTAAATTATTTCCCTACATTTAGTTGAAGGTAGGAATTTTTTAGAGTGTAAATATATATGCAAATTACCTATATTGAGAACACTTCCTAGATTTTCTGTTTATGGAAGATGTATTTATTCCTTTGGAAATATATCAATGAAAAGACCAAAATCTTTACGGTTTTAGAAAACGCTCCAAACTTAGGGTTATATTTTTCTATGTAACCAGGAGCTGCAAATCGCCGAGGAGTTTCGTGCCATTGCTTGTGCAGAGCCAGGACGTGGGGCCCAGGACAGAGTCCTCCTCCGCGTGCAGACAGCCAGGGCGCTGGGTGTCCCAGGGACCTCCTGGGAGCTCACGCTCGGGGCAAGCCGCACGGCCGGCGGGACCACGGGGGAGAGACGGCACCCAGGAGAGGGGGGGTTTATAGTCACTTCAGAATGAATCATGTCATTTATTTTTTTTTAATTGCACTGAGTCAGAAGATGCACCTGCATTTTCACCCCTCTTCTCGTGCCACATATTTTATATTTATGATGAGAGTATGTGGATGTCTTTACATTCAGTGTCACGTTGTGACTTTTTGCTTTGTCTTTACTAATGTGCCTTGGCATGCTAAAACTGAACTCTGTTTAAAAATAACAAAAAAAAAAAAAAAAAAAGAGAAGCTAATGAGAGATATTTAGTGTATTGTGAAAATTCAGTTCCTGAGACAGAGGGAGCAGAGGGATGGGGTATTTTTTGGTTTGTATGAGTTAGAAGGCAGACCGGTTTGGCTTTTTGAGAGTGCAAATAAATTGTGTATGATCAAGACTGGTAGGTACAAAAATAAAATATTCCAGATCCTGTTTGGGAAATAATCATCTATATCCAAGCAACAGTTAGCAAACAGCTAATTAAGATCCTGGCCTTAACTTGCTGCAAAATATGAAGAGCTAAATTATTTTGGCGGTGATTAAAATCAAAATGTTAGTAGCAGCTAATAGGGAAATGGCCTTTTGGCATTGCTTGGAGAAGGAGGTGCCCAACTTGCTGTGGAAACTTTTAAAATTCCAGATACATTTGCACAAGTGTTTTTCACTCCAGTTATTTGATTCACTGTATTTTACACATGGCTTTCTCCTCTAACAGTGTTTTGATGTAGTTTGATAGTGTTTAATCTCATAATGTGTAATACGAGGATTGTTTTTAGGTTAAGGAAGACTTTGATAGGTCAATAGCGTCATGTTTTGCTTCTCTGAGAGTCTATTCCTAAGGAGGTCAATCCTGATACCTTTTATATGCTGGGAAAAGCATATGGTGATGGTACAGGAGGTGAACTCTGTAAGTGCCAGGCTCTGTGTTCTTTTCTTTTTGTTGTTGCCCCCCTTGCTCACCCGAGACTCCACGGAGGGCAGGAGGTGGCAGCTCGGCATCCTTCCGGCTCGGCATGTCCCCGTGCTGCCCGGCGGGGCCAGGCTGGGGTGGGGCTGGTGCCACCCAGCCCTGTCACCCCATGCCGTGGGGAAGAGACCTGGGAAACCTCCTGTGCTTGGCTCATGCCACCTTTGGGGAAAACACCCCTAGATGAGAAGCTCAACATGAGTCAGCAACGAGCGCTGGCAGCCCAGAAACCCCCCGCAGCCCGGGCTGCATCCCCAGCAGCGTGGGCAGCAGGGCCAGGGGGGGATCCTGCCCCTCTGCTCCGCTCTGGGAGACCCCCCTGCAGCGCTGCCTCCAGCTCTGGGGCACCAACAGCAGAAGGACACGAAGCTGCTGGAGCGGGGCCAGAGGAGGCCCCGGAGCTGCTGGGAGGGCTGGAGCCCCTCTGCTGTGGGGACAGGCTGAGAGAGCTGGGGGGGTTCAGCCTGGAGAAGAGAAGGCTCCGGGGAGACCTTCCAGCCCCTGCCAGTCCCTAAAGGGGCTCCAGGAAAGCTGGGGAGGGACTCTGGAGCAGGGAGGGGAGCCATGGGACGAGGGGGAATGGCTCCAAATTGGAAGAGGGGAGATTGAGATGAGATGTGAGGCAGAAATTGTTTGCTGTGAGGGGGGTGAGCCCCTGGCCCAGGTTGCCCAGAGAAGCTGTGGCTGCCCCATCCCTGGAGGGGTTCAAGGCCAGGTTGGACGGGGCTTGGAGCAACCTGGGCTGGTGGGAGGTGTCCCTGCCCAGGGCAGGGGGTGCCACTGGGTGGCCTTTAAGGTCCCTTCCAACTCTAACCGTTCTGTGACTCTTATGAGTGACTGGTTAGGTGGTCTCATTGTTATCAGGTACCCAAACTCTGCTCCCCCCAGGCTGCTGGCACACTTGTGCCATTTTCCTTGAGAAATAACATTGTTCAGCAGCAAATTGGCATTTTATTCTGCTGCAGCTGCTGTGAATGCGACATCTTCAGGGTTGCCCCCAGTGGTGATGCATCCTCTAGGACAGCTGTCCGTCCTGTCCTTGCGCCGACCATCGAGGCTCTGGATGAAGGGGGGGGTCCAGCGCCAGCAGTGGGACCCCGGTTCTGCTGGGGGTGGCAGCTGTGCCGGGTGATGGATGGGGCTGCGGGGGCTCCTGCTGTCGCACTCCAGGATGGCCCCAAACTCATGGAGAATGTCTGGGTATGATAAAATAGGCCACCAAAATGGTAATTAGTCCTTTTCCAGTTAAGGAAATGACAAATTTTATGCACTGTTTTATAAATAGAAACCTCGTAAGAGTAAAATGAGGTATTCTGTGTGTACCATTCCTTTTGCACACTAAGCATGGGCTGGTTTATTATCATATTTTTGATGACTTTCTGTTGTTCTCTGCTTATTTTTGCCCAAAAATACGTCCTTGCTCTGCTGTTGCAATTTCCAGGTTCCTTAATTTGTTTTGTTTGAAGCGTATTTCTAAAAGTCACATACTACAGCATAATGATGGTATAGAACTTGTTATTTAGCAACTAATTTAAATGAAAATAGACATAATTTAAATAGACTGAAATGTCCTTTAATACTATTTTTAAAGACTAATGGAAATGCTACGCTGGCTTGTGCGATGCACTGTTGAATACAAAATAAACAGGATTGTTCAGATGCATTTAGATGATTCTTTCAGCCCTTCACGGGATTGTTTCAATGCAGAAAAACTCTGCGGTGATAAGATTTATCAAAGGAATTGTGAATCGCTTTGATACAAAAGAGATATTTATTTCACTGCAGGCTTGCTTTTCCCTGAGGTGATATAAGTATTTTTTCTTTTGTTGAAATATTGCTTCAAAAAAAATGTCGGTGGTGAGAAATGGAACAAACCAGCACCCGGAATAGGGCCGGTTGTGTGGCTGCTGGTTGCCCAGCCTGGCTCAGCAGCGCGGCTGGGGAGAACTGCTCAGGCTTTTCAGAAACCTCCCTGCGCCTCCAGGCACAAATGGCATTTTTATAGGCAGGGCTTTTTTTTTAATGTATTTTTTTTAATATATTTTTTTCATATTTCTTCCTTTTTTTTTTTTTAGTGTAAGAAACAGTCTTGTTCTTTCTCATTTCAAAGAGTTTGAAGAAGTGTCTGAAGTTTTCACGAGTGAGAAGATGAGCACAGGAGTGTGTCCTTACCCTCTCCTTGCTGCTCAAGAGCAAAATTTGGTAAGCTGGGGAAAGGCGGCAGCAAGTTTGGGCAGGGCTTGGGAAAAGAACAGAAAAAGCCTCAGGAAGTCCAAGCTTTTCATTTCCTACTTCTTGATAAACGAATGCAAATGGGAGTGGGTTCAGGAGCTGTACGCCTGAAAATGAATTTTGAAATAATTTTTTTAAACAATTTTAAGTGAACGTTCTCATTAACAGGAGAGGTTTTGGTACTGTGCCTGCTCCCATATATCCAGAATACCTCACCAGTGGTCTTTGTGCGCGATGTGGGAGCACTGGAGCTGCTGGGGTCCCAATGAGCAGAGGGGCACCCTACCTGCCTCCACCCTGGGGGGCCAGAGAGCTGCCTCCTCCTCCTCCTCCTCACCCCCGGGGAGGACCGGAGGGACATTGCACCTCCACCCCCCCCCCAGGGACCCCGGCACATCACGATCCTTCTCCCTCCCCAGTCCCGTGGGGGAACTGAGCATCAGTGACTCTCCGGATTTGGTGCTGCGCGGTCCCTGCGGAGGTTTCGCCCCTGCCCTGCCCGGCGGCGCCGCAGGTGGAACACGCAGACCCCCGGCTTGGGCTTTTCTACCCAATCTCTGTCTCGGTACAAAGCTCGGTTTGGAGCTTTCCCAGGAACAGGGTTTTTTCAGCGGGGGGTGCGTGTGCGTGGTCAAAATACTCTGGAAATCCTGCAATACATCTACCCCACAGCTTCTCATGGGAGCACGTTGGCTGCGGTGCGGTGCCGCCTGCATGAAAACACTCAGGCTTCAGCATCCAGTTTCTGATGGAAATGACGGCCTGTTATTACTGATCAAGGGCAGCAAACCAGATGCGACTCCTCTTGCTTCAGAGCAAGGATGTAAAACTGGATGTTCCCCATTCCAGCTGAGTTCATCGCGTTGCTGAATTACAGACTCCTGTGACCCAGTGCAGATTTTGTTCTGATTTTTAAAATTGTTTTGCTTTTCTGAAATCCTTCTGCAAGTCTCAGTTTCTCTCTGAATTCTGGTAGATTTTTTTTTTTTTTAAATAATTTCTTTTTACCTTAACTCTCTGGGAGAGGAAACCCAGTGTGCCGGGCCCCAAGCGCTACCCAGCTTAATTCTCTCTTGCTGTCCCCACACTGGCCGTGTTTTCCTTCTCAGTTTCCTGCCGTTGCTTCCTCCCCAACCATCCTCCAGCCCTTAACACGCTGCTTTGCCCTTTCCCTGCACTTCTGGAGCTATAGAGCTTTTTATTCTTAATATATCTGTATATCACATGAACAAAAATGCGATTTTTTTTTTTTTCTTTTTTTCTGGTTTCTAGCAGGCCTTGACCTTCCTGTGTGCCATGCATTTCTCCAGATTAAACCTTTTTTTCCTCTAGTTTATTTTACTGTGGCAGGGAGGGAAAGGGGTATTTATAGCACCTGCTCTGAATTCCTAACTGCAGGTGCCAATGGCAGGTCCCTCTAGGGCACCTTACGGGGGGAATGTAAGTGAGGGTAGTTAAGACACTGTCTTTATTGCTGTAATTGTGTAAGTGTGTAGTGCTATTAGGCTCCTATTTTGCAGATAAAATCAGGGAGCTGACTGCCTTTCCCTCGCAGAACACGCAGAGCTTTCCGAGCAGGGGATGCCTCCCGTGGAGATTTCCATGGGGAGTTTCCCCCTGCTCGGCCGAAGGAGGGATATACAAGCACCAGAGGCACGAACGCTGCTGCTCACGTTAAAACCTGGTAGTTTCCAGTGTCTGGCAGATCGTCCAGTGTGAGCCCCCAGGACGGGGCTCGTGCTCGGCTCCGTCTCTTCCACAGGGAAGAAGTTTGGCCCACTCCGTAGATACGTAGTTTATTAAACCATGACAGTTGTATAAATTAATTTTTGTGACCTGCGGCGTTTAATCTTATTAAATAACTACTTTAGGAGCCTGTTCCCTGGTGTAAGAGGATTAGGCTGTTGCAGACTTTGTTTGTACTGCAACATGGAATTAGCTTAACACAAGTTTTATTGAATTTTTTTCTGACTTATCTTTTGAGAAGTGATTAAGCAGAATTCATTGCTGACTAATCTGCCGAGTTAGGGCAATACTGTGTGCTGCAGGTCTTTGTTGTTCCCATCCATCCTCAGGAGGGGCTGGGAGCCTGGAGCCGGCTCTCCCAGTGCCTGCGGCAGCCCTGGATCCATCTCTCCCTGTGTGGGCATCGGGGTCTTGGATCACCACGGGAATTACCGCTGTCTTCCCTGTGAAATGCAAACTGCGCATTGAAGAGGCAGCAGCAAGCTTTTAAAGATGTTTAAAAAAACCCCCAAACCAACAACCACAGAAAAATAGCATGAACTAGAGACAACGAGAGTTTAAATTTCCTTATGCTTGTTGCCAATCTATTTTTGGACTTCTTTCTGTCTGAGCAGATTGAAATTCCTACCACTGTAGTATTGGCATGATATAGCAAAATCAAACTATTTCAACAAAATCATTGCCATAGAAGACTTAAAAGCAGAAAATGAATGCAGTTTGAAGTAATGTAATTGCAGCTGACAGGGTGGTATGTGTAGAATTCCAAAAAAATATTCTACTGATTTACTTTTTTTCTCACCTGAATACCGTTTTGAGGCGAAAAGAGGGACGCTATAAAAAATTTGTTAGTAACTCTAAATTTAACGGCTTCTCTTTCTTTTTCTGGGTAACACTTCAGGTTGTTTAATTAAGCATAGAAATAAGGCTGGCAAATGGAAGACGCAGCAGCATGAAAAAATCATCTTTTAGCAGGTTGCAGCAATTGTATCTGTTTTCCCAGGTAGCTCAGCCTTTATGTAGCCAGGAACATTTTAACAAGCGTTAGCATGGTTAGATTTGTTGGTTAAACAACAAATTTTAGAAATATTGTAGTGTGCAAATTAATAAAAAAAAAAAATCAAAGTTTTCTAGGTTGGACATTTCAGCTTTCCAGCGTTACCCGATGGGTTGTGCTCCTGGTTTGGTCTTCTAACACCATTTATACAAGTTATAAAGGTCTCCTGCCTGGCACACGGAGAACACAAACTGGGGTGATTCTGCTGAAGAATAAGAAAATGACTTCTTTAAACAGTATTTTAAGTTTCGTGTTGTGACTTCATCCCTGCTGTGTACATCGGACCGGCAACCCTTGCAGTTGCTCAAGCACTAACAGGTATGTGTGAACCAGGGGTGTTATTTCACAATAACACGTTAAACTGAATAATATCTTGGGGTTTTTTGGGGGATTTTTTTTTTTATTTTTAAAGACAAAAATGAACTCTTTGATCTAACAGGAGATCTCTCATATGGCATTTCTGTGACCGTCATTGGATGCTGAGCATCTGGAGTGAAACTGTCCTGGATGCAGCCTCAGGAGCACCTTATCTTTCGCTCTCTGGACCACGTACCCTGGGAGCAAAGGGGTTCACGGGTAGGATTAATTCTGCTAAGCCACATCATTTCTTCTAGCAGTGTGTTAGCCTTGGGGAATGTCACCCCCTCTGCACCAGTGGCTGTTGAAGTGACCCTAGCTCCCTCCTCCACCCCGCTCTCCCTCCCCTCCCGGAGAGCAGCCCAGAGCCCACCACCACCACCTGAAAAGCTTGCTCAGATCCCGCTGGACCCGAGGTGTGAGACCTGGTGCCAAGTCAAAGACTAACACCTGTTTCTGTGCAATGGGAAAAAAAAGGGGACCTGGACAGACTGGGTTGAGGGGCCGAGGCCAATGGTGTGAGGTTCAACAAAGCCAAGTGCTGGGTCCTGCCCTTGGGTCACACCAACCCCATGGACGCTCCAGGCTGGGGGCAGAGTGGCTGGAGAGCTGCCCCACAGAAAAGGACCTGGGGGTGTTGGCTGCATATGAGCCAGCAGTGTGCCCAGGTGGCCAAGGTGGCCAACAGCATTCTGGCCTGTGTCAGGAACAGTGTGGCCAGCAGGGCTGGGGCAGTGACCGACCCCCTGTACTGGGCACTGGTGAGGCCCCACCTCAAGGGCTGTGTCCAGGTTTGGGCCCCTCACCACAAGACAGACACCGAGGGGCTGGAGCGTGTCCAGAGAAGGGCAACGGAGCTGGTGAGGGGTCTGGAGCACAAGCCTGGTGAGGAGCGGCTGAGGGAGCTGGGGGTGTTCAGCCTGGAGAGAAGGAGGCCGAGGGGAGACCTTCTCGCTCCCTACAGCTCCCTGAAAGGAGGGGGCAGCCAGGGGGGGTCGGGCTCTTCTCCCAAGGAACAGGCCATGGGACAAGGGGAAACGGCCTACAGTTGCACCAGGGGAGGTTTAGGATGGGTATTGGGAAAACTTTCTTCCCCAAAAGGGCTGTCAAGCATTGGAAGAGGCTGCCCAGGGCAGTGGTGGAGTCGCCATCCCTGGAGGTGTTTAAAAGCCGGGCAGACGCGGTGCTGAGGGACGTGGGGTAGCGGTAACTTGGCAGTGCTGGGGTAACAGTTGAGCTCAATGATCTTAAAGGTCTTTTCCAACCCAGATGATTCTATGACAAAAGAGCCCGTCGCAATTGGTCTGTACATCGTGGAAGCACAATTAAAATACTGAAGGGCATATATGAAGAGCAGCCCAGAAGAGAGAGTTTGCTGGGTAATTTTCAGCTCTGTCACTCATTAAACTCTGCATGGTTTAAAGTTCAGAGAAACGCTAGCCTTGCATAAGTATAAGAATCCATGAATATTTGTTTTTTTCTTTACCTTCAGTTCTGTTGAAATGTGAAGGTTGACATCCCCATAAATGCACATGCACAAGCTGTAAACCCCCAAAGACAGCAGATGCTGCCTTGGAGAAAGCCCAGCTCTGAAATAAAATATTAAATATTTATAGATCAGAACTGAACTGCTTCGTTGTCCAGGTACTTGAGGGGAAAGCTGTCCTAGAGCTGCTAGAGAGGAACATTAGCAGAGGGTATGGTGAAGCTCAGCAGAGCACTTTCTGGAATGGAAGAGCGAGCTTTGCCGCCGAGCCAAGGCCAAAGCCCTGCAGGAGGGCACGATGATCCGTCTCCGTGGCCAGTCGCCAAAGCAGGGCTGGCAATATTATGCCATGGTGACTGGAAAATAAACATGCTACTCCTTCCTTCTGCTTAAAAATAAGTTTAGCGAGTTATAATAGGACAATAGGAGATGGTAGGTAACATCCAAATTTTCATTTGTTGTGTTTCTCCTCTGTTGTGTAGACTTCTCTATTGGTATTGTAGTCTAATCTTTAGTAGAGCAGTTGCTACTGAATCGATACAATGATAATTTTACACTTGCATGTAAAATGTATAAAAATATTGATAACTCTCTTCTCAATATGGCCAACATAGATGTATTACGACAAGGCATCCTATTTCCAAAAACCACGTTTTAAATTAACTTCAGAATTTCAGAGCTGGGCATGCATTACTTGTAATAATTTTAGTACTTCAGGCTTAGCATCAATAGCCATGTTTATAATTTAAATAACTGTAAGGAGAATCCAGTAATAAGCAGCAAAGTGTCTGCTAATTTTTAAAACCTCTGCGTACGTATTTATAGGGCAGGGTGAGGGAAAAGGAGAGTGATCGTAAGAAGGAGGGAAAATTCATCTTTGTATTTGCTTTCTCTGTGATGTATTCTCTTATGGTTTTGGACCAATTTCTCTCTCTCTTTCCAGCTCTTCTTCCTCTTGGTCCATCCACATAGATGGAGGCATTTTTTTCTACAGGTTTGATGTGCCAGAGCCAAGGATAGGACACAGCAGCATTCACAAGACACTGATTTAATAGTCCTATTTTGCTTTTCCTTTTTAAGAGAGTACGTTGTGGTAAAGCAGCTCTGTGTATCTAGACGACCTGGATTTTCTTTGAACCACTCCCACTTTGGGGTGGACCTGATGTCCTGTGGGAAGGATGCCTAGCCCTGGTGGGATTGCCCGATGGGCTCCAGAAAGGGTGTTGGACCTGTGCTTTCCATACTGCTTATCTGGAGGAGTTGTGCATCGTGCCATGGCTGATTCGGGCCATTTCATTTATTCTTGGGTAGTTTTGATCCATAAAGCCTTTGTTGGGAAGTGTTGGAGGGGAGAAAAGCTGTGAGCTCTTGGGGGCAGGGAGCTGCTTCCTGGGTATTTTTTAAAGGCATTAATTCCTTTCATATGTTTTAAGTTGTACTCTGTTTGCCGATTTCAATCTAAAAGACGTACTGGGCGATGCCAATGGCCAGATTTTGGGTTTGGGTTAATAGCTAGCTTTCCCCACACTTACCATTTCAAAATATGAAACTACATCTTGCAGAAACAACCACAATTACGTTTCAAGTGCTTCCTAGTTATGACTAGACAAAACCATAATTTTTTCAATTTCATTTCCATTTCCTTTTATATCTCGAATAAATTGAAAGGTTTGAGGAGAAAAAAAAAAGGGACCGATAAGTATTCGATGCCAGATAAGAAACTTGAAATAGGTTTCCAGGAGCAGGCACGCATAATCTCCACCTCTCTGCTCCAGCTATGTAGGCCAGCTGCTTTTCTGCCTTTCTCGGCCATTTGCGAATGCCAGAAAGGGGTGAGAATGGTTTGAAGGATAAAAATAGAAACATCTCACAGCTTCCCAGTCCCACTTCAAAGTTCCTTACGTTCCGTGGGTATCCCAATGTGGTTCTCTGTGATTTCTCGGATCAGCCTGGGTGGCTGACTGTAAAAGTGCTCTTGCTGTGTGTTGTAGGTACGTGGTATTTTTAAAAGGAGAATTGTGCTTAAATTCTGTATTTAAGGCCAGCTATATTTTCATTGAAGCTGGTGGGCAGGATCAGGTCCTGAGATATATATTTAGAGGACCAAGCAGGTTCTTACACAGTGGTTAGCTGCAGTGGCAAAGCTTGGCATCAGCACAATTCATTGCGTTTTCCCAACCAAATCCGGTGATGCTGATCTCACACTACCTTGAGGGATCATTAAACGTCATTTAAGTCCACTTGCTATTTCTTATTCCGCTTCTCCACTAGAGAAACCTCCTATTCTCCTGCGTTTCTCCTGACGCAATTGGTGACACTGTGCCCAGCCAACCCCAGCTTCAGCGAGACCCTGCTTGTTCTGTAGGAGCAAACCCTCTGCTTCGGAATAAGAAACACCGCGCTTTTAGAGGATTTGAAGCGATTTGGTGATACAGCCGTAAACACTTGAGACATTCCGAGTGTGGTGCGTTCCCTCGCGTGTGTGCGCAGCGCGGCCAGAGCGGGCAGGGGCTGCGGGGGGTCGGTACCCAGGTGGGTAAATGCATTAGGAGGAGCATGAGGAAGATGTTCCTCCTGGTCACACTGATACCCTCATGGCAAAGACTTGGTATCTTCTAGGTTTCGTTTCCTTCGAAGCCCTTGATTTGATTTCAGTACCTCTATGATATAACTTTTAATTGTGACCTAAGTGCTGAAATACTCAAATGACTGTGGAATGACTACATTGCTTAATTTCTCTTCTGGGCCTGCCCAGCCTGTGGATGAGGTACAGAAGAGTGAAGCTACATGTCGGCGTGGGAATTAGTGTGTTTGTCTTATCTTAATGAAATGATTTTATGAAAAGTAGAACTGTGGCAAAATTAACAGCGTGGGGGTTTAATCCTCCCGTAAATTACCAAGCTCGCGATGCAACGTGCGGGTGGCTGAAAGGGAGAGGTGCAATAGGCAGGGAATGCTGTGCAGGTGGGGGTGTCCCCAGGTGTCCCCAGCGCCCCCCGAGGAGCGGGGCAGGGACAGGGAGCACCGGGTGCTCCTGGGGAAGGCGCAGGCTGATGGCTCCAACCCAACCGGCGTCTGCCAGGGTGGGCCGTGCTCCTCAGCTGGAAGGCTTGAGGGGAGCTTAGGGAAGAGAAAAGGATCCAGTAAGCACAACTCACTGGGTCAGAGAAAAGTTTGATAAATGTTTTAAGAACAAAAATAAATAGCTACGACAGTAAGGACACAGCCCTGATCTTGAATAAAATGAGTGTCCTGGATTGAGTGACACAGGATTAATTTCTCTTCTAATGCCTGTGAAAACTGCACTTTTAGAAGACTCCATTGTCAGAATTTGTGAAAATATTTCCTTTACAGCCAGCTCTGGGGTGTGGGTTTCAAGGTCTCAGTGTTTCGAGCTCCCCAGGTGCCGGGATGAGGAGGAGCGAGACCCGGGCACTTGCCCCAAGCTACCAACAGGGTTATTTCATACCATGAACGGCACATTCCATAGAAATTAGGAAGTTTGCTGAGGAGTTCTTCTTCCTTGCTGGCTGCCATCCTGAGCGCTCCTTTTCCTGGTGCCAGACCCTGAGCCCTTCCCTTCCTCCCGATGCTGCAGCGCTCGCAGGGTCCCACATTGGCTGTCCCTGCGGGGAGTGCACAGATTCCCATGATAGAATGGGCTGGGCATAGTCCTTGTGTATTTTGTATTGGTATTGGGATCAATATTGGTCCTTTAGTGTTATTCATGTTAATTATTTAGTCTTATTCTATTAAATCTGTTTATATTCCAACCCTCAGGTTTCCTTGTTTTTCCTGATTCCCCTTCCCGGGTGGGGAGGGGTCATTGGGTGAGAGACTAATTGTCTGAAGGACAGTTGTGGGTAAGTGCCGAGTGCGGCTGTGGGTAAGTGCCGAGCGTATCCTGACATGGTCCCAGGTCCATGAATGTGAGAGATCCCACAGGGATGGGGAATGGTCAGGCGAACTGGCCTGTGGGATTCACTCTCCACATTTGGCTTTGCTTAATAGGATTTGAAGGGAAACTCTGGCGCAGCTCCGGGTGCGAACCCCCTTGCTGAGAGCGGGCAAGCACCGGGCAGGGCTGGCAGGGGTATTCGTGCAGGGGGGGAAATTAAAACTGGGGGGTGTTAATATTTAAAAAACATTTTTTTTTTTTAAATTTGCTGTTCTGTTTAGTTCCCTGCAGTCTCTAACTGGGACACGAAGGCGATGTGACTTGACTTTGACAGCCCACCGTCCTAGTGTGGATTTCAGCGTTTCCTTAGCAAGTGTGTTCACAACGGCCTGCCCGCAAGCCATCTGCATTTGGGGAACAGGGGAGAAATATCACAGTGACATCCCAATCATGAAGGATCTCACAATATGCCTGCACCAGCAGGCTGGGGACGCCAGCTCGGCGAGGGGAGGAGACCATGGAGCTTTCACAAAGAGCCATAACGTCCTGGTAGGGATGGACCACCGTGCCCAGGTAAGAGCCATCCCTGGTTTGCCCCAACACACATGCATTTATCGGGAGGGACATCATCTCCTTTGCAAGATCATTCCTTTACCCAGTGCTGGTCATGGTGAATCACATTGTTGGAGCAAACCCTGTCTGCTTTCGCCTTCGGCAACCAAGGGCAAAAAGCTGTGTGGGTGCTGCTCCATTGTCTTCTTGCTTGGCTTACTGGGTGCCGGAGGGCTGGTTTCCTCTAGTCGCGGTTTTATGCATAGCTGTCTTTCTCTGATACACCTTTTAAATATTTAGGTTATGGCTGCCCCATCCCTGGAGGGGTTCAAGGCCAGGTTGGACGGGGCTTGGAGCAACCTGGGCTGGTGGGAGGTGTCCCTGCCCAGGGCAGGGGGTGGCACTGGGTGGCCTTTAAGCTCCCTTCCCACCCAAACCGTTCTGTGATTCTATTAATAAAATTTCACAATTGTAATTTTCTGAAATTAATAGCAGAAGGTGGAAACTACCGGGTTTCAAACAGCTTGACCCCTGCTAATGACTGAAAATCATATCGCATATTTTGATTTGAAGAATCTTTGCAGTAGGTGAATTTTAGCACCTTTTGGAGATAAATGAGAAACTTGATGAAGAGGCACCACAAGTTTAATCTCAAGAAGTCTACAGAACTCTCCTCCACCCCAGTAGGTCTGGGGGAGAGGCAGGAGCACTTGCGCAACAGCTACTTCTTCAAAGAAATCCCCTGGAAAGAAGAGAAATCCTCTCACATCATCACTCTGAAAACAGAATTACGTTTTGTTAGATGGCTTATGAAAGTGGATGTGAAAGCTGAAAAAAAAAAATAAATCCCCCCCTCGTGTCTTGATTAATAGCTGAACAAAGTTCGTACGAACTGCCTCCCTTGCAGAACAGAGGAGATTTGCCATCTGGGACATGTCCAGCCAATTATGGCCAATTCGCACAATCGTTCAGCGTGTGCTGCTGTAGTTACTCCATCGAAAAACCCACCGGGCTCTCTATCACTTCACTGACAGTTCGTTTAGGGACCACGCCACTCATGTACTTCTTGGTTCAAAATAGCTCCATCGTTCTACACCTTACCTTAATGACTTTTCAAAGCCTATCCATCAAGACTTGGCTCCCTCTTGGAGCTTTAACTACATCCTCAGCATTTCGCAGAAGCAGGCTCTGGGTGTCCACGACGCAAGCCTTGGGAGCGAGCTGAGCAAGCCCTGAGGGCAACATTTGCAAAGATAACACCTCCTTGAAACTTTATACCAATATGTTTTGGGGTTTTGTCTTTTTTTTTTTCTTTAAATCAACATTTAAATACTACCTGTATTTCCCCCAAGCCTTGATCCCTTAAAATGAAAAAAAAAAAAAAAGCTTTAGTTCCTCAGATCCTTCGGACTCCCTGTCCTCCTCCACTGAGGGTGCAGCGCTTTCAAGCTTCCTTGGGGCTGTTCATTTATTTGCAAAAAGATCAAAAGGTCAGGCAATTTCAGCTCAGCGAAGCTTCAAGTGAATTACATCATGCATAAAAATTTGCTATTTTCAAGCTAACAAACTTCTCCTATGAGGATATTTTGCTCACTTGAGCAGAAAACAGGCTGTGTTAGCAGCTTTTCCAAGCAACATTCTCTGATAGCCGGCCGAGGGCTGGTCCTCCTCCATACCTCCCTGGGACGTAGCACCAGCTTCCCGCTCCGATCCTGCCCCAGGAGGCCACCCGCAGACCGGCTCCCATTTATCCAGCAGCTGCTGGCATCACAGGTAGGGATATGAGCATGTGTATGCGTAAAGAGGAGAAATGTGTGTTAAAGGGATTCCTGGATACAACGGGCCTGTATTCCTCTTTGTGTCCCTGCCCGTGGCAGGGGGGTTGGAACTAGATGATCTGCAGGGTCCCTTCTGACCCAAACCAGTCTATGATTCCAAGTGCAAAATGCATCCTGAATGTCCTTATTTGCTGCTGCACAGAGAAAGGCAACTCCCAAGGAAAATAAAAAAAAATTAAAGAACCTTTTTTTCCCGTAAAGACTTTGAATATGTGAGTATAAATTTTGGATTCTAAGCAGCTCGACTAGTAAAAATTAGTTGCACCCATAATAACTAATTGTGAGGAAGTTTATACCCGTCCTGGGGCAGGAGGATCATCAGTCATTGCTAAACGCCAGCGAATCGCTCTGGTTTTGGGCAGGCGTCGGTGCCCATGGCTGTGAGTCTGGCACTTGGCTAGAGGTGCGGAGGGACAGCCCAGCCTGGCAGCGGGCTCTGGAAGAGGCTTCTTCAACACCAGGTAAGACGGCTCTTAGCTAAGGAACATGGCGATTGGGAAAAGCCACCCATTCTGTAGAGTGGGGATTAGCAGCTGAGAGTGCCGACTAACTGCGAGGGGAGCACCCACCCCCCGGTTCGCCCGCAGCCGCTGGAAAAACAAACGTAGGCTGAAGTGCGGAGCTATTTCCCATGTGACCTCTGGGTCTTTGCTCAAGGACTGAACGCTGTGATTTGTGCACCCCCAGGAAGCACCGCGACACCGCGGCGACACAGGAGATAATAGGGGACATAGGAGAGAGAGGGGCGATGAAGCGAAATTCCTCTATTTAGAGTGTACAAAGATTAATCACAAATGATACTTCGCAGCTCTTACGAGTGTGTTCTGAATGTTGAAACCGGAATCCTTCTGCGAGCACGGATTCGTGAAAACAAAGCTCTTGAAAAGCGGAAAACAAGCGACTCTCCCAGCGCGGGGTGTCTCCGTGTCACCTGTCACCCTGCTCACGGGGAAGGAGAGGGAAGGAAAACTCAGCGGGAGCGTTAAACACTGCTGCGGCAGGACTTCGCGCTAACGTTTTCCACTGGGTGGTCAGTTCTGCTTCGCGTGGCTTCGTTCTGCTCAGACCTTTGGTGTGAGGAGGGATGGAGCCTCCAGACTTTTTGCCATCAGGTCTGCACCTCGGGCATGTGCTGTGCCCTGAGCTGGACTCAGAGCAGAGGAGATGCTGTGGGGTTCCTCCTGCCACCCCTCTGGGCTCCTGGTGGGATGGGTGGCACAGGCTGGCGTCCCGCTCCTGCACATCAGGTGTCTGGGAGAGCCACAGAGCTCCCCCGGGGCTGGTGGGTGGCTTGTGGCTGGCTTGGTTCTAGGGGTTAGAGCCGCGTGAACCCCAAGTTTTGCCCCTGCTGCGGTGGGGTGAGATCTGCCCTGGTTTGGTCTGCAGGGACAGAGGGAGGAGGGATGTTCCCACAGCCCGAGACTTCCCAGTAGCAGTTTTGTGATGGAGGTAAATCAGTAGATGGGGCACTGAAACCAGAGGCTCTGTAGGATATATCACGGTTAGTGGCCGACTGAATGGTGGTGCAGGTGGAAGGGGCAGCAGACCCTGCGCTGCCTTCACAGGGACCCAGGGGAGAGGGCAGAGACGCGGCGGTGATGGTGCAGTACTTTTTTTTTGTGTTTTTATGAATAAGAGATGACTAACGCTAGACGAATCTCAACCGCTTTGGAGGTGCAGCTAGCGGTGGCAGAGCGGGGATGCTGATTTGTACCTGCGTGACTCAGGCTGCCTGGCGCTGCTGTGGGACTGAGGGAGCGGGCAGTGCCGCTCCGCTGCCCGAGAGCCGCGGGCAGGCCAGGGGAGCACCGGGCACCACACGGGATGCAGCAGCAGCAGCAGCAGCATTGTCACGTGGGACCGTTCCTCCTGCAGCCCCCTCGCCTGCAGAGCCGGCAGCTCCCGGGCTGCGAGGCACTGGGCAAGCACCAACCCGGCATCTGCAACCTCAGCAGCTGAAACATGCAAAAATCGAGGAAAAATAGCAATGAGAAGAGGGGGGAGGGATCCCTGCTAGGAGAAAGTGTGATGCCTTCTAGGGCTCTAACCAAAAGACACCCATTTTATCTTCCGATGTGCAAGTTCAGCTCTATTAAGTTTTCCCCATTTCTTTAATACTGTTGTTTAAGTGTGGCATTGCAACAAAACTACATGCTACAGTAAGATAACACACACAATTTTCTTAGTGAATAGCAGTATTATCTCATTTGATTAAACCCAAATAGATAGCACAATCCATGTGTGTATGTGTTTAGGCAAGGCCTATGAATTTTAAGTCCTATCGCTCCCAGAATCACATATCCAATTATTGCAAAATTGCAAATCCCTGGGAACTGGCACATAGCCAACACTAATGAAAATATTGTCAAAATGGAAGTGCTGTTCTTGTAGCATCACTTCCCAAACTGGAAGGCCTACATGCATCTTCTCTCTCAGGTGTGCCTTTTGTCCTTTGGCTGCCTTAATTAAATGGCACCTAAGCATGGACTTTGCTTTCTGATAAATCAAGACTTTTCTCTAGCGAACGCTCACCCTGTAACCCATATTCCCCAGACAGCAGTTCTTTAAACACCTGTTCACTCTGCCTGTGGCGAGGTGGAAGGCTCTCCTCTGTCGATAACTAAAGGAATTATTTTTTTAAGATGACAGTTACATGCACGGAAGCAACGCAAGGCAGTGCGATAAACTGTGTTGAAAATCAGACTAAATTCCTCGGGGATGCCCAGTCTATAACTCAGCCCTGCAGAAGGTCTTTGGGACGTTTCCCCGGGGCACATGGTGGCCGGGGCGGATTTGGCAGCTCAGGTGTGAGCAGAGAGCTGGGGACCGGCACGGCACGGCGGGGTCACCCAGCCGCAGGGGAGGAGGAGGGAGAGGATGCTCACACCTTAAAATGGGCCCTGCGTCAGGAGTAACGTGTTTCTGAGCGAGAGCTCCGCTGTGTGATATTGGGCAAATGTCACTGGAGAGAAAACTGCTCTTGGCAGCAGCTGGGGAGAAGTAACATCCCGGATCCCGGGAGAGCCCCCTCTGGGAACACGCGCCGGCGGCCGAGGGAAACCGTCAGAACTCTCTCCACCTCCTCTCCACCGGTCTCTCCAGAAGTCTCTCTTCTTCGTTAAAGGCTGAAGAAGTTTAGAAATTAAAGCGTCTAAATGAAGAGACATGTATGTACTCTGCGAGGAGAATGGCCTCGGTGGAGCCGAGAGGAGCAATCCTGCACCCCGACAGTCCCGAGAAGTCAGGGCTCCCGGCGGGATGCTGCCGCCGGACGGCTCGGGGCTTGGTGCTCGCCCTCGGGAGGAGCTGCCTCGCTTGGCTCTGCCAGGCCATATCCCCCTCCTGAGGTGTCCCGTGTAAATTATCAAAGCAGCTAAGAACAGAGGTGCCAGCTCAGAGGTTCGCGGAGCTTTGTAGAAGTGGTGCCGGTGGATGTGTACGTGGAAAGGCTGCTGTGGATGGATGGTGTGATGGTGGCAGCTCCCTTTGGGCGCTGTACCGCTGAGCCGGAGGGACGCGGGACCTGCTGGTGGGACACGAAGCCTGATGCTGGCACGCACAGAGCGGGGAGGAGGAGGATGGAGGTTTCCTCCCACCATTCTCTTGAGCATCATCTTTCACAAACGTCTGTTGGTCCCTTGCTGCCCTCACCTTTTCTGCCCCGTTTAATTCTCCTGCTGGCGTTAGGCAGCACTTGCTGGGATTTTGCAGTTTGGCTGTTTTCAAACAAAACTGAGGTTACACGTCAAGAGCGTTGGGTTTTTTTTCCAAATACCCTCAGATCTAATTCCTAATCAAGTCACACAAATAGCACATGTAAAATTGCCTTTAAACAAAAAAGGACTTTGGTATTTTCTGTCATAGCACCTTAAGGATGTGTTAGAAGTGAGAAACACGTCTGAGGTGAGAAAAGCTTATTTTTTATTCAGTAGCACTGAGCTGATGTGTCTCCTGCCCCGCTGAGGAAGGACTTTCTGCAAGAACACGAGCCAAGCACCGCCGTGCTGATGAGCTGCGACAGCTGAGGTAGGAAACCTGGCCCTAACCCAGGGGTTTGGTGAACGTGTCCTAACCCATGCGGGGTCTTCTTCCACTCCTGTGCTGCCTGTATACTGTAAGCCGTACTGCTATTTACTGCATACCGCTACGGGATCCAACAGTCCTAATGCCTTTGTAGCACTGGAAAGTTAATTGCATTTTACAAAGTATTTGTATTTGGCAAAAAGCGTTATTGACTAATGATATTAGACATAACCAGAGCAACAGAAGCAGCATGGCCAGCAGGTCCAGGGAGGTGACTCGGCCCATCTGCTCCGCTCTGGTGAGACCCCCCCTGGAGTGCTGTGTCCAGCTCTGGAGCCCTCAGCACAAGAAGGACACGGAGCTGTTGGAGCGGGGCCAGCGGAGGGCCATGAAGATGATCAAAGGGCTGGAGCCCCTCTGCTGTGAGGACAGGCTGAGAGAGCTGGGGGGGTTCAGCCTGGAGAAGAGAAGGCTCCGGGGAGACCTTATAGCAGCCGTTCAGTCCCTAAAGGGGGCCTACAGGAAGGATGGGGAGGGACTCTGGATCAGGGAGTGTAACGATAGGATGAGGGGTAATGGTTTCAAAGTGAAAGAGGGGAGACTGAGATGAGATCTGAGGCAGAAATTGTTTGCTGTGAGGGGGGTGAGCCCCTGGCCCAGGTTGCCCAGAGAAGCTGTGGCTGCCCCATCCCTGGAGGGGTTCAAGGCCAGGTTGGACGGGGCTTGGAGCAACCTGGGCTGGTGGGAGGTGTCCCTGCCCAGGGCAGGGGGTTGGAACGAGATGATCTTTACGGTCCCTTCCCACCCAAACCATTCTATGATTCTATGATTGCTAAAGGAAAAACAGGCTGAAGTGCTCAGGCATATCTTTTTTTTTAAAAATACCACAGTTGCCAGCAAATGAGTAGACCACGTATGAAAACTCTAACAAAGGGACTGACAATTTCTATAGATGCCTTTGGCCACATAACGGATTAGAATAAAGGTTGTGATTTATTTTTTTTTTTTTTATTTATAAGTTAAGTAGCACAAGTTGCTATCCATGAACGTATTCCTTACGCTCGCTGTGGGCGGCAGCTCTGCGAGCACCCACACGGTGCCCTCCACGCTGAGGTGCTTCCGCTCAGTGGGGAGTTCAGTGCCGTGGGGGGAAATTTGGTAAGGCCAAATCCACAAGAAGAGATTTTTTATGACCAGAAAACTTCCATTTCAATTTTTTTAAGATTTTAAAACACAGTATTTGGTATTAAAAAGCCCTGCTGGTTTTGCAATTTTTGTCCTGAATTCGGAAATTAATTCCAAATGAGTTTATTCAAAAATGAATTATGATCAATCTGTTTTAATAGGAAAAATGAGACAGGCAGGTTGTTTCACACAATGAAAACATTTCAAACTATATTAACAGCATAAGAATGATCATTTGGGGGGATCTTTTACAACTTAATTTCATCCCTGTTTTCTATTTTTAACCATTAATCAAAGCTCCTGGCTTGTTGGGAAATATTATAAATCTTTATATCCCCACAGCTTTTAAATTATTCACTGTGCTTACTGTTCTCTTTCTGACAGGAGATTATCCTTTTTAATTGGAAATTTTCTATTATTTGTGCCTGAAATGTTTGAAAATCACAGTGTAGCCTCACATACTATTAATCGCCAACGTAACGAAGGTGGGGGATGTACGGAGGCTTTTCATTGCATGTACATTCACCGCTGCGTGCGCAGCACCCAACAGCCAAAGTCTTGCCTTAATTCTAAAGTTTCTTTTCTCTTTCAGTCCCACCCTTGCTGTCCTCATGCAGGCCCGTAAGAGGAACTTCTCCAAACTTTGGGCTTGTTTTTTCCCCACAGAGAATTTCCATCCTGACAGTGACACCTATAATGGTCATTGCAACGCGTGCGGCAGGGACCGGGGTGGTGGGACACCACGGGGGCTGAGCCGGGCTGGCTGCACCCAGCGCCCATCCTCACCTGCCTTTGCCTTCCGACAGCCTCAGGGTCATCACCAAGCCTTAACAGTGGTCATCTGCTAACTCCTCTCTACATTATTGTTGATGAAAATGTTTAAAAGTCATTGATTTTAAGTCATTGGATGTCAGGCTTTCATGCCTGACCTTTTCTGGACGTTTTGTCTTCCATGCAAAGACTTGCTCAAAAACTGCTCAAAGATTTGGGTTTCTTCTTCTTTTTTTTTTTTTTTTTCCCTTCCCACTTCAAAGATAATCATTTGTGCGTTTCAGTCTGTTGGGTGCTCAAAGAAGCACAAGAAAGAAGAAAAAAAAAAAAACAAAGTCCTTCAGCTGCAGAATGCCTCATCAGGAGGAAGGACAAGAGGAAACGGCCTCAAGTTGCACCAGGGGAGCTTTAGGATGTTAGGGTATTAGGTATCAGGAAAAATTTCTACACTGAAAGGGCTGTCAAGCATTGGAAGAGGCTGCCCAGGGCAGTGGTGGAGTCGCCATCCCTGGAGGTGTTTAAAAGCCGGGCAGACGCGGTGCTGAGGGACGTGGGTCAGTGGTGGGTTTGTCAGAGTTGGGTTGATGGTTGGACTCAGTGATCTGAAAGGTCCCTTCCAACCTGGGCAATTCTGTGATCAAATACTGTGTTCCTTTGCTGAGGTTCCTTTTTCTCCTTGGGGTGCCCACCCCAGGCTGGGGGTCCCGCGCTGGTGGAAGGATGGGTGCTGGCCCCGGCCACCTCTGCTTCTTGCTCGGATAGCTTCTTGCTTGGACCTGAAAAACTTGGTCCGTGTCCCAAGCTGCTTGCTGGGACCTGAGAGATGTGGGGTGTGCTCCGGGAAGGTGTATTTGCTCTTGGCTGGGAGCAGAGGTGGCAACGTGTGCAACTTCATCAAGGTAAGCCCTCCTGGGGCTAATTTGTTTCTTAAAACATATTTCTTTCCCCCAGGACTAAGCCCCCCCAGGGCTCTTGGCTCCTGCTGGCACTGATGGGACCGTGCGTGTCCTCCCCGCAGGTTCTCCATCCCCCGGCACAGATCCCCAGCCCAGCCCAGGGGCTAAACCAGCCATCAACCCATTAAAGCAAGGTCTGTTCATCGGGGGGGGGCGCGTCAGCTGGTATTGCGCTGTCTGTAGACTTACACTTTTCTAATAATCACTTTTTCCTGGAGAGCCAGACTTGAGTAATGCGTTTTTAAAGTATTTCAAAAGAACAGTGAGTGCAGAGGATTATATGATGCCTCATCACCAAAGAAGCAATAGCCACCGCAATCAGAGGTGTGAGGCTGCCGCTCAGGCTCTCCCTCGCTTTCTCTAAATGACGTAAATGAGATATATCTGACACCATCTATTATGAAAAACTTACAGAAGGCGCAGATGCTGCACCTAAAGAGGAGAAGTACGATACATGAGTGATCATAACCACCAGGGGAGTGGGAGGGCAGGAGGCCTCAAAACTGGTCTCTTGGGCCACGTTTATTTAGATCATTTTTATAGCCTGGGAATGACAAAGGAAGCTGTGCTTCATGTTAGCAGATTTCGCTAATGTTGCATTGTAACTTTCGCTTTTATTTCTTCTAAGTGTCAATTTTTGCTTACAGTTTTTAGGCACACGTGCATTAATTTCAGACTATTATCTTAAAAGTAGTGAAATGTAATATTTGTGACAAGGTTTCTAAAATACTTTGTTCTGAACTGAAAAGAATTAACAGTTTCATGCCTACCACCAGCGCTCCTCCTAAAAATAAGTTATACCTGAAAGGAAAATGAACTTTTTAAGGGAGTCAGTCTATGTACTTCAGAAACGCCAGGATTTCTTTCTAGCAGACGTAGGACTGTGTCGCATTCCCACTGAGATAAGGAAGACGTATTTTTGGTTTTGAGGGGAATTTCCTGGCCCTTTTGGCTCTTTGTTGGTTCTGGGGGAGCGGGAGGGCTCAGTGGCACAGGTAACCCCGGGGTTCAATGCGGGTTACATCAAGTGAAGGGATGTCTGCTACTTCTGAACGCAGGGCGTTCCTCCGGCTGTGTCTTTGACAAAATGATCTGTTGAGTTATTTTGTGGCATAGGCTGGGCTGTCCCAGGCTTCCGATTAATAGTTGCATTATTGGTCTTACAATGAAGTTTCATTGCAAGGACTTTTCTGCTTTAGTATATGCTCTGAAACTTATTCCTAAAATTACGTCACAGGGATTTGCTGCTTCAAATATCCAGAAGGAAACTCCCTGACTAAAGCAGCCACAGAAAGTAGATACACAAAGCACAGAACTTCATTAAAGTTAGAGCAGGTTTTTATGCAAACAGATACTTTTCGTTAAATTTTCAAACAGTGCCCCAGTTCTGGTAAGGGCAATAACTTATGTTTAGAAGCTTGCCTCAGTGTAACACGTATCTCTCTCAAATCTCTGTACGCAGAGCGCTGGAGTCACATGTAGGAGAAGGCACAAGAATAACAGGATTATTTTTTTTCTTGGCTAATGAACAAGTCACTTATAACAACTGTGAATTTAGACCTTTCTGTGCTTAAATTCAGTTAATTATAGAGGTGTCAGGTGCATAAATACCCTGACAGATCCTGACTACATTCCTACTAAAATCAAATTTTCAGCAATCCCATAGAAAGACTATAAAAATATGGAAGAAAATGTTGTTTTTACCCCAGAAACTATGAGGAATTAAAAAAAATTCAGTTACTGATTCGGTCCATGTGGGTTATTTATCCTGGGAGAGAAAAACGCTCCATCTTGAAGAATTAATCTCTAGGAGTTGATGATTTAACCCCATTTAAGGTACGCTCAATCAAAACCATAACAGAGTGCAAGAAAGCTGATTTTTTTTTTTTTTAAATTCCTTTTTTAACTTTATACATTTTTGTGTCTGTTTCTCTCTTGCTTTTAAAAAAATTGTGATCTTTCAGAGGAGGTTTTGCAGTGGTGCCTCGCTAGTGGAGTTGGTCCCCCCCCAGCGGAGTATCCTATGAGGGACATTGGATTTTGCTGGGAAACACGCTAACGGGGAGCTGGACCAGCCCATCCAGCTGGACCAGCTGGTTACTGGCAGCCCTTGCCCACCCGTGCTGCAGACACGGCCAGCCGGGGCTGGTCCTTCTGCCATCGGTGACTGCGAGCGTGATCGGTCTTTGGAGGTAATGAGATTTGTAAGATTTCTGCTATCAATGTGCAAATATACGAACGCATGGCTTCACTCGGAAAGCTCTGACACACCTTCTCCTTCCTGCTCCTCCCAGCCATGCCTCTCCAGCCTGGGGAGGTTTAGGATGGATATTAGGAAAAATTTCTTCACCAAAAGGGTTGGTTGTGAGCGTTGGAAGAGGCTGCCCAGGGAAGGGGTTGAGTTGCCATCCCTGGAGGAATTTAAAAGCCGGGTAGACGTGGTGCTGAGGGACATGGTTTGGTGGTAACTTGGCAGTGCTGGGGTAATAATTGGACTCAATGATCTGAAAGGTTCTTTCCAACCTCAACGATTCTATGATTCTATTGCCAGCCTTCAGCTGCGATATTAATTACACTTCGTATTCCTTCCCTCTTCTTTTTATCAATGAAAATTCCTCTTTAATTCTCTGAAATTAAGCTCCTGAGTTAGACGAGGAATTCCTCCTCAGTCTTCCAAGTGGGTAACATGTTCAAGGCCGATCCCCACGTAGGACAACCCGCACGTCGGCTCGGAGGTGGCCTTGGCTCGGGGCGCAGGGCAGCCCCATCCCTGCCGGCAGGGAGTGAGTGTCAGGAACTTGAAAACAAAGACGTTCCAATAAGGAATGGCTTTGCAATTATAGCTCAACCAGCAGCTTCACTTGGCAGGGGGGGTGGACTGGCTGATCTCCCCAGAGGTCCCTTCCAACCCCTATCATTCTGTGACTCCGCAAGCTTTGATTTGTTTTTCATACAGGACCCAAAAATCTCACGTAGTTATCCACATGCTCTGAAGCTCTTGAGCTGAAAATTCCATGAGAAGAGTCTGTCTCATGATTTTCTGCTATTTCGTGCTTTCTCTCTTGATGGCAAATTGCTATAAGAACAGGCTCTTTTGTTGATTTCAGGAACTTGCCTTATTTTTGTTGCTGCTCTGTATCGCGTTTGACGCTGTCGCCAGGCACAGGGCCGAGTAATGGGCACGGTGGAGAAATGAGAGCTAAAATGGTTTTGAATCCGAAACGATTTGTTTCAGACCCATAACGCTGGGCTGTGCAACGGCTCCATTCTCCCCCCTGCGCCGCTTTTCCCACTGCCTGCCTGTCCCTGCACCCGCGGCCACCCAGCCGTGGCGTGGGGCTGGCTCTGCCCTCCTCCTCCTCCTCCTCCTCCTCCTCCTCCTCCTCCTCCTCCTCCTCCTCCTCCTCCTCCTCCTCCTCCTCCTCTTCCTCCTCCTCCTCCTCCTCCTCCTCTGGGGCTCATGCGGTCTGAGTCATTACTCTAGATGTCTTCCAATTGTGATATAAGACAAGCAATGCCCAGCTTGTGTCAGCAAAGACCCTTCACTGTGGTCCTGGCTACGATTGCTGGAAGAAGGTACCCAGTGGTGAGACCCTCAATTTTGCTCGGCCGCTTGGCTGTGCCCGAGACGAGCTCTGGTGAAAGAGGGCGCAGCAATTATATTTATTGCCAAAGCACCAAACACACCGTGGACTCCTCATAAACAGAAAAGGCCTATTGAAAAGCATTTGGTTTTCATCTCCTGGCCAAATAACCCCAGGTTTTACCAGCCGCCTGGCGAGGGTGTGAGCCACGCTGGCCCCAGTGACGGTGATGGACTGGCTGCTTGAGGATGTTTCTTGTTTAACGATGTACAGATTGATTTAATTGCACCTGAAAGCCTGCTCCTGTCTGGCTGAGCGCTCAACCCCTACAGAGTATCAGACAAACCTAATATGTGACAAGTAGTATTCAAATGAAGCATGATCCTATGATTTATTTAGGTCACGGTGCAGTTTAATTATTAATGGCGTTATGCCGATTTGAAGACGAGCTCTGAAGGACTCATTCACTGTGTTTTACACGTTTTAAATTCATAACGGTCCCCAAGGCCCTGCATTTATAATCAGTTAATCCTTCTGGTGTACTAACAACAACACCAAATGGTAAAAGGGAGGGCGGGGAAATAAAGCCAACCAGAAAAGACGATATGCAGATTCTCACTGCAGACCTGCATCTCCGAGGTTACGCTGCTTCAGCAGGTACCGTGGGCCGTTCCTCTGGGTGCTGAGCGGGTGCTGGAGGAGTTGTCAGAGGTCCTTTGTAGCAGTGGATTGCATCTTGGCTGATAAAAGAGCGCTCTTATCACTGGTGACAATGCTGAGCTTCAACAACAGCGAAGACAAGTGGCTGGTGGGCCTGGGACCTCTGCTGCCCTTGGTAAACAACGTGTCCTCAGCAGAGAAAGGAGAGAAATGACCCCATCTGTTTTGCCACCAACTTCCACCCAAGATGAAGCCGAAGCCTTTGATCCTTGTGGCATTTTGGAAGGAATTTCAACGAGCTCACCCTGACAAGATTTCAGACAGAGGTACCCAGAATTGGCAATGGTTAATGAATGAGATGGGATACAGTGACATTCAAAGGGTCGTTATGGAAAATGCCTGCCAGCATCTTTAAACTCTCATGCCTTAAGTGACCATATCGAAACTGCTAGTTTTGAACCTCAGAAATAATGTAATTCCTGGAAGAATGCACCAGAGGACTTTCCCTGAACAGCGGATTTTTTCAAAGAGCTGTTGCTCAGCGCAGGCACATTAATACTTTAAAAACTGCAACACTCTGAAAAGCCTGGAAAGTTCGATGTTTTGCATCCAGCCCGTTACCGGCTGCCCTCCTCACAGAGTGAGTCAAAGCCACGTCTCACCTTCCCCCTTCTCCTCAAGCTGCTGAAGCCGTGCCTTTGCCTGTTTTTCCCCGGCAAACCGCAGGATTGCGGTGACGGGTTCTTGTAATTTTGCTCTGAGATTGGTGGAGTGGCTTCAACAGTCTTCGGTGTGATGCTGCTGCAGAGCTGCCGGTGGGAATTTGGAGCTGGGAACCATCGCCTGCCCAGCCGGAGGAGGTACCGGAGCAGAGGGAGGTTAATCCGGAGGTGCTTGTATTGCCGTGTAGCTCAACCTCTCTTCAGCAGCGACCGGGGAAAGGCTGCTCGCTGGATAACCATAATTCTCCCGCAGGACCGAGCTGAGGGCTGGGGAGCTGCAGGCCCAGGTGGGCGAGAGGCAGCTCGTCTGTCTCCTTCAGCCCTCGTCCCCCCGCCACAGGAGACAGGGAGACCCCGCTGCCCTCCGGGAGGCACTGGGATGCTCAGTGCTATTGGCCACCCGTGAGCAAGCAGGGAAGGAAAACCCTGTAAGGGCTGATAATGGAAATAACAGGACGGGAGTGAAAAATGTCAAGTTTCAAATCCAACATGGGAAGTGAAAGTTTGGAATATTGCTGGGCAATACAGTGAGGCCAAACCTGTGTGTGTGTCCCGGGCTGTGCCTGCGGGGCAAGGACAGCCGCTTGGAGCAGGAGTCAGGGGCTGGATTTTACTCCATCGGCAGCTGGCTCTGCGCCGTGTTCTGCGTGCAGCAGGAGAGATCAAAGCCTCAGAAGTGCGGATTTTGTAAAGAAACCACGTGCCTTAGTAGTACTGCAATTCAGAAAATGAAACTCTTATTCCAGTATCTATAATTCAGTATTACGAAGTAACATTAAAGCAACAATTTTTAAAAAATAGATCAGTTTTTACTGTCTAAACTCTACAATGCACGCTAAGAACAGGCATATGGGTGATTTGGTAGGGACTATAGTTTATTTTTGGTTTGTGCTGGTAGCAAAGCCGTTGAAGTTTTCAATGTCATTTGGTATACTTTAAATACAATTAATCAATACCTTAATAACAAAAGCACCGTGATGCATGCTGAGGTAATTATCTGTTTAACTTCTCCAGCTGTCTGGTGCAGATGTCGCTGATGGAGCCTGGGTGAAAGGCAGCCGCTGGTGCCGGGCTGGGGTGGGACGGTGGCAAAGGGGCAGGACGATGCCGAGCCGGCGGCTGCCCGGAGCATCCCTGGGGACCGGACACGCTGTCAGCCCGCTGGAGCCTTGTACAAGCCCACGCACCAGGCATTGCAAACGCAGCAAGGAAAATCTGCTTCTTAGAACAAAAAAAGTGATAACGTGAAATTAACTCTTTTCAGATTAGGAAAGGGTCCAGTATTGGTGTGGAGAGGGGCACACCAGGGATTAAATATAGTGCCTGGGCAGCATGGGACTCTGCCCTCCAGCTACCTACCCTTACTAATGTAAAATACCCTTACTGATGCAAAAATACTGATGTAACTACTTACTGATGTAAAACATATTTGTATTTGCTTGCGTATTTTATTACAACCCCTTCCTTTGTATTTTGTCCCTGTTACGTTTCTGATCTACCTTCTCGCTTTCCTCACCCTCCGATGTATTTCAGCTGGCTTGCTCTGGGCCAGTTATCCAGGGAAAACCGACCCCGTGGATGAAGGCCTGGGACAGGCAGGGAGATCCCCAGGGATCAGAGCGACTCTGCGGAGCAGGCACGGTGCCGCCGTCCCTCCGAACGCCTGGTTCCTTCCCCGGGGCCTCACGCTCAGCACCCCGAGACTCACCTTTCAGAATCTGGAAAGTATATGCATAACTCCCCTTTCAAAATTATTTTTAAGAGTATTTTCTCAAGTGTATATCTGCCTATTTACCGCATGTGTAACACTATGAAATAAATCTGTGTGCAAATTTAAGAAATGCTCATCCTGGAAATATACTTGATGATGTGAAAACTGCTTCTGAAGCGATGGTGTGAGGAGGGTCTTCCCGGAGGACTCGGGAGGAAGACGGGGGACTCCTCTCTTCTCGCCGTTTTCCTTTCCGCCGCGGCAGTGAGAAGCAGGGAGCGTGGGAAGCGATGACAGGCTGCAAAACACGGATCCCTCCGGCTGTGCCCACTTACTTCTCCTTCGGCTCTCCCTGCGAAGCCTGAGCACATGGATGATTGCTTTAATCACCCGCCAGCTCTGCACAGATTCAGGCGCAACAGGCATGTGGATATATATATATTTTTTTAAAAACTGATTTATAAATATATATAGTGTCTGGTTCTGGTTGGAAATGTCAAATCCAACCAACTTCCGACCTGGGATCCAGCAAAAGAGTGGCAAATCTGCTCGCAATTGTGTAAAGGCTCAGCTAATCCCCTGCACGCTGCTGCTGCCGCCTCTGCTGTTCCCCTGCAAGGGCTGCTATGGAGAAGGGCATGGTCTGTGGTGCAGGTTGCGGGGGAGCCCCCACACATGCTCGTCAGCCTCCCGCTCTCACTCCCGGCAGAATGCCGGCCCCGGAGCATCATCCAGGAGTCTGCCACTGCAGCAGGGGCAATGGCTGTGTGCAGGGACGCCCACCCAGCCGCTCGCCATGGGCAGGACACTCCCTGTCAGCATGGGCCCAGGCTCTTCCCAGTGGTGCCCGGGGACAGGACAAGAGGCAACGGGCACAAACTTGACCATGGGAAGTTCCATCTCAACACGAGGAGGAACTTCTTTACCCTGAGGGTGGCAGAGCCCTGGCACAGGCTGCCCAGAGAGGTGTGGAGTCTCCGTCTCTGGAGACATCCCAACCCCGCCTGGACGCGTTCCTGTGCCACTGCTCTGGGTGACCCTGCTCTGGCAGGGGTTGGACGGGATGAGCTCCAGAGGACCCTTCCAGCCCCTGCCAGCCTGGGATTCTGTGATTTTAGCCAAACTGGGGGTTGTCGTGGGGCTGTGGGTGCCAGCAGGGCCAGGAGCTCTGCAGCCACCATGGGAAGAGTTATTTGACAAAGCGGTAAAACTCGCTTGGCTTCTTTATGTGCCTCATAAAGGCTGAGCTCAATAATCCAGGTGGCTTTAATTTTATATCCACCCACTTCTGGCTGCACTGATTGATATTGGTATATCTGTATATAAGGAGATTTTAGCATTTCCTTACAGAACCGTGAGGCTGTGTTACACAGCCGCAAATCAGCTGTGTGTGGGGATTAGTTTTAGGGTCAAACTATTTTGAGAAGCAGAGCTCTCCAGAGCATTGCTTTTAGATTGATATTCATTATTATTGGATTGGATATTAGGAAAAATTTCTTCACGGAAAGGGTTGTGAAGCATTGGAAGAGGCTGCCCAGGGCAGTGGTGGAGTCGCCATCCCTGGGGCTGTTTAAAAGTCGGGCAGACGCGGTGCTGAGGGACGTGGTTTAGTGGTGGCTTTGGCAGTGTTGGGTTGATGGTTGGACTCGATGATCTTTAAGGTCTATTCCAACCTAGATGATTCTATGATTATTGTTATCTGCATTATTATCTGGGTATTAATGTGCACTGGAAACCCCAGATCCTCGAGTCAAAGTTCTTGTAGCATCAGACCAAAGCAGCTATAGCACTGCGGGACACAGTGTGGGTGCCTGGGGGAGCTTCTCCAAGGAGGGCTGGCTTTCTGCGCCGGTTGGACACACTTGTGTGTTAAGAGCACAGTGTCCCTGCAGGAACGGGGATGCATTCGCACGTCCGCACACACCCCCCCACTCCCGAGTGTATCCCAGGGACATGTGTGCTGTGCAGGATCCCCGTGACCCCTCGTCCCCAGCACTCCCCCTCCAAACGACCGAGTTTCAGGCTGGGGAAAGCCCAGGCACGACCCGGCCACTTCAGCGTGGGAACAAGCCACGCTGGGGTGAGAACCCGGGGACACGTCAGAAACAACACCAAAACCGAAAATCTCTGCCAAACAAGTAATCGTGCAAAGATGAATGGTTAAATTTGAAAATGGATTAGAAGGCTTTAAACAGAAAAGCGTCTCTACTTTTGTTCAAAATATGAAATTTGTTTTTCCTTACTCTACATTATATACAGGAAATATACGGTGTTTCCAGTGATAAATTCAAGAAATGACACTTTGTAAGCCTTTAAGCCCATAAAAGCCGTTAAACTGAAGAAGGTCCTACCTCCTAGATGATTCCCAGCCCAGGAAATGTGACAGAAAGCTGCCATGAAGCGTACGGCTCCACCAGTCGTCAAACAGCTTTTCTGGCCCGTCTTACAGAACTTCTCTGCTTGTTTTAGGACTGACACTTGAAGTTGGTCTAATAGCAATATTTCTGGATTTCCACCATAATATTAAAACCTTACTGTAGCAATTCTGAAAATATTTTTCCATTATTTTATTCTGCAATATATGCATGGAATAACTCAGGGTGTCTTCAGGAGATTTTTGGCACCAATTTTAGGTGAACGGCATTTACTACTACCGCAGCCAACTCACAACCAAGGCAAGGAGAGCTCATCGCCATAGCATCACGTACCCCTTAAAATCCATAGAGTTTGTGGAAATAAAGATTGGTTCTTATAGCAAACCTATGTGTTACAATTTTAATAGTGTATGTAAGTTGAATAATATTAGTAAAAATTTGTTCTGAAGTTGGTAAATCGCAGAACAGAAGTGCTGTTGTACAGAGTGGCTTTTGCAGCTGCTAATAAAAACTGTAGATCTCTCAGGAAAACACATAACTCAGTTTTAGTAAAAGGACAACGCTATCAGATAACGTTTCTGTGCTAATTGCACACGGGGAGTGGGGCTGGCTGACCTGGATCGTACAACAGGCATAAAGGAAATGTGAGCACTGGCCGAGTGTCTGTTCCAGCCTCCTTACGTCAAAATGCTTGAAGTTCATCAACCTTTTCCTGACTACAGATTGCAGTGATTATGACACGTATCCCCCAAATGCCTGTCCTCTGTCTGCAGACCATCCAAGTCAACACCATTAAAATCCGAATGAATGCAAATTAAAATTACCTTTATGATACGATGTAAATAAAAATGGAGCTCGTGTTACGTGGCAGCCTCTACTTGTTTTTAATGGATTGTACAATTACTGAGATGGATGGTTTTATAGCAGAAGGGTTGGTCTAAAGTCGCCTGAAACACACCCTGCAGCTAGAGCCTGAATGACTGAAGCTGCCGTTTTCTTATGGCCTCAGACATCACCCGTTCCCTGCAGAACTCCTGGCTCCTCGTCCTTCGGCTGCCAGGGTGACAGGGAGCCAAAGAGCCCCTTCCTGCTGGGCTGGGCTCAGCTTCCCTGGGCTCAGCACGGGCGGCCGGTGCCTTGGTGGGTCCAGACAATTCAGAAGCAAAAGCTGTCATTGCCACGCAGCCCTGTTACACGCAAAACGAGGTATTTTGATTTGGAGCCCATGATGATTGGGTGTGACCCTTTCATAACAATCAGCTTATTTTTCCTCGGTCGGGTCGGACTGGTTGTAACACTGAAAACTCCCTCAGGGAGAGAAAAACTCTCAGTTACAGAGAGCTTTGTAAAACTAAGCTATTGTAGAGTTTGAGGGTCTCACCCATATAATTTGTAAGGCTGGGGAATACATTTAAAAGATGAATTAGTTAATATTAAAACACCCCCCCATCCCGTAAACAGGGAGAGCGGATAACGTATAACACAAGCAGAAGACGCTGTCTTCACCTCCAGCCAGAATTGCCACGATTTATTTATTGCCAAGATTATCACCGATGTCCTGAGACTCTGTGTGAGGCTGTTGCTTGCAAATGGCCTAACTGTTTTTAGATGAAATATAAGATGGATAAAAAGGATCTTTATTCTGTCAGTTTGATGAATAATTACAGTATGGTAGCTACTAAAAAGCTGTGCTTGTAACAGGTTTCATCGTCAGAGTTATGGCTGAAAGAGGAATGGTTTATTTTTACTATATTAACAAAAGCTATACTCACAATCAGAAAATCGACTGGATACCTCCAGTTCTTTACAGGTGGATTAATACTTGTTTAATTCAAATATATGGCATTGATTTGGGTAGTGCTGAATATAATGCTGTTTCCAGCAAGATGGGCCTCTCTTAAATCCTCAGACTCCAAATATTTTCCCAACTCTACCCCTTTTACAGTAAGTATGTTTTTTTGCAATTAATGAAAATATATGAACGTTCTTCAGTGCAAGGTTTGCTAATTACCGAATCACGGCATCACGGAATTTCAGAGTCGGAAGGGAGCTCTAGAGACCATCCGGTCCCACTCCCCTGCCAAAGCAGGATTGCCCGGAGCACATCACTCAGGGCTGCATCCAGGCAGGTCTGGAAAGTCTCCAGAGAAGGGACTCCACAGCCTCCCTGGGCAGCCTGTTCCAGCGCTCTGTCACCTGCACCGTAAAGAAGAATCGGCGCCTGCGATGGAACTGTTACACACCACGAAAGGCTCCCTTCGGGACTATTTCAGTCTGGTGCCTGTGTTTTTCTGTACCTAGAGTTTCTCTGTACGCTCGAGCACTGCCGTAGTAATGATGTGGGAAAGGTGCAGGCTCCTAATTTGCATGGCCAGAGACAACGCCTGCAAATGCAGCCTCAGAAACTGGAGTGCGCTTGCCCGTGGTTCAGTCCTGCAAACAAGGGCTCCGGCTTGTGTACATTCAGGGAGTGAAAAACCCCACTTTTCTGCTGAGTTATCCCTGCAGAGCAGGGGAGCACGCTGCCACCGAGAGAACGAAAAAGACCCCAACTGAACGTTTGTTGTGATGTCAGGAATAAAGCAAACTGTGCATCATGGAAATTTAAATGCTCCCTACCGTTTCCTTTCACTTACCACGCTGGTAATACACCAATTGGTAGTACAGGAATCACTGCAATAATCTGGCAAATACCAAAAGTAAGTGGTGGTATTTTGGATAGGACCCAAGTTCGGTGTCTAGCTGAGGACCTCTCTGTGCTCCTCCTTGCCGAGGAACCCACAAATAACTGGACCTTCATAAATGACCTGGAGGTGGAGAAGTTTGGGGCGTAAAGGAACCTTGGAGTAAACCTCCTCCAGGGGGTTTGTGTGGAAGACCCAGGGCTGGAGCGTTTTCTTGAACTTTCTTGGTTCATCTTCTTGAACTAACACTTTGACAGGAGAGTGTTTGTTCTTTGCTGCGCTCAGGTCTTTGCTCTCAGGGTACAAAATCTGCCATAATCAGAGTAGAAAGAATATGGGTGCAATACTGTCGCCAAAGCCTTCAGAGTGAGGTGAGTTTAATGTGCCTAAGGACAGTGAAACACTAAAACACTATGCTAAGTGCCTCCTCACTTTTTGAAGAACATTTAGTTTGGAATTCAGCCCAGAAAATGCATCTGCCCCTGCAATTTACACCTCACTGGCTAAGGCTAAAGAGGGAGGAAATGAAGATGATTAATTAAGGAAAAGTAAATTAGTCTCACTTTGTATGTAGCGACTGTGGATGATTTTCCTTAAACAGATAAGCTGTTTGGGGGCTGGCATGTTTGCCCTTTGATTCTGCAATAACGACATTTAAGTGTGTGTCTGTAATGAACCTCCAGGTACCAGCTGAGGGGAGCTGATCCAGATTTTGCTAAAGAAAGAAAATTTTCAATACCTCTCAGAAGTGATCTTTCCCTGTTGTTGCATGAGGTTTTGTTCTCACTTCAGTCTACGCCAAGGATGATGCTAATATTGCTATTTTTGAGATGTATGATGCTAAAGGAAAGTTAATCACTCTTGAGAGCAGATAAAACTTTCCTGAAAGTATTCTCATTTGGCAAAAAAATCTCCTAGTGCTGTAAAGGCTCCAGGTAGAATTCTTTCCTGATGCTGGTATAAATCAGGGCCAAATCAAGGGAAGTCTTGTCCACCCTTGGGAGCTGCTGAGAACAGTGTTCCTTGAGTGCTTTATAGGAAACCCAGTGCTGCTAACCAGAAAATGTACTGGTTTCACCAGAAAGATGAACTTAAGGCCCTAAAGAAGGATGGCATCATAAGCCAGGGGGGCTGGCTGCTCCACCAAAGGATGGGGAGGAGTTGTAGAACCATTTTCTTTCTGGCACTGTGCAGATCTCTGCGTCCTTGTGGGTGCACGTTCCTCACAACCCCCCAAAAAGGGACCGTGGGGGTCAGTCGGGAGCGGGGCTTTGCCCCGGCCTGGCTGCTCCCACCGCCCCAGGAGGCCTGGGGCAAGGTGCACCCACAGCCTTCACTAAGAACCAGCCAGGGAGTAGTGTAAAGCTAAACACACATGCACAGGAATATAAATTTTGGAATAATTGCAGATGCAGGAAAAGTTAAAGTAGAAAAAGCACTGCTTTCTTTATTATATGTAGCAGCTGCAGAATAACGCTCTCATTGAGTGGAAAATGACAGGTTTGGTTGGTTTTTTAACGCTACCATTGTGATTTCTGTCCTGGTCTGGGGTAGAGCAGAGCCGGCTTTCTGTTCAGTGAGAGAGGCTCTTGCTTACGCTCATTGCTGTTCCAACCAGGGTCAGCTGAGGTGGGTGTTTGCCCCATGGAGGGGTTGCACCTGTGGGAAGGAGCAGACAAGCAACCCAAACCTGACCAATAGGGTGTTCCATCCCATCTGCCACGCTCAGTACAAAAGCAGAGGGAGCAAGGGTTTAGCTGTTCTCCACTGGCTCTCTTTTGTCAAGGGCTGATGTCTAAGGAGGAGTCTGTCTGCACATCTGCCTTTGGTCCTGATCCATGTGTTCTGGAATCCAGTGCCCATCTGTTGCTGAGTCCAGTCTGAGACTTCCCCAGTGCCTGCTGGTGACATCTTCCTGGGTTTTGTATGTATATATTGTATCTATTTAATTTTTATTTTATTATTAATATTCCATTAGCTTAGTTTTTTCTAAACTCATAAATCTCTTTCTCTGTCCCCTCTCCTTGGGGCAAGAGGTGGGGGAGAACATCTGTTGTCTCATCATTGGCCAATCTGGCACAAACTGTGACATTTTGCTGCTGTTTTCTAAAAGAAATGATTGAAAATGTCTGTGAAGGCTGTTACTTTCAGTGTAGCCTGTGGGCTCTGGCTTCAGGAAAAAAGCTGGTGTAGCCCTGTGCCCGGGCTCCCAAACGTGCTGCGATTTCCACGGGGCACCCACCTCCCGTCCCTGTGCTCCTGCGCTGTAACGAGCACCTCCCCCTGGGCACCAAGCAGGGACCCTGCAGCAGGGACCTCATCCTATGGAGCCATGTTTTCCATGTCCCTGAGAATTTTTGGAATGCAGGGACCTGCAGGGAACGACCTCCCATTGTCTGGCCAGAACAAGTTTTGATAGAGAAGGGACACAAGTCATGAGGACGTGACATAAAATAAGCACTGCATCCAGAAGACCTCCCAAGAGGTCTTGACTGCTACCAAGGTCATAAAGATGCCGTGGTACCCGTAGCACACATTAACTTATATTCCAAAAGCTCTGGGGCCCTTCTGAAGGGTTGTTTGTAGGTTCTAACGCAGTTTGCTTGCCAAAGCCTGGGTAACTTTGGCTGTCGGTGCCTGACTATCCTGATGCACCATCACAAAGCCTTATAGGTGAAAGGTATATTATCCTTAAGAAACGACTCACGGTCTTTGTTTCTTTTAGTTTTTAGTGTGGTTTGATTCCATTCATGATTGGTTATTCTGTGCTCCTCATTACGGAGAAAAAGCTTTTTTTGAGAATGTACCCAGGCACTGCTTTGTGAAACAGCAAAGGTTTGGGTTCACTTTGATAACTAGAAAACAAAAAATTATGAAGATTAAAAGCCATATGACTGTCTCCTTTGGACTTTGCTCTCTCTGCATCAGCTGTAGCATCTCTACCGGCTCCAGTGGTAGGAGAAAAAAATTCTCTGAGTTAACGAGACTGGCAACTTGTATCTAAATATTGTGACTGTTGCTTGGAGCGGAGTAGAGAGCACCTCATGCAGGTGTTGGCGGTTTCCATTGCCTGAACTTCAAAGAGCTGAGTGTCATAGGAGATGGCCTTCTGAGTGGCTTTCACGGTCACCCTTAGGCCAGATGTCCTGAGATAAGGAGGATGAGGAATCTTCAAGCTGATCAAGCTTTCTGAAATTAGTTCTGTTCTAGCTAGACTGAAACTTGTTAAAAAATCAGTCAATTAAGGTAATAGGCAGCACATTCTCATTCTAGAGAAAGAGTACACAAATGAGCAGCACAAAAAAGAGCAGTATTTTCTTCTGCAAAACCACAGGTACTTAGATTAAACGGATCAATAAGCCATCTGTATCACGGTAAGAACAGTCATAAATTACTCAAAAAATTCTGGTTTTGAACAAGTCTTTGGGCATATGGGCAAAGGCAGAGCTGCTAAGTGCTGCCGCTGGAAGCCATCCTTGCATATTGCAGATCTAATGATTCTGTCTGCCGTCATTGGCAAGTGAGGGATGGGATGAAAAAAAGGGCCAATGGTGATAAAGCCTTAAGGTAATGCAGAATAAATGAAGTAACTACATTACATTGTGGGCTGTGCAATGTGTTTAAAATCCCAGCATTGATTCTGAGTCTGAGCAAATCCCGTCGCCTGAGATTTGTTAAACACCGTAACAGGAGGAAAACATAAATTTCCAAATTTTCTAACCAACTGTCACTTACATCGCCATTGGAAATCTAGGAATCATAAGCACTTTTTTCCTTCTGGTTGGAAGTTTATCGCTCTGCCTTGTGGTGTCGGAGTATTTCCAGCCCTGGCTGTGCTGCCCGTGCAGGGGTGGGTTTGGGGGTGCTGCCAGCAGCCCCCCACCGGCAGTTGCGCGCTTGCCCTTGATAAGCCCATTTCCAAGGGAAAATTGGCCAGGTGCCTGCCATTCTATTCATGCTTTATAAATGAGCTAATGATAATTTAAAGCATTAAACTGGGCCCTTTGTCCAGCTGCCAATTTTTGTGGTTTTGTAACCACCCGTTGACAGTTAAAAGTGTTTTTTCCCCTTTTGCTGTATGACCCGCACCGGGGAAACGAAGTGAAGGAGTACAGAGAGGAAACACAATGCCACAAAAAGTGAGACTGAAAGCACACAGTGGAAACAGATTTTTTTTTTTAATTTATTTTTTTTTTCTCCTCTGCTCTCCCATTCTTCTTGTGAAGATGATAGCGAGAGCTGGTGTTTGCAAAACAAATGGAAGCGCCTGTTCAGTTGTGCGTGTTCGGCAGCAAACGGAGGTGGTTCTTCCATGGTGCTGCTGAGTGGCAGCCTTCTGTAGGGTCTCTTTTGCTCCCTAAATCCGAGTGGCAGCCTTCTGTTGGGGTCTCTTTTGCTCCCTAAATCCGAGTGGCAGCCTTCTGTTGGGTCTCTTTTGCTCCCTAAATCCCAAGCGAGTGGCCCGACACACCTTAGCCTCCGTTTCTGAAGATGACCGTTCATTCTACTCTAAAGACCAACGTGCTTGAGGAGATACAGATTATTTTTTTTCCCCTCTAACTTCTGCTAAATTGAATTTTATGGCAATACCGCATCAATAAGCTTGCAGGATTTCTGCTGAAGGTGCTTTGCAGTGGTGAATGATTCCTTTGGGGTCTTGCTCTGCAGTTTCCAGCCTCCTCCATGAATCTCTTCTGTGACTTTAAAGGGTGAAACAGCAAAGGGCAGGGTGGGATTCACCTATCGGTGACTTTATCTGTCACTTCCAAAGGTCATATCAAGAAAACGCTTTATAGTTGGCTGTGTTATTTGCTCCTTCATCTTCATATTCTATGCTATTTCTCAAGAGGATATTTTAATACCACTTTTTCTTTGCTTACCAGAAACTCTTATATTGGGCAAAGAAGACACATGGCTCATAGCTGCATGCTGGAGTTTATCTGTGGCTCAGAAATGAAGTATAATAACACACCTTTAATAATGCAGGATAGGGCTGTTCCTTCAGTGATTTATCAACTTCATAGATACAGCAAGTCACTGCTAAAGCGGATTTACTGCTCTCTCTACATGAACATCAGGAATAACAGGGCAAGGAGATCCAAAGTTAGGAGAGTGACCACTTGTTTCAGCATGGCTTGGGGGTAAATCTCTCTTCCCGTGTCATGGATCTGTTTTGATTATGGGCCAAGTAGAACTTCTAGACAAAAAAGAAAAACAAGTGCTGTGAGGAAGAAAATCATTAAGAGATGGGGAGGGACTAGCAAAGTGCATGCAAAGCAGCTGTGCTTTTACAGTGTCTACTCTCGGTAGAGCTGCGGCACCAAGTAGCTTCCCTTGTCCGTCTTCCTAAGTGTTGTCCATTTTTCATCTCAACACGTGAGAACTTGGGGCAAACAGTTGGAGGTAAATGCCAGGATGCCTGGCTGAGACAGGAAAAGCCATTTAGGTCTTCTGTGCCTTGTTGATCTGGACCAAGACCACCCTTTACAGTGGTGGTCGGACTTTCATTGTCCAGCCCCATCCCAAAGTGCTGTCTGCAGCTTCCACGCTGAAAATTAATCCTTTCTGGTCAAAGATTTTGTAAGGGGAGGATTTGAGAATACAGATTTGCTTACAGGTGTTTTGAGGAACAATGGGAGGTTTGGTGTTTTTTTTTTTTTAAGAGGGGAGAGAAGATGCTTCAGCCTAGCTCTAGCCTGGTCCTGTGGACAGAACGCTGAGAGCCTCGAGTGGTCCCTGGGGTCCAGCCCAACAGCTCTTGTGACTTGAAGGGAGATGCTAAAGTAGACTTGTCCCCAAGTACCAAAAAGAGATCTTCCCACCTCTCACTGCTGATGCCCACCAGTCCCCTCTGGGAGTCCATCTCACTCCGTCCTACTGTCCGTATGCGCAATTTCTCAGTTTTACAGAGCCTGAATCTTCAAAATGTGTGCAGCCAGCTGGGCTCTCATTACTGAGTAATATATCATTACGGTGACACTGCTACTAACTAACTAATAACAACTCCAGATGGCAAGGATGCATCATGGGAGCTCCTGACCATGAAGTGGTAGTCTTGAAAAATCTTAAATATTATCTTTGAATATGCCACGTTCTGTCTCTTTCAAAAGAAGCAGCTCCGAGAGGTGAGCGGATTAAATGTAATGCAAAGCTTGAAGTTCTCAAGATCTTGGGCTTTGCTGTTTTCCATCTGGAGGGGAAGGAAACCTGCAATTAGAGATGCATGACAAAGCAATGGCTTTCTGAGGATTTTCCTCTAAGTCGATTTTAAAATGCCTTGTGTTATGTTAAGACATTTGTACGAAGTAATGAAGGAGGAGGTTTGTCAATGTCTTCAATCTTTGCTGCCGCCAGTATGAAAATACAAACATTACAGCCAACAAAAACACAGCAGGAGTGGGCTGAAAACTTTGAACTTTTCAGAGGGAGGTAAAAGATGAAGACGTTTTCTACAACATCCATTAAAATACATGTTCTTAATGTTCCCAGGTCTGTTAAGGAGGAGCCCCTTCCCCTTCGCTGGAACAGAAAGGACGTGGCTGATAGCTGTGTTAACTGAGGAGAGGGAGAGCAGAGCTTTTAAACAGACAGGGAAGATAATTCTTCATCCACTTGTTTTCTTTCTTCAAATGAACAAATGGGAAAAATAAACATGTTGCGGTTTCTCAGTCCATTATTCTCCCTTCATTGTCAAAGCAGATGCTTGCTCACTTAAAAAAGACAGAAAGGTCTGTTCTTCCTGTAAAGGGCACATTTTAATTTCAGCTGATGCTTTTTAAAATTATAAGGAAATGATATTCTGTAGTTGTTGTTGTTGTTTTCTTACCAAATATCTATTTATCCTTGTTGCCCTGTCTCCGCTCTGAACTATTGCAATATGGTGGGAGGATTTTTTTTCTCTTGTTGTTGGGTTGTTGCACAACCATCTCACTGCAGAAGGCAGAGGGTTCTATCATGGAATCACAGAAAGGTTTGGGTGGGAAGGGACCTTAAAGGCCACCCAGTGGCACCCCCTGCCCTGGGCAGGGACACCTCCCACCAGCCCAGGTTGCTCCAAGCCCCGTCCAACCTGGCCTTGAACCCCTCCAGGGATGGGGCAGCCACAGCTTCTCTGGGCAGCCTGGGCCAAGGGCTCACCTCACTATCGCTGCCTCTTCCACCCGGCGGGTGCCTTCCCAGGCAGGGCTCCTGCGGGGGCAGTGTCCCAGATGTGCCTCGGGTTTGGTCACCAATCCTCTTCCAGAAGTTCTCGGCGGTGGCTCTGCCGTCGTTTTCTTCGGCACCTGCCTGCTCTTCCCCCAGCACTCCCTTTCCCAGACCCAGCCCTCTCCTCTGGTGTCTTTAAAACCGCTTTTATGGCGCTTGGTTTCAGCGGGAGGGGTAATTCTCTTTGCTGCGTTGGATTTTATTTCAAATATATGGTTGAGCGTTTTAATCTGCTGCAAGCAGGTGCCCCGGCAGGTGAACGCAGTTAAAAGCATATGTTTACTTATGCTGTTGAAATCTGAAAAAGCTGTTATTTTAAAAAACTTCCTTCAGTAGTGTGTAAGCATTGGCAGCCAAATATTTTCAGCTGCAGATGTATTCAACTTTTTATTTAAAAACAAATTGCAGACTTGTTAAAAGACTCAATTAAAGCAGTTTAAGTACAAAGTAAAAATTACAGATATTCCATGTGGGGAGCTGGTGCCAGGCTCCTGAGCGCATCCCTAATTCCTGGGGAAAGAGAGTGTTTTTCTTGAAGAATTCCTTCTGCGCGAGGCTCATGCCAACCCCTTCTGTGGCTGAAATGTGATGTTTCAGGGCAGGAGGGACCTGCGGCGCTGCTGGTCCTTGCTCAGCAGAGATCTGGCTCGGAGCCCTGGTGGGGATGGCAGGGAGAGGACAACCTCCTGGGTGGGCTGCGCTGCCCCGATGGGGACATCTCCAACCCACGGGGAAGTGGGACCCTGGTGACCTGCCAGGACGCCAGGCTGAGCAGGGAATCTCTCCTGAGGGGTCATGCACCTTGAGATATTGAGATATTGCATGTAACATGCACCTTGAGATATTGCCATCCTGAGGTTGCCTAAATGTCTGCCCTTGCCTTTCCTGAAGATGCTTTGAGGCACCAGAGCCCCCGCCGGCTCCCGTTAAAATCAAAGGTGAATGTCAACACGGAGGTGAGCAGACTGAGCCCTGCAGGGGGAGTGTGTGGGGTGAGAGACCATGGGTACGTGGCTTCAAGAGATCAAAGGATAAAGGTGTGCATGTTGAAATTCAAAGAATCCGTGGTTTCAACGCTCTCACCAGGGGAAGCCGGAGCACGGGTGGATCTTGCCCAGGGCGGCGGTGGAGTCACTATCGCCGGAGGGATTTAAAAGCTGGGCAGGGATAGTGCTTAGAGAGATGGTTTAGTGATGGGTTTGTCAGAGTCAGGTTGGTGGTTGGACTCGATGATCTGAAAGGCCCCTTCCAACCTGGGCAGTTCTGTGATTCTATGATCTTGCTGATGTAACTGTGGGTCTGTGACAGGGAGTAAAAAAGACTTGCCCCCCGCCCCCAGCTTCTTCCTCTGTGAGTAAGAAAATAAGAACAAATAGTTGTCTCATGGCTTTCCCTGGCAGAAGTGAGCAAATTAATAGGGCAAAACGTCTGGCTTCCCCAGGCCCAGCTCAAAAGCTGCCTAGGGCTGGAGCCATGTGCAGAGCACGCAAAGGAGAAGATAAGTGTGAAAAATACCTGCCTCATGAAAGGAGCACAGTTTGTAATGCAAGAGTGTGGAAGTGGGGGCAGAGCGTGGGGGCATCTCAAAGCACAAAGTCTCTGGGGACCTGGAAGAGATGTGAGGATTAAGGATGCAAAGCATCCAGGGGACACGTGGAGGGGAAGGAGCACGCGCAGAGGATGCCTGGGAACAACCAGCGCCGCTGTGCCAAAGCGCGAAGGCTGGGCAGGTTGGGAGGTAACGCAGGGGTGTAGGTCCAGCTGTCACCGGGCGATGGGAGCAGGGTGGACAGGACACTCCTCTCTCTCAAAAAAAATAATTCTTTTTTCTATGATTTTCTTTGAAATAACAACTCAAAACTAATTCTGGAGAGTTCTTTCTGTGAAATATCTCTAGTTACTTCCCAGGGAGCATTTGGTGGGAGCAGCCAGCCATCCCACTTGTGGGAGTGCTGCTGCAGAATTACATTTCGGCTGCAGGGAAAGCAGTAATGTGTAGCCATTGTAGACTCAATGACTACAGTATAATTTTATTTATGGGTAAATAATACTTAGCACCGAGCTCACAAGCATTAATCTTAAAGCAAGGGTTTTACTTCTACATTTCCTCCTATTGTAAAATTAATAACAGGTAAGATGGACTGGTGAATTTAAAGGGCTGTTACGCTCCCTGCACTGGGGAAGCATCTGGGTTCGCTTGTTTACAGACACAGCTGCATTCCCACACCTCTCCCGAGGCAGATTTTCTGGGAACCTTGGCTACCTCTGAGTTCAAGCAATAACAGCCAGGTGCAAATCCAAGGTGATGTTTCAAGTGTGTCCTCTTCCACTGAATTAGAGCCCTCTAATGATATAATACTAAATCTATTCCGGAGGCTTCCAGTGAACAGAGTTTCACTGGGAACTGGTGAATCATCACATCAGACAAGTTTTTCTGGAACAAAAAAGGTGATTTGCCAACTCAGATTTGCCTCTCTGAATGTCAGTGATCCTGTTGCTACCAGGGTGTACGTCTCAAAATGAACGCCGCCAGCTTGCTTGCATGTGAATTCCCTTCCTATCCTCATTTCTCATGAGAAAGTGTTTCTTGAAGTGCTTCCGTATGAGTGAATGTCTCCATTCACCCAGGTCTTGCTCTTGACTTTATGGCTTCTCCTTGTCTGCAAGGACTGCCTTTGATATGCCCTCTTCCAAATGATGCGCTTTCATTTCAAAATCCTTTTTCATAAATGTCAACACTTGCAAAGGTAAGAAAGTAAATGCGGGCTCTGAATCTTTATTTAAACTCGTAATGACACCTTCTGATTCTTAAAGGGCCTGGTGTTAAGCAGTTTCCATTGGATCTCAGCCAAGAGCAGCAGTAATAGGATGCCTCCCAACCCTGTAATAGAGTCTTTCAACCCATCACTCATGAAAAGTTTGCATCCTATACATACTCAGGGTTTGCAGCTTTAAGACCTACCAATCCGTATTTTGAGATTTATTGGGCATTAATCTGTCTTTTAACTATAAATTTACTCATTTACTTTTGTGATGTGATGTGTCAAGGTAGTGTCGGCATTTGCTTGATCCTGGTAGAATAGGGAAGTCTTTCAAAGACGAATTGAGTGATTGCTAAATTATTCATATGTGGTGTCTAGAAATCTTTACATTGGTTTCTTAAATCAGAGGAACTATAAAAATTGGAAACCTCAGCTAATACCCTTGCAATAACGTGTCGTTCTGAAAGGAATTAAAACTAATATTTTGTCACTTTTCAGTGCTTTTTGTGAACACCGCTACATGTAAATGCTTTGTGCTCTTTGATGGAAAGCTGCAGATGGCATATTTTGACCATTATCGAGATTGCAATCCACGGAATATTGCAGGCTTGCATCCTAGTGACAATAATGGGAAACGATTACCGAGAGTGCACCTTCATTGTTAGCGTGGAGGGAGACGGAGGCGCTGGTCAGCAGAGAGGAGGGTTTTGGTGAGCGAAGGGGGGCAGAGCTGGGTGCTGGGTGGATGCTCTGAGCGCTGGGTGGCCTGGACGGGACGGTGGAAAGCCCACGCCGAAATGGGAGCTGCTGCGTGACCCGTGGGAATGGGGTCATTTCCATACGGCTCCTGTGGGACGTTGCCTGGAGAGTATTATTACCAACACAGGGTGAACTGCAGGCAGTGGTATCTTGACATGAAACTATGATTTTTTGCCTTGACATTCTCTTACATTGTTTTTTCCTTTTAACCTTTCTGGGGACATGAAGGGGATTGAATGACCCCATTGAGGATATTCTTCAGGGCATGGAGACACAGGATGCAGAATGTACCTTTAATACTTTCTTTGATCTTTCCCTTGCTCTGTTTTCCTGCAGGCGTGGGATTCACTATTACTGTACGGCTACGATTTCCAAAAGCACGTTGTACTCCAGGGATGAAAAATACACGGCTCCACATTTGCTGTCCCGATGTTGGCTGGCCTCGCGAGGCAGACCTCACGGCTCATTTGTCCTGGCGTTGGAGGCAGAGGTGCATCGGGTTCGGGGGGCTCATTCCGCGGCGCTGGCTGGGCTGGAGGGCAGCTGGCTGCAACGCTGCCGAAATCTCCCCTGCGTTATTTGTGCCTGGGCATAGACCTCACTGGGGTTTCTGAAGGAGGCACAGGGAAAATTCGGGTAGCTGTTTGGAAGCAGCAGCAGATGAAGGCTCCATCCTCTGTAGGGCACCAGTCCCGTGCAGCCCCGATGTGTGATGGGTGACCCGCCGTGCTCCAGGGAATGCATCAGAACTGCTCGTCCCAGCACAGCTTCCCAACAGGGACATCGGGGGGATCCCTCTGCCACGAGTCTCACTGGCAATGCCTGCTGCGAAGGCACCGATGTCATGTCACCAGCGATTCCTCCAGCCTCGTGCTCCCGCGTCTGCGGTTCTCCGCGCTTTCCAGAGCCTGGAGAGGGCAAGGCAGCCACCACTGCGGAGGGGATACACTGAATGCCATGAGGGAGAAGGGACCTCTTCATCTTTTGTCTCTATGGGAAGCAGATTAATGTCTTTATTTTATAGTCGTAAGTGGTACCTCCTTAATAGCCTTTATAACTGTGATCATCAAGTAGTGCTACGTTTGATTTCATCTAGCTCTTCAAGCCAATGACTAATTTAAGTCCCCGTAAGAAATCATCAGGGACTGCCAGAGCTTCCAGAGTTTCGCTGAAATAAGCTGGAAGGGGTTTCCTAAAAATACATTACACACTGCAACCTACCCCGCGGGCCTTGTCTGCCCGTCTGCTCCTTACACGTCTACTGACAACATACCTCAAATGTCTCCAACCAAAAGACATTTTACATGATTCAGGCATTTTAGTCTGACAGTTTCCGTGTGTGTGCTATCAGTGGTCTCAAGTGTCATCAATCCTCCTGTTATAAAAGCACCTTTGATGTATAACTGATTTGGGTGAACGTTAAAATTCCTTTTCCCAGAGAAACGTGCTCATGTGGTCTCTAAATGGAAAACTCCCCGTGTGACAACAGTGGGACCTCAGATGGCAGCAGTGACCAAGGACCAGGTGAGGTCTGGCTTTAAGGGCAGTTGGTGTCTCCAAGCTGCGAGCAGCACTGATTTCTTGAAAAGTCCAGGCTCTCCCTCGGAATCGCTATTGTTCAGAATAGCCTAAACCAGATGGACTCTAACTAGGTAAATGTGAAAATAAAAAACTCTGAAATGTCTTTAATGTTTCCTTTGAAGCAAAGTTATTTTAATGAATTCCAATTAACGGCAAAAAAAAATAAAATCATGTTTGCTGGCCGGTCCCTATGGTTAACAAGATGTGCAGATGTTTTTTGCACTAATTGTTCTAAATCTAAGTGTTTCCCTACTTTGCAGTCAGAGTGTGCCAATCATGTTGCCCCGTGGTATTTAAGTAAGAAAAACTGATTCCACGATGCTTTATTTCACCAAAATGTGGAAATAAAACCTGCTATACTTTGCATTTCAAAGTTATCTGACAAATTTTATAAACTTCTGAATTTTAAAAGGAGACAGTGTTTCAGAGATCTTTTGCAACACAGTAAGTAAGCCATTCTAATTTATAATTCCATTTATTGTCAAAAAATTTATTTCACCAAACTCTTCCACTGCCCCTAAAAACCTCCTCACTTGAATCTCTTGTTAAGTAACGTCACCAAATAGATTTGAAGCAAAGATAAAGTAAACTCAAGCCTTGTATCTCCTAGTTGTTGAAGAGTCAATGTAAATTGTGAAAATGAGTCAGAAATTAAGCCACGGTGTTCCAGAAGAAATAGTCTTAGCTTCACTTGACATCTTTAGTTTGCTTTAGACAGGAAAACGTTCCCAGGGAAATGTTTCTCTAGTTAAAGGAAAATTGTAATGCTGCAAAAAACACTGAACTTGTCAGAAACTTTGCGGTTACGCTCTTGAAAAAGAAAGCGTTGACTGGTTTTCTCATGTTTTTCAGGTCAGTGTCAGAAAGTGCCATTTCACGGTGCTGTGCCTGCCGCGCCACCGCGCTCTGCGGGGCCCCTCGGGCGCCTGCTCTTCAGCCCCTCTGTTTATTGGGGACGTACTACGAATGGCATCGCTGAGGTTCAGCCGAACGCTCTCAACTATGGGACCCTTTTTTAAAGCGTTCATTTGTTTAAAACAATCAAGTCAGTGTTTCATTGGGGTTTAGTTGCAGTTGTCCATGTGAGCCTGGTTAACTATAAGCTTAACCTTAAATCTGTCCTCTGGTATGAACTCTTATTGTGATGTGCCGCTGCTCCTAATCAGAATTTCGAAGGAAAATCTGTCTAATCGTGATTGGAGAGACCTTCATAAATCCACAGTTTATCTTAATGAAGTTATTAAAAACTACTCATCACTACTCAAGACAGCTCCTGATCCGCCCTCACCTGGCACGGCCCCGTGTGCCCTGGGAAGGGCGGGCGGTCGCCCTCCGCACGGGGACTCGCCCCCTAGGATTATCCTACCTTGAAATATTCATTCCATATGTTGTTCCTCAAAAAGCTGTCAAAACTTCATGTAAGATAAGGCAAACCACATAATAAATGAGGAGAGTATGTAAACGTGTTCCGTTTAGGTGGGAAAGTCTACTCGGTGGCGGTTTGGCCAAAGTAGCAAATAACAGCTCTGCAAAATAGCGGCTCCTCCAAATGTGTTGTTTGTAAAAAAGAAACAACAAACCCAAAGCAAAAAAAAATCACTCGCAGTAAAACCTTGTCTGCATGTGTATATAGACACACACACAAAAAACTGTAATTGCTAGCTATTTTTATGTTAATTAATTTTACTGATCTCTACCATTATACATGGCAGAGTATCCTGAGCTTGTTAATCATTGCATGTCTTTGATCTGCCGTGACCTTCTGGGGTTACTGCCATGTTCAGTGTCCCCTCGTCTTCCTGAGAATGACATTTCAAGGAGAGCACGTGGGGTTTTGACACAGAGCACTTACATGTGTCAACTACAGTCACTGTAAATTAAGTATGTGCTTAACTGAGGGCAACGGGCTATTGATACCGATCTCCGGGGGACTTAACAGGAACTTAAAATAAAGCTTGCGCAATTCCTCAGCCTATTGTTATTTCCAGGGGCAGCTGGCTTTGGGCTGCAGCCTGGATGGGGTCCCTCACCGAGCTGAAGGGCAAATTGCCCATCAACTCCTGGGCAGGGCTTCCCTGGGAGGACTTGGCCTTGGTTGGAGACAAAGGGATGCTGTCAGCAGTGATGTCCAGCAGGTCTTTCTCCTCAGGTCACAAAAAGGTTAGAAGGGACCTTAAAGGCCACCCAGTGGCACCCCCTGCCCTGGGCAGGGACACCTCCCACCAGCCCAGGTTGCTCCAAGCCCCGTCCAACCTGGCCTTGAACCCCTCCAGGGATGGGGCAGCCACAGCTTCTCTGGGCAACCTGGGCCAGGGGCTCACCCCCTCTCACAGCAAACAATTTCTGCCTCACATCTCATCCCAATCTCCCCTCTGTCAGTGTAAAACCCTTCCCCCTCGTCCCATGGCTCCCCTCCCTGATCCAGAGTCCCTCCCCAGCTTTCCTGGAGCCCCTTAGGAACTGGCAGGGGCTGGAAGGTCTCCCCGGAGCCTTCTCTTCTCCAGGCTGACCCCCCCCAGCTCTCTCAGCCTGTCCCCACAGCAGAGGGGCTCCAGCCCTCCCAGCAGCTCCGGGGCCTCCTCTGGCCCCGCTCCAGCAGCTCCGTGTCCTTCTGCTGTTGGTGCCCCAGAGCTGGAGGCAGCGCTGCAGGGGGGTCTCAGAGCAGAGTAGAAGGGTAGAATCACCTCCCTTGACCTGCTGGCCATGTGGTTTGGGTCGTCCCATATAGTTCAGGTCATCTTTAATACATACATTGCTTTTTTGCTTCATCTGCTGGTTCTTTGCTGTGTTATAACATTGCACACAGGAGAGGAGGAAAAGCTTAGAGACTCTCAGGCACTGGGATGCTTCTGCCATGATCACACAGAATAGTAGTACCACGGTTCACTTCTGCTGTAGGAATGTACATGAAACAAACACGAATTCCTGCGTTTCCCACTTAGAAACAGACTCTCAGAGCATGAAATGTTGCCACAACTCAACAGAAAACTAAAAACATTTTAGACCCCTTGCTTCTAGCCAGCCAGATTCCTTCTAAGAGATTTCGGCAGGCATGCTGCCAAGCCTGGAACTGCAGGCACCGAGAGAGATTTCTTTTTGCTCTGGCTCATTAGCGAGAAGCAGCTGTTAGTTCATTCAGTATTAATGTCAGCCACAATGAAAGACACCCACTTGTAGGAAGAGGTGAATTCGGAGAGAACGCTGAAGAAGGACTCTGTGCCAAATTGCACGGTATCCGTCAGGGCGGTTGAATTATAACAAGACTCAATTTTTGTGAAACCATAAAGGAATAATGATAAAAGTAGAAAAAAAATGTGCATTCCCCTGACTCAGCAGACTCTAGCCATAACGCATGCACTTGACTTGAAATTAATGCAACACGTAAAATTAAGAGGACTTTTGCTGGGATGATTTCAAACGTCGAAACACGAGAGAGCGAGAGATGTATGACACTCTTCATGTGTGATACAACCTGACTCTGCTGCTGCTTCCAAATTTTGCCCCGGGGAATATCTGAAAAAAACCCTCCTGAAACGAAACTCACTTCATTTATTTTCCACTTGTGAACATACAGGATAAGATCTTACAAATATTTAACCATTTTTCTCCCTTTTAAGAATTAAAAAGGAAACAATAGGCCTGCAGTGAGGGTATTCACTGCATTACAAAACCGGAAAACATAGAGCCAAAGTATTTGCTAGAGAAAATGTATTTTTTATACAAATCACTCATTTTGCAGAAATATAGAGGGATGCTGCTGCTAAATGAGGGGAGAGCAGGAAGGAAAATAACCCAGAAGTTGTCAGCTCTGCTTGCAACAATGGGGAGTAATTGGATTTACTACTTGTATGCAAAACTCACATGAAAGATACTTATTTTATTTTAGAAAGAGAAAAAAATGGCAAAAGTTATCTTTTGACTTGTTAGCGATGGGAAAGAGCGAGGAATGAGGGCGGGAGGTTCAGTGGCTCCTCTTCCCGCTGCTGCCTGCAGAAGGCACCGCTCCTGCGGCGAGCGTTGGACGCGGGGGGAAGGATGGTGCAGCACCCGTCCACTCCGCCTGCCCAGCGTCTCTCACAAAAAGCTGCTCCTGTGGTTGAGGTCCGGAGGTCGAGGACTCGATGCGCACGGAACTGGGCTCCTGCGCTGCCGCTGGTGCTGGGCTCCTCGGGGAGAGCTGGAGCTGGTTGTCGCAGGCAGCCAATACCCCTCCTGTGCCCGGAGTTAGGATAGATAAAATATTCTCCCAGCCGCTGGGAGGGAGAATAGAATGTAAAGGAAAAATACCCCCCCCCACCGCTGAGGTGGGATTCCTCAGTTTTTCCTGCCAGCCCAACGCACGCCGGGGGAGCTGGCGACTGCCTAATTATTCCTCTCCCCCTGCAGCGGCGATGATGGGCTCTGCAGCGTCTCAGACGTCCTGTCTCCCCGTCTTCTGTGTCTTTTCCTGTGCGGTTCACGTGGGCGGAAGATGACGCTGAAGGCAGACGCCTGAATGCCACCGGAATGGCACATATTAGGGTTCGGCTTTCACGTGCAATAGGAATATCCACGAGGATGGCAATTACAGCCGCAATCTCTGTTTCCCTGGGAAAACTCCTCTGTTTCCCTGCCAGCCCTCCCAAACTTGCTTTCTTCTCGCCTAACTTCATCTTTCTCAAAGGAAACCCTCCTCCCAGGCGGCACCAGTCTCATCTGTCAAACACCCGACCAGGGAGGCCAGTTTCTGCAAACGTCTCATTCCAAATTCCGTCCCCTCTCCGGATGCTCTCCGCTCGGCCAGGCTCTCGTTCGCTCTCCTGCTCTTTGTTGCTGTTAAACCCTGTCTCCGTCAGGCTTGGAAGCGTGGGAAACCTGAGCAGCAGCCCGTGGCGGAGGAGGGAGTCGCTGTGAGCAGCAATGGGGAGGGGGCAGGGAGGGGATGGGGGCCAGGGGAGCGCTCGGCAGGTTCGGGGCGCTGGCGCGGGCTCGGGGAGCTGGGCATCCCCAGGGGTCAATGCTGCCACAGGGTAAATGTCTGACACGGCTTCGCTCAGTGACGCAGAATGACCGGTTGGAGGCCAGGCGACCACGAGGGTGTCAGCCTACTGCTGGGGTACTCGAGGCTGTTCTTACAGCAGTTTGAGAGAAATGTGTAGTTTGGTAAAATCACTAGAACAAACAAACATGTAAGTAACTTTTAAAATCAAAATTATAAAAAGGAAGGAATTATAAAAAGGAGGGAATCCAGCACCTACAATCACACTGGGGCTTGGAGCAACCTGGGCTGGTGGGAGGTGTCCCTGCCCAGGGCAGGGGGTGGCACTGGGTGAACTTTAAGGTCCCATTCTATGACACACGTGTGTCACGCTGTGCCCAAAAGCCATGGTGACCAGCGTCACCACAAGCCAGACGTAGAGCCCGGTCCCTGCAGCATTTCACACCCTCCTGGGTGCCCACAGCTGTCAGACTGTACAAAAGAAAAACAAATTAAGGGACAATTACTTTGCCACTAAAAAGATCTGTTTTGAACAGAAAATGGGTTGGGTTTGGGTTTGTTTTTTTTTTTTCTCTGTCAGTTCCTGAGCTCAAGCAATTAAGATCCTCTCCCCGCTCTGGGAGCTGAGTCGCTGGTAAGGCATAACAATTTCCATAAGCAAACCCCTTCTTCTCCAGCTCTCACTGCCACGGGCCAGCTGTGGTGGCACCCAAATAGCTCATGTGCAAACAACCTTCTTGTTCCTCATTTTGGCAGGGTGTTACCGCTCTGGAATCACAGAGCAATGCCCTGCCAGGGAAGAGCATCACTTCCCACGGGCTGGCTGGGCTCTCCTGAATGCCCCTGTCCCAGCAGGGTGCTGAGTCCAGGCAGCTTCATCCTTCGCTGAACCCACGGGATATGGAAGGACAGAGGGGAAACGGTCCTCGCATGTCAGTAAATAAACAGCGTTGGACGTTGTTTTAATTCAGACCCTCCTTCTCCCCCCTCCCCCTCTGCCATTTCCAGCCGGGTCTCCCCAGCGCTGAAATGCCAAGAGAAAAACCCTTTGGGGAAGGTCACATTTGTAGGATTATTGTTATTTTTTCCAGACCGCTTTAGTGCATTTCGATCCAGCTGTCAGCGTAATGCTCTCATGGCTGCGCACACAGCCAGCCGAGCGCACGGGGGTTAGCAGCAAAAGGATGGAGATTTTCAGCCACAGCAGAGACCACACGATGCCCTGGGGCATGAAGATTTCCCTGGTAGAACCCTCTGACCTAATCACCTCCCGCTCATCTTGGCTTTGCGTTTGTCTCACCTCTTCTTGAGTTGAACGGGAAAGCCCAGGGTCCCCTGATAGACCGCCTGGGTCTTCACAGAATCCCAGGCTGGCAGGGGCTGGAGGGGCCTCTGGAGCTCATCCCGTCCAACCCCTGCCCGAGCAGGGTCACCCAGAGCAGTGGCACAGGAACGCGTCCAGGCGGGGTTGGGATGTCTCCAGAGACGGAGACTCCACACCTCTCTGGGCAGCCTGTGCCAGGGCTCTGCCACCCTCACAGGACAGAAGTTCCTCCTCGTGTTGAGATGGAACTTCCCATGGTCAAGTTTGTGCCCGTTGCCCCTTGTCCTGTCACTGGGCACCACTCTTGGCGAGGTGCTGCACCCATGGAGCGAGGAGGGGGTCTGTGCCACCTCAGCTGGGCTTCACCCGCGCCTCTTGGTCCTGGCTGGTGGCATCCCCTCGCTGGGATGGAGAGGAGATGGAGGACAGCCCCGTCTCTCTGTGGTCCCCCAGCCGCAGGGGATGAAGGATGCCAGCACCACCCCCTCGACTGGAAACGTGTTTACGTGCAGTATTTAACACAATAAACCTCCACTCTGAGCTCGGTTTCTTGGTGTTAATGGTGCCTCCGGATAATTAAGACAAAGCAGAAAGCTTAAGGGATTGAGACGTGTCATCTATTAGAGTTAATACCGGATGCATAGTTAAGCTCACTGCGCTCCTGCAGGAACCTATGCCAATTTTTATGTGCGACAATTTGGGGGAGTTTTATAGGTTTAAAGTTAGCGAGACGATTGTAAGGGTGGGAAAAGAGGAAGGTGGCAGATAAGAGATGGGAAAGCAAACACCACAGAGCTGACTGGGGCTGAGGGGGGAGAAATCCAATTCTCATTGCAGCTTTAAAACAAACAGATGAAGCCAAAATCAAAGCAAAGCAGATGAAATGGCAAATATTAAAAACATATTGTAATGGGAGGGAAGATGTAGTGTTGGTTCTGCTTCAAAGCCCAGCACAAGCCGTACGTGGGACTTACGTGAGGCAAAGTGTCCTTGTACATAAAGGGGTGGGAACGCAGTTGTTCTGAAGGTTTCCTCTGAGAGACCTTCAGGTGGCTTTCACAGCCAGCCTGGGGCTTCTCTGCTTCTTTCACTTTATTTTCTCACCTTTCCCCAAACACAATGGGATTATGTCAGGTTTTGGGGGTGCAAAACACCTAGATGGGTAAATTCAGCTTTCTTTGAGCTTAGGTAAGCGTAACGGCTCCTGTGGCCAGCCCCCCCGCTCCTGCACGGACCAGCGCAGCGGCCGTCAACCGCAAAAACCTGATTTTCCTCCCTGTCTTTCTCTGCTTTCTGAAGACAAATGTTGGTGCTCCCCAGCAAATTGGCACCTTTCATTCCCATCATGTTGCCGGCGCAAGCTGGGAGCGCAGAAAATGATGTTGCTCCTTAAGTGGGAAATATTAAGGTCACGTGTATAATCTCAGTGTCTCTCCCAAACAGCTTTAACTGTGCTAGAAAAACACTCGCTTCCAGCAGCTGCACCCCGGGAGGGGGGGAACGCGTGATGTGCAGGGCAAATACAGGTGCTGCTGCTCACCTAACCACGTCTGACCCATGGGGCAGGAGATGGGGGGCAGCAGCCAGGCCAGGAGGGGACCTGGGCAGCCCTTTGTCAGCAGCAACTGGGCTGACACAGGATAGCAAAGAGCTTTAATGGTTCTGGGGCTAAAGCACCCTCAGGTTCAAGAAGGCAGGGCAAATCCTCCCCCTGTCACCAGCCACGGGAAGACAGGAGGGTGAGGGCAGGGTGGGTCGTGTCCTTCACTGCCCACACCTGGTGGCAATCCCACCCCTGAGGAAAAAAAAACACAGCCAGAGGGGATAAAAGGGCTGGGAAGGGCAGGGTTGGGGGCTGGTTGTGGCATGATGGATAGAAGGTCTGCTCTGCTGTCCTGGTGAGTGGCTCTGAGGGTGGGTTTGATGGTGCCCTTCAGCACGCTGCTGGTTGGCTCTCGTTGACCGTTTCATTGCTGTTTGGGTTATAGAGGGTTATCTTGAAAGAGATGAGATATTGTGAAGACATTCTTTGCTGTGAGGGGGGTGAGCCCCTGGCCCAGGCTGCCCAGAGAAGCTGTGGCTGCCCCATCCCTGGAGGGGTTCAAGGCCAGGTTGGATGGGGCTTGGAGCAACCTGGGCTGGTGGGAGGTGTCCCTGCCCAGGGCAGGGGGTGCCACTGGCTGGGCTTTAGGGTCCCTTCCAATTCTAACCCTTCTGTGATTCTGTGGTCATCACCCACCACAGCCTGCCTCCTCCTGCAGCCTCTCTACCCCTCGCCACTGTTTCATGTGCTGCCTCGAACAGTGACGTGGCTAAAATTAGCCTGTTTTAGGTGTGGTATCTGGGTGGTATCAGACCTTCCTCAGGATTGGCAGAGAAAAATCCCTTTTTTTGTCAATGATATGCGTGGTTGCCTGTGTCTGTCATCCCTCTCTGAAATGGTCTTGCACAAATTATGGCTAAGGGGGTGTCTGGAATGCAATTTCTCACCTGGCAGATACTCTCCTGCTGTAGTGCCGTGTGCTGGGCAAGGACTCTGTGTGCGCCCCGTCCCTGCTGCCCTGGGGTGGTTTGGTTTGCAATGTACCGTGCTGCCGCCTGTCCCGATGCCATGGTGCGATGAGTTGTGGCAACATTTAATCTGAGTATGGCATTACGTTTACCTTCTGAACGTGTAATATTTCATCTGCAGCCGTTCCGAGCTGCTGAAGAGTGTCTTAACTGTGGTGTCCCCTCAATAGTGCTCCTGCATCTCCACTTGGTGAGGAACCAAAGCGCTGGGAGGGAATCTCTGTCAACAGTGGCATCAGGATGCAGAGTCTTGGATGAAAATGGTGAAGACGACTATACCTCACATTTGTGTGTGTGAATTTTGGCCACTGAGTAACTGCTGTTTGCTTTTCCTTAGCTAGGGAAACAGTTCTTTTAGGTAGAATGATATTATGAACTCATTAACATTAGCTCTATCCACACATTTTATGCAAATACTGGGTGAATTTATAAACTGTTACTTCTTTTCAATTTAGTATAGGATAGTTATAAATACCTAGACCAAAAATAGGCTTATTACGAAAGCTCTGGTCTCATTAGGGAATTCAAATGTGCGTTGATTTTGCATATACATATATTAAGCTATCTGGTTTCAAGGATTCCCATGGAAAAAATTATGCGTGTGGTTAGACTATGTGGGTCACAAGTGATGGTGGTGGGGGAAAAAACCCCAAAGCTCATGTATTAAATGTCTCTGTTGTTTGTATTGTAAGAAATTAGATACTAATTTGACGGTGCAATGGGTTTTTCATTTTATTTTGATCTGACTTTCTGGTGCATTGTACCTTCTCCAAACCCCTCTATTTCAGAAGAGGGGGGAGAGGTGAGGGAGTGCCCCTTCTCAGGGGGTGTGTTCAAAGCTTAAAGGGGAATAAAAAGAAATTCAAAATGCCTGAGAGTCATCTTTCCACTACTCAAGGTGAAGCACTCTGTCCAAGAGGGACATTGAAGTGCTGGAGCGTGTCCAGAGGAGAGCTACCGAGCTGGGGAGGGGTCTGGAGACCCAGCCCCATGAGGAGAGGCTGAGGGAACGGGGCATGGTTAGTCTGGAGAAGAGGAGGCTGAGGGGAGACCTCATGGCCCTCTACAACTACCTGAGAGGAGGCTGTAGAGAGGTGGGGGTTGGGCTCTTCTCCCAGGTGAACAATGACAGGACCAGAGGAGATGGTCTGAAGCTGCGGCAGGGGAGGTTTAGATGAGATATTCGGAAGAATTACTTTACTGAAAGAGTGGTCAGGCCCTGGAACAGCCTGCCCAGGGAGGTGGTTGAGTCGCCATCCCCAGAGGTATTTAAGAAACGTGTAGATTTGGCACTTCAGGACATGCTCTAGTGACAGAGATTGTAGAGGTTTTTTGTGTGTGTGTGGTTGGACCCGATGATCTCAAAGGTCCTTTCCCACCATGAAGATCCTATGATTCTATAATCTTATAGCAAACGAAGGGAACAGATGTGGTGAAATGCCGTCACTGCAGTTTTCTGGAGTGGCAGCCCGCTGCCGGGGGAGTGGAGGTCACCCTACTGCGTCCATGGGGAAGGCCAAGGCTGGAGGGAGAAATGTGGGAATCTCAGCATGAGCCATGGGGTTCCTTGGCCTTACTGTTGGCCTGTGACAATGATATTGTGTTGAGAAGCGACACAATGCTGGGGCTTCAATAAGCAGCTGGCCGGGGGCTTCATTGCACTGTGGCTGGTGCTGCCCAGGGCTCTCCTGCAGCCAGGGTGTTTCTGCCCTGGTTATGCAGAGCTTGGAGTGAGCACCGTGGGGTGGAAGGGAAAAAAGGAAAAATACAGTGAAAAGTTAGACTGGCGCTCTCTGCTCATACAGCAAGGACATGTTTTAGAAACTTTACAACTTTTCCTCACAAGCAGGCCCCTTGTCTTGCTGGGGATGTGCTGCTGATGAAGTGCAGCTGTGGCTGGTGTATTAAGAAACATTTTTTTTTTCCCAATGAAGCCCAAATCAAATTTGATGTTTCCTGAGTGAAGCCATATATGATGATGTAAGAGGCATTCATTTGCAGCTGTCATCATTAATTACATGTTATCAGGTAATTTTACAGGGTGATTTATGCAGCCAACTGTGAAACACTGCATTAAATGCATTACTGAGACGAGACCTAAAGGTGAACTTTGTTGAGAATCCCAGTCAGAGGAACAGTGGATTTCATGGTGAAATCTCCGTTTTACGGGTTGTAAGGAAGGCGTATGTGCTGTGTGCCTGCTTTATTTGCTAGGTAATGTTGTCTTCATTGTGGGGCAAAACCAAATGCAAGAAAATGCTCACTTAGGAGTGTCACGGTGCTGTCAAGCTGGAAAAAGAAGTACATGAATAAGTGGAAGACTTGAGCAAAGAACCCATTAATAACAAAAGATAGCAGTAGTCACCGGCATGCATGAGGCAGCATTTGTAATCTTGGAGATTTCTGAATTAGACAAGTTCTAGAATCACAAATGCTTTTTTTATTGATCCAAGACATGTTTTCCTTATTCCCTGCTGTCTCACGACGAGAGCATTACTGCCGTTTCTTTTTGTATTTGACAGTTTTATATCTGCTCTTCCTGCCGTCCCCGTCCTGACGGCTAGCACAGGTACAAAAGATGCTCCTGTCAAGTGACGGGGGCAAGCAATGAGACCGTTACTTTTTCATTTTCCATGTAATCACCATGATCAACTGTAGCCAGTAGAAATACTACTTAGTAGTATGCGTTATTTATATATAGTAGCAGACAAATAACATGTATTGATGGCTTAATGCTGATATGTACTCTCAAAAACTGCTAGTTCTGCTGCTTTACGTAAGAAAAATAATCCATGGATGAATCCATTGGGAAGGGGCCTCGGTGTGCCGGTGGTGTGAGCTCTCGGAGGGTCAGCTCTGCTGCCCTACGATTCACCGTTACAAACCCTCAGGAAACAAATCACTTATTTCTGTCTGTCTTTATTTGTTTTGCATAAGGATGCTCCAGTGCTGTCTTGCCTATTTTTAAATGCTTACATCTTTCTTGCTGATTGTTGTTGGGGTACCTTGGTGCGAGGTAAATAACTAAACCCTTTCCCGGGGTCCGTGGGGGTCCCCAGGGCACCAGCCCTTCGGCAAAGCTGGGCGTCCCAGTGGGGAAAGGTTCCTGGCGGTGTTTGCTGTCTTGACTTGCCAAGGATTTATGTCAATGCCGAAACAAAGTAGAATCAGGGGCTGAACTTGTAGCGATCCTGTTGGAACCGATAACTCACTAGTAAATAACATAAATATTCTAGTTATGGCTGAAGGAAGGCGAGGAGGGGTGTCTCTGAGAGCCTGGTAGGTTGTAGATCTCAGCTGTGTGGCTCTAAGGTTAGAAACTGCTATTTCTCAAATGCTTCAGGAACTGGCTTTATCAAAGTTTATGTAAAGCAAAAATATTACTTCTAATAAGCCATATCTTATTAGTGGTATGAACACACTTCTAAATCTGTGCTTTTCAGAGAGATGTAATGTGCAAACCCAGACGATAAAGCATTGAACTCAGCGAGCTGTTCTCTGCCCGACAACCAGGTAGTGATTAACTTAAATGATGCCTTACACAGAGCGTTTCAGTGTCTAATGAACTTCTGGATAATACTGATTGCAATCAGCTCTCTGTCCAAAATTCACAAAACGATGGCTTTTTTTCCTTTTGCAAAACAATTCGGAGACTTTAAGCATACATCTTCTGCCGACTTTCCAATGAATATTAATCTACCCGTAATAAACTGTTTTATGAATAATTCCAGTTCCACAAAATGAGTGAATCTATGATATTGCAAAGTTAAATGAACCATTAGTGATGTATCTCTTGTAAATATTGCCAGTTATTGGATGTTGTTTCAGAGGGTTTTGTCACATACTTTTATTCATTCATTTATGAACATGTTACAAAGAATCTTTAACTTTTGTTGCTTATCTCTCTCTTTATTCTCTCTATTGAAATGTTAGATGGATTTATGTTGGATTACAATGGTTATGGCCCCTTGCTAAGCATGAGAGACTGAAATGTTACCATCCAGTGAGGAACAGAAGGCAGGAGATGATGAAGTAACTTGATAAAATGAGGGCTAAGAAAGCCTGACTTCAGATTTTGCATCTTAAATTACCTACCGCACCCCGGGCGAGACTTTCAGCCTACCTCAGCTCCCCATATTAGAAAATAAGGATGATATTCCCTATTTTGTTTTAAAATTCTGTTCTTGATGAGAATACTTGGGCACCTTTCCGTGCGAGTGTGCTCCTTAGCTCAGGGTTTTGAGTTCTGTTACCTGATTTTTAACAACAAAAAGTTTGCAAAGCTTAACCAAATTCAGCTTAGATAAGTAAAAAATGAAAGAAATTAAATCTTTCTCAGTGGTTTCCTCGGATTATGAACTTAATGCAGTGCCCCTTTCTCTCAGACCTGTTTTCCACCTCTCTTCCTGTTGGTTGCCATTAACTGTCATTTCTGTGAAGCCTCAGGACCCCAAAAAAGTGGCGGGGGTGAGGAGGGGGGCCCCGAACTCACACTGTCTGTGTGGGGACTTAACCATATGTCAGTTAGTCACTGATTTCTGTGAGGCCTCTGCCTTCAGGAAGCTTCCTTTGAATATTGTAGTGGTAAATATTACGCCAAGGCAGCCAGCCAGCAGCGTGCCAAGAGGTATCCTTGAGAAGAAATATGATTTTTTTTTTCACAGCATATAAACCTCAGCACACACGGGCAGTCGAGCAGGCGTTGGCTTCACTGGCTCGTACAACTACAGCCTGGGGGTGAACGGGAATTCCCAGAAACCTCAGGGCCTGGAAGGAAAAGAGCACAGGAGTAACGGCCCTCCTTGGACGGAGCATTTGTGTCCTTCACCTTGACCGCTGTGAACGGCCGAAGGTCTCTGCAAGGCGCCCTGATGCTGCTCCCATCTCCGTACCCTCTTCAGGCACTCCCAGGCTGTCCTGGGGAGAAAGCAGCCCGCATCCAAAGAAAAGGAAGAAATCAGTCCAACGCTGTTTTCAAAGGAATTGTCTAATTCTAAACAAGTCAAATTATCTTAATAACATGCTGTTTTCCCATTGTTCTCTTATTTTTGCAGTGTGAGTTACACCTTTCTGTAGGTGAGCATCAGATAGGCGAGAGGAAGAGTTGCCTTTGGAATTCACAAAACCAGTCAAACCATGTGAGCTTAATTATTAATCACTGAAACTGCAGTGAAAAAATTTCTTAAACTGCTTCCTTCAAAATAAGAGGTCTAGTAAACTGTGGAAAAAGCAATTTTAAAGAAAATGTTTATAGCAGTTAGATGATTTATTCCCTAGAAACCACTCTCAGCTTGAATTTTTGGAAGCGCTCAGTAAAAAGAAAAAATATAAATTACTGCTTTAAGAAATGCAAAATTTTAAAATAGACAATAAAGCCATAATGACAGTGGCCTACTTTAATCTGCAATTTAAAGCATATTAAATAACTAGAATCTTTGTATTTAAAGCTTTTAAAGCTGTTGTTATGCCTGATTATAGGGATATCTTCATGATTGCTGAAATTCACCCATTCATTTTGTTGAAGGATGAAATCTGCATGTGGAGAAGCAAATGGAGAAGAAAATACACTGGTTTTTGTTTGCATCGTTTAATCCAGCGATGGGAGAGAGCATTTCCCTGGAGCGAACTCAGCTCAGAAATGGTGCTGTGTCAGCAAGTTGCCTCCTGCTTTTTTTAAAACGCTGCCCGTGATCCCCCGGTGTCAGCGGCTGGGCTCTGGTATTCACGCAACCGGCGCTTCAGTAGCGTGGAGGCTTCGTCAGACTCGTCAAGCTGAAAACCTCGGACTAATTAGAAGTCGGCTGTACAGCAGACATAAATCCATTTCCTCTGAGAAATGAGGTGAGACACGAATCTCTCGGCTTCCAAGCCTTGAATGGTTAAAGAATTTAGCTATTTATAAAAAATATGCAAGCTGCAGAGAGACAGATAAGGCTCGCTTATGAATAACATTACCCTATAACTCTCATCTGACGCTCTTCTCCTTTCTCTGCCATTGTTATGAAGATGGCAAAGTAGATAATAGAGCCATTTGTAAATTAAACAAAATGTTTTTTATAAATTACTCTAACATTTCAATTTGTTTCTCTTTTTCCACTTTGGGCTAATTTGGACCCGACTTTTTCCCCTGCACTCCTGGTCACCCATCCCTCAGTGCAGTCCCTGTTCCTTGCTGGCGCCGTGGGGCTGCGGCCCCCGCTGGGAGAGGGTACAGGTGGGGCATCCCTGCAGTTCTTCGTGCTCTGGAGTGCGACCTTGTGTCACACATCTGACTATCCAATGGTCCTGTTTCCATCTTAATTTAGATGAAAGTTACTCTCCATGTCAATGCTCCATAAAATATATTGCAGGCTGAGAGAGCTGGGGGGGTTCAGCCTGGAGAAGAGAAGGCTCCGGGGAGACCTTCCAGCCCCTGCCAGTCCCTGAAGGGGCTCCAGGAAAGCTGGGGAGGGACTCTGGAGCAGGGAGGGGAGCCATGGGATGAGGGGGAAGGGTTTTACACTGACAGAGGAGAGACTGAGATGAGGTCTGAGGAAGGAATTGTTTGCTGTGAGGGGGGTGAGCCCCTGGCCCAGGTTGCCCAGAGAAGCTGTGGCTGCCCCATCCCTGGAGGGGTTCAAGGCCAGGTTGGACGGGGCTTGGAGCAACCTGGGCTGGTGGGAGGTGTCCCTGCCCAGGGCAGGGGGTGGCACTGGGTGGCCTTTACGGTGCCTTCCAACCCAAACCATTCTGTGATCTCGCTGCCCCTCTTCTATCGCCCTGTTTTATAGACTTGTAGTTGTAGTGCCCCTTCTTCTTGAGGGGTGCCGGTGCTGAGGACAGACTGCTCCCACTCCACTGGTGTGCTGGATGGCTCTTCTCTGCACCCTCAGTGGGTGGGAATTTGCAGCCCAAAGGTGTTGCCTTCTCCATTTCCAATTCGGTGATCAATAGCTCTGCCCTCTGCAGGAGATGGGAGCTGATTTCCTTCCTGATGCCTCTGAACCTTCAGGTTCTCGTTCAGTCCGCAGGAGGGTGTACAAGGAGAAGGCCCACACCAGTCTGTGCTGGCAGGTAACCAGCCACGCTTTACTGGAGGAGTCCTCTGCTTGGGAGAGGTATTTAATAAAAGGTTGAAACTCCAATAAAATCTTTACAAAACAAACTCTTCCAGCAAAGCTCTGGCCATTTCTCCTGTACCGTGGTGTACATCCATCCTCCCCATGCGCACGCGGCTGGGAAGGTCGGGAAGGAGCGAAATGGGAGCTGGTTTGTCGAGGTGATTATTCAACTTTGTTCTGGTATAGAAAATTAATTGGGCTATTATCAGGGGCTCAGCAGCAGCAGGTTGCCATGTGGTTCTCATGTGTGTGGGTGTAGTCCTGAAGGTTTTCTGAATCTTTTAATTACTAGTCATGAGTGTAGCAAAGCCTTGTTGGAGATATATGCCTTTGGAGGAAAATATTAGTACTATCTGGATGGGAGACTGTGGAGAATATTTCCAGCCAGGTGCCCGGAGGCAAACCTCCTTGAAACAGTCTCTGTGAGAAATAAAATCAGAAGGAACAATTCCATGGGTTTGAATCAACATTACCACAGCAGTGGGGATATATACATTATGTTTTTAATTTTAACAATCTTATCAAATCTGGGTACCACAGAGAAGGTTTCAAAGGGCCTTCGGAATTGCCAATATTTTTTTTTCCATTAAATGTGTCCTTTCATGTGTTCCCTTCTAGGAAAAAACCCCTTCCTGTTTTCACTTGGCTAATCTTGTTTCTTACACAGATTTTAAAGGTTTATTGCTTAAGAACAGAAAACACCTCATCCATACACAAGCTGCGTTACATTCCTCAACTGTCACTGAAAAACAAACAAAAAAAACTGCCTTAGTATTTCTATTGGAAGCTGCCTGTGCAGCATCACCCAGGACAGGCTGCTGTGCTCTTCAGTAGCTTGGACCTGCTAAGGTCCATGAGGGCTTTTCCTGGACATGAAATGCCGCATCTGGTCCATAATCCTCATTCATATACATATTTTTTCAGATATAAGGAAGAAAAGAAATAGAACAGACTCTTGGCTCTGGTTGCTCATGTGGTTCCAGGTCATGGCTTGGCTTTGGCAGAGGAACGTCACTCTTGTCGGCACCCACCGCTCTGTTGCTGCAGGTGTAGCTGAAATGGGAAGGTACAAATACAAAGCCTAGAAGCAATAGGCTTAAACCAAACCCAGAGCTCTACAAACATCTCTTAATCTGGATTTATTCCACTTGTCAGAGGAACCTCAGTCTCTGTCCCACTCTTGGTGCACAGCTCCTGCCCCATTTGATGGGCAAATAAATCATCTCCTATACTTTGGGTTGTAGTAGTTCCTCAAAAAAATGGCACATAAACACTTGGGCTTTCTCTTTATTTGATAACTCAAAGAACAGAACAGTTTATATGTTTCTGCTACCCACCAGCTCTGTGTTCCAGTGGACACATGATTATTTTAGGCTGACACTTCCCAAAAGTTGGTCCTGCACAGCAGCGTGTGAATGAGATGGGAAACGGGGCGTAGTGAGCCAAAGGTGTTCACCACTTTCTGTGGAAAACAATAAATGCATTGGGTTTGCACCTGTCAGGGTCAGAGCAAAAATCCTGCACTTACTTCTGCCCTGCAGTGGAGAAATACCCGAGGCATTATCAGTAGTTTGTAGCTTTGAGCAAATACACTGACAGCAGCATCAACTAATAACAATCCTTCCCTACAATTTCCGGTAGATTACTGGTTAGAACAGTGTTTATTACCTGTAATGTTACCTCTGATGTTGTGTAGTCTCTGGTAAACCTTAAATGTCACAAAGAATGCTGAAACTGGAGGTTTTGAGCAGCATTTGCTGCCCAAAAGAAGCAGCCAACTTTTTTCTGTTGTGACAATCTTTAGACTTCGTTTGTACAGTTGCAGGTAGCACTTATTTTGAAGACAGACATTAGTTAAAAAAAAGGAACAAAAAAAAAAATCTAATAGCCTGTAATAACTCATAATGTCAATTCCTAAATTGTGTTTCTGTGGCATTGAGATTGGCACTGAGATTACAGAAATGTTTTCCTCCAGCTGAGGATCTGAAAGACCTGCATATTTTATTTTGTTGATGAAGACAAATTCTTCAAATGTTCAGTTGCATTAGGTTAATGTCTGACTGTGTTTCCTTAGGAATATGATGATAAATTAAATTGGCTGGTGTTTGGCGTACACGTACGCAGTTGATCAGTACAAGGGTTCGGGATAACACGTAGAAGTTACCTATCTGGAGACGTATTCTAGAGGCAATAGTTCACGTCATGTGAGGCTGGTTTTTCTCCCACCCCAAGTTCAGTTGTGGGATTTTGAGCTTTTCTAGGGCTACCTTTGCTTTCTATGCAGAAATTTAGCTGATTTTCAACGTTCAGATGAAGCATTTGGTAGAAACAGAGTTCTGCCAAGCCTTGGTTTCATCATGTAAGAAACATTCATTTGCGAGATGGTTTAAAACTTGTTTTTCTTTTAACTGAGCTTTTTCGTTCTCTTTTTCTATCCATAATTTTATTTCCTTTGTCATCTTACTGTTCTTACTTATTTTTAAGTATCCGTCTTTCTCCCCCCTTGGTTTTACTCATCCTTCTTTCCATTTCTTATCCTTCTTCATCTTTCATCAGCCTGCTCTCTGCTTTTCCTTGACATCACTTTTCATTTCCTTTTGACATTATTTTCTGGATACACATTCCAAAAAGCCCTGATGGGAGGGGTGCCAAGGTGGAGGGAGGTAGTTCTCTCTGTGCAGAAAGCTGACTCCTGTTGCTAGCCTTCAATTCACCTTCCACGTCCTTGCGGTCAAATCCAGATTTTGGTCCTGCATGAAGGATTTGGCTAAACTCATACCTTAACCTTGCTGGGAATGGGATGCGCTTCAGCCTGCTCAGGCTCTTGTTGGGTTAGTTACAAGAGGGAAGGGTGAGCCTGGTGATGCTCATCTGCACCGGTCAAGCACTGGTTGGATGTCAATGGAAAGTTTTCTGCGAATCTCATCTCTCTAATTCTGTACTGCTATCGAAAGGAGACAGAGGGGGGGAAAAATGTGATTCAGAACGTATTTGACTCAAGATAATGTCTATCCTTCCTGCAAGTGCAGCCTGACCATCTAGGGAAGAAATATGATCTATTTAGTTTCATATTTCAGACTTCTTCAGTTTCAACTAGTACAGCAGTAATGAATCACTGACCCTACAGAAATATCACTGATTTGATTAATTAGCACTTAAAAGAACCCTTCAGAAAGGAAACTTTCAAAGGTTGGAAATAATGCTGGTATTTTACTTGTCCTTTCATTAACTGGAATCCGAAGAGAAATTCTGACATGATTTTTATGGGGATTACTTTCCAGTTGGTGCAGTGTAACCTCTGATAAGGCCACCTCTAGCAGAAATATTACATACACAGACCAGAAGGGAAATTCAAAGGGAAGTAGGATTTCATTTGACTGAGTTGGAATTTCTCTTTAAAATGAACTTTTTAAATTTAGAAAGCATGGGTTCTATTCAGGACAGATAATGTATACTTCCCTTTTTATTCATGAAGATAGCATTAAATCATATTTTGCTATTTTCAATGAGATATTCTGATACTTCTACTGGTTTCATTGTTCAACAGCACAACTGCATGGCAATGAAGGAAAGGCACGTTCTCCAGTCCTCTGCAGGAGCTGTGATGCTCAAGATTTCTGATGAGAGAGCAGGGGGTCGGGCTCTTCTCCCAAGGAACAGGTGACAGGACAAGAGGAAATGGCTTCAAGTTGTACCAGGGGAGGTTTAGGATGGATATTAAGAAAAATTTTTACACTGAAAGGGTTATTAAGCATTGGAAGAGGCTGCCCAGGGAAATGGTGGAGTCACCATCCCTGGAGGTATCTAGAAGCCGGGCAGACGTGGTGCTTAGAGATATGGTTTAGTGGTGGTTTTTGTCAGTGTGAGGTTGATGGTGGGACTTGATGATCTGAAAGGTCCCTTCCAACCGAGACAATTCTATGATTCTGTAATTCTGAACTTTGCAGAGGAGCAGAACACTTAGCAGCTGACTGGTGCCGTTGCAGGTGATCATCTTCATCTCTCTGTTGTGCTGACGGCCTACCAATGCAGTGTTTGCTCTGGGGACTTGCCAGAATCTCCTCAGTGAACCAAACGAACTGTTAATGAGTTAGAAAAGGCTTTAAGTGTAACGTTTGCTTTTGCTACAGGGAGTGCGAAGCCTTGCACATGACCAAAAAATGGTGGAGAACAGTTCCGGAGTCGGGAGCTCAGCAGATACCCGGAGGTGTGGTGACTGTGGTCAAAGCTCTCCCCACAGAAGACGTGGGCGTTGGTGTCTGTAGCAGCGCACAAAGAGTCACAGTCAGATGGCAGCTTGGGGGGAACAGAGAGCTCCTCTCTGCTGGATACCTTGAAGGTGCTCTGGGTCAGAAGTAGCTTTACTGTGACCTGGGCAGAGACACACTGAGTAAAGAATAAAGAAAACTGGGCAAATTCCAGTGGAATTACAGAAAACGTTATCCCAGCCTCCTCTTGCCACCGCGCTCCCTCGCTCTGACGCTCTGCTCTCCTCTCCCATCCTTGCGTTTCGTGACTTGGTTTTCCCCAACTCTTTCCACTTGTGCTACAGCCAATTCCTTATCCTCGTGCTCCCACAGAAAGCTGTGTTGAGAAGCAAACATCTTTCAAAGCGCTCTGGGCTATTACTTACCCTTTTATCAAGATTGCTGTTTTGAAAGTGATTTTTTTTTTTTTTTTTTTTTTGTGCTTCCTAGTAGACCAAGGCAGAATTTTAAAGAGGCTGGTGTGGATGCAGTGGGAAGCCCCCCAGGCTCCGCTGCCTTGCTCTGGAGGCATCTCGCTGAGACTCGGGAGGTGATTCCCTGCGGCCTTTGAGACGTGGGGTGCCTGGGCCGGGAGGTGGGCTGCAGATAAACTCTCTTTGGGTCCGAACAAGAGATGGAACACCAGGAGCGGTGTCAGGAATGGCAGCCAACTGCTTGGACTCGGTTGCTGTTTATGAGAGCTGGAGAACCACCAGACTTGAACTGGGTCTGATCATCCAAGTGGGAGGGATGAGCTGACCGGCACCGGACTGGGCGTGGGGAGTATTCCCATGGCAAATTCCAAGTGCTGGCACCTGCCTGATAAAGTTCAAGAAGCACGCAAATAGTCTTGGGCTTAGTGACACCTATGGATTTCATAAAACCTGTACGTTCACTTAATTTCTGGAAAACTGAATTCATTAAGTCTGCGTCTGTTCTTGGAAGGTACTAGGGAGAAAAGGGAGAAAAGCAGCTTTCATTTTTATTTCCTTTAGGAATGGATATGTTCTGCACTAATTTAGAATTTGATCTGAAAACAATTTACAGTATTATCTTTGTATGATGTAATGTTATTACATGTTAATTAAATTAATTGAAATATGTTAACTGGTGATTAGTCAGATGCACTTTAATTGGATAGATGGCATTACGGCACAGGGAATAAAGTGACAGACACATCCTACAGCTCTCTCCTACCTTTGGGTTGTCTACGTATGCAGTAAATAGGCTTTGCGTTTTACATGGAACGTTACACGAGCAGTTTTCTGCCTATTGTGCCTCTGGGATACCCTTTGATCCATGCTGCTTATGTTTTATTGGATTAAAACCGCTTTAATAACTGCAGAAAGCTGTGTTTGGATTAAGGAGGAAAATTAATGCTATGAGGAAGGAAATAACGAGACTGATCCTACGCCGTGCTCCTCTGACTCCGGACTCCTCGCGCGAGCGAAGTCTCTTTGTCAGTGGGTGGGACTGGCTAAACGGGGCGTTTCTGAGTTCTGGTGAATATCACGGGTCCGTTGGGGGGAGGAAATGCTTACTAAACTGCTCTTAAACTTTTGCAGAAGTCTGGCATTAGCAGTTGCAAATGGGCAATTAGTGCTGGGGACGTCTTGGTGGGGGGACAGGGGACCTGTGCAGGCCTGGGGAGGGTCCTCCTGCGCGGGGGCCAAGGCTCAGGGGAGGGATGGGCTTCCCCTGGTAATTCAAAAATTCATTAGGTAATTAGAAAATTAGATAATTCAAAAATATCTAGTTGAAACAATTTTTTGTGTTCTACCACCAGGTGTGCGTTTCTAAGATAAGTGAGGATTTACACTGGATGCTGGATCGCGTTTTACCCACAAACTGCATAAAATTAAAACTTCCATGGTGCTTTGATGCAGCAGTGACAAGCCTGAGACAAAGAAAAATCACCTCTCGCACAGAGAACTCAGTTCAGTTTAAAACAGAGTTGTTGTAGTATCGTTAGAACGGGTTTAACGTGGAGAACCAATGTTTTTTCTGACACAGGTGCTGGGTGCCCCCTGTCCTGACCAGCAGTTTGATTGGGTCTGATGATTTGGCAATTCTTTCTGGGAAGGTCCCAACACAAGTCTATGCTCTTTAAGGTGACTACTTAGAAATGAAAGTAACTCCCCCCCCCCCCCCCCCCCCCCCCGATTGTTATTATCATTCTGGTCTGGTGTAGTATTTTTTTCCTGCTTACAGCAGTGAGACGGGCTCTGAGAGAGAAACCGCGTATAGTAACCTATTGCTAATAACTTCTTCACTTCAGGCTGGAATTTGTCCGCCTGAGAAGAGCTGTTACAGACCCGCGCGAGCGCAGCGATCCGTGCCTGGAAAGGTGTCTTCTGGGGCAGGGCAGCCTCTGAAGCCGGGGGTTTGTTTGCCAGAGATTAATTGCTGACCTCGCTGAGCCAGTGATGTGTGTGTCTATGAGTGCTTAAAACCCGACTATTTTAAAATGTGTCCTTTTCCTTTGTTTTGTTCCTAACCGCCGCCACCCCCCCCACACCTCGGCGCTGCAGCCCTGCTGCAGAACCTGCAGGCCATGGGGTGTGCGGTGCCCCCCCTCCTCCCAGTCATACTGAGGGGACGGGGGGCAGCTCCCCCTTCTCCGCAGCCTGGCTCGGGCTGGCAAACGCCCTGCTGGTGCCCGACTGCCACCGGCGGGGGTTTGGACTCGTGCCTTGGTCTGCCGGGCAGCAGGAGCGAGCTGTTCTGGGCAGTCCCTCAGAGCCACAGCACCCAGATGGGCGCCAGTAACTGGGCAGAAAGTCCTCCAAGGCCAGTTTCTGTGTGTGTGACTGTGTCTGTGACACCAGAGGCAAACCTGAGCCCCGCCGTGCCTGGCACAGAAGCCGGGGCAAGCACAAACCCGCATGTAGCTGACCAAGGAAAGGAGATGGAGCAGCTCCAGACCCATTTGTCAGGGAGCAAAATAAGGAGTTCCAGTCGCTGAGAAGCATTCATTCATCTAAAGAGCATGTGCTAACTTATTTAGGTTTATACCCAAATTAAAGAATAGACGATTGTCTTAGTGCTTGTTTGGTAGCAAAACAGATAGGCTTGTCTTCGCTCGTGTGCGGTGCTGCTGCCCGCGTCCAGACGCGTTTCTCTAGAGACCCGATACCCACACACTGCTCGAGACAGAGGGTTGGGTGACAGTTACACAGACCAGTTACCATCTCCTGCCCCTCGTAAAGGACGCGATTCTGTTTGCTTTTATGTTTAGGAAGTGTGAACATTTGCCATGGGAACTGAGACACTTCCAGGAAACTGAACCTCCCTGGGGGGCACCTGGCTCTGGGGACCGGGGGGGAGCTGTGGGGGCGAGGGGACAATCAGTGCTGGGGCTCGGGGACACGCGGGTGATGCTGCTCTGTGTCCCAGTGTGTGTCGGGTGCCCTGGGTAGCTGGGGGTTGTCTCATCAGGCAGCCCTGGCCAGAGGGGCATGATAGGGCAAGGGGAAATGGTTTTACACTGACAGAGGGGAGATTGAGATGAGATATTGTGAAGAAATTGTTTGCTGTGAGGGGGGTGAGCCCCTGGCCCAGGTTGCCCAGAGAAGCTGTGGCTGCCCCATCCCTGGAGGGGTTCAAGGCCAGGTTGGACGGGGCTTGGAGCAGCCTGGGCTGGTGGGAGGTGTCCCTGCCTGGGGCAGGGGGTGCCACTGCGTGATCTTTAAGGTCCCTTCCCACCCAAACCGTTCTGTGATTCTATGTTTCTGTCTTGTCTCAGTGACTTGCCCCTCAGTTCCTGCAGAGAAGATTCAAACAGGGTTTGGGCATGCGGGGTCAGTCTGTAGGGCTGCAGCAGTTACAGGGATAAGCTAAAAACCGTATCTCTAACCATATCAGAAGATCTACTTTATTTTGGATTATATCTGTGAGTTGAGAGCTGAAATCCTCACCCCCAGCTGGAGAGGCAACGCTGATGTTACTACTAATGAAGTTACAATACAGATTATGGTAAAGTTTGGGAAGAGAGAGAGAACATGTATTCATTCAAAGGCACTTGTATTTAGGAGGAACATCAAGCTTCTGGAGAAGTTTGTGTGTTCTCACAGAAGCAGCACGTGCTCTCTCTTTTCCTTCCTCGCTGTCACCCTAAACCAAGTCACAACCTGCTTCCTTGCCTTTGAACTCTTTCCAAAGTATCTCCAGGTCTGGGCTTGGTCGCAGCCCAGTTTGCTCTTTGAGAAATGTAGGTAAAAGCCTCACTACTCAAAAGAGAGAAGGCCAAGATGATTTCCCAGCCCTGCACACAGAGCCCCCAGAAGGAACGGCACATTCATGGCGCTACGTAAATATTGCTGCTAATGCTCCAAGCACTGTTACGCTCATCAGCGCCCTTCATTTGGACATTAGCTCTGCAGCCGGAGAGCAGCGCTCTACCCGAACGCCACGGCGTGGAAATTTCCTCTGATTACTGGAGTAAGTGGTGCATACAAAAGAAAGCTGCCTAATGACAGAGCCCTGATATGAGGGATCTGGAGATTAATCAGGCACATCGCGCTTTTTTTTTTTTTTTTTTTTGTAGAAAGCAGCCAATTTATTTAAAAGTAACGGCTTGGAAGACTTTCTAGTAGATGGGGAAAAAAAAAACCCCAAACCCAACTTGGCAGATTTGCTTGGCATGTGACGTGCATGGAGGCAAGTTTGGAGGAGAGGAGTTTACCGGAATACAGAGCACCACTGATGCTGGGGGATGCTCCATCGTGTGAGCCATTGGGTCTTGCTCCATGGATGGGCTCTGGCCCCACGTCGGCGTCCCCTGCGCTTGGTAGCAGGTGCTGGTGGCTCAGAGGAGCTTGTGGGAAATCCTCCTGCTTGGCTCCATCCCAGGGGCTGGCACTCGCCAATACCCGCTTTGGGAAGCCCTGAGAAGAGCCAGCGTGGCCAGCAGGGCTGGGGCAGTGATGGTCCCCCCGTACTGGGCACTGGTGAGGCCCCACCTCGAGGGCTGTGTCCAGTTTTGGGCCCCTCACCACAAGACAGACACCGAGGGGCTGGAGCGTGTCCAGAGAAGGGCAACGGAGCTGGTGAGGGGTCTGGAGCACAAGTCTGGTGAGGAGCGGCTGAGGGAGCTGGGGGTGTTCAGCCTGGAGAGAAGGAGGCCGAGGGGAGACCTTCTCGCTCCCTACAGCTCCCTGAAAGGAGGGGGCAGCCAGGGGGGGTCGGGCTCTGCTCCCAAGGAACAGGCCATGGGACAAGGGGAAACGGCCTCAAGTTGTGCCAGGGGAGGTTTAGGATGGATATTGGGGAAAATTTCTTCCCGGAAAGGGTTGTCAAGCATTGGAAGAGGCTGCCCAGGGCAGTGGTGGAGTCGCCATCCCTGGAGGTGTTTAAAAGCCGGGCAGACGCGGTGCTGAGGGACGTGGGTCAGTGGTGGGTTTGTCAGAGTTGGGTTGATGGTTGGACTCGATGATCTGAAAGGCCCCTTCCAACCTGGGCAATTCTATGGTTCTAGGAGCCAGGTCTCCCCCAGGACGGCCCCTCACAGCCCAGCTCACTGCTACAAAGCAAGGAGTGAAGAGAGAATTATTTTTTTTTTTTAAGCCTGCTATTATGGGTATTCAACAAACAATAACAACGTAATCAGAGCGATCAAATCTTCAAGTACTGTCAAATTATTTCTGGAAGATGCAAGCGTGAAATGTTCTGTGCTTCTGGCGGTTTTTTTGCTACAGGAACTGAACAAAGTGGAGAATTTGATAATGCATTAATATTACCGGTTTTAAGCGGAGCTGTGTGAAATGCTCCATTTCCTTGCCATGGGATCGGTGGGGATTTTGTTGCTGTTTGGTGTGTGTGTGTTTTCTCTCCCATTTCTGCAGGATCATACATGGCTTTTACATAAAACCCGTCATTACGATGGACCGGGGAGCTGAAAACACTGTCCCTCGCTGTTAAAAACTCAGGGGGGATTTGAGGAACCAAACCCAGTTGTGATTAAATGTTTGGGTGACGTTAAAACTCCTCGAGAATGAAAAAGAGCCAATTAAAAGACTTTGCTCACTTACTTGTCCAAACTGATAAACGCGAGGCTTTTCTAAGGTGTATAATGTGGAGTGAGGAGGGGTGAAAATGAAATAAAACGAAATGAATGGGGGTGTGGCGTGAGCTGGGCTGTGATCCGGACGGGGCTGCTGGAGCTCAAGATAAGAGGAGAGCCTGGAAGCAGCATCGCTCACGGGGTCACAGGCAGGGACAGCTTTCCTGCTCGTACCGAAGGAGAAATAATTGGCGGACTCAAAGTAAAATCAGAAAGCAAAAATAATAGCAAAATTCGGAGGGATTGCAGAGGAGTGTGAAAATAGCTCTGACATTTGGAGGAATATTTAAGAGATATGGGTAACCGAAATGTTTGTTGAAGTGCTGTGATATGAAATATCTACCGCTCAGTGCCGACTGCTCAGATACGCAGGGGCTGGTCAGGTATCAAAGTCGCATCGCGTGGTGATGCGGGACAGACAGGCCCGCGCTGCGTCCCCTGTGGATGGAGAGGGGTGCCACCGCCTGTCCCTGCGCTGGGGACCGCGGGAGGAGGCCGAGAGCCGAGGTCCTGCGGGTCGACCTGGGCAGCGGGGCCAGCGCTCGGCGGGCGATCTCTGGTCCAGCCCCCGGCCCGGAGGACTCCAGCTCCCCGGCGGTGCTGGCTCACGTTGGGTGCTGCTTGAGGGGTGATGCTCGTGGCAGGGTGGGGAGGCAGTAATTCTATTTATTTTAATTTTTTAGTAAAAGAGCTGCTTCATTTAGCACAGAGAAAACCTTCACTTATGGCAAAGGGCAGCCTGTACTGGAAACATTAGACTTTTCCCACATGACGAGAAACTTTTTGATTTCTGCTAGCTCGCTACCATAAATATGGAAGGATTTTTAACGGGAGAGCTTAGGAGAGGGCAGGCTACAAAGTTAATCATATCATTTATCTACGTGGATAAATAACTTTTCAGGAATGGCATTAAATTCCCATTGTCTGCTAACTGTATTATTAAAAAGGTTGGCCACATCACTTAGAAATACTTGTATTTGTGATTGTTTTCTTTAGAAAGTTACTGGGGAATCCAGTTCAGCTCCTTCCACCAAGTCCCCGCCTACCCCAGCATGGTCTAACAGGGACATACACATTTATATATAGCTTTCTCTGAAAGACCCCACGAAGAACTTGGGAAGGACTTAGGAAAAACTAAAACCCAACAACCAAACCCCAAACAAACACAAAAAAGACTGTGAAGAGCTCAGGGACCTTCCCCCCACTTTTACTGGGATCACAAGAAGAGACACACAGGACTCAATTACCAAGGAGAAATACCGTGGAAGATGTAATTGCCATCTACCAGCAGGATGCTCTCGAATTGATTACTTTTTCCCTTTAGGAGCTTGCTTGTCAGTTGAGCTTTGCTTTCATTAAAGTACTTCTTTTTCTTTCAGTTTCCATCAGCTCAAAAATATCCAAAAGAGAAACGTAGATTTATTTTTTTTTTCCCCCTTCCTGGTAGAATAACGCTACCAGCACTTGCTTAGGCTATTTTTAAACAAACAGAGCGGAGGAATTTTCTAATAAGAAGAGAGGATTTCAGTCATCATTACTCTCCCGTAAAGGCCAGGCCCGAAGCCGACCGTTTTCCCCACCTCCGGCTCTCCTCTTGGAGAGGAAAGGCACGAGTCTGCTTGTGCCAGCCACAGGGTTCTTTTGGGCGTTTGTTTTGTAATGTAAGATGTTTTGTCTTAAATTTGCAGTCCTCAAGTTGTCTGGAGAATTAAACTGCTTTACAAGGTCGATCACAAGTGTTTACTGAGCAGTAACAGTGATTTTTAATTCTTTTAATGAGCAATTCCAGATGCGTATTCCTTCCAAAAAACCTGCTTTAATCAACTATTTTAAAGCTGCTTAGAAATTCTCCTCCCTGTCCTTGTCCCTCTTTCTATCTTCCCATCTTCTTACACAAATTTAAGATCATATCCATTTGTACGTTAAAAATAACCATTCCTTTTCCTACAGGGGAAGAAAGTAATAATTTGGGATTCTGTCTCAATGACTTTTTGCTATGTATTTCTTTAAAGTGTATTTGAATGTTTTCAAAGGACTAATCTTATAAAAATAAAGCTAGGAAAATGTCATTATGGATGGGTGAAATAACAAAGAATTTTGTTACTTGACTGAAAGGAACTCATTGCCTAGAAATACTTTGGGCCAATACATAAATTTTTTTTAGGTAAGCTGGATGGATGTTTATAATTTACAAAGCACATCTGGCACAGCAGAAGTAAGTGTTCAGAAGCAAAGTAATAGACTTCTGTGATATTGCTACCAAGACCTCTGAAACAAAAGTACGTGTGCTCCAAGGGTGGGAGAAAGGATGTTTCAGCAACCCCCATTTTTTGGTCGTTTTATTTTTTTTAAGGACTCTAATCAGGTCTACCAACCAGAAGGGAAAAGAAACGTAGACTATTTTATGAAAGATGAAACAGCCAAATATCTTGTCTAACTGTATTAATAAACACAACCAAAATACCCACTTGTAACCATAACTAGTGCAAAATCATTGTTGGTGTTTGGTTTTGAGATGAGAACCTACAGTGTTATTGTTAGAGTGGTGTAATGGGTCCTTTTTTCCTGAACATATTAAGACAGATAAGGAAAAATGAACAGAGGAAGAGAAATCAAGCAGGCGGCTATTGCAGGAGGCACCACTGGCCATTGCGATAAATACAGTGGATGTTTACGAGGCTCCAAGGGCGTATGATGAGGATTTCAGTTCTTCTGGTGCCAGGCACCAGCCCAAAGCACCGTGTCATTTGGTCCTGTTTCGTCTTGCAAGGGCAGGTTAAATGAGGTGTGACCTTTGTGCCTTCGCACTGCTGAACTCCAGCCACCATGAGCTCACCCCGCCAGCAGCAGAAGCTGGCCTGAAACGTCGTGTTGTGAGATCTTCCCAACATGGAGCTGGGTCTTGGTTAGGAAGTGTCTCTGTGGGTCATCTCAAACGTGCTCGCATTCAGTTCGTCTTGCAACGCTCTGTGTCTCTGGAGCAGTTTTTGCTTCCTTCTGCACCTGACAGCCGACTTTGGCGTCTGCAATGAACCCTTCTGCAAAAGAAGCCAAGTGAAGAACGTTCTTGATGTCAGCTCATAGCCCGTAGGAGAACTCATTAAGAGATGAGCCGCTCCACAGACCGTTCTGAAAATAGCAGTTCTTCTTGCACAAGGAAGATTATTATTCAACAAAATGATTTCTTCGAGCAGCAAACAAAACACAAATCGAGCTTGTGACATGAGTGACATATTGTGAAGAAGGATCAGTTGGGAATATTGGCTTGAAACAGCAAGTGCATCTGCCCCAGCCGCGGGAGCGCGGGCTCTTCGTGGAGCCCTCCTTCCCCAGAGCACTGCACCGAGAAAGGGAGGGGGGATCAGAGGGAGTCTGGCTGTAACGAAGGGAAGAAGGCAAGAGAGAAAGTAATGCTCGCTTCTGCCCTCCAGTATTTCCTTTTAACACCGGAGGTGTTGTCCTCTTCAGCTGAGCAAAACATAAATAAGTTATGATGCCGGTAATGCTCAACCCAAAGACAGAGATGCACAGCTTAGAGATCTCTGGAGAGACGAGAGCATGCATTTACCGACTGCGGACAGAGATAAAATCAGTCCTTGAAGGTTTTTTTTTGTTTGGGTTTTTTTTGTGTTTTTTTTACTGACCACAGTGTCAGGGAAATAAAGAGGGGAGATGAATTCCGAGGGCTAGCTGAAAAATAACAGCAAAGAACCAACCCAAAAATGTATTTTAAGACTTTGAAATCAGGGGAATCAACCTAACCATCTCAGAGGAGGGAAAACACACCTGAAAACCAAAGTTAAAACCAGCCTGAGCAAACCTCTGAGGCTGGGAAGGAGAGGGGAGGCGGCCTGGCAGGGGCCCAGGGAAATACGGCAACGCTGGGCTACGGGATGGTCTTCTACAGCCTGATCTTGGGTGATGGGAATAACTTTTTGTATTTGCTACTCCAGTCAATGCCATGTACTGGGATGATGCACCACTAGAAACTGCAAGCAAAAGTGTACAAGAAATGAATTTTTTTTTTTTTTGTGGTAATTTGCGTATTAAAAACACCTAGTAGAAAAGAAGCACTAGAACTACTCCACCATTTTGCATACCCTTTCCCAGTCTTGTCCTTTGGACTTGCTCTCCTAAACTTGGGTCTGTGACATCGTGTGTGTGGCTCTGCAGGCTGGTGGGAACATCAGCAGCATCTTCAAGCTGGAAATTCATATTTGGCTGTTTTACAAGATGCTTTAATAATTTGCGCAGCTTTTAGCATAAGTTCCTTCCAAGCAAAAAGCCTCTTGTTACAAAATATGAAAATAACCTTTTGTAGTGTTTTCTGCACTAATTTTAATGGCTGAAAGCCACAGCTCGATGTTATTCACAATCTGTGTGAAGTGGGGTGATCAATAACTCTCTCTCTCCTTTGGAAATGTAAGAAGCCCTAATGAGCAGCTCTTCGGCATCCATCCCTCGCCGGCCCAATTGCTCGGCTTTACCAACAGTTGCCTGTTTTGTGCTGGGCCGTATCCTGACATGGCGACTGCATCCCAAGCCAGCAGAGGAGCCTTGGACCCTTTCGGAGATGGAGCACAACTGCTCCTCTGAGAAGGTGGCCACCCAAGGACTGAGTCCTACCCCCAAAACCAAACTGAGAGACAGGACCTGTTGGAGCAAGAGGAGGCCCCGGAGCTGCTGGGAGGGCTGGAGCCCCTCTGCTGTGGGGACAGGCTGAGAGAGCTGAGGGGGTTCAGCCTGGAGAAGAGAAGGCTCCGGGGAGACCTTCCAGCCCCTGCCAGTCCCTCAAGGGGCTCCAGGAAAGCTGGGGAGGGACTCTGGAGCAGGGAGGGGAGCCATGGGACGAGGGGGAAGGGTTTTACACTGGAAGAGGGGAGACTGAGATGAGATGTGAGGCAGAAATTGTTTGCTGTGAGGGGGGTGAGCCCCTGGCCCAGGTTGCCCAGAGAAGCTGTGGCTGCCCCATCCCTGGAGGGGTTCAAGGCCAGGTTGGACGGGGCTTGGAGCAACCTGGGCTGGTGGGAGGTGTCCCTGCCCAGGGCAGGGGGTGGCACTGGGTGGCCTTTAAGGTCCCTTCCCACCCAAACCACTCTGTGATCTGTTCGCGATGTACTGGCATCTGCTGTAATATCTGGGAGGTCAGCACTTACTGGAGAAGCTTGGACTGGGTTTTGTTCTTGGCCAGAGGTTTGTAGCAGAACCCAGACCCCGCTTCTCCTCTCGGTCTCTATGTCTCCACCTAGCTCCCGAGTGAATGGCTGAGCACTTTAATGGGCACAAAACCTAGGCGTGCTTTGTCCATCCCCAAGCTGCCTGCAGAGGAAGGGTCCCTGCCCCTGCCCGCGGGCTGCCAGTCTCCATCCCCAGCTGCAGGAGCAGCGGCTGGGGTGGAATGAATGGCCTTAGCTAACAGGCAGCTGCAAAGCGAAATCGTCCCCGAAATGGGTAATTAGGCAGCGAGCAAAAGTACCTGCAGTAAGGAGAGACCGGGAGAGCTCTGTCCTGAAAGTGCTGCGAAACGATCTTCTGGGAGCGGAGCAGAACCCACTGCAGCTGGGTGACTGAAGAACGATACTGGGGGTTTAATGCTGGAGAAATGAAAGCTGAAGGTTTCCAGACGGAATAATTAGTTTTTGGTACTTTTTTTTTGTTTGTAACTTGACACTGATATTTCCACATTTGGTTCCCAAAATGGTTTTGGAGATAAGTATGTGATCTGGTATGCTGTCTCCACCACGGAATCCAGAATAATAGTGATGTTATTTAAAAGCCATAATCTGGGAAGAGAAATAATTCGGTAATGAAAGTTTATTCAAGTTACTACACTGAGGATAAAGCTCATAAAAATGAAATTGCTTGGCTGATAAAGTGAAGTTTTAGACTTGCAATGAGCTTTGACTTAACTGCGTTAACATGGGGAGGTAAAACACCTAATTAAGAAGCTAAAAACATGTATTTGTACCATTTGTATGTATGCGTACAAAGCAGAGGTAGTAACAATTTTCCACCTTCTGCAGTGACCAAAGTGCCCACGACTCGCCCTCCCTCCCCTCATGTATTTTAAATAACCCGAGTTCCGTGTAACCAACTGTCTCATAACGCTGCCTTTGCAGTAAGCCCTTCTAAGCAATTTGTGAAAATAGCGTGTGGGCTGATGATAATTAGGTGCCTCAGGAAAAGTCTGTCCTTGGCATGAAACATTGCTGTCTCTTCCCCGACGGATTTGGTGCCTGTTGTGTACGGCAGAGCGCGGTGGGCGGGTGCAGCACCTTTCAAACACTCCCACGTGCCGTCCAGAACGTTCCCGTGGGGCATCACGTCTGCACCCAGAAGCCTGCTCCTTGGCTGGTGAGGGACATGACCACCCTTGGAGGACCAGCAGTCCCTGTGCGTGCTGGAAACAGCAGCTCTGAGACAGAAAATTGCATTCTGCGGGCAGTTTTGAAGACTTTCGGCAAGACACGGTGTGATGAATGGCTGTTTCCAGCCCACTGGAAAGCTGACCACACTTTTTATTGTTCTCTAAAGCTACCTGCATTTCAGAGCTGCTCCTGTTCTTCCTGTTATTTCTGAGGTCCACTGCTGAGTTCGAATAAAGCAGGTTTCAGGAAGGGCCTTGCGCCTCTCAGATAAGCTGTGGGGCTGTTCTGCTGTCTGATGGCTTATCGGGTAATGCAGTCTTGCTCCCAGGCCTTTTCTGTAAAGCTGATCTTTTCTAAACTGGAGATTAAGCAGTAACAAATGTTTTAGGACTGTAAGAACTGATACGAAGACTCCTCTTCTTCCAACTTCCACGCAAACCGCAGTGTTAAAATGCTGAGTGGTCTATAGCAGTGAGAAGAGGACATTTTTTTATCCCTCCAGGATGAAATGCAACTTGTTTTTGAGAGCAAATAAAAAGTTGCTGAGTACGTGAGAGACTGTTTTGCTGGACTGTGGTGGCTCCTGCCTGCCCTGCTATGGAGCGTGCAGATTTGATTACTGCTCTTCACCTTTTATGGATGATCTAGCTACTAGTGGGCACCAAAAAAATTTGAGTCTTTATGCTATCAACCCTACTGTTAGTCTTTCCACGAGGGAGTTCATCTGACTATCCATCAAGTATCTCTTTAGAGTAGTAGGTAGAATGTGAGATGGCACCATCTGTTGTTTGTTGTTTTGGAATCCACAGCTTTTTGACTAGCTAGATGTTTTGAGCTTATCACATACATGTTTTGCTGAAATTCATGAAACGGTTAATTTCTAAGCAAGTTGTTGTGAGTGAATTCATTAATCTGACTTCACTGAGATGCTCAATGCTCAAAATTTCTTTCTAGCTACCTGAGGTACCCGAAATGCATGAGACGCTTGGTGATGCAGAGGACCAGATCTCCAGGCTTTCAGTGGTGGCTGAAGAATGTAAATTGGGAAAGCATCCCTCCTTTGAAAAGTTAAAAATAAAAGACTCCTACTGAATCTCTTCTGGGGCGTAGCAGCTGCAATCCAACATCTTCTCTTCAAACCCTCAATGCTAAGCATGTGCCTCAGTATTTTGGAGGACGAAGAAGGTGCAAATCTGATTCTGAGAAGGCTACCTTTCTGCAGTGTGTCCCCTCTGAGATCCACAGATTCCTTCCAGATGATCTGTAGGCTCTGAAAGACAGGAGGGAATAAGGAAATTTGTGATCAGCAATGCCTACCAGGAGCATCTCCTGTGGAGAGCCCCTGGGACCCTTCTTGAGCATGGAGACCAGCACCAGGTCAACACACTTGCTTCAGCAATGCTTGTACTTGGGAGGAGGTGAGCACACATGGCTGGGAGAAACCTGCTCATATCTGTTCCCTGAGACCAGGGAGAAGCTCCCTTCCCTTCACGCAGTGCTTTCCCAAAAGCAGCTGCTGCACTTCTAAACTTCCCAAACTGAGACGTGGTGCAGCATCACGGCCCTGACCTCATTGCGCAAAGTCCAGGTGCATATTGAGGATTCCTCTCGCATGGGCTTTAGCCACTCTCCCCTCATCTCTCTGGGGGTGGAGGGGAGATGGGTTGATGCATCTAAGGATTGCTTCGTCCCAAACGAGCGTGGAAACTTTTTGTAGCCTTTTAAAAGAAGGTCCTCATCAAAGTAAGCTGTGGGTGTTCTTAGGAGCGCTCTGGGACAGAGCGTGGCCAGAGGTAGAGATCTTTGTCATAGGGGGGTTGTATCCTCCTGCCACTGTGGGGTGGAACTGGGAATGGCTACCAAAGAGGACTAAAACTGGACCAGAGATGTATTCCATCTGACTAGTTAAAAAGCAAACTTGCCTCAAATGGCTGTGCTCCTTACTCTTCAATTCAAAAGGGAAATGTTTCCAGCAAATTAGTCTCTTGCGTAAGCGTACAAAATAAGCCATTTTTTATATTTCTTGTGGCTTGAACGCCTTTCTGTTTCTTTTCTTAGCTGCCTGAATTGATCTTCCTATATGCAAAACCCTGCAGAGCTTTACTCTGGACTATGCATTAGTTGTTCTCTGTTTTGAAAGAAAAAAGACATTTGACTTCTGCATCCAACAGGACTCGAATAAATTAGGATTATAGCACATGGGTTTAGCCGTCCCAGCCGTCCTGGCAGGAGGTGTTTGTCTGTCCCCTCCATGCTCCTGCTTTCAGTTGACCATGCAACTGAAGGGCAGTGCGCTCTCATTTGTTTTCCCTTCCTAAATAACCAGAATTTGAAATTTTGTTTTTGATAACTCCATCTTTGTATAAAAAAAAATTAAGAATATTGTATAAGAAATTGTAAAACAAATCAATTGAAGCATAATGGAAATGAAATTCATTTTACAACTTAACTTGCTGAACAATCATCTTTGTGCAATCACATCCTTCTCTGACAGCTGCTCAAACTGCCGTCAGGTTAATCTAGCACCCAGCAAGGTGAAGATTAGCCCTAATCTCCCGGTGGGACCACCAAGAAACCTGAAGGCTGGAAAGTTTGAAGACAGAGTGAAAAAGGAACAAACGGCTAACTCGGAAATGGAAAAGTGTCAATGGCAGAGCAGCTCCAGAACTCACCAGCAGCGTTAGAAGGACTCGCACATTCCCACCAGCAGAAGGTGTTGATGTCTGCTGGGATGGAGGAATGCTGTTCCACCCGTTTCCCCACCCGGAGGTGATTTTCTAGCTCACCTTTCTGTGAGCTGTATCTCCCGGGCCGGTGGAGGGCTGAGCTGACCTGCAGGACAGTCCCTCAGGTCTCCAGGCCATGGCCAAATCCTGATGGTTGCTCATCCACCGCTCATTCTCACACCAGCTCATTTCAATATCTATAACCTCTTATTCCGGGGCTTCAACCCAAAGCAGTTTAGATGACCTCTCTGTGGTTTCCTGAAGCGTCTCCCCTTGTTTAACCACTCTTCTCTGCTGTTTGACTTTTCATTCCCCGTGCCTGTCTCCTGTTCAGAGTGTCCGTGTCCCCTGGGTGCCCGGCAGTGCCGGTCTGACCGTCCGACATGCTTTGCCATGGATCACCCCCTGCCAGAGCCAGGGCAGCCTCCCGGGGAGCCGGGTGTCTCCAGGCAATTCTCATCATCCCCAGAGATGGAGAAGGGGCTCCCAGGAAGGCTGAAGTTACGTATCGGGCTTGTTTTCCTGCAGTGATTTTTATTGCACGGAAGCTACTGTTCATTCGACTCCTATTTCTTTGACTTCTCTTAATGGGGTTGAAACAGGGCTCATGGAAATCAATGGAATTTAGCAAAAATCAGATCAGAGATCAGGTATTTCACATTACAGGAATAGACACAAAAAGTCATTTTACTTCGGGATTTCTCATCTGATGTGTTTGCCTCAGGGACTCTGTTCAGCGGAGGATTGACTTGTGCTCCGAGGAGCGGTGGCATCTGTCCCACCATCCACCGCTCACACGTGGCTCCTCCTCGGCGCAGGCGTTGGCAGCTAAACCACGGGAGAGCCCGGCTGGTTTAGCCATCGGCATTTAATCCCGCTGCCCAGGTACGGAGGGGCTACCGCTTGGTAGCCACCGTTTCCAAAGAGGGGGATTTTTCAAAGCTTCGGATGAGCTGCGTGGGAGAATAAAAATAGCACCTGGGATGCTGCTGGCTAGAATAAAAGACAGGAACAATCAGCCCTCGTGCTACAGACTATACGCTGATTGCTAGCTGGTCTCAAGCTCATTTCCCTTTGTAGTATTGTATTGCACAATTAGGTGCATAGTGGTTTTATTTGATACATTTCTGAAATATCCGCTCTTTACCGCTGTTGGAAACAAACAGCTAATGCGGAGATAAGGATTAACCCAAGGGACAGACCGTTAGTCCATGCTGTTATGAGAAAACTCAACAGAAGAATCAGCTAGCCAGGTCGCTTGTTCGGCTGGGGGTTCTGGCAGCGCTGCTCGGGAAGGAGTGAGAGCTGCTGGGACGGGGCTCCCGGTTGCTGCACTGCTGTGACACAGCCCATCGGGTGGGTTAGCACCTCAAAAAAATGAAATAAAAATGTGCTTGTGTTCAGGCTTGCTTTCTCGCACACCACCAGATGCCGAAAGATGGCAGAGGAGATTCCCTTTCCTGGCTCCAGCCCCTCCGCACGGTATGAAAGCAGCAGTTTAACCCGCGAGGCAGAGGCGGGCAGAGATTGCTGCAAACCTCACTCCCCGGCACGCGGAGCTTACATAGCACAGGAACGGGGAGGAATTTATTTATTAGGAATTTGCTGAAGCGTGTAATTCTGCCGAGATTCCAGCTGGTGCTATCATCTACAGGCAACTTCAGCACATTCATATATACACGGCTACAGATACACCTGCATACAGGGGCTTCTTCTGGGTCGTGGTTACTCTTCTGGTCGTGTTTACCGCACCAAATCAAATTTATCCCTACTGATGGCTACGGTGCTACAACAGAGAGTTACATCCCCTAATCTGTAAAATAGTTTTGTACATTGCCACCAGAAAGTTTGGTCATTACCCGACATTGCCTCACGACAAGACAACCTCGGCTTGAAGGAAAATGGTTAATAACATCCTCAGTAAGGAAAGTGCATCATTTAGATTAGGAGGCCACCTCCTGCTCTGAAGATGGACACGACGCAGATCCTGTGCATGTGAGCGAGTCCAGAACGTGAAACCTTTCCCTGACCCTTTTCCCTTTGCGAAGCGTGGCTCCGGAGGCAGCGAGCGCCCATCCGTCACCCCTCGCCCGGCCGGGGTGAGCGGGGTCTGTGCTCTGCCCCAGGCCCCGCTGCCCGGGCTCCTGCCCAGCAGTGGCCATCGCTGCCGAGCGCTCGCTGCCGCCTGGGCTCCATCCCCGCGCCCCCGCGCTGGCCTCGCCATCACTGCCGCTCTCTGGGCTGGCCGGGAAAAGCACAGCCCCGGCAGCGACTCTCGCCGGGCTCTGGTGGGGAGGCAGCCCCTCGCTCCTGCTGTCACCTCTCGCTCCTGCTGTCACCTCGCAGTCCTGCCGTCACCCCTCGCTCCTGACGTTGCCCCTCGCTCCTGCTGTCACCTCTCACTCCTGCTGTCACCCCTCGCTCCTGCTGTCACCTCTCGCTCCTGCCATCACCCCTTGCTCCTGCTGTCACCCCTCACTCCTGCTGTCACCTCTCGGTCCTGCCGTTGCCCCTTGCTCCTGCCGTCACCCCTTATCTCCTGCCATCGTCCCTACCTCCTGCCATCTCCCCTGTCTCCTGCCATCACCCCTCGCTCCTGCCATTATCCCTGTCTCCCACGATCACCCCTCACTCCTGCCACCACCCCTCGCTCCTGCCGTTGCCTCTTGTTCCTGCCATTATCCCTGTCTCTCCCTGTCACCCCTCGCTCCCACCATCACTCCTCTCTCCTGCCATTATCCCTGTCTCCCACTGTCACCCCTCGCTCCCACCATCACTCCTCTCTCCTGCCATTATCCCTGTCTCCCACTGTCACCCCTCGCTCCCACCATCACTCCTCTCTCCTGCCATTATCCCTGTCTCCCACTGTCACCCCTCGCTCCCACCATCACTCCTCTCTCCTGCCATTATCCCTGTTTCCCACTGTCACCCCTCGCTCCCACCATCACTCCTCTCTCCTGCCATTATCCCTGTCTCCCACTGTCACCCCTCGCTCCCACCATCACTCCTCTCTCCTGCCATTATCCCTGTCTCCCACTGTCACCCCTCGCTCCCACCATCACTCCTCTCTCCTGCCATTATCCCTGTCTCCCACTGTCACCCCTCGCTCCCACCATCACTCCTCTCTCCTGCCATTATCCCTGTCTCCCACTGTCACCCCTCGCTCCCACCATCACTCCTCTCTCCTGCTGTCACCCTTCGCTCCCGCTGTCACCCCCAGCCGGCCAGGCTGCAGCGTGGAAGCGCTGAGCTTGGCCCACACCAAGCCTCTTGCGTTCAGGCTTGTCGCCCCCCCCGCCACGCGGCCAGCCTGGGGAACATCCCAACGCCTCCCCAGCTCCAGGCAGGAAGGCAGGGATACTTGTATTACCTTTTTTAAAGTGTAGGAAAAGGAAGCCTAAGCAAAAAAGCAGATGATGCCCGTGAGTGCATCCTTCAGCCCGGCTAAAACATGTCTGGCAGGTGAGAAACTCCCCCCTGACCCCCCCCACCCGAGAGAGCCGGGACTTTGTGACGCCACGCTGCGTATACAGGCTTTCCCCTCTCATGTTAGGGAAGCGTTAAGTAAGACTGCCCACTGGTAAGAAATTATAACGATTTTGATCTATTAATCAGCGTTTTTTGGTGGTCTAAATACCAACACTGATTTGTGCTATAAATAGTTACACAGATGGTGGGTCTAGGCTGGCCTTTGGTGATTTTAGTGGGCTGATGTTAGTCATGGTTTCAACGCAGGGAATAAAGTCCTCTCAGAAACACTCTTTCTTCTACTCAAGGACCACTGCACTTCATAGGAAACAACCTTTGGTTTGGTTTTGTTTTGTTTTTTCTTGTTGTTGTTGTCATTATGTTTCTGTTTCTCTGTTCACTTACAATTACCAGGAAGTGATTTTTAACAAATAGCCAAGCACTAAAACATTTAGAGGTGAGCTTCTCTTTATCTGATTTCTGTCACTTTGTAGATTACTCAAATCTGTATTTCCCAGTATCCCTTGGAGGATAATCGTAAGCAGTGTGTTTCTCTGGTCTCGTGTTTATCCACAGATCATAATAATTTGATTTCAAAACTTCTTGGGGATTACACCTTTATTAAGGTTATTCACTGCCACGGGAGATCCAGTTCCTCTGCACACCGAACAGAAGTAGTGGCTGAGGAGAAAAGATTAATTTCTGAGACCTTTGACTTTCTTCCGTGCAGTTTTAAGAAGCCGCTGCTTTGCCCCCGTGCAGCTGCATCACTGCGATGTGACGAGTTTTCCGTTTGGCTCTGGCGGTCCGGGCTGCGGTGACTCCCCAGCTCAGGATCGCAGCAGCGGGATATTCCCCTTTTCTCACCGCGCAGCACTCGCCCCACGCCGCTGCGATGGAGAGCGGGAGCAGCGCCGGTGGTTTGGCAGGGAAACGTAAGCAATGATTTTAAACCGTAAAGTTGAAGCGTTCGTATGTCCTGTGAGCTCAGGCTCAGCCCGTTTCTCTGTTATTCATCCCTTTTTTCCTGGAGGGGCTGGAAGCTGTGATGCTGTCAGCAGCTGGAAGAGGCTCGAGCAGCTCCTCTCTCCCGGGGGCCATGGGAGGGACAGAGGAGAAGGGAAGAGGAATAAGCCCAGAGAAGCTGCTCACCCCAGGGATTGCCTGACCCGGGCCAGGGAAGGGGGATGCTCTCGGGCATTTGCGGGGGTCGGTGCTTGTTTTTCCTCAAATCGTTACACAGAGCGTGATAACTCACTCCTAACTGCTAGAGGTCACCTGTGACCAAGTGTCAAAGGCTTAATTCTTAATTAGGAGCTAACAATGGTTTCTTCCACAGCCCGGCAGGAGCAGCAGGTGCATGGTAGGGCTGGTGGCGGGGTCCTGGGCAGTGGGACTCTTCCCACCTTCTCCGCAGCGGCACCCACAGAGGTCCCAGCACCGCGCTGGGCACCTGCTTCCCAAAACGCCCTTCTCCGGCAGCAGCAATGGTAACGGGCTCGTCTCCGTCTGGGTACGAGCAATTCATGTCACTTCGACTGAAGGCAGGAGAAGGGCCTCATTCAAGGGGGTGTGCAGGGGATTGTCATGGTTTGAAGAACACACAGCAATTTATTGTTGTTTAGACAATTATTATCTCACTTGATGACCCCTCCCCATCTGGGAAGGGGAATCAGGAAAAACAAGGAAACCTGAGGGTTGGAATATAAACAGATTTAATAGAATAAGACTAAATAATTAACATGAATAACACTAAAGGACCAGTATTGATCCCAATACCAATACAAAAGGACTACGCCCAGCCCATTCCATCAGCAGAAGCCGTGCACTCCCCGCAGGGACAGTCGATGTGGGACCCTGCGAGCGCTGTGGCTTTGGCACCAGGAAAAGGAGCGCTCAGGATGGCAGCCAGCAAGGAAGAAGAACTCCTCAGCAAACTTCCTAATTTCTACGGAATGTGCCATTCATGGTATGAAATAACCCTGTTGGCAGCTTGGGGCAAGTGCCCGGGTCTCGCTCCTCCTCATCCCGGCACCTGGGGAGCTCAAAACACTGAGACCTTGAAACCCGCACCCCAGAGCTGGCTGTAAAGGAAATATTTTCACAAATTCTGACACTGGAGTCTTCTAAAAATGCAGTTTTCCCGAGCATTAGCAGAGACCTTACTGACAGTAGCGTTACTGAAAGAGAAATGAATCCAGTGCTGCTCAGAGCAGGATGCGGACGTTTGGGCCTGATGCTGACGGGATCAGCGCTCTCCGCCCCGGGGCCGGGGTCGGTGGGGGGTGGCAGCAGCGCCGTGCCCAGCCCAGGCATCGCCCCCCCGCACTTCCCACCCCTCCGTGGGAACCGTAAGTCACCCGGGGGCAGTGGCGATGTCCCCCCCGGGCAGAGGGACCCCTGCGACGCCCGGCGCCGCTGAAAAACCATAATGCGATACGATGCTGAAAACCCTGCCCCCCCCGCCCCCGCGGAGCACAGCAAGCGCAGCGCTACGCCGGCGGGGGGGGGGGGGGGGGGCGGCCCCGGCGGCTGCCCAGCCCGGCTCCCGGCTGCCCCCCCCCCCCGGGGCGGCCCCAGCGCAGCCCCCGCCCCGCTCCCCCCACGCCGGGCGGAGCTTTACCGGCGGGGCCCCGCCGCCAAGTGGAGTTTCACTCAGCGGCGGCGGCGCGGAGCGCGGGGCTCCGCCGTCTTCTCCCCCCCGTGCCATGTAGGATGCTGCCGGCTCCCGCAGCCCAGCGGCCGCCGCCCCTGCTCTGGCCGCCCCCCGCCGCCGAGCCCCCGCCGCCCCCCTGGGCCTGGGTCCTGCCGGGGCTCCTCAGGGTCGGTGCCGCCGGGGGTCCCCCCCCTCCTCCGCCGCCGCTGCTGCTGCCGGCGCCCCCCCCCGCCGCCGCCCTGCTGCGGGCCGCCCCGGGCTGGCGCCTCCCCGGCGAGCCGCTCCTGCCGCTGCTCGCCACCGGCGACCCGCACGCCGCCGCGCTCCGCCACGGGCAGGTGAGGGCGGCTCGGACCGCACCGGGGAGGGGGTTAAGGGGAGGGTTGGGGGGGGGGGGACAGAAGTTTCCCGTCGCCGCTGTCCGGAGCATCATCGGCAGCCCCGGGGACGGAGCCTCCGGGGGTGCGGCGGGACGGGGCGGCGGGGGACGCTGCGGGCTCGGCTGCGCTCCCCGCCGCCCTGCGGAGCTTCAGGCGGGATGGGGGGGCTGGAGGGGGGATTCCCGGGGGAGAGGGGCTGGAAAGGGGGCTGGAGAGGGGCTGGATTGGGGCTGCCGGTCTCTCCGCCGGGCTCGTCTCCATCAGGCGGTGCGCGGCGGCTGCGGGGTGCGTGTTCTGCAGCCGGGGACCAGAAAGGAAGAAAACCAGTCATATGTAGCGTCAAGTGTTTTGGGTTTGGTGGTTGCCTTTTGTGGTGTGGTTTTTTTTTTTTTTTTTTTTTTGAATATTCATAAAGACTAAAGTTTTGAGTCATGTCAGTCGAACCAATCTGTCTCGTCACTGCTTTGCCTGATGAATACTTCAATTATTAATTGCTGTCGTAAGGCTGCTTGAATCATAGAATCATAGAACGGTTTAGCTTGGAAGGCACCTTAAAGATCATCTACTACAACTTTGTCCTGTTACAGTGGAGATATCGGAAGCTCCACTTGTAGTTTTGCCTTGTCTTTATATTTTTTACCAGAAAGAAGTAAAAATAAGACGGAGATTTGAGCACTGTACTATCCACACGATTTCATGTGAAAATTTCCAGCCTTTTTGAGCACGAGCGTCTCTTGTGGTTTGGGAGCAGAGTGAGTGGGAGGGAGAAAATAGGTAGTGCTGGGTCTAATGAAACAGTAACATCAATTATTCCCCAGTGTGAGACCACTTAAATAAACTGCAGAGGTGGTTTTACTGTGGGAACCCACTTGCCAAATGAATTTAAGTCCAGAGAAAATATGCTTCCGACATTTCCTTTGGTTCTTGTTTGCCTCAAGATGAATTTTAAAAACACCTTCTATGATGTTTTTATTTTGCATGTGGGATCCTGTTTGAGCAGAGAAAAACCAAGCTTTCCTGGTGCCTAGCAGCCATTAGCCAAGTACTGTGATTTTACTGCCAGGCTACCGATTTGTGGCTTTCTAAAGCAGTTTATAATGTCAGTGCCATGTGTAACACCTGAGGAAACGCAAATGGGTGTTGGACTGAAGAGATGGGTTTGAAATTTTCTGTACCCATCTCTTATGTAATTGGGAAATGATGAAAAGCATCACTTTACTCAGGGTAAAATCCTTTTGTTAACTTGTCCTCTTCTTTTTGGTTTGTTTTTTTTCCCCCCCCCATAAGTGGATATTTGGAGCTCATTCTCCAGTCATAGGATTTTCACCTTCTTCAAGCGTGGAATTTGTTCCTGTTTTTCCACCTGTATACACATCTACAGTTCTGCCTCATGCTGGGAAAAACTGGATCGATAAAAGGCTACCGAGCTGCAAAGTAAGTCTGATTTTGGTATCCTGAAGTATTTTTAAGGCTAAAGTATATAAGCTGAAAAACATTATGGGTTTTATGAATGGTGAAGGCGTGCGAAAGTTCAGGCAAAACCCCACGGAGGAGGAATGTTGTGAGGGACAGCTAATGGGGGGGGGAGCTGCTTAGCAGTTGTACCTCTTCGCTTTTCTGAATTTTTAAAAAGACTAAAATATCTTTAATATTAATTTTCACTACGTTGAATAGAATGTTTTAATTTTACTACGGGATGTGATTATGGGAGTTTTCCGTCCTCCCTTTCTTCTTGGCACTTCCACCGTTTTTCCCCAAAAGGGAAGCAGTGAGTGCTGCCACCTCCCCGGTGCCAGGGTGTCACTCGCGGTCACGCACCCTCAGCCTGCCCACAGTTACCTACATCTGTATATTTACCTACCTGAACAATTAAATCACGGCTTGAGGACTTTATCCCATTTCCCTCCCTCATCCCCATCTCTCCAGCCTGGGAGGCGGCTGCAGTCCCTGAGTTGCAGGTGGCTCGCTCCGGGGTAGCCGTGGCTGGGACACAGTTGCTTTCAGCTATTTTTTTCTTTTTGTGATGCTGCGTTGACTCATTAGTCGTGTTAAAAGCTGGTTAATTTTTGAACAGTTGGCTAAACTCAGCCTACAGCACTGATGGAGCAGAAATCAATCTATTTTTGCAAGTTTGTCCCCAACTTGAGGTACTACCTGTATTGTAATATTGAGTTAAAGCTACTTTATTCGGACTTTTATTTCTGAATTTTGTATCTCAAACCTTAACATGCTTTTATTTACTTATGTTGGACAGATATACTTGAATAATGCATTTGCTCTGGATTCGGTGTGGATACATCCTGAGGAATCGAGGCTCTTCCAGGGCAATGAGAAACCTCTGCTAATGACCAATCAAGTCGCGATGGCTATCGCCAGGCCGGCTGCTGCCTCCAGGCCTCTTCCCACTGTGGTGCTGGCACCTCAGCTGATACCAGGTCAGTAGCACATAAATAATTAAGTATTTACTTTTTCTTCTTCTTTTTTTTTTAATTTAATGCATCTTCACAAAGATGCATAAGCCGTTTTCTAAAGGGAGGGTTTCATTCCATTCAGCTGAAAATCTCTTGCTTGATCTGAACCTTGATGGCAAAGTGCATTTCATCCTCTAAATTACTTTTAAAGAAAGAAAAGACCATGGGTAATTAGGGAAGATTGTGAATAGATTATTCTGTAACTGGTTGTTGACTTCTGGAAGGAAGGGGCCAGCCTCTCCCAGCACACTTGGCTTATTTTCAAACAAGGAGCTGCTGACACGGTTCATGTATAATTCTCCCATTGGCTGCTGACTTTAGGAGTTTGGTGTGGTCTCTGTGGACAGCCATCAGTAGAGAAAAGCAATTTATCCGTCATCTCATTACAGCTGAGTTATGCACAATGATATTTGTGAAATAAATTCCATAAATCTGCATAACTCAGGTGTGTCGGAGCTGTTAACAGAAGGGCTAAGCTTTCTATTTGGAAAAGGACAGCTCCATTGCAGTAAAGCTGAATCTCTCTCTCTTGCTGCTACAGTAGTAATGTGAAATAGCAGTTGTCTCATAGAAAAGGTTAAGAAATAAAATGCTACTGATGTTTAAACCCCTAACATATATTCTTTAATTCAGAATTAGGATATTCTTAATGGCTTGCTGTCAGTCTTTCTTCCTTTCTTAGATCAAAGGTAATGTCTGTTAGGTAAGAGGGCTCTGCTGTCAACCAATAAATAATGACTATAAAGTTATTTCTACTTTTGCAGCTGTGTAGATGCAGGAAGTTTCCTTGTATTTTGCCAGTAATGCAGAGATTCAGTGAGCATGTGCTGGAAGAGATCCTCACTGTTTGGGTTCGTTTGCCAGACTGATTAATTAGCAGTGAATATTGTTCTGTATTGAAACGTTGAACTGCCCGAATGGGTTCCGTATTTAGCTGTTTTAGCAGCCGGTGCAGGCAGCTGCCTTCCCCTCCTGCCAGAATCCCCCGATGCTCAGCTGGGGTCCTGCTCGGCAGCGGGGACGGCCCTGGCGGACCCGTCCCATGGATGTTTTCCTGGTCCAGCTGTGCTCCTGGCCAGGAAGCACTGTTCCAAGCCCGTTTGTAAGGACAGGCGTGATGGCGAGGGAGATACTCTGCACGGGAGAGTGACGGCCTGCCGTCTGTTTATGTATGTTTAAAATATTTCAATATTTTTAAGCAAACCTATTTTATCACATGCAATACTTCAGACATAAAGCGGTGGTTAGGGAAGCGCGCCTGGCAGAGCAGGGGCATCCCCAGCCTGATGGCACATCACAAAATCACAGAATTGCCCAGGTTGGAAGGGACCTTTCAGATCACCGAGTCCAACCATCAACCCAACTCTGACAAACCCACCACTGACCCACGTCCCTCAGCACCGCGTCTGCCCGGCTTTTAAACACCTCCAGGGATGGCGACTCCACCACTGCCCTGGGCAGCCTCTTCCAATGCTTGACAACCCTTTCCGTGAAGAATTTATTCCTGATATCCATCCTAAACCTCCCCTGGCACAATTTGAGGCCGTTTCCCCTTGTCCCATGGCCTGTTCCTTGGGAGAAGAGCCCGACCCCCCCTGGCTGCCCCCTCCTTTCAGGGAGCTGTAGGGAGCGAGAAGGTCTCCCCTCGGCCTCCTTCTCTCCAGGCTGAACACCCCCAGCTCCCTCAGCCGCTCCTCACCAGGCTTGTGCTCCAGACCCCTCACCAGCTCCGTTGCCCTTCTCTGGACACGCTCCAGCCCCTCGGTGTCTGTCTTGTGGTGAGGGGCCCACTGTGCTCTGTCAGTAGCACAGAGAAGGTTTTCTTCCCCCTGGACAACATATATGGATGCTGAAGCCTGTTTGCCCAGGAGCTCTTCAGGTGGCCCTGGCTCCTCCTCCAGCAGTGTTCTCTGCATTGGCTGCCACCCCCGGAGCATCCCTCCAGTTGGGAGCGGTGCAATGGGGAGCATGAAGACCCCCAACCACCTCTCTGAGTCTCCCCATCCCTCTTGCAATCCTAATTCTGGTTGATGCCATCGACGCTCATCCATCCCCGGCCGTGTGTGAGCTCCAGAGACACGCAGGGCAGCGCGCGCGGGGATGGCATTGCTGCGGGACGGCCGTGTCGGTGCCCTGCAGCGTTACGGTAGCACTTGAAGTATTTCCTATATAATCTTTACACTTACTACGAGGAGTAATAAAAATACTGAGAGCAAATTGCTTAGTTAAGTGGTTTAAACTGAGACGTTAATAAGCTTTTTGCAGGCTACGTGGCTGCGTTCATTTTGCAAGCCTGTCTTAGGGCAGGTTTGTCTGCCACAGTTATCAGTAATGATATAATTGTTTTCTCAATGTATCAGCAATGTTACAAAGATAAAGGAATGAGGCACAGGAGTTTGGTGAATGGTAATGCACGTAATTTAACAGCTGCGAGCTCCAGCTACTAGGAGGTGTTATTTTCTCTAAGAAAAGGAAGCAGCTATTATTCTCGTGCATATTGCAAAACATGAATTTATGTACTTACCATTTTGTGTATCTAAAGCGAATAGTGACATTTTATTTTCCCACCTAGGAATGATAGCTTGTTTTATGTCTGCTGGAGAGCGCATGTTTTTGGGAGTAAAGCAGCAGCTGGATGTTTTTGCAGAGAAAGGACTGATATTTTGGTCTCCTGCGTTGTGCTCTGTGCTGTGGGGGTGCAGCCGGGCTGGTTTGGTCCCGAGCCAGGGGTGCCCCTATGGCACCTCTGTGTTCTGTGCGTCCCTGTGCAGTCGGTGGCCACTGGATGTGGGGTGAGGGACCACCAGCAGGACCCTTGGTGGCACCCATTAGAGGAAAGCTCTGGTAAAAACACTGGACGTGACATACCGGTTTTTACTGTTATTGATGCTATTTTAAATGTTTGAAGGTACATTCTTACCACTTGGCACTGCTGGCTCTCGAGAGCATCACCAGCAGTGGTTCCTTGTAAAGCAGGTGTTCTTATTGGTGTGTTTGGAGAAGGTTTGCCCAGGAAACCTTGGAGAACAAGCCTTTCATCCAGCCTCCTGTGAGGGAGGGAGCAGGAGATGCAGATGGAAGGCTGGTGGTGTCTCTTCAGGAAGCGAAGTTCCCCAGAAAAGTGTGGCGAGCGCTGAGCAGAGCCCGCGGCTGGGCTGGGTGACCGGGGGAGTGTCCCAACGGAGGCCATCAGGAATGCGGTGGTTTTGTTATGGTGAGATCATAGAATCATTTAGGTTGGAAAAGACCCTTGGGATCATCGAGTCCAACCATCAGCCCCACTCTACAGCGTTCTCCCCTACACCATATCCCCCAACACCACATCTAAACAAGTCTTAAACACATTCAGGGATGGTGACTCCACCACCTCCCTGGGCAGCCTGTGCCAGTGTCTGATGGTGACTCTTGACTCGTAGCCACCTTCTTGCTGGAGGGTGATGGTGAAACACAAGGTTGGTGATCCAGTGTCTCCTGTAGTCGCGAGCACAGTCCCATGGGCTCTGGCAGCTGCAGGGGTGGAAAGCCAGCTGGCTCGGCAGGAGAGCCCAGCAGGACGCAGTATGGCTCTGCCAAATCAACGGGGTGTTGGGGGTCCAATAGAACCAGTAATGGGATGGTGTTACTGGTCTCCTTACTGCAGGCCATAGCACTCTTCAGCTCGTTCCGGGGTATCGCGCTGTGAGCAGATGGTCTGTGTACAGACCCAGGAATTCCGCAGGGAGACCCCCAGCCCTCAGCGAGGACTTCCATCCACACCTGGACCGGGTCCTGGTCCCATCCTGTGCTGCAGGTGCAGAGAAATGAAGGTCCCTTCTGTTAATGTTGCCAAAGGCTTACTGAATTGAATACCCTCAGGAGTTTCTAGGGCTAAAAGTCGTGGGCAGTTGCTCAGCAGCAATTTGGAGACGTGCATGACCTGGAAAACAGAGTGTTTATGGTACAGGAGCTTTGGGCAGGGTGTTGGGTACGTGGAACCTGGATGCTGCCTTCTGCACTTCTACTCAAAGTACAATCCAGCATTTGAACATCTGATTTCATTTTGAAATGTCTGACAGTCCTCAAATGGAAAACTTTTTTTTTTTTTTTACACATTTCAACATAAATTGCATTTTCCTACTGATCTTGAGCGGCCTCGGTACCGGGTGTGAGCAGAAGAACGCGCATGGCAGACCCTCTGCGTTGTCCCACGTCTCCTGCAGGGATCCTGCTCGGAGCCGGGGGTGCGGGGAGGAGGCGCTGGGGGGGGGTGAAAGCCTCCCCGGGGTTTGCATCGTTAACAAAACGCTCAGAATATTTTTTACATTTGTAACAGGAGCAATCTAACCTGGAATGAAGACTTTGTGGTGTTTTCCTTTAAGGAAAACAGTCGTCTTAAATCAGATATTTTATTTTCTTTTTTTTTTTTTCTTGTGTAATAATTTTTCAGTAGAAAATACTCTGTTACATCGCTGTCTCTCCATTTCTGCAGTGTCTCTGCTCAAAAGCAATCTTTTTGCTCTTTCGTCCATTGGTGTTGAGATCAGAAATCCCAGAATGAAGAGTTCATGTATGTTCTTTCACCAAATTGCTTTGGCATTACCAAGCCTATGTGTAGATTAAAATTTTGATCCTTCTTATTTTCTTTTCCTTTCTTTTAATCCCACTAACCTTTATGGAACTGAGCCAGTATTTTTCCTAGCAAGTATCAGAATTTCTATGCGTATAGACACGTATGTACCAGTACAGTTCTCTAGGTAATTTCAGTTTAAATTTCAGGCATTACAAACCTGTGAAGAAATGTGGTTGCTCTGTGTTAAATTTGGGTTCCGTTCTCTTGTGGTTTTCGACAGTTCTGAAATACATGACACACAACCTCCGACCTTCTGCGTTTCCCAAACAGAAGCTTTATACCTGAAGCACGTGTGTGTGTACACGTAGTCAGGTTTGGGGCCTTTCAAATTGGATTCTCTTATATTTAATGTGCCTGTGCTCAGGCTCCTGCTTGAAAAACAAGAGCAGCACTGCAGGAACCTGAATACTCCTGAAATGCCATGAAAACCCTCTTTATTTGCAGAGCACTCGGGCACTGCAGAGACGAGCACTTTGTTAAGTCTCAGGGAATGCTTGACTTTAATCATAGCCTTTGCGAAGTTTTTGTTTTGCCTATTAAGTTTGTGCTTTTTTGGTGCTTCTCTTGTTACCTACCCAAATCAAGTGCAACTTTTAGCCCAATTAAGTTTGGTTTTTTTCCCCCACTTAAATTATAGAAATAAAACTACATGTGATGTGTCTATGGGAAAGGCTTGTAGCTCTGACCCTTTCGTAATATTGTCTTCCCCGGCCCCAGGACTTCATTATAAAGAAATCCGGACCTTTCAGTGATTTGCAGCGGCTGCTGTGGTTTGCGAGGAGCCAGGTATTGTTATTTATTGCTTATCAGCAAAAGAGCGAGCTGTTAGTGATGCTCTCACAGCAGACCCGTGCAACAGCTGGAGTTTACAGCTGGAAAAGACAATGGGCTTTTTTCCCCTCCCTTTGGGCTACAGAGGATGGGGATGGCAGTGGTGGGGGGGGAAGGGGGGGCATTGCAATGCGGGGGAGGAACCGGAGTGAAATTCCAGGTGGGGCTGGGGCGTTTCTGAGTTGCTGCTCAGTGAAGTCTGGGTTGTGTGAGAAATGATGGGAGGGGATTAACCGAGAAGCACCCTTCAAAGCTCCAAGCACATTTTTCAAGGATGCGCTTTGCTGGGGAAGAAAGTGATATTTTTGTGCTGCTGTGGAGTGGCCCTGGCCAGTGCTGGGCTGTGGATGGCTGTATTTCAGCCTGTTTCAACTACCTGCTTTTTTTTTTTTTTTTCCCCGCTCTCCATCAAAGCACAGGTGTCAGTTTTAATTCTGGTAATGGTCTAATAAAGAACTGTCATCTAAAAGACTTTAGTTTACAGAGCCTACAGATGAAAGGAAAGGGAGTAAGGGATAATAAATAATAATTCACAGTTCAATTTTTTTTTTTTCCTTTCTTCTGGAGCTGCTTTTCATACGTCTTTGGAAGCAGTGTTAACTATTTTGTGATGGCTGTTGCTGTAGAGCTGAACCAGGCGTGGTGCGGGGACGGCGTCCTCCGCTTCCCGTGCGGGGGCTGCGGTGGAGCTGCCACCTCGGCTCTTCGTTGTCGCTCCCTCCTCGCCACCTGCCTGGCAACGATGGCTGGGGAGGGAATTCGTTGTGTGACAAGCGTACACCCCTTGTCAAAATGTCTTGGCTTCAGGCGAGTCCCCGGCATTGGGCTGGGCCCCGGTTATCCCGCAAACCCGCAGCCTGGAGCTCATTTGGGCGGCGTAGCTGAGATTCGGTGAATGTTTCTGAAATGGCTTTGTAATCGCAAATGATGGACTTTGAATTTTTTTATCTTTAAATAATAGCTGGGGCTGTGCAGTGCATGGATGCAGTGAACTGGGTGGTGGAGGGGCTGCGCAGCCGTGCGCGTCCCCCCAGCGCTGGGGCGGGGGCAGGCGGTGGGGAAACCCCAAACCCCAGGGGTACGGGCAGTCGGGGTGTTCGGGATACGTTGGTTTAGGAATAAAGGTAAGACGCTTGCATATGGCTTTGAAAAGAAGTGGGAGTGGTATATACATCCTTCTATGGGTGAGGCTTAGGACCTCACCATTACTAACTCTTATTAACTCTGGAGTCAAAGTATTTAACTTCTATTTAATTGAATTAGTGTTTAATTTTATATGACTGCCATAGCATACATGTTTAAATCGAAAGCCTTCAAAATATATATATATATATTTTTTGTTATTTTAAATATACATGGAAAACATTTCAGATCCCTTAGGAGGCCACTCAAGACTTGGTGTGATTTTTCTTTTTTTTTTCCCCATGGTAATAATGTTGAGTTCTGGTGTCCTTTTCCCATGCTGAGCCACCCCAGGTGTGCGTGGGGAACACCTCTGATAGAAATCGGGTGCCGCGTGGTTCCGTAGGCCTGGAGTGCGCTCAGCTGGACAGACAGATCAGCACGTGGCAGTGGAAATCCGTTTGTTATAACTGTGTCTTTGGGCTATTCCAGGTGAGAAAGAAGAGACGGCCAGGTCGGTGTCTGCGCTGGGGTCCTTTGGTCCTTGCCCGAAGGAGGACCTGCTAACGCAGAAGCTCTCAGAGGGCCGTGGGGCACCTGCAGTCACTCATGGGCTGAAAGGATAAGCAAAACCCAGTGATGCATTGGGTTGTTAAAAAAAGTTAGAAGGAACATTACGCTCATGTGTATTAATTCCTTTTGCTCCAAGAGAGACGAAAGGTTCAAAAGGTCTATAACCTTCTTGAAATTTTTTCCTGTCCTATTTTTTTAATGTGGGTCTTTTGGGAAAGATATTCATAAGTCTTTGGTAAAGATATTCTTCTGTAGGCAAAACTGAAGACAAAGACTGAAAAGCTATAACAATCGAGTATCAAGGGCAATTTAAAATTCATTACGTTGTCTGTACAGTAAGTTCTCACAATACCGATAACTTTTTTACCTGCAAGGGAAGGTCTTGAATTACCCTTTTTGGGCAGAAGTGGGTCTTCATCTCTCACAAGTGTTAGTGGTCTTTACTTGTGTCTTGTTAAGTAATTTCTGTTCTTTTGGGCGTTTCTTACTTGAGGAAAATCTCATGGTTTGAGTTGTTAATGTGTTGGGGAATGTCAGTAGCCAAAAGGCAGTTTTGGTGTGCTCTGGCTGCGGAGAAACATGCTGCCCATCTCAGATGTTTCTCCTCATCCGTTTGCTTGAGAAGAGCTGGCAGGCTGGGGAAGGACGTTGGAATGGGGTTTGGCATCTCCGCAGACGCGTGTTACCTTTCTACCCAGGGTGTAGCGGGACTTGGCAAAAACAGATTTGGGGGAACCATACTGCTAGGTAAAAAAAAATGCAGTTTTTTTTTCCCCTCAAGCATATATTGATGATAATATTTTACTACTATTTTCAAGGCATTTGACTCTTGAAATTCATGGACCTGTTGGAGTGGGGCCAAGAGGAGGCCACAAAGATGATACGAGGGCTGGAACTGTGAGGACACGCTGAGAGAGCTGGGGGGGTTCAGCCTGGAGAAGAGAAGGCTCTGGGGAGACCTTCCAGCCCCTGCCAGTCCCTAAAGGGGCTCCAGGGAAGCTGGGGAGGGACTCTGGAGCAGGGAGGGGAGCCATGGGACGAGGGGGAAGGGTTTTACACTGACAGAGGGGAGATTGAGATGAGATGTGAGGCAGAAATTGTTTGCTGTGAGGGGGGTGAGCCCCTGGCCCAGGTTGCCCAGAGAAGCTGTGGCTGCCCCATCCCTGGAGGGGTTCAAGGCCGGGTTGGACGGGGCTTGGAGCAACCTGGGCTGGTGGGAGGTGTCCCTGCCCAGGGCAGGGGGTGCCACTGGGTGGCCTTTAAGGTCCCTTCCCACCCAAACCATTCTGTGATTCTGTGTAAATGTAGGGTGATTAATAATGATTCTAAAAAGCCACTTCCAGAAGTTTTTTGGAAATACAGCAAAATCTGTTTTGTTTCTGAGAAGAACTTCTCCTCTCTGGCTATGCTGAGTGCAGATGAGAGTCCCTGGTGCTCCACAAGGCCTGGGCCAGCTTCCAGTTGCTTTGGCAAACCATATGCTGTGTTAGAGGTGGATAAATTGTGCAGATGACTGTTCAGTTGACTGCAAAGTGGGAGAGTGGGTTTGGCCCCCAGACACTCTGCCCGTGCTCTCCTCTCAAGTATTAGCAGTTATAGGGGTAGTCCTTTCTTCACGGAATTATTTAGCAAGAGCGAGGGAGAGAGAACTTCATCAAAGGCGGGGAAATCACCAAAACTTCTCTTTCAACTGACTGATGAAACTTTAATAAGGGAATTGATGAAACTTTAATAAGGAAGCCCCGCTTCAGGAGCGTTGCTCATCTGTGCTGGTGGAAGACTTCAGCTATCCAAGCAACTAAGGCTTACGTTATTTTGCTGCTTTCCTGGGCTCTTTGGGGAAATTGCATCTTCTTCTCCAAAATAAAAGAATCAAATGAGAAGTAAACAACCTTTCTGCTCCTGTACCCTGTAGGAAACCAGTAGAAAAGTCATTTTTCTAGACAACGCTAGTTTTCATAAGACTTACAGAAGATGTTTTGTGCATTTTTCCCAACTGCCAACAGCTGGAATCAGGAATGAGTGCAGGCTCTTGGAGGCCAGGTCTTTAACCTAACCTAACGGCCTGTGAATAAACAATACATTTGTATTAAACAGTTGTATTAGTTGGACACTGATTATTTTTTATGTTACTTTCCATTGTGACTGTGGCAGAATAATCGGTTATTCGCCTATCCATGGTTGAATATCATCCATCATCATCCATCCATCAAAACTGTAATATTTATGGGTTTTTTTGCCTGTGTGCCTGTTAATTAGTGCACATGCAGGTGTTTTAAATGAATTCGCTTGGAACTGAGAAATGCAGTAGAAATAATAGAAGGTTCTTTTGTGGTGCTTAGTGAAAATATTTGACTTCTGTTTTGCTAATGCAGAGCTTATTTTGTTGGCAAATAATTGTTGATAAAGAGTCGGGAGCGAAGCTGCCAGCAGTTAGTACAATGGATAGCCTCAGGAGCTCCAATTAGCTGCAACCAAAGCAGGGCCCTTTCCAAAAACCACTGACCCGCTCCTACCCAACGCCAGCTGAGGGCGGAACTGAAAATCATAACTTTTTAGGTGTCTGGAGCCAGAGCGGGATGGAGAAGCCTGGATGAGGTGTCTGGGCTATGGAGCTGTGTAGGGAATATGTCCTGCACTGGGCTGTGTCACCCCCCAGTGCCCCGATGACCACCATTCCCTTGGCCACTGGCCCAGCCCCGGGCTCCCTCGCAGGGAGGCAGGCAGGGAAGAAGCTGCTGCAAACCCCCGGAACGCCTGGAGTGAGCAGTCTGATCAAATAGTGGTTTTTGGTTTGGTTTGGTTTGGTTTTTTTTTTTTTTTTTTGCAGAGCTGCAGTTGGCTCTTAGTGCCTCAAGGATTTCCACATGAACTGAAAACATTTGCTAAATGACATAATAAGCTAATGATTGCTTAATTTTTGAATACATAGCTCAGTGTAGAGGGAGTAACAGCTGGTGTTTGTCAAATTAGGTTTTCTCTTTAAGATTTTTACTACCCATTTTCTTGTTTATTTAACATATTTAGCCAAGATTGAGCTCTGAAGTTCTTCCCCCAAAGCTTGTTAGACTTATAGGTAAATGTTGCACAGTCCGAAGTGCTTTTTGAGCCTAGATTTGGGGCACTCCTGAGCTCCTGTGTGAAAGCATTTGAAGTTTCCTGCACGGTGTGTGTTCAAGATGAAGGGCACTAGTACATAAAACTAGTAAAACTCAGATATTTGCGTGCGTGTTACAGGAGAACAGCCAGGCAGGTAACGGTGACGTTGGATGGTGAATAGAGCAAGTAACCAAAACGTTCAGATTTGAAATCAGACAACTTCTATTGCGGAAAAGTCAGAGTAAGGCTGCCTGTGCGCTGTTATGAAGCTGTGGGAGCTGAAGAAAATGCCGACCAATCTGTCCAAATATTTGACTTTTTTATTGAGGTTTTTCATTTAAATTTAATAACCCCGCACAGTTTATTTATGACTCGCTACTGGCTTGTCCATCTGGGCTATAACGGTATCTTCACATATATGGGTGTTTAATATCTAAAAATGCACCAACCAAAAACTAGAACTTTAAGAGTAACGGTTAGGAAAGGGGCTTTCAGAGTCCTTAGAAAATATGTTGTATAATATATTTGGCACTTAGTGTCTCGCTAAGGTGGACATGCAGACAGTGAGGCTGGGTGGGAAACGTAGCAGACTTGTGTTCCATTGTGTGTCGAAATTCGGAATGCGGAAAACATCATCCTACGTAAATCCACTGGCTTCCAATTAAAAATAAAACATGCTGCATCTCACCCTTCCACAGGTGGCTGCCAGAACAGCCTTAAACCAGGCAGTGGCAATCAGAGCCTGGCGTTGGCCACCGCCGCGATGGTGTCAGTGGAGCCTGAAGCCCCCCAGGGACCTTCAGCGCCGAGTGTCCAGCCCTGCCATGTCCTGACCTTCTCCCCCATCAAAATTCCAGTCCTGGCATCACCTTTTCCAGGTAAGGTCACTCCTGGTGACACTAATGAGCAGCTTTTTATATTGACTTTGCAACAGAGAGAGGCTACTGAGTGTGAGTTTTGTTGTCGGTGAGCTTCGGTAGATTAAATATTGAGGGGATATAGGTGGCACTACTGTAATCCAGAATTAAAGTTATTTTCTGTGGTGCTGCTTAGGTGTTCTCTGAAATTGTGTGTTGAAAGTGAGTTCAAAACTCCACCTACGTTTGCAGCGTGTATGTTGCTGTGGTGTTTGCAGCTCTATATGAACTGAGCTGTGTCCTGTCCTCTCCATGGGGAAACAGGACCTCGGCGTCACCGGGGCTTTGGAGCTGATCCTCAGGTTGCAGGCTTGGGAGTTGAGAAGTGTCTGCTTGGCATACAGTAATATTTGATTAAGACTTAAGTAGATTGTTGGAGAGTTTATAATTATAAAATATACTGGAAAAACATAGCCATGGTTTTGTATGGTTTCTGACAGGTTTGGATGTGGTTGCTTACTGGAAGAAATGCTGTTGTCTTAGCATGGCTTTGTGTAACAAGTTTCCCAGTGTGGCAGCTGGGGGTGGCCGATGGCACCCCTGACTCGCTGTGCAACTCTGACTGCTTTGAAGTCTTTAGGGCAGTTTTTGAAACAGTACTTTGAAGGCTTAAGGCTATATTTAGAAAAGTTATCTACAAATTAAGTTAAAAATTTAAATTAGGGTGCATTTTCCATTTTTTTGGTACTTGAAGTGTAACAGCGAGATTGAATTTCACAGAAGGCATGCAGTTATGATTTTCTGTGTTCAGATGAAATCTTTTTACGAGCATTGTGTCTTGGTAATTATTGTTCCTGTTGGGCAGCCATTAGAATCCCCTGGATAAATGCCTGCCAAGGGTGTTCGTCAGCGGGTTTGTGTTTAGGGAGTCTGAAGAGCAAAGTGGCCCATAGGAATAGAGGGACAAGTCCTTTCAACTTTATTGAGAGGACAGTACTGGGATGAGAAGGGGAAGCCGAGTGCGTGGCCGCTGTAGAGCGGGGAGCAGGTAGTGTTCTCCATGTGGTGTTGTTTATCATGGAATCACAGAGTGGTTAGAGTTGGAAGGGACCTTAAAGGCCACCCAGTGGCACCCCCTGCCCTGGGCAGGGACACCTCCCACCAGCCCAGGTTGCTCCAAGCCCCGTCCAACCTGGCCTTGAACCCCTCCAGGGATGGGGCAGCCACAGCTTCTCTGGGCAACCTGGGCCAGGGGCTCACCCCCCTCACAGCAAACAATTTCTGCCTCAGATCCCATCTCAGTCTCCCCTCTGTCAGTGTAAAACCCTTCCCCCTCGTCCCATGGCTCCCCTCCCTGCTCCAGAGTCCCTCCCCAGCTTTCCTGGAGCCCCTTGAGGGACTGGCAGGGGCTGGAAGGTCTCCCCGGAGCCTTCTCTTCTCCAGGCTGAACCCCCCCAGCTCTCTCAGCCTGTCCCCACAGCAGAGGGGCTCCAGCCCTCCCAGCATCTCCGGGGCCTCCTCTGGCCCCGCTCCAACAGCTCCGTGTCCTTCTGCTGTTGGTGCCCCAGAGCTGGAGGCAGCGCTGCAGGGGGGTCTCCCAGAGCGGAGCAGAGGGGCAGGATCCCCCCCTGGCCCTGCTGCCCACGCTGCTGGGGATGCAGCCCGGGCTGCGGGGGGTTTCTGGGCTGCCAGCGCTCGTTGCTGACTCATGTTGAGCTTCTCATCCCTCAGCACCCCCAAGTCCGTCTCCTCAGGGCTGCTCTCCATCCATTCTGTGCCCAGCCTGGATTTGTGCTGGGATTGCCCTGACCCAGGTGCAGGACCCTGCACTTGGCCTGGCTGAACCTCATGAGGGTGGCACGGGCCCACCTCTCGGCCTGTCCGGGTCCCTCTGGATGGCATCTCCTCCCTCCAGCCTGTCGACCGCCCCACACAGCTTGGTGTCATCCACAAACTTGCTGAAGGTGAGCCACAGAAACCATTTTGCCTGTTTGTAAGTGAATGTCTGAGAGGAGAATCCAAAGGGGGGAAAATAACTCATTCTTTGTGCTGAAAAGCCGACTTGTGTACCAGAAGTGTTCTTCCCTGCATCGAGATGCCGGGGCGGTGTGGGAAGGAGCCGGCGCAGGGCAGCTGCGGGGAGGGTGATCATATCGTGATCCGGTAACGCTGGGAAGCTCTGCCCCCTCGCTAAGGGGCTCGGCGAGGAGAAACATGTCAGGCCATGATAATTGTTGCCTTCCTTTGGAAGCAGTGTATGATAGGCTATTAAATATCACGCTCTGAGTGCCTGAGCAATCATTCTATTATCAATCATTCACAGTAAACTACACACTTCTGGGTGTTTTCTCCTACGGAATATATAGTAGCTTTTTAGAAAAGAAAGCTTGAAGATGCCCAGTCCGTGCATGATAAAGCTGAGATCCAGCTCACCGTTTTTCGCTATTAATCACCATCTCTGGAGGGAAGCCTTTGCAAAGGCTTCCATAAAACACTTTTACGAAATTCCTCTTTATTGTGCTGGCGGAGAAGGGACTCGGAGGCGTTGGGTTTAGATGATGATTGTGAGCATCGGCTGGATGAGGAGCTTCCCCCGCGGGCGCTGGTGCGGGGTGGGTGGGAAGGAGCCTTTGGGTGCCCCTGGGGCAGGGACCGCTCTGCGGCCGGGCTGCATCCCTGCCTGGGATGCTTTTCCTTAACTTACAGGGGAAGAATGCTCCGTTGGCCGAAGGCAGCTCTCTGCTGTCGAAAATTAATGTCTCTATTGCCACGTAAATTAATGGCTGGGAAAGGATGAAGAAAGTGTAATCCAGTGTCCAGGTAATCCCGAGTGCGGCGCGTGCTTTATAACCCTGTCGGCCTCTCAATTAAAAACATCTGTGCATTGATGTTTATTAAAGATGACTTATTGTTTTCAAAGAAGTATTTCTTGGAGAGAGCATAATCTGTGGAGCCTGGGGGCAGCTGTGGTTTTTTTTTTTTTGATCCATGTGTGATTTATAAAGTAACATGGTAATTAATGAACTTTCCATGTTCTCCTTCTCTAAACTTTACGCAAGGCAGTGTTCACATAATAGGAATGAACTTAGGGAACAAAAGATTAAATTATTTCTGACTTAAATCTACCTGTGTATTGGTGCCTGTAAGGCTGAACAGTGTGTGCTTAGTTATACGCTGTTAATTGATTATACTGGAGATTGGTGTTATAATACTACCTCGTGCAGTCCCGTGTTTCCAGTCACAGCGGTTTGTTCAATCAATAATCTTATAATTTAATATTTACTTTTAAGGAGTCCTTTTCATATGATTAGTTTTGCAGCCTTACCGTTCGGCTGTGTTACTTTCTGCCAGCCTAATTAGTAGACTTGGGGAGTCAGTAAGAAGTGGCAGGTTGGTGGCAGGTTGGTGACACGAGGTGTCGGTGCGATATGGCAGCGGGCGCTGGCTGGGGAACGACCCAGGCTCTGGTGCTTTTCCGGCCTCACAGAGGGAATTTTTGGAGCTTCCTTGAAGCAAATCACCAGGTCCCAAGAATTTAGGAGAACTTGAAGTATGCAGAATGTGGTGGTAATTTTTAGTTAATTTTAAAACAATTTATCCTGCATTTTGTACAAGAGAACCAGAAGTAGAGCTATAATAGAGAACAGGGTATTTGGGGAATTTGGAACCCTTTTTAGCCTGTCCCCGTGTGGACGCTGTGAAGGGTCCCGCTGGGTCTCTGGCCCCGGGGATGAGCAGAGGAGGGGGGGACGCGCTGGTCGAGAGGGTGGCACAGGGTTTGCTGTGCCCTTGGTTCCCATGGGGAAAAGCTTCTGTAATCGGATTTGCCTTTGGGTATTGGTTTGGCACCATGCTGATCTTGGAAACACTTTACAATGAAATAAATTTATGGAAAAGAAGAAACATAAAATACCTGGTATTTAAGGCTGAGGAAACTATTTGTCTCTACATGAAGTGGTCTGTGATCTGCTGGAGGGCTGGGGCTGCGTGTTACAACGTCATGCAAAACGAAAATAGAAGTAGGGCTCTGAGCACCACTGAGCAGTCAACAACCACAACAAAAAAAGCCAGAGGTAGCATGACTTTTTCTCACCCTTGGAAATTCACGCTCAGGTGTTTGTATACCCTCTGGTCGAGGTTTTAGGTTGAGGACCCGACACCTCTGTACTGAGGCTAAATGCCCGCTCAGAGTGCAGCATCCCTGCCGGACCAGGTGTTGCCAGAATCAGCCGTACTGGGGGCAGTGGGCTGGGAATATTCCTGTTTTCCACATGTGAGACGTTTCCTTTAGCCCAAGAGCCCCCTGTCGCTGCAGACCCTCCTGGTATAGGGCATGAATTTTCTGCTCTTAATGCTTCTGGAGTTGAGATTTAAATACTTAATATCGGTTAAAAATCAGAAAACCAATGGAATATCAGTATGATGTGGTCATTTGAATAAATGTGTATTACTAATGCTTGTCTTGGTGCTATGGGGGGGTTGAAGTGGAATACCGGTGTCGTGCTCCTGTTGTGTTTGGGTTTGTTTACTGCTCTTGTGGTTAACAATGGTCATTACTGATCTATAAAAGTTGGGTTCTGCCGTTGCCCTGGTTCAGAGCTGTGTGGATGCGTGGTGCAGTTCATGTAGGGGTTCAGTCCCTGCCCTTCAAAAACCACGTCACTGGTCATGTTCTTCATGGACTGGAGTCTGAGAAGGCCACCGAGCACCTGGTGCCCTGACTCCAGCTCAGTAAAGTCTGCGGGGACTTTGCTGGTGGCTTGACTGGTCGTAGGATCACATCCACAAGTAAGGGAGTAGGTGTTTGGTAAGTCTGAAAAATGTTGAAATCCTGGTATGTGGCATTGCTGAAGGATAAAGCTAAATGCAGAGCAAATGTGAGGTGGAAAGCTAATGGTGCCTGGAAACAGTGAGGCTCCAGGATATTACAGGAAAAGTTGAAATAAAAAAAAAAAAAAAAAAATTGAAATAAGAATAGACCGGAAAGTCAAAAGTCTGTTTGAACCATGGCAGCCGATGGTTGGCTGCTCTGGCTGTGCCCCAGGGAGATGCAATGGGAGGTCTCAGGGGTCTGGGCTTCTGTTTCCAACAGCTGGAAGAAAGTGTTCTCCTTCTGATCTCCACTTTTCTAGGCTGGTTTGGTTTGGTTAGGCATTCCTCACTTGGTTGTTTCCTTAAAAAAACAAACAAAAAAAAAAAAACCCAAAACCAAATGGTGTGGAAATACCTGGGGAAAATCACAAAATTCTGTTCTGGAGAGCAGCTCAATATTTTTGTAGGAATTTGATACTTGAAATTTTTGCAGATGAAAAACTGATGCCCCTTAGACTTGAATTCCAGATTTTCAGCCATTCCCATCTCAAAACTGCTGATCTCAAACCATTCAAGTCAAGACCTGTGGCAATCGGGCTTGTAATATAGTTGTAAGGTATTTCTACAATTGCCAGATACTTTATTCTGTTTTCTGTCGGCCAGAGTGAAGAATTCTGTCTAATTCACTGTAGCATTTTCCCACAAACGCCGAGCGTGCTGCATTGATGCCATTTTTGTTTACAAAAGTCCCTCTTTTCCCTGATATTTTTTAAACGAAGTTAAACGTTTCAATTTTCCTTCGTTGACGGAGTCTTTGATGTGCTTGCTCTCTTTTATTGAGGTTTGATTGGGTTTAACACGGTGTCTGGTGTCGTTCCCTTTCGGTGAGCTCTGCTTCTGCCACGCTGAAACGTGGAGTGGCGGCAGCAGCCCCTTGGACAACTTGGTTAGAGCAGCTTTTTGAGGTTTAAGCTGGTAAGAAATAAGATCTATACGGTGTCTTCCATACCATATAGAGCAATGCCAGATAAAATGCTGCTTTAGCTATCTTCTAATGATGAGTATCCTGAATATTATAACTAGACTTCCTTCTCAAAGGGGGTAAAGCTGTGCATTTATTAGGACCTTCTGCAATGATAAAATTAGTTCTTTGACACCACTTTCGCTTTCTTTTAACCACTGTGGAGCCTCCAGCGGTGGTTTCGGTGGTGTGATCAGCCAGCGTTCCCCCCTGGAGAGAGGGATGTTCAGGACGGTGGTGTGGAACCCACAATGCTTTACCCTGAAATTATCATCTGGCAGCTTCTGGAGGATAAGATGTAGTTACTTTACCTTATATTTTATCTATGATGGCTTGAGGCAAGCCTCAGCCGTGCAGGAGATACAATATGGATCCTGTTGGCTAAACAAATGTGAGAATGTTGGCAGCGGCGTCATTCCTGAGCTGTTCATTGTGTCTGCTGTAGCCGTGTGAACGCGCTCTCCGTGGGCTTCAGTCCTTAGTGCCTGGTGGGAAAAATACCAAATTTTCAATACTAGCAAATACCCTTATCCCTGGGGGGGGTGGGGTGTGAAAAGTCATCCTTAAGCAGCGGCAGCCAGCTGGGTGAATGTGACGTTGATACGTGGCACCGTGACCTTCGGGATGCAGCTTGTGCTCTCTGACAGTTTTGCATCCCCAAAAGGTGTTGGACCTTTTCTGGCTCTTTTGTTAAATGATTCTTTTGCTCATCCTTTTTCTAGAGAACGTTGTGATTTAAGTTAAACTGTTCGCAAGCAGCAGGTGTGTTATAAGCAATGCTTCTTCGAAAAAAATCATGTTTCTTGGCGTAACTGTTTTCACATCCATGAGTTAAAATGGAGAAGGTCCAGCAATGCTATTAGAGCTCTGTTTGGGGTTATTTGTTCCTTTTTTTCCTTTCTTCTTTTTTTTTCATCCACTGATGGTTCTGCTCATACGTGTACCAGGCAAAACGTTCCCTTAAATATTTAATGTCAGCCTCGCTGTTAACTTAGGGTTTGTGCCAGATTTAATGTAAAGACTAAATAGGAGCTTGTGGAGATGCAGCTACTCAGTGATCTGGGCTGCATCTTCACGCTTATTTGCCCTGCTGGTAAAGAGAAAACTCAATTTTCCAGTGTTATCAAGCCAAATCTTTGAAGAGGACTCTATCTTAAAAAAAAAAAAAAAAAAAAGGCAATAAACTTTGGGAATATAAACAGTTATGTGGAGTAATTCAGGTATGGGTTATGTAGTAATCTCTAATACCATTTTTATGGCTACTGTATTAAGAATGGGGGTATTTATTTTCTTACTTTCACATATGACTTCTTAATTATTTGAGTGAAAAAGGTAAGATATGAGTCTGTGGTTATGGACTCTGTAAATTAGCAGTGAGTACAAATATTAAAAAAGGCACCATCTGCCATATAAACCATTTACCACCTGTTCCCTTGCTTTCAGAATTATTTAATGGTTTAAATTTAATGTTCTAGCCTGCCACAGAACAGCTGGGAAGTGACTAAGTATTTTTCCTATCAGTACCTTAACGGCCAAGCAACATTATATGTTAAAAACAGCTCTTAATGCCAGTGTTTTTCTACGTGCTCTTTCATGTGCCCGTCAGCTTGCTTCATTAGCAAATTCTGCTGATAGAAAACACATTTTCATAAAAACAATTACTCAATTATTTTTATGGTGTTTTTTTGGAAGAAACAGCTTCTCTTCTGCGGCCAGCCCCAGTGACGGCTGGTTCAAAGTGGTCCCAGCACGCTGCGGGGGGGAGGCGGTGGGACAGCGGAGTTATTCCTGGGAAACCCCTAAGCTCAGCCTGGCATCTGCCCTCCCCCGTCCCTCACTGCTGTCCTAGCTGAGACGGAAGGAGTGAGGTGAGATGAAATTTGTCTGTAAGAAACACTAGTGCTGGGAAAAGGGATTAAAGAAGTTAAGGAGTGAGGTTGGACATCTCTAACACCTTCCAGTTACCGGGAGGTTTGTTCTGCTCATCTTCTCCCAGTGCCCGGCTGCTGGGGTTGGGGTGGCCCAGCAAGCTGCGGGGCTGAGCAGATTTGTCCAGCCTCTGTGGAGACTACAAACGCTTTTCTTTCCTTTCTTAACAAAATTAATTAAAAAATGTAATCAAGTGAGTAAGTACTTGGAGAGGTTGGGCAGTTCTGGGCACTCGGATGTTTCTCCCTGCTCCGCCGGTCCGGGTGCGCTCCGCAGGGCTGTGTCCCCAGGTGCTCATTCCTCATTCCTGTTATTGACACCATCCATTCCATGGGGATTTTCCTTGTGCATTTCTATCTAAAATAGTGTAGCCGTTACGTGTACCGGAATTCCGAGATGTTAGGTGAGCAAGAAATAACGATTTTGGAAAATCACATGAGCAATTCCAAATATTCCGACCAGCAACGTGATGTTCACGTACTCGGGAAGCTCTTTTTTCCCCACCCTGGGTGCCCTGGTGCCTCGCAGCGAAACAGGCCTGACTTGGAATACTGAGTAGTTCTAACAAGCTTGTTGTAAATGATCTGCCCGGCTTTAATGCTGTGTAACGAAGCAAGCAAATGAATGTTTATAGTTATTAAAGTGATAGCTTCCTGCTCGAGTTAATACTCAGCATAAAATTACTTTTCTGTTTCATATCTGTGTTGGCACGTGGAAGGCAGGCATGCATGTACAGTGGGTTTCTGAGCTAAAATAATGCCAGAGATCACCCTGAAATGAGTATCAGTTTTCTTCTACTGTTGGACAGTAAATCTCTGCTGGAAACTGCACGTGCTCAGCTGCTGCTGAAGACTCTCTAAGAAACGGGATGATCGTTCCTAAGATGGTTCTTATTGTTTGTGTGAAAATTCAGCCATTTCTTTAGGCTACCAAGGCAAACGTATACATCAGAAGGAGAGGCAGAGTGATACCAGGCAGAACTTTGTGGTATTGCAAAATTTTTACACCATCCACATTGAAAAATGAAGTCAATCTTGGAGCATTTATTGATGCAAATATGTGGATTGACTAAAGTGGCCATGATTAGGGGTCATCAGTTAGTCTATACAAGTAGACGGTGATTTCTAAGGCATTAAGATGGTGTCTGTCTGAGCCTATTGCATGTATCTATAGGGAAAAGACATCTCTAATCCTCCTTCTCCTGGAACATCATTGACGTGACTAACTAGAAGTAGAAGGGAAGATCTTCTGGTGGGATAAAAATACACTTGCAGAGGGAATGTACTGCTGTGGTACCTCATCTTATCTCTTGCAAGAATCCTACGGCCAAGCTGGTTTCAGTTACAAATTAGTCCTGCTTCATTTATGCCATGTTCTTGGGTAAACAGCTATTTTCTCCAGTGGGAACCAGAAGAAACTGGTTCAATGTCTTGAATGTAATATCAAGATATTGGCAATAGCAAAAACTTAATTAAACATTTCGTGTAGTGGTTAGAAAAGACAAACAACCCAAATCTTTTCATTCGTGCCCAACTGTTTGCTTGGTAAATGTCATGAAAGTCAGACTAAATTTACTATATGTTTAACTGCTTGTTAAAACAAGGAGTAGGTTTTCTCCTTCAAAAAATGCCAGTGCACTGCTGTAGAGAGAGTTTAAATCCAATTTCATGTGTTAGTAAGAGCATTTACACTGTTAAAATACCTGCGGGGTGGTTTTTCCCCATTTAAGAGACAAGCGAGTGGTTCAGACCTGCATGTTATTGCTGCTGGTGCCTGGAAGACTAATACTGATACAGCAGTGAGCAATTTTCCCTGCAGCAAGCACAGGCACTTGGAGGAACTTTGTCTGAATAGGTGACGTTTTGCCCTTTCCCCAGCAGGACGGGCCTCCTGGGCTGTGGTGGTCCACGATGCTGCCAGCTCCCCTTGCTGTGGCGCATGGAGAGTCAGCTAAAAGCATGCTACATATCACTCTTCTTCTTTTATGCTTTAGAAGCATAGAATCATTTTGGTTGGAAGAGACTGTTAAGATCACTGAGTCCAGCCATTAACCCAGCACTGCCAAGTTACCACTGACCCATGTCCCTCAGCACCACGTCTACCTGTCTTTTAAATCCCTCCATGGATGGTGACTCCACCACTGCCCTGGGCAGCCTCTTCCAGTGCTTGAATTGTTCCAGTGCTTTGCGATTATTTGACCAGCCTCATAATATTTTAATCTCTGTCTTGAGAGTCTTGAACTCCTGCCTTGGCAGGACATGGACACCCTAAGGCTAGATCTCATGATCAAGATGAGGGCTTGCAACGGGGACAGGACTGGTGGGATCCCTGCAGGTCTCATTCACTGCTCTATGGGCTGAATTCCTTCCCCTGTGGCAAATGGGACCACTGGGGCTCCACAGGGGAAAGGTCTCTGTTTCCATGTGGCTCCGGAGCTGCCAACTTGCCCACCAGCGTTCCTGAAGCACGATCCCCAGGCTGGGGCAGTTTCATGTGTTGGGGTGTTTCACATCCTTCTCACACAGTTCATTGCAAATCAGCTCAGCTCCTCCTCCTTACCTACAGGAGACCCCTATGTTCCGCTGGGGAGACTTTTCCATAAGGAATTCTCCTGCGTCATGTTTTTTTCTGTTGCAAACTCAAATTTGTAGCTTAAAGCAGAGTCTTATCGAAACTTGATATATTGTAAGTGGAGCAGAAGTCTTAGAAGGAAAAAAAAAAATTGTCTGAAACGAAGAAATAGGTCTTGCAAGGATAACGGAATAGTTTAAAGAAGAGTCATTAGATTGCACCCCTCCTGGAGAAGATGAACGGACCAGAATTACTGTTTGTGATCCTGAGTTTTAAATCAGAGCTGAAGGAACACGTTGTTTTGGCGGCTGCTGTTGTTGTTCCCTTAAATTTATTTATGCAATTAAACCATTAGGAACTTTGCATGCATTGCCAAGGCTTAATGCAGTTACGTTGTAATGTTGCTGCAATGCAAAATCACTCAAGGTACGATGCCGCAAAGCCATCGTTTCCGAACTGCTTATTGGTACCCACCAAAAATACTGTGGAGACTTTGAGAGCTGTACAAAGCGCCAAATTTTGCTAAGGTCTGTGTAAAAGATGGAAAGGTGCAACACGAGTGACGTTACTTTGTGTGCATTTCTCTTGCACTAAGAAAGTTGTGTGTTATCAGTGAGAAGAGAAATGCGTGCTTGTTCTAAAAATTATTTTGCATAATAGGTTCAGCCAACTTTATTTTTCAGAATTTTTTTTTCTCTGGCTTATTTTGATATTGTGAAATGAAGGCGTAGCGTGGGCTTCAACCAACACGTTCTCGATGTTTGACCTGAATTTGTGGTACTGAATCAGGTCTGTATGTAATGTAAAGTTAGTCCAAAACCAGCGTCTGATGGAGGAAGAAATTCTGTGGCCTCAGTGGATTGAGCTCTTCTTGCAGAATTTGTATCTGCAGAATCTTGTACCTTCTGGAAGAAAATTCTCAGTATGATGTGTTAGACAAGGACATGATTCCGCAGCATTCCCTGAAATAGAACAGGTTCTCGAAAGGCTAATAGTTTGTTAATTTTCTCCTAACAGTTTGTCTAATGCATTTGTGAGCTGGGTAAAGCCTGTGCCACAGAAGTGTCCTTCAGATAATTTAAGAATGCCATTACGTTTGATCTTGGGAATTAAAAACAATATAGAAATACCTGTTTGGAAGATTATTTTAAGGAAACCCAAATGTAAATATAAATTTCAGGGAACCATAGCAGTTACATGCTCTTGCCCATGAGCAGCTCGGAGCAGGTGGGGGGTCTGCAAGGGTGAGACCTCCAGGTGGTTCCCTGCCAGCCCTTCTGCTGGTGGCTTTGGTCCTCCAGCCCCAGGGACACGTGGGTGGCCGTCTGTCCTGAGGGGGGACATGGGGAATGGGGGGGGAGGGTTGCTGTTGTCATTATTTTAATTTATCCAGTAAAACTGCTATGCCCGTTCAACCTCTTAGGTGGTGGGAAATAAATTTATAGCAATTTTCATGGTATTTTTAAGCAGTTACGGTTAGGAGTCAGTGGACGTTTTCTGGTTGACTTCATGTGTTTCTCAATCAGGCCCCACTATATAAGTGTAAATAAATTTAATGAGGTAAAATGAGTCTTAGTTCTTTGGCCAGAATATAAATAAGGAAAATTAATTAAATTCCACAATTTTAAGTGTGCCATAGATGCTTCCCTAGAGCAGCTAAATAGAATTTCATTGATTTTTATTGCAAATTTAGTTCCGTTTCCTGCATGCAAAGTGTTCCGATGGTGTTTTTGCTGCGCTGGGGGGAGCTCTGGCAGCCGGGGTAGGGCCAGTGCTGGCCCCAGGTGGGGGGCAAACACATGGGGGATGGAGAAAGGGGTTCCTCTGACTGGCAAACCCTGATGTGGAGGGACCTGAGGAGCTGGCGGCAAACAGCGCAACACCAAGCGTGTGTCTGTCTTGGGCTGGCTTTGTGGAATGGATGCAGCAGCAGAGAAAAGTCGAGCAGACCCCCAGGGTTCCAGCAAAAAAAAACCCCAAACCCTCCTGACAGCCCCATCGCATCAACTTCCCCACTGCCATCTCAAGTACCAGTTATTTTTTTAAAAAAAATCTCAGCTCAGATGCCATCATAAGGAGTTGTGCAAGAACTGAAAAAAGAGAAAATCATATTTTTGGTTTCTACTCTACTGGTTTTAAAATTCCAAACCTAATTGGTAACTCAAATCCTCCTAGAAATAAGTATTTGAAGATTTTACTCCGAAATACAAAGGATGAGTTCATGCAGAAATAATTACTCTGATATGACAGAGAGAAAGTGGAAGTACGGAAGGTTTGGTGCTGCATAATTTAGTGTATTCTCTCAGAATTACATCCTATTAGACGAAGAGATTGAAATTTTATGCTGGAGTTAATTTTCATAAGGCGGGGGAAAAAAAATCGTAGAAGTTTTGCAAATGGGACCATACTAAGGAGCAGCGAGAAGCGTTACGGGAGATGAACAGGGTGGGGTGATCATCATTGTCCCCGTCTGGTTGCTGATGTGGACGGGTGCAGGATGGACACCCCGCAGCCCCCCTCCCTGTCCCCTCTGCGCGGGGAACGGCCGCACTTACAGCCTCGGGGACTCTGTTACCTGCGGCACGTGCTCGGCAGAAATCACAGCTCTTGGGTTTGGGGACCTACATCCTCATCTTCCAACTTTATATGATGGATCGCCTGAATAATTCAAACGGAGCCTTTAATCCGATACTGCCGTCACCTTCCTGCGTTGGGCAGGTCACCCGAGTTAGGTGCTACTGCACTGAGAAACTTGCCGAAAATCTAATATTAACTTTTCCTGCTGTTTGAGGGGGCTGCGCTACGCTCTGTAGTGCAGCAGGAGCCAGCGGTGCCGACAGTGATCTCGGTGGAGGTTTAGACGTGTGTCCATAGAAACACACAGGAACCACGGCTCGAAAAACACAGCGGCTTCTGAGCCATCAGTTACATCTCATTTGTGTTTTACTGAAGGGTAAAATAGCGGTGCCGCAATCGTGCCCTTTATAAAAGCGAGTTAGGAGGAAGTAATCTTTAAAATGAGAGTCCAGAAAAATTTAAATTATTGATACTTTAATACCAATGTCAATAATTACTTTATTTTAAATATCAATAAATAATTCAAATGCTGAGAACATACTGGTTCAGTGCTGGATCTGTGGGACAGGATGGCAGAATGTAGAAGGGTTCAGTGTGCTGCTTTGTTACAGGTGGGTCCTGGGTGGGGGGACGTGGTCCAGAGGACACGGTGCTGTCCTCTCTCCAGCCCAGCCCAAAGAGGAGGTGATCAGGAGATGCTCCTGGGGTGGTTGTCCCTCCCTCCATCCCTCCCTCCATCCCTCCCTCCATCCATCCTCAACAGCCATAAGCGTGGGCTGGAGACAAAGCGTGGACCCAGAGCCCGTTGCAGCTGCTGCTCATTCCTACGTTCCATAAGTCACTGCAGGAGTGACAACCTGCATGGTGTCATCTTTTGTCGGGTGGCTTTGGTTTTACTGGCTATTAAAATGAAGCACAGAAGAGAAACAGTCTTTTAAAATAAAAGGGTAAACAATTCTTTTTTTTCCTTTTTAAGTAAGCAGAAGAGCTTGGTTTCGCTTCACACATGGCTTATTTTGATGGTAAATCTGGAGGATGATTTAATTCCATGGGCTTTGTAAATCACACAAATGAAGCATCCGGATTTCATTCACTTTTAACGAACGAACAATCTGACGCTCTGTGCAGTGCTGCACAAATCCAGCTCCGGCTCTTGGCGTGCCTGGCAGGCGTGCTCTGTTTACTGTGGGCAAAGATGCTTTTGCTGGGGGAACGGGAGTGTTTGAAATATTTTTTTTTTTTTTTTTTTTGAATTAGCATATTGTTTGCTTTCCAGAGGATCATATTCACCAGGCTGTTTGGGTTTAGGAGGCTGTAGTCGCTTTGGGAAGGATAAAGATAATTGTCCTTTCGCTGTAGGAGGACTCGGTGCTGTTGTGTACGTTTCTTCTGCAAACGTACGGTGCTGGCCACGCGTTCCCAAGGCATGTTGCAGGAATTAATTTAATTATTATATGTTGGTGAGCTCATACCACTCATGGAAATGCAAATGAAGATCTGTGCTACCACCCAGGGGCACAGGGAACTTTCTTTGATCCTGTGTGGTCCCCATGTGCAGGTCGCAGGTGCTGAGGTGTCCAGACCCTTCCTTCCAGGTTCTGGTGGCGTCTCAGGTCTACCAATGCCCATGGTGGGCTCTGGGTACAGCATTCCCCTTTTTTATTATTTTCCCCCTTCCCTTCTGCCTTTTCTTGTGCCTTTTCCCTCTCCTGCCTCGCCGCCCGGCTCAGCTAGAAAAGTTTTCAGTAATTTTCGTTTTCGTACTGAATCACGCTGCCTCCAGCATCGCCATCGCTACCACCTCATAGTGGGATCCAGCTCTTCGGTGCCTCATTTTCTGGCACAATTCTGGCAAGATTTCTTTTTAATCAGTAGTACCATCTTGATACTTTCTCTCTCAGGGAAGTATTTTGAAAGTCAGGAGAATATTCAGCCAGAAAGGTATTAATGTAAGAACAGCTGATCCAAGCCAGGGTCTCTGTGATGGTAAATGGTGATAAATGGCAGAAGTTTATCTCAGGACGCATGGGGCACGGTGCCATCGCCCACATTGCCAAAACAGTAACTCAGAGAAATTTGTCATAATTCAGAATAATACGGAGATGTGTGCCTTACGGAATTGTTTGTGGTTCCTAGTATATATTTTGATGTCTTTTGCTGTCCTGTTCCCTGTTCCCACAGAAAAGCCAGAGGACCGGCAGTCCCTGGGGACACTCTGGTGTCCCTGGGCATCCAGCACAGGGAAGGGTCTCGTGGTTCGGCTTAAACAATAGTGATGCAGGAAAAAAAAGAGGAGAAAAAATGCGTAAAAGGGATGTTTTTTCTGTACCATGCCTCGTTGTGTTGGTAGTGTGTGTGTGTGCGTAGCTGTGTGAACGAGGACACGGGGACGGCGCTGGCGGCTCACTCTGGCACTGGCACCTTTCTCAGACGGTGCCAGGAGCCGGAATCACACGGTGCGAGGCACAGAGCGAAGAGTTGGGGCTAATTTTCTCTGTTGACTAGAGTTGCGGCAAATATTTGATTTCCTTGTTGACAGTTAATCCAGGAGCAGTGGTGTTGTCACGCAGGTTTTCATGGGAGGGATTTCGCTGGGCTGTCTCCTCCTGGCCCTCAGTGCTGCAGAGGCTCAGCCTCATCTGACGTAGTGGTGATGAAATTTAGAGACTTGGGGGGTGCTTTTTGGAGGAGAAGTCCACTTGGGTTACTGGCGTAAAATACATGAGATTTCTCTAGTCTGATACTTGGCCTTTTTTTTTTTTTCTTCTCTTTTTCTTTTCTATGGAGTTGCCTTCCCTCTCTTACCACAGCAGGCAGAATTAGGTGGAATTGCTCGTTTCTAATGCTATTGCTTTTGAAAGAAGGAACGCCCCTTTGGTTTCTAGATATAAAGAAGAAATTGTTTGCTGTGAGGGGGGTGAGCCCCTGGCCCAGGTTGCCCAGAGAAGCTGTGGCTGCCCCATCCCTGGAGGGGTTCAAGGCCAGGTTGGACGGGGCTTGGAGCAACCTGGGCTGGTGGGAGGTGTCCCTGCCCAGGGCAGGGGGTGCCACTGGGTGGCCTTTAAGGTCCCTTCCATCCCCAACCATTCTGTGATTCTATGATTAAAACAGAAAAACGAGTAAGTGGGCTGGGTGGTGGTGGGGTTGAAGGGGTTTGTTGGTAAGGACAGCCTCCTCGCTGGGAGAAAGAGGAGGAGAAGAAGGAGGAGGAGGAACCCCCAGGGAGGGGGAGAGCTGGAGCTCCAGCCATGGTTGTCGCACAGCCGGTGATTGCTGAGATGGATTCTGGGAGTTAATTAATGTGAGCAAAAGGAGGGAATCTCATTTCACACTTGATGTATGCAGCTGTTAGGAAGCTCGCTGTAAATGCTGCTAAAGTTCTCTGTTACTAAATATATCAAGATCTTTCCCAGGGTTGAAATCTTTGGGGCGTCTCTCGGTTCCCTTCTGTGGCCGCCCGACCTGCAACACTGCAGGAAAATCGGAAATATTAGAGGAGGGGAATTTCACCTTTATGACTTCAGGTGGGGAATCGATGTTTGATGGCTCAGAACCTGGGTACCTTCTAGGTTGTACTATCCATCTTTAAAAATAAAAAGGGTGAGAAAAAACTTCCGGACAGGATTTGTATTTTCAGTCTTCTGAAGATGTGGAATCTAACCCTGAGCCAAGGCGTCTCTGGCACTGGGTCAGCAGAAGTCCAGGCAGCCGAGCGGTTACATGGGGACACCAGCTGAGGCTCTGGAGATTTGCATCATTTGCTTTTCTAACTACAGGGCTTAAAGCGGTGTT